>OY728156.1:544464087-545089087 GCA_963277665.1 Viscum album
AATCACAAGATTTTTATGAATCATTATGAATGAATTATAGAAAAGTGTAATTGTATAAGCAAGAAGTCTTAGTTAAAGGATTAAAAAATGAAATAAGTTTCTTACAAAGTTTTATTCTTTTAGAAAATTCCGGGCAATAGGAGGAACCGTGTCGATGGTGACTGCAATGCACCATGTGCTGACGGCCCTCCGATGGAAGCCGGAATGGAAACATTCATGCGAATGATGAACCAACTGACTTAAGTTATGAGTAATAACTTGAATCAAGCTGAGAGGACGACCTCACCACAAAGGGAACAACACTCTGTCGAGTCCTTCATGCGTCAACGACCGCCAACATTCAGTGGATCTACTGACCCATTAGTTGCGGAACAATGGATAAGTTCCATTGAAAAGATCCTTTCTGTACTTCATTGTTCGGAACAAGAAAAATTCACCCTTGCAGTTTACCGCCTAGAGGGAGAAGCTGATCAGTGGTGGTTACTGATCAAAAACACGAAGCCACGAGGAGAGATAGAAGCTATGGAGTGGGAAGAATTTCGGGGAATTTTCCTTAACAAGTATTTCCCTCGTTCCATGATAATGAGAATGGAGAAAGAGTTTCTTGAGCTGAAGCAGAAGGAGAATGAATCTGTCGGAAGCTATGAGATGAACTTCACAAGGCTTTCCCGTTATACCTCATGCTTTTTCATGGACCCTAATGGGAAGTTTGATAGATTCTTTGGTGGACTATGACCTCATCTGCGGAAGAATCTAGCCAACAGGGACTATGATATCTATGAAGAAATAGTTCGAAGTGCTATGAAAGTCGAGCTGGAGTTTGGTGAGACACAGTGCTCATAAACCAAATGAAAAGAAGAGATCGTTGGAGCCCCGTTTAGGGAAGTCTTTTGATCAGGGAAGAGGTGGAATGCAAATGCAACTTACCACATGCAATAAATGTGTGAATAATCATTTGGGGAACTTCTTGAACGGAAGTGGAAAGTGCTACAAGTGTGGAAGAGGAGGCCATATTGCATGGAATTGTCATAGTGAGGTGAAGCCTCAGCTTCCCAACACTAACGACAGAGGAAAGATGGTTCTGGCCCAACCCGAAGTCACATGCTTCAAGTGTGGACAGCTTGGGCTCTTTTCTAACCAATGTCCAAATCTGAGGGCGGTGGAGGGGAATCAGCATCAACCTCAGCATAGGCCAAGGGATCAAGGTCATGCATTCGCTATCACAACAGCTGAAGTTGAAGTCCCGGACGATGTGGTAGAAGGTACTCTTGTCATCCTCTCAAAACTAGCAAGTACTTTATTTGATTCTGGTTCTACGCATTACTTTATTTCCTCCAAGTTTGCAAGGAATACAGAATCAATCCCCGAACTGCTAGAGGTAGAGTCGTCTGTCAAGACTCCAAGTGGTATTATCCTTGCATCAACAGTATTTAGAGACTCTAGTGTTTACTTTTATGAGCACAATCTTATCTCAAATCTAGTAGTCATTCCCATGATGGAATTCGACATTATACTAGGGATGGACTGGCTCTCAAAGTATAATGCTAAGATCAAATGCAGAAGTAAGGAAATCTCAGTAGTCTTGAATGAACGACCTACAGTTATCTTCCAAGGAGAGATATCCCAAACTGATCCCTATCTAGAAGCACCTTCTATAGCTTTCTTTATGGAGTTAATCGGTGATGATAAAGAAGGAAAAGGGAGCATAAAAATAGATGATGTTCCGATTGTTCAAGAATACATGGATGTATTTCCTGAGGAGTTCCCTGGACCTCCCCCAGAAAGAGAGGTAGAGTTCTCCATTGAACTCGTACCTGGGTCTCAACCGATATCAAAGACTCCGTATAGAATGGAAAATGTAGAGCTAGAAGAGTTAAAGAAACAACTCCAAGACTTGTTATAGAAGGGGTTTATCCGACCAAGTGTGTCTCCTTGGGGAGCACCAGTTCACATTGTGAAGAAGAAGGATGGATCAATGCGGCTATGCATCGATTATAGAGAATTGAATGGGATCACAGTGAAGAACAGATATCCTCTTCCAAGAATTGATGATTTATTTGACCAACTTCGCGGGGCTCAATTCTTCTCTAAGATTGACCTTCGATCTGGTTATCATCAACTGAGGGTGAAGAAGGAAGATATTCCAAAGACTGCCTTCTGATCAAGATATGGGCATTATGAGTTTACTGTTATGACCTTCGGCTTGACTAATGCTCCTGCTATTTTCATGGATTTTATGAATAGAGTCTTTAAGGACTACCTTGATATCTTTGTGGTAGTTTTTATTGATGATATTTTGATATATTCAAAAAGTCGTGAGGAGCATGAAGATCATCTAAGGGTTATATTTAAAACTCTATGGAAGGAGAGTCTCTTTGGGAAGTTCAGCAAGTGTGAGTTTTGGTTACAACAGGTGGCTTTCTTGGGGCACATCGTAACCAATGAAGGAATCTCGGTTGACCCTGCAAAGACAATGGTTGTGGAGGAGTGGCCTCAACCCACAACAGTAACTGAGATTCGTAGTTTCCTTGGTTTAGCGGGATATTATAGGAGGTTTGTGAAAAACTTTTCACGACTTTCTAATCCACTAACCAAGTTGAATCAAAAAGGGGTTAAGTTCATCTGGACAAAGGAATTCGAGGAAAGTTTCCAAGAGCTGATGAAGAGATTGGTTACTGCACCTGTGTTAACACTACCCTCTATCGGAGAAGGATTCGTTATTTTTAGCGATGCATCTCTGAAAGGGCTTGGGTGCATCCTCATGAAAAATGACAAGGTATTTGCTTATGCATCTCGACAGTTTAAGATTCATGATCAGAATTATCCTATGCATGATCTAGAGCTGGCGGCAGTTGTTTTTGCTCTAAAGATATGGAGGCACTATCTTTATGGGGGAGAAATATGACATATACACTGACCACCAAAGTCTAAAGTATATTTTCACACAGAAAGAATTGAACATGAGACAAAGGAGATGGTTGGAGCTTATTAAAGACCATGATTGTTCAATTAATTATCACCCTGGAAGAGAAAACAAAGTCGCGGATGCGTTAAGCAGGAAAGATCCTGTTGTTCTGGCAACAATGAGGATCCTAGGAGATCCCTTGATTAATGATCTAGTAAAACTGGACATGGGAATTATAAGGAAAGGGACATCCTCACCCCTATTCCAAATGATTTCTCAACCTTCATTACTAGATAGGATCAAGAAGGCTCACAAAGAAGATCCTTTGCTGCAGGAGAAGTTTGAGGCTGTAAAGGATGTGAAGTTCCCTGATTTCATTATTGATCAAGAAGGTGTATTGAAATTTCATACAAGACTATGTGTTCCATCTATTCCGGAGATAAATAAAGAAATGATGGATGAAGCTCATAGATCTACATTCTCTATACACCCGAAAAGCACTAAGATGTATAGAGACCTTCGTGATCATTATTGGTGGGATAACATAAAGAGGGAGATTGCTGATTACACTACAAGGTGCCTGGTGTGTCAGCAAGTAAAGGCAGAACGACAACTTCCTAAGGGGGTATTACAACCGCTACCCATACCAGTATGGAAGTGGGATAATATCACTATGGACTTTATAACTGGTCTCCCGAAAACATCCAAAGGAAACAATGTGATATGGGTTATTGTGGACCATCTCACCAAGACAACCCATTTTATCTCTATTCGGGAAGATTTATCTCTGGATCAGCTTGCCAAGATATACGCGAAGGAAGTGGTAAGGCTTCATGGGGTACCACTATCCATCGTATCTGATCATGACCCAAGATTCACATCAAATTTCTGGAGAAGTATTCAACATGCTCTGAATACTGAATTGAATTTTAGTACGTCCTATCATCCTCAAACTGATGGACAATCTGAATGGAATATTCAGACACTCGAAGACATGTTGAGATTATGCTCAATGGAATTTAAAGGTGGATGGGATCAACACCTCCCATTAGTTGAGTTCTCCTATAACAACGACTTCCATTCAAGTATTCAGATGGCACCCTATGAAGCTCTGTATGGAATGCAGTGTAGAACTCCTACTTGTTGGGATGAAACTGGTGAGAGGAAGCTTCTTGGGCCTGATCTCGTGCAAGTGATGACGGAACAGGTTCATGCCATCCATCAACACATAAAGGATGCTCAGAGTCGGCAGAAGAGCTATGCTGACAATCGTCGAAGGGACTTGGAGTTTGGTGTTGGTGACAAATTCTTCCTTCGAATTTCTCCATGGAAGAGAGTCATGCGGTTTTGGATGAAAGGGAAGCTCATCCCTAGGTACATTGGCCCCTATGAAATCCTTGATCGCATAGGAGCAGTGGCCTAACGTCTAGCACTTCCACCGAACCTAGCTCAAGTTCATGATGTCTTCCATGTATCTCTCTTGAGGAATTACATACCCGACCCTTCGCATGTACTGAACCCAGAGGTGGTACAACTGGAACATGACCTCTCTTACGAGGAGCATCCAGTGGAGATCTTGGACCGTAGAGACAAGGTCCTACGAAACAAGACTACCCACCTTGTGAAAGTGTTGTGGAGGAATCATAAATATGAAGAAGCGACTTGGGAGCCGGAGGAAACAATGAAGCAAAAGTACCCTCACCTTTTCGACTAGGCCTCAAGTATAAATTTCGGGGACGAAATTTCTTAAGGGGGGAAGAATGTAACGACCCAATCATTTTGAGTAGTGTATTAACTTACACTTAATGATTTAATAAGATGTTAATGGTTAATGCAGAAAGAGGAGTCGATGGCTTCATCCAGTAGAATCGACCCTTATGAAGCCCACTTATCAGAGCTTGGGAAGGAGGTAGCATCTGTGGGCTTCGCTTTGGACCAAGCTCAAGCCGAAATCCAACGTGTCAAGCTTGAACGGAAATGCTTGCGGGAGAAGTTCAAGTTAGTAGAGATTACTACCAGGGCAATGTTATCTGAGCCTCCCTCAGATTCTCTCACCATAGAACACCTTACACTTAGGTCTTATGCCGGTGTTATAAGGGGCTATGTCACGAGACCCTAGCTTCCTTGTGTAATCCTTTTGGGTGAATGCATTGAGATTTCTTCCTTTACTGATGTTTGTGAAATTTCAAATGTCCAGATAATTTTAGAATATATTTTATTGATGAATTTTGAAAAAAGGATATTTTAAAATATTTATGTAAACCCTAAATAACTAATGATGTGTAATGATTTTCAAAAAATGGTCTTCTACAAAAGTGTTCAGTAAGGAATTTGGAGTCTAATACGATCAACTTAATTTTTGATGAATAGTAAATTATGAATACTGATTTTACGCTTAGGATTAGTAATGTGACCAAATGGATTAGTAATTTAATTCAAATAATGTTTTAATATAATTCAGACACCTAGATTAAGTAACGTGATTCAATAAAATGGGTAAATAACGGTTTCATAAATGATTAATTAAGTATTAGTTTTTTCAGGTGAATAGTGTTTTTAATTATAAATTTAATTAAAAATGATTAGAAAATTATTTTTATAAAAATGACATTATTTTTGAACTCAGAGCATCGATATTATGTAATGGTAATTTTTGGGGATTTTTCTGAAAAAAACGAATTTTCGATGAATAGTGTTTTTATTTAAAAATTAAATTAAAATTATTTAGAAAATTATTTTTATAAAATGGAGTTCATAAATGTCTTTAGAGCATAGATATTTGGTTAAGGTGAAATTTTGGGATTATTCTGAGAAAGCTGAATTTTCGATGAATAGTGAAAATATAGTTTTTAAGTTACAGGTGTTTAATGACATCATTAAATGATGTATTAAGTATATATTCAATATGGTCGAATTATGAATAGTAAGATAAGGTATGAGGTGTCCCAAGTTGCCAATACCATGGGAAAATACCATGGGCAAGCCCATGGTGTTTCCAAAACCACTAATGAGGTGTCCCTTGGCCATTAATGCCTTGTCCCCTCACTTTCCCTATAAATACCCACCCTTTCCTCCTTTAGTTTTCACTCCCAACTCTCCCCCAACGATGTTCTGGTCTCCTTACTTCCCAAGGAGTCCTCCCAAGGTGCCCCCAAGCCCTCAAGGTCCAAAACTTTGAGTTTCAAGAGTCACGTTTTTAGGTAAGGGATCCGACCCCTCTCTTTCATTTCATGTAATCTCTTTTATGTCATTCCTTTTATGATCCATGTTCTTATGTGAGAGGATGTTCTTTAATATTCCTCTTACTTCCCCTTTCATGTTTATATGATGAGAGATCCCCTCTTACTCGCATCATTTCGTTTTATGAATGTTTAAGTGACGCTGTTAAGCAACAGAATTTTTAAGTGATTCTTTCACCCTTCTCATTTTTCAAGTTCGATTTTCATGTCAAATCTTTCAAGTTCCTTTTTATTATGTTGGGGTATGATCTCTATATCTATCATACTGATCTCTTATGATCATATGATGAGAGACCCTATTTGATCTGTTCAATTCATTTTTATTGAAGTTTAAGTGACGCCGTTAGGCTGCCGAATTTTCATAAGAGAAATCAAATTTTTGTCTTCCTTACATGTTTTTCATTTCAAATGGTATGTCCTTGAAATTGAATCACCATGTCCATATATACTTCTTATTCTGTCCCTCTACTGTTTTATGGGTCAATTAGGATTTTTTGACCCATGTTCCCTCTATTTTCAAAGTTTTATAAAACGTTGTAACATAGCCGTTATGCTGCAAAATTTTCGTCTCAAAATGCCTCTCTTTTCTCAAAGTTATTTTATGTTATAAAGTGAATACTCAAAGCTATTATTTCTACAAGGGTATTCACATATATATCAAAATGTTTTATTTTAAATTCTGGGATTTACATACATGATACCTGCTTTCCCTTTCCGTGGGTTTAAAGTAACGTAAAGTTCATGTCTTTAAAGCAGTTTTTAAAACATTATGATTATGAAATGAAACCCATTTATTTTATGCTATATGGGTTACTTATGAAATTTTTGATGATGATATATGTGGCTCACATGATAATAAATGGAAATTTAAGGGTGCACCCTGATAGCGCTCCAATGCATTGGGTAAAGACATAATCTCTAGAGATGACCATTTTAACGACGCCTTGGTGAATAACCTTGGTAATTTTTAACAACACCTTGGGGATGGAACTTGGTGAAACGAAACAATTTTCAATATTAAATGTTGCAGCCACATCTTCAAGTTATGAAAAATGTTATTTTTATTATGATGTATCTCATGATTTATTTCTCAAGCCTTAAAGTTCGTTTCATGTCCTTAGTGAAGTGTCTCAAGTTCACTTGTAAAATGTTTCTCTTGTTTCCCTTACTGGGACTTCTGCTCACCCTTTCTTTTGATGTATGTCCCTAGGTTATGAGATGCAGTAATGAACCTAGGATGAACTAAAGGAGAAGCCTTTAAAGTGTTTAAGAAGAATGCTTTATGTTGTTTTTATGTATTATGTTCTTGGTTTCCAAGACACTAAACCTTAAAGATCCTCAGTTTTTTGTAATGTAATGATAGTTTATGTTATAAAAAGACGGGATGCTATATAATGGCCACCATTGAAGGTGTTAATGGAATGTTGAACAATCATCATTTCGGGAGGCATAAATTCACCATCCACGGAAACCGTATTTTCTTTAACCATTAGATGTAGGTGTGTGTAAGTTTAGATTGAATCCTTCTTATAACAACATCCTAGTACATTGAAGATACTGGATTTGTTACAAAAGAAATAAATAAATAGATTTTAGGGGGTTGGAGAAGAAAAATAAAATAAAAGGACTCCAGTGAAGACATTACCTTAAAATCGGGTAACTCCCTTTGGTTTGAGCTCAAAGGTTTCCTTGGGAAGTCTTCTGCCTCTAGTGAGGCTTCAAGGAGTAAGAGTGGGAAGTGGAGAGACAAAATGGGCAGGGTTTGGCCGAGCCAAATGCTTTGGGAATGTGGGTAAGGAGGTAGAGGTGGGGGCCTTTTATAAGAGGAAAGGAGGGACACTCTTGGAAGGTAAAGAAATGTCACTTTATTTTAGAATGGTATTCGTATTTAAGAGGTCCCACATTGATTTTTTTCTAGGATAAGGTGATAAGGGTTCGAAATCCACCCATCCAATATGTTTTGTCCATGTGTAGGTCATAGATTTTACATTATTATTTCATTTTATTTAAATCCTTTATTAATGAGGTAATCGCTACATCATTATGATGTCATAAATAAATTTATTTATATAATGTAAAAAAATTATAAACAAAATACTATGATGTAGGAAATCTTTTTTTCATTCCAATGAATATTTATAGTCAAAATTCTGACCTGTATAACCCCATTTAAAAATTGTTTTTGGAAAACATATTAGGTTTGTGTCATTTTTACTTTTTACATTAAATAAAAAATTATTTGTGTCATTTCCCAACCAAAGTGGATCCATGGGGTCCCCAAGTTGACTCATGGATTTTCATGGTCGGCCATGACATATCCAATAAGGTCAGGACATGTGTCTAGGTCATTTCATATTATTAAAGCATTATTTTTACCTTAAACTACACTAATTACCACTAATCGCGATTAAAAACATAACAAGTTACTATTCACCACAAAATTATTTTAATCTCATTGAACCACATTTTACTTCTTAATGAAAACCATTTATGTCAGATTTTTGAAAATCAAATCATTGAAGTGACAACGTTTCATTTAAATGAAAAATCAGTTTCTTTAACTACCACTTAGTGATTTCACTATTCATCAAAAATTGACGTTTTTCAGAAAAATACCAAAAATTCACCCTAAGCTATATTTGATATTCCAATTCAAAAATGAAGTCCGTTTTACAAAATTCAAAACCAATAAGTCACATTGATTAATTTAATAATTAATTCCCGCTGTCAGAGCAAATTGCGTGTTTTTATGAAACAATAAGTATCAAAAGATTGACACTAGTTTATGTCTGTTTTCAAAGTGAAATTAATTCCAAAGACCACTATTGGATTTAATTGTAAAAATATATTCTAATTTCACTTTAAAACCAATTCAAAATATAATATAATCATATAAATAAATTAGATTAAAAAGAGGTTTTGAATTAAAATACAACATTTTACACTATTCATTAAAAAATGAACTTTATCAGAAAGATACCAAAAATTTACAAAAAGTAAATTTTGATGTCCCAATCATAAAGAATTAGTTTATTTTGACAAACATAGCTTATAAAATTGTCAAAATATAGATTTAGAAATGGTTTTCCATCAAAAGGAAGTAAAACAATCTTTTAAAAATATTAGTGTATTCCATGCTTAAGATTGGATTTATTTTCATTTTAAGCCTCTAAAACACTATGTAATTCACTAATAGACATAGATAAAAATATCTATTATTCATTACTTACTTGATATGTTACATCCTTCCCCCCTTTAGAAAATTGTGTCCCCACAATTTATTTACTAATCAAATAAATGGGGGTACTTATCCCTCATTGCATTTTCAGATTCCCATGTTGCCTCTTCAATCATGTGGTTTTTCCACAAAACCTTTACCTGATTAATCACCTTATTCCGTAACACTTTCTCCCTGTGGTCAAGAATCAGGACCGGTTGTTCCTCATAAGATAGGTTCTCTTCCAGCTGAACTACCTCTGGACTCAAAACATGAGATGGATCTGGCATATACTTTCTCAACATCAAAACGTGAAAAACATTGTGTACCTGAGATAAACTCGGAGGTAAAGCCCCCCGGTAAGCAACTGATCCAACTCTCTCCATAATTTCATATGGTCTAATGAACCTTGGACTCAGCTTTCCTTTCTTACCAAATCGCATCACAGTTTTCCATGGTGATACTTTGAGAAAAACGTGATCACCTACCTCAAAAGATAGATCCTTCCACCTGTTGTCTACATAACTCTTATGCCTACTCTGAGCTATTCTCATGTGCTTCTGAATCAGCTGAACTTTTTCTGCCATCTCTTCTACCATTTTTGATCCCATCAACTTCCTTTCACCCACTTCATCCCAGAAAGCTGGAGTTCGACACCGCTTCCCATATAATGCCTGGAATGGTGCCATCTGTATACTGGAATGAAAACTGTTATTATATGGAAATTCAACCAAAGAAAAATGTTGGTCCCAACTTCCCTGATAATCCATAGAGCAAGAACGTAGCATATCCTCCAAGGTCTGAATTGTTCGTTCTGAATGCCCATCTGATTGGGGATGAAAAGCTGTACTAAAATTTAATTCAGTACCCAATGACTTATGAAGGCCTTTCCAAAAGTTAGAAGTAAACCTGGGTTCACGGTAAGATACAATGGAGAGAGGAACTCCATGTAACCTGACAACCTTTTTAAGATACAAATGGGAAAGTTGATCCAGAGAAAAAGTATCTCGTATAGCAAGGAAATGAGCAGACATGGTCAAGCGATCAACAATAACCCATATTGCATTATTATCTCGAGGTGTCTTTGGTAATCCCACAACAAAGTCCGTGGATATATTCTCCCATTTCCACTCTGGAACTGGTAGAGGCTGAAGCATCCATTTCGGTAACTGCTGCTCTGCTTTAACCTGTTGACAAGTCAAAAACTTCACAGTAAAGTCAGCAATATCTCTTTTCATTCCATCCCACCAGTAATACTCCCGCAGATCTCTATACATCTTAGTAATGCCTGGATGAACTGAAAAGGGAGAACTATGAGCTTCAATAACGACTCTCTCTTCAACTGTGAATCACAAGGCACTCACAATCTCTTCCCAAATCTCAAAACACAATCATTATCAATGTTGAATTCAGAAAACTTACCTTTCTGAATCAGCTCTACCTTTTTCTGCAACTCACTATCTTGCTTCTGTGCTTGCTTGATTCTATCTGATAGAGATGATCTCACTGATACCTAAAATAGAACATAATAACTTCCTGCACCAACAACTTTTATGCCAAAGTTCATCAAATCCTTAACCAAAGGATCACGTTCCAAATGCAACATTGCTAATGATGCATTACTTTTTCGACTCAAAGCATCAGCCACTTTATTTGCTTTTCCCGGATGGCAATGAATTGTACAATCATAATCCTTGACTAATTATAGCCATCTCCTTTGTCTCATGTTCAATTCATTCTGAGTGAATATATACTTTAAACTTTTGTGATCAGTATATATTTCTCACTTTAATCCATACAAGTGATGCCTCCAAATTTTTAAAGCAAAAACAATAGCAGCTAATTCCAAATAATATGTAAGGAAATTTACATCATGAGTTTTCAACTGTCGTGAAGCATAAGCAATTACATGATCATTCTGCATTAGGACACAACCAAGTCCTTTCAATGAAGCATCACTATATATAAAAAGTCACCATTCCTGGAAGGTAGTGCCAAAACTATAGCATTCACCAATCTTGTTTTCAATTCCTGAAAACAATCATCACATTCATTTTTTCAGATAAACTTAACTCCCTTCCGAGTTAGCTTAGTCATTGGACTAGTTAATCGTGAAAAATTTCTAACAAACCTTCGGTAATAGCCTGCCAAACCAAGGAAGCTACCAATCTCGGTTACATTTGTGGGACTTGGCCATTTTTCAACAACCTTTGTTTTTGCAGGATCAACAGTTATCCCATATTTAGAAACAATATGACCAAGGAAAGAAATTTGTTGCGACCAAAACTCACACTTTCTGAATTTTCCATACAATTTCTTTTCATTTAAGGTTTGCAAGATAACCCTTAAATGTCTTTCATGCTCCTCTTTACTTTTAGAAAACACCAAAATATCATCAATGAAAAATACCACAAACTTATCCAAGAACTCATGGAAAATTCTATCCATTTAGTCCATGAATACTGCAGGTGCATTGGTTATCCCAAAAGACATTACTACAAATTAATAATGGCCATATCTTGTACGAAACGCGGTCTTCGGAACATCTTCTTCCTTTACCTTCAGCTCATGGTACCCCTATCTCAAGTCAATCTTTGAAAAATACTGAGCTCCCTGGAGCTGATCAAACAAATCATCGATATGAGGCAAAGGATATTTGTTCTTAACAGTGATGTTATTCAAGGCTCTATAATCAATGCCAATTATCATTGAACCATATTTCTTTTTAACAAATAAAACAGGAGCACCCAATGGTGATGTGCTAGGTCGAATGAAACCTTTATCTAATAAATCTTGCAATTGTTTCTTTAACTCTAAAAGTTCAACTTGAGCCATTCGATAAGGGGGTTTTGAAATTGGCTTAGCATCAGGAACTAAGTCAACAGTAAACTCAACTTCCCGATCTGGTATTATTCCAGGCAACTCATCAGGAAAAACATCAGGATACTCATTTACCACTAGCACATCATTAATCTGAACAGTTCCTTTATTTTCAATGATGTGTGCAAGGTAACATTCATTTACATATTTTACAAGTTTCTCAGCCTCTTGATATATTATCAACAGTAAAGGTTCATTCTTGTACACAAACTAAAAGTATTTCTAAAAAGAAAATTCTTTAGCTCTGCAGTCAATCTTAGCATGGTAAATAGAGAGCCAATCCATACCCAGGATAACATCAAACTCTACTAGAGGTAGAACAATAAGGTTTGCAAGTAGGTTCTTTCCACAGATAATGATATGAAGATTATTATAAATTCTTTTTGCCTCAACATTTCCCCCAGGTGTTTTTACCACAGGTTCAGGACTCACTTCTTGAGATGGTATTCCCATTTTATTAGAAAAGTTTTCAGAGATGAAAGAATGTAGACCCCGAATCAAACAACACACTCGCATAATCTGAAAAAAGAAACAAAGTACCTAATACAACTTCATTTGATGGCCCGACATCTGCCGAAGTAGTTGCAAAATATTTTACCGCCCCTTTCTGCTTGTAGTATAACTGCTTCCCATCACTCAATCTCTTTGTCGGACACTCGTTTGCATAGTGAGCCGTCTCATTGCACTTATAACATTTCACTAACTGTAAATCAAATTTAGTCTTACCTACACATTGATCCCTTTCAGTGCAATCACAAGCCTTATGTCCCATCTTACCACATCGGTAGCACTTTCCAGAATTCAGAAGACATTCCCCAGCAAGCCTTTTGCCACATTTATCACAAACTGGAAACTTAGTTTTCTTACCATCAGACTTTTTTGAATAATTCTTACCATTCTCCTGCCACCTCGGTCGCTTCTTCTGTTGGTTGTTATAGAACTCTTGATCATCGGAAAACTCCATTTCCACCTTCTCAGCACATCGAACAAGCTTTTCATAACTTTTAAACTCACTAGAAGATAATTCCCTTCGATATTTTGTCTTTAATCCTGAGTAAAAACGATTGATTTTACTATCAAAGTCTCAGATATAATTTGGAGCATACCTTGCCAATCGAGGGAACCTTTATTCAAAGGCAGCCAATAAGTCTTCCTCTTGCCTCAATTCTAAGAATTTATTTTCCATCCTAAGTCGAACAGCCTTAGGAAAATACTTCTCAAGAAACATACCTTTGAATTCATCCTAGTCGAGAGCATCAATCTCATCAGCATCCCTGATATTTTTAACCATAGACCACCACTGATCTGCCTCACCCTAGAAACGGTAAATAGCAAGACTAACCTTTTGATTGTCTGAACACCCCATGTCATCGAAAATCTTCTCCAGTGCTTTAATCCACCCTTAATCTAGCACAGGGTCAGATGATCCTCTCAATGATGGGGGATGTTGCCTCATGAAATGTTCCACCACAGATATGTTCCTCTGCGGTTGATCTGGCTGATCTCGTGTATGGAAACCACCACCATTTATAGCTTGAGTCAACTGTGCCATCACTGCAACAAACTGTTCAGTGCCAATTCCGACCATCTCAGGATTCTGATTCAGAAGGTTATTTCCTTCTGTATGCCTTCCTAGCACTGCTTCCCTGTTTCCTCTGCGGAAAACCGTTCTGAACAAACATTTCTTAGATGAAGCAACATGGTTATCATCAAATGATATATCATTTAAAAAAATATTTTTGGATAATCATTTAATAGAATTCTAACTCCTAAAGTTATCTAAACCGACCTTTGGTACCAACTATAAGGCCCCATCCTTAAACCTTACTTAATCTTGAGTTATTACAAGATTACACATTGAGGATCTTTTCAGGTTTCGAGTTTTAGAGAATTAGAACATAAAAATTGCAATACAGTCCACATATAAACAAAGTGGTTACATAAAGATAGTATTCTTCATTCCCATCAATGGAAATATATTTAAAATAAAACATGGATTCTTTTTTGACACTTCCTTGACACTATCATCATATCATGTACCTTTCCCTTGACCTGTGAAAAACATTTCAAAAAACATGGGATGAGCATAAAAAGCTCAGTAAGGGATATAAAAATATGGAAAGGAAACATGGGTACATATATACATAATAATGAGATCATACTTTACCCATAAAACATAAGCACTTTAACATACCTCATCAAATCATGAATAAATCATAGAAATCATAAGACATAAAGGTAACTTGAGGCATTCATAACATTCTTACGTAGGGAGTAACCCTCTTAGTTACGTTTGGAATACCCATCATAGTATATTCCATAAATATCTTCAGAGAAACCTTAACGTTTCACTCCTTTTCATTACCCAATGCATTGGAGAGCTATATCGGGCTCACCCTCACTTAGTTTATCACAAAACCACCCGTCTTCATAATAATGCCCATGAACCTCGACATAATCGTATCGCATAAAACATGCATAAAGGAAACATAACATTTCCACCTTTTAATCACAAGATATCAATACAACACATTGATATAAAAACATTATGAAAACCATTTTCAATACAAAAATAAAAGAAAAGTAAAACATGGTATTTATTTTTCTTTTTAAAAAAAGGTATGGCTTGTAGAGGAAGCCGAAACTCAAATAACGGTCACGACTGCGGAGAAGTCATTGTCGCCGCATACGTACAACAAAAACATTCCCTTTTGTCTTTTAGTAAATGATTCGTATAAAAAATATTCCTTTTGAATAAAATTAAAGGTCAAAGGGGTTTATACACCGTATAAAATAAAGTTGTGTATAAAATAAAATATGCCTCAATGAAAGGAGATTGAGACGAAGTCCCATACCTCGGGTCCGACTTGACTCGATAGTTCTTTAATGTCCTGAATAATAAACATGAGTTAATTTCTACTTGTTTAAGAACCTTTTTCATGTTCATTATTCCGTTTATATCAATTTTTTCCATTTCATGAACACTATGTAATTATTTAAGTTAATAACGGTCGTTTTAACGATCATTGGTACTTGAGTAAAAATTAAGCCCTTTATAATTACAAGTTGTTCATGTATACATTATATACAGAATGGTATTCATGATGTGGATATCATATATGTCATATATATCCAGTACATGGATTCATTTATAATATTACATAATCATTTAGAGGTACGAAATGAAATGCACCGTTCATAGAGACGGTAAGTCATACGTACGCATGAACACTACGTTCATTTCTATTTCATATTTTATAGAATGGAATAATAATGATATAAAGGTATATTATAAATACAGTATAATATAATATATAATATCATAGTTCCATCCTTTATACGTCCCACATATGGTATTTAACGAATCAAATCACTTTGAGGGGGCGGTAGTCCGCACTTCCTTAAATGAAGATATCGCGTTTACCCATAATGGAAACCATAATGGTATACCCAAAATGAAAAATACAGAAGCTTAAGGAAAACATAAACATATTATATATCATATATAAATATAGTGTCATCTTAATGGACACCTTTGAAGGTGTTAAAAGAATGTTGAACAATCATCGTTTCGGGAGGCATAAATTCACCATCCACGGAAACCGTATGTTCCTTAACCATTAGATGTAGGTGTGTGTAAGTTTAGCTTGAATACCTCTTATAAAAACATCCTAGTATATTGATGATACTGGAGTTGTTACAAAAGAAATAAATAAAAAGAGTTTAGGGGGTTGGAGAAGCAAAATAAAACAAAAGGACTCAAGTGAAGACATTACCTTAAAATTTGGTAACTCCCTTTGGTTTGAGCTCAAAGGCTTCCTTGGGAAGTCTTCTGCCCAATGTGAGGCTTCAAGGAGTAAGAGAGGGAAGTGGAGAGACAAAATGGGTAGGGTTTGGCCGAGCCAAATGCTTTGGGAGTGTGTGTAAGGAGGTAGATGTGGGGGCCTTAGATAAGAGGAGAGGAGGGGCACTCTTGGAATGTAAAGAAAAGTCACTTTATTTTAGAATGGTATTCGGATTTAAGAGGTCCCAAATTGACGTGTTTTGAGGATAGGGTGATAAGGGTTTGAAATCCATCCATCCAATAGGTTTTTTCCATTTGTAGGTCATATATTTTACATTATCTTTTCATTTTATTTAAATCCTTTATTAATGAGGTAATTGCTACATCATTATGATGTCATAAATACATTTATTTATATAATGTCAAAAAATTATAAAAAACTTATATGATGTATGAAATCCTTTTAGCTTTCCAATGAATATTTATAGTCAAAATTATGACTTGTATATCCCCATTTAATTTTGTTTTTCGTAAAATATATTATGTTTGTGTCATTTTTACTTTTACATTAAATAAAAAGTTATTTATGTCATTTCCCAACCAATGTGGCTCCATCGGGTCCCCAAGTTGACCCATGGATTTTCTTGGTCGTCCATGAAACATCCAATAAGGTTAGGACATGTGTCTAGGTCATTTCATATTATTAAAGCATTATTTTTACCTTAAACTACACTAATTACCACTAATCACGATTAAAAACTTAAGAAGTTACTATTCACCAAAAAATTATTTTTAATCTCATTGAACCAAATTTTACTTCATAATGACAACCATGTATGTCAGATTTTTGAAAATCAAATCACAGAAGTGACAATGTTTCATTTAAACAAAAAATCAGTTTCTTTAACTACCACTTAGTGATTTCACTAGTCATCAAAAATTGATGTTTTTCATAAAAATCCAAAAAATTCACCCTAAACTATATTTGATATTACGAATTCAAAAATGAAGTCCGTTTTAAAAAATTCAAAACATATAAGTCATATTAATTAATTTAATAATTAATTCCCGCTATCAGATCAAATAGCGTGTTTTTATGAAACAATAAGTATCAAAAGATTGACACTAGTTTAACTCTGTTTTCAAAGTGAACTTAATTCCAACGACCACTATTGGATTTAATGGTAAAAATATATTCTAATTTCACTTTAAAACCAATTCAAAAGATAATCTAATCATATAAATAAATTAGATTGAAAAGAGGTTTTGAATTAAAATACAACATTTTACAGTATTCATTAAAAAAATGAACTTTATCAGAAAGATACCAAAAATTTACACAAAGTAAATTTTGATGTCCCAATCATAAAGAATAAGTTTATATTGAAAATCATAGCTTATAAAATTGTCAAAAGATAGATTTAAAAATGGTTTTCCATCAAAAGTATGTAAAACAATATTTTAAAAATATTAGTGTATTCCATGCTTAAGATTGGATTAATTTTCATTTTAAGCCTCTAAAACACTATCTAATTCACTAATAGACATTGATAAAAATATCTATTATTAATTACTTACATGGGATGTTACAATTGGTCCTACAACTATTATGTCATATGAGGAGGTATGTAGTTACTTGTTGAGGTTTTTATAGGAAACAAAAAAAAACTATGTCACAAAGAGTATCATTATATTATATCCCAAGTGTAAAAGGGAATATTATTTATATGGATCATAAAAAATGTAATAGTGGGATGAAATTTCAAATTCCTTTTGCTGGATCACACAATAAAAATAGATAATTGGAGGAAGAATGAATTGTATGAATTCGAGGCTCAAGATATACAAGAGTAGGAACATGAATATTTTCCACAGATACCTACTAATGTAGTAACACCATTGACAAAAATATTAAGTAATAGTACTATAGTGGTTATTGTACCACATAGATTGAGTTTTCTAGTCACCTATCATGGTGATATATTATTAGTTTTCAATGATCAACCCATATCCTCTAAGAATGAAATTATTAGCATTTTAGTTACATGGTGTTAAGAAGAAATTAATATTAAAATTGGTTCCATCTTATAAAAAAATTCTATGTTTTGGTATACACTCTAACTAATGTAATGATCCTTAGGTGAA
This sequence comes from Viscum album, assembly GCA_963277665.1. NCBI lineage: Eukaryota > Viridiplantae > Streptophyta > Magnoliopsida > Santalales > Viscaceae > Viscum > Viscum album. Next base: position 544,482,258 of record OY728156.1, read on the forward strand.
AATGGGTATTCAAAAATAAGCAATACATGGGTGGTAAATTAAATACAAATAATGTTTTATTGGATACTAATTGGTTTAAAAAAATTAGACATCTTATATGATTAAAAAATTTCACTGATATCTAATACAAAATACATCATAATTTTACATTCCGTAGAAACAGAACAAGATTACAAAATTTGGAAAGTACTTATCAAAAAATCATTCTTTAATAGAAAACATTGAAAATATTTCTATATAATACACCTAAAAGGTTTTGAAAATAAAAAAATGTATTCAACATATGAAAATCCAATAGATTCATTTATTTTTTGACATAATAAGAATTATCATGGATCATTCATTTTTGTCAATGTATAAAACAATTTTGTTACATAAGGAATGATTTTGAGACTTTTAACTATAATAGAAATAGTAGGAGGGTTGTTTTTTACTAGTATTATTTGATAATGATATATTACTAATGGGAAATGAGACATTGAAATTATAATTAGTTGAAAAATGGTTAAAAAATATTATACATTAAACATTTTGGTGATTCATCCAACATTATTGGTATGAAGATCTATAATTCTATATCTAAGAGGATACATCGACTATGTTTGGGTAAATGCATTGATAAGGTACATAATTTATTTTTATGGAACAATATAATAGAGGATTTATTGTACAATAACATATTATATATGTATCCATGAAAATGTTCCTTCAGAAAAATGATGAATGAATCTGAATGCAAAGGATTCTATTAACATCCACAATAGGAACTTTATAAATTTACATGCTATATTAAATTATTGATTCTCCATACACATTGATAATTTTTGGAACATATCTATTAGACCAATTAAAGCTACATTGACTGGATTTAAATACTGCGTTGTAGAATAATAGGGGTACTAAGGATATGATCATGGTTTAAAAAGGTTATAAAGAACTATTTATTATGGGTACAAAAATAATAATTTCTATATATAATAGAATAATATAATTTTAAAATTAGGATATTTATTATACCTTTTTTATTGATATTTGAGAGAAAATATCAATGAAATACTCTTTTTTAGATTCTATAGAAGAGAATTAGGGTATTTTCTATTCATAAATTTCAAAAGAATCTAGTTGGATATAAAACCCTAACAAGCAGAATAGTATGGTGACTAACATTTTAGATATTATAATACTAATTATGATAATATTATAGTACTGGTTTGATCCAGATATCCAATGTCACATTAATGAGTGAATAATATACATTATAAGAACCACCTCTTGAATAATTTTTCTCATAGGGGTGAGTTTTAATTAATTAATGTTTCCTTTAATGAGGATATTGATGACTTATTCACTAAAAATTATCAGATTGAAACCATTTATATATTATACGAGATAGTGGACTAAAGTTTTATAGTAGTTGGCTCTATTGTAAGTGGGAGAAAATTATAGATGGTTCCATAGAACTGATTTAAATTTTATGTAAGATTACTAATATTTTCAAATATGTTAATATTTAAAAATCTCACATCACATGGTGAGTCTTACCCCAAGCAACATTAATTAAAATGTGAGATAAGATTATTTTTCTTTTCATATGGACATTATTTTTTTCTCTTATAATCAGAAAAAAAAATTACTTTTAAAATATTCATAAATATATTCCCTACGGTCTGGATAAAATCTATAAGATTTGGTACGTGATGTATTTTTCAATTATGTGATGAGAGATATAATTATATTGATATTTTTTCACATTAAATTATGACTTGTAAATAACAAAAAGGGAGGTTATATAGACATACTCACAAATAGGAATTCCAAATGTTATATGTTTCATTGGATATTTTTATCAAAGGATGTGGGTATTGATCCTTAGATATGATATCATTATCAATTTTCATAATAAATTTCATAATTATATTTATTTTTAAACACATATGTCATATTATTGTGAGAACATATGCTACGTTGGCTATGAAATAGGTTATATAACATCGGTTAATAATATGAGAATCGATTTTCCAGTTTTCTATTAAAAGAAGAAGACATATCAAGATCATTAATTGAAATACAACTACTTAATCAAATCTTTGGATTTTTTTTTGACAGTTATATTAATTCAGATAGTCAATGATAAATCATGAATATAGTTTTCTTACATAGTTATGAAACCTCCATGATATGATACAATGATATAGTGATTATATTATTTAGTAATAATTCGTATGAAATTGTTTCCATTGTGAAATTAAATTATTCCTATATCGGTTATTTAATTTAATTTCAACAATAATCTTATAATTTAACCATGTTTATATAATTCCACTATGAATGTTTTCTTGGGTTTCATATACTGCGTTTATCCAGAATCATATTAAAATTATATTTTAATTTAATATTTAAATTAATATTATTCATGATATTGAAGAATAATTATTATTACTACTATTTTGAAAACATAAATACAATGACTAGATATTCATGTTTAGAGTACATTATAGTGGAAAATTAATAAATATTTATTCATATATTTGTTAATATAAAATATATTTTACTGTTTATTGAAGGAATTATGTTATGTTATTTAATTTTAAGAAATATTTATTATTTATAATTCAACAAATGATAATGAGGCTCAATGGGACCAGATAAGGGACTGATGAAATTTATATATATATATTTTAATATCATTTAAATAAATATTTTTATTTTTATATAATATATTATATCCAAATATTCATTATTTATTGAATATCATGTAATATAAGAATATTATTATCTATATTTGACATTAGGAAAATAATAAGGAAACTATTTGATGGGAGACTCATTGAAATTAGGAGATATAAATCCATAAATATATATTCCCTCTTGTATCATTTTTTTCTCGTTATGATAATAGTTCATCTAAAAAAATACTCTCTAAAAAATTCTCAAGAAACCAATGTAAAATGTATTGATATTGACCTCAAGAATGAGAGACACTCCTCCTACCCCACCAGAATATGTGAATTATGTAATAATTCTTTCATTTTGAAATGACTTCTTATTATGATTAACGGTGAATGAATCTCAGCGTACTTGGTACTAATATGATAGCACCTTGAGTTCTCAATGAAATGTTCTAAAATTCATGGAGTAGATGAGGATGATTCTAAAGTAATTATTCATTAGATTATTCAATGTATTGTTGATATAAAATATGATATATATTTCATCATCAATGATGAAATAATTATATAGTTGAGTTATTTATTTTTAAAAATTAATTATAAATTAAATATTAAACAATATTTACTATTGATATTTTGAGGATTCATTCAACAAAATCATTTATCCATTGGGTCTAATGAAAATAATTTTATTGAATGAACCCAAGTTATTATTTCTCAACCCATATCCAATCAAATTACATATATATTTTCATGTTATATTATAATATTTTAAATATATAAAATAGAATCAAATAATGAATGTATGTTATGTATATTCTCTGACACATTAATAGTGAAATTTCTACAATGTGTTCCCCGTAGCGCCTGATTAAATGAATGAAAAACATAATAATTATAAATAAAATATAATTATTTATTATAAATATGAATCATGAAACAAATTTACATATTTTATGAAATAAACATTACCATATTTACATTATTTGATAAAAACAAACCTTAATCCTAAAACTAGGTAAGAAGAATACCTAGAAATACTTTTTCTAAAAATGTATGACATGCTCAAATTTGGTTCCTAGTTACCTATATTAACCATTATAATATAATAATTGAATAAATTTTTATCATTTGAAAATTCACACTTGTTAAAAATCCACTTGACAACATGTCAAATTATCCTGTTTGAAAAATAAATACCACTTGCTACAATAATAATAGTAACAATGACTTAAAAAGAAACTATAATTTTACCTGAACCTACCTCTATAATCTTTCAACTGTATATTGGTTGACTAACTTGCACACCTTATTTTTCAAAGTAAAATTGTTTGGGGCTCATATCATAGACCCCTACTGACAAATCAGTTCACTCTACACATACATATCTTGATGAACGACACAGTCAAATAACATATCAAAATTTTCTCTAAAGTTCCATGATTGAACACCACTATTAATAAAATGTGTCTTTTAAAATACGCTCTATGTCTTGTTTAATATATATTTATGATTTAGTGATAAATTTATAACATGGTAAAATACAAACTACCACTCGCTTCATATCTGGTGGGTTCAGATCCCTTTTTTCTTTTCTCCCCTCCGATCTCTCATTTCTAGGGATCCTGAAATAAACTATTACTATTATTAAATCCACTCTTGGTATCTCAGGATCATTCTACTCTATCCCTTTGTAGTTTTCCTATTCTCTCCCCCCACCACTTATCTTTCAATCTAGCCTGACCCACATAACCCCACCCTGGTTGGATGTTTTGGTTTACATGATTGGTTTGGGATTGTGGTGGTAGGAGTGGAACATCGAGAGACTATTATTTAGTTGCTCCCCCTTTAGGATCTCATGTTTATTTAGGGGTTTTTCCTTATTAGTTATTTCCCATTCTCCACATAGGGTTTCAATCTGGTTTCCATCTCTATCAATTTTTTGGTTAGATTTTCATTAGGGTTTAATCTCTTGGGTATCCAATGTATCTTCCTCTTAGAGTTTATTCTCATGTTTTGTCCTTGATTTTTTATTTTCTCGTAGTTCCATTTGGGGGTTTTTCCCTGGATTGTTCATTCCCTCATGGGCCTACACTATTTCAGTCTTTGGTTTTCATGTCGGTTGCTTCATTGTGGGGTCTGTGGTGAATTGTTTTGTGACTGTAGTGATATTCATTGGGTGGCATGCTATTTTTACAAGGAATATCATGTTGTATCTGGGTTATGGTGTATTTTATATATCTATGATGGTTTTATGGCTTGGTGTTGAGGCCTTTGGCACATCAATGGGAGCTTCGTAGGAAGGTTCACTATCTGGGATTCTGATGTCCTTTTTCTCTGTGGCACGGCAGAAACAACTCTTCAAAGAAGACTAGAGTGACTCAACAGCTATGAAGACAGTCCCCTTTTGATTTTTATGGTATCTTATGTGTCTCACCATTGAGAATTGGTGATCTGCATAGATGGAGGTGACTTAGGTGATGAGATGTTGATGATGGAGGTGATTTTTGTAGGTGATTTGGTTGGTGATGTGTCGATGGATCTAGCGAACAATTTTTTTCTGTTTGATCTCGTGGAAGTATGATGGTTTCCCCTTTTGAATTTTTAATATTGAATTAGTTTTTTGTGGATAAAATGTGGAATGGTTGACCCAATTTGGGTGGTGCATATGGTGATGGTCACTTATTTCATGTGACGTTTGATTTTTCTTTTTGATTTTTGATTTTGGGATGTTCTCTTTGATTTTTTTATCTGGTTTGTACTGCTGAAAATGTGAAAATTTTGTAAGGTTCCCAAACTCCCAGAATGTGGGTTTTAATAATAATAAATGGATTCTAGATGTTAATCTATTATTATAAAATTAATTAAAAAATATTTTATCAAATTTTATGAATTTTTATATGTAACTAAAAAATATATTTCTGAAAATATTTCACTGAACATGTAAAACTTTCATATCTCATGCAACTATCTCCCAAACCCATAATATATATGATTCCCATACATCTATATTGTATTCATCATGTATTTTCTTAGGAATGGTAGAAATTCATTATTTATATCATTTAATGACTAAAATCACTTTCTTGAAAATTTAACAAAAATATTTTAGTTTCAATTACTTGTAGCAATGTAATCCTACTCTACCTATCATGAAAATATACAAGGATTGTCTCTTACTCATTCATCCTTACAAAAAAGTATAATTAATGTTTAACAATATAAATTGGAAATACTCAACATTCATTCCATGAACCATATCAACATAACCTAACATCAATAATATATATTTTAACCCATTATAATAAATAACAACATTAATTCCCTTCAATAGTCCCTAATAATAAACTTTATCTATTGATAGATAACCAGTATCAAAATTTTTTATTCTCAATTCATGTAATCATGAATAATACATAATCAAAATTTTCTAAAATATTAATACATGTAAAAATATGTTGTAAAAAATGTGACACTATCTTGTTGGTTGAGTTCTCATGTCATTGTTTGAGTACATGATTTTTTTAATCATATAGATTAAAATATCCTAAACCATCTCAGTCTAGTATTAATAATTTTATTTGTTTTCCATGTGTTCTTAAGAATGCCTCCCAAAACTCTATAGGTATCCAACTAGCATCATTTGTCTCAATAGTTACCATGTGGATGAAATACCCGCTACATTAGAATAAAAAATACCAGGTAACATAACAAGGATTCAAACATAGATTCGATATAATAATCCAATGAAATGAAAATAATATATAATAACATTAAATGTAATACAGTCAGGGGACTAGATATCCATGAACAGAAATTAACAATTGACTACCCACTGGTCCAGTCACATAAAAAAACCACAATGAATATAATAATAAGAATAATTAAATTGGATATAGGAAAAATTTTGAGTTATAACACATCACATGATCATGGCACCATCCGAGTTAACTAGCTAAACATCCTATATCAATGCGAGATGAAACTACCAAGATTATGCCTAAAAAACTATAAGGATACTCAATTATACAAGTGGATTTTTCACCTAATAATGGAGTGAGTTAAAATCTTCTTTGGGTACAAACAATATTGTCCCATTTATAACAAAAAATACAATGATTATTGTAAGTGAAATAATCAAAAAAAATTCATACTGAAGAATAAATAAATAAACCAATAATAACTAATTTTTCCTGATGATGGAATGTCACTAAGAGTGTCATATAGATCGTGTGAAACCAGATAGTATGCAATTTTTGATTCGTGGGAATACGACATCAATCAACCATACAAACTTCAGCCATGGTGTTAGTGTATCTAAGCATGTCATGAAGATAATGTCTACAAACAATGCTCAATATACCATCACTTAGTATTTCTATTGGAAAAGTAGAGTAAATGCATATTGGGGGTAATATACCCATCCCCATGGTGTATGGGTTTATTCAACCTTGGGTATTGTAACTAATCTTTTATAAAAAATAAACCACCATAGGATAAAAACCTAGTTGGGGGAATATTCTCATACCAATATCATCTAGAGAGAACATGTCGACCAAGTGTAATATACTTATCCACATGGAATGAATTCTCAACCAACTAGGGGTAATATACTTATCCACCTATAACAATCTTACAGTAAGGGTAATATAAACATATATGTGTAAATTTCAATCACTAGGGTTAATATACTTATCACCTAGGAAAGAACAATGACTATTAAAAGAAAACTCCTTCCATGTGAATCTACCAGATCAAGGGTCCAAAAAAGAGCATGTAAAATGAAATTAGGGGTTCGACTATTCATGGAACCCATTATATCAACTATGAACTCTTTAATATAAAACAAAACTTGGGTTATAAACATCTATATTAATCAATAACCATTTTCATTCCTCATTACAAAACCATTGGGATTACTATGAAAATAGAGTCATATAGAACCTATGAAATCTAATCTAGCAATCTAACACACACCTATTCAAGGTTAAGTAATCAAGAGGAACCCCAATGGTCCCCATAGAATCAATCTAGTCACTTTGATTCACACACATCACATGAGAACACTATTTCCCTCATAAGAACCAAAATTTAATCACAATCATAATGAATCATTAAGGATGTGTCATACTAGAATGGTAAGAAGTTATGTCACACAACCCATATCAATGTGAATGTTTTTAGGTTAGAGATTTACCCAGCCCATTGTCAATCTGCCTTATTTTAATACATTGATTCCTAGTCATGTAACAATGGGAAAGCTCACTCGCCCCTAGGACTTCATAGTAAAACCCAACTCATAGATGGGTTGTAGGGTCTTAAGATGGCCTAACTAGGTAATGGGAGTCTCATTAATCACTCATAAAAATTTTTATGTACATGATTCCTAATAATGGGCTATTAAAAAATTCATATTTATTCATAAGGACACCCCTCTTAGGGGTCTGTATATATAATAGATGTCTCCAGAAAAGGTTTCAGATGTCAGTATCCCAGGAGTTATTCATGAACCATTTGACTCGGGTGGAATATATTCTTACTCACATAACTGAAAGACTTAAATTGATTAACCAATTTGAAATTAAACAGTGTAATTAAATATAAATATAACAATTAAATTAGATGTAACCACCCACACTTGTGAGATTTCACATTGAATTATATGTATATTAATAATAATATGAAAAGTATTATTGAATGATATGACCTACCTCATGGTGAATCCAAAATACATTTAAATGTATCATTTTGGAAGCTCTTCATTGGTTTATTAAGATCCATTCAATAATTTCCATGTATGGATGTCTACCACCAACGTCATGTGGACAAAAATAACAACATAAAACATTTAATTTAACTAATTAAAATCATATATAAAAAATTAATTAATTTAAAATTAATTAAAATTATAATTTATATTTTCACATTCACAAAATTTTTAGTGTAATTAATCACCATGTTATAACTATGACCAAACACCCACTATAGGTCCTTGGGGACCCCCAATATCGAACATATGGAAATTACTAACTTATTTCACCACATAAATAGACAATTAAATTAATTGAAATGAATCTTATTAATATATTTGGTAGAAAAATATAAAAATTATGACTAAAAATGTTATAACAAAAGTATTGTCTTGGAGAAGTCTTCACATGGATAGAACAAAAACCAATTGATGCTCATCCAGTTCCACCATTCTCTTGTGTAATAGGAATCAAATTTATAGTAATAGAATAATGAATTAAAGAAATATCCATGAAAATATAAGAAAGGGTCACCAAATATGGAAAAGATTTATAGAATGCTAGAAAAAATTCACTAAGATCACCCCAAAATTACCAGGAAGGGATGATGGGATGTGGGAGAGACCCCTTGGTTTTCATATCCAAATGAGAGGGATATAGATAGACAACCCCTCCAAATCCTAAGGGAAAAAATTAAAATTAATCGTTTTTAAATTTTAATGTGTATCTGGTATAGGGAAGATGTCTAGCCCACAGTTACAGTAGCTAAATGGATTACTGTTGGGATCCCCAATCTTTCTCATAGCTTCCATTGGAAGGATAGTGTGTTATTGAATCTCTGGATATACTAGCTACCCTGAACCATATTGGTACCCCTTAAATCACTAATGAAACCTCCTAAATTATAATAACGATATAAATATTTCCTTTTTATGTGTATAAAGTCATGTAATTTGATTCTACAACATGTTTATCAAATCTACTCATCCACCAAATTACCCAAATTCAAATTCATTCAAAAATATCATTCCTCTAAAAACATTACATATTATAAACTCTCCACCATAATGATTTTCATCACTGAGATGTATCACCAATCATTCAATAACTATCACATGACTCAACCAACCTGGAACCTGAATTCTTATTTAAACAACTATGTTTGATCAATAAATTTCAAATACATATATATCATGCTATTCCAACATAAAGAATAAAAAATAGTAAAAACAAGAGTAATCACTTATGTTCTTCACCAAAAAACAATGATGTATCTCAATGAAATACATCCATCCTTTTACACCCATGTTTCTTCATCCTACAAAACATATGACCTATGGTACTCCCCACTATAGGATTTAGTTGAAATAGGAATATTACAATACCCTAGTTCTCTCTTCAACAAGAATTACCTATCAAAATAGAAAATATTTATTTTAAAAACATACCTAGAGTGATATATCATTTATCAAAACTGGTGATCTGAACATCATATCATATTATTTTATTCTGAATACCTATCCAAATTTACACACACCCTATATAAACACATTAGATTCATATTCCCTATAATTTTATTGAAAAAGAATTTCCATTTTAGAAAATGTACAATTGGTATCAAATATAATTATTTCTACATAATATTTATATCACTACATCTATTTACTTGTAAAACATTAGGTATATACGTCCCTTTTTGACCTCCTTCAAAATGAATGGTTTCCCCCACTAACGCATTACCATGTTACATAATCCTAATTATTATACATTTGGAAGCACATTAAATCATTATGATATATCTACTAAAGCCTAAACTTGACATTATGAAAACCCTCCATGATTTATTTCAACATTGGATAAATCCACAATCATTTTTTAACCATTATAACTGACACATTATCAATTAGATAATGCTTAATGTGAATGAATTTATCCCAAGATTGATGCAAGATCTCTAAATAAAACTGGTATGACACCCAAATTTATACCATTTATTCATTATGGTATATGGATTCATTTAGATACATTTATCCACATCACAAAAAAGTCACAATGATCATCCAATGTCTTATGTCGTACCCCTACATCCCTTCTAATATGGGAGTCTAGGAAACTAAGACTAACATCACACTCCCCATCATAAGAGAGTTCATATAATTCTATCACTATGTAAAATTTTGAATCACAATATCTGATATCTGTCCCACCATAAAATATTATAGTTGAGCATTTCCAAACCACTCATATTGATGATACAAAATTAAACACCAATTGAATACATATTGAAATTCAATGGAATCAATCTCATAAACACCATATAAAAAATCTATTCATAATTAAGGTAAACAACCTCAATAATCCCTGGGTGTACACCCCTCTATATGGATTTCCTCATAGATTTACATGAGATGCATATCTATTGATTTTACCAAAAAATAATTTCTTATCCTCTAAATCCATGTTCTTGTTCTATTTGAATTACTAATTATTTCCCCTAGATAAATAATGGAATGGTTGTAGCATAATACCCAATCCAGTCAAGGTCTCACCTCTCTCTATAGGTACACATCAATTTTCACCATACTCCCCAAACTACCCAATGCACACTCCAGTTAACAATCCCAAAGAACTCGACTGGATCCTAAAATCTACCAATCTATATAGGGAAATTTTAAATTCTCATCTAAATCCTTTACAAACCATTACTGATGGTTTTTTGTTAATTTTTATTAACCCTTGGGATTCACAAAACTAATAATAATTTAAAATCCCAAGGGATCCACATGTGAGAACATAAAACACCTAAGTGTACCTTATAGAAAAGAGGAATAAATACCCATAAGAACCCAAATATAGAACTTGACTAATGATTACATTTGTATCACATCATCTAACCATGTAGACCAAGCACAACATCATATTAGTTCCACCAAACCAAATCATTCCAGTTTATATTATTAAAAATGGTGTGTGAAATATATATTATTTCAATGATTTACCTATGGAACAACTCAAAATTCCACAACCTAGTGTCATATCTATCGCATTGGATTATCCTTGGGGACCCACCTTAAAAAATAAACCACTTCCCCATTCTATAGATACCCCCAAAACCATCATCTTTTTTTGGCATTCCTAACACCATAAGGTGAACATTTATGGCCTAACCCCATGCATATCTATAATTTTGTGTGTTTTTAATACCTAAATCATATACCCATTACGAAAAAAAACTTTTATAGCATTGTCACACCATATTGATCCGGAATCCAAATAATCCTTCAATTAAAAACTATTTTCATCACAAAAAAAACTACCACACTAACAGTTCATTTCTTATGAAAATCATGAGCATCTAACCAATTCTTATACCATAAACCCATCATAATCGTACACCTACCATATCATAACATGAACTACCCATTAGTGATTCATGTCTCTAAAATAATTAGAAACTCATGCTAATTACTCACATGATATAACTTCTCATTTACCTATAAACTAACTCACAAAAAATAAATTCGTACCTCAATGTTATCTTTTTCTCCCACATAGACCTAACAAATCAAGTCTCATAAAAGGCCTCACTTCAAAATATTTAATTCATCTTCTTTCATTGAATTAATCATGTAATCAATGATCCAACGCCCAATATAGTGTCTCATATACATATTAGGCATCACAAACCAACTTAAAATCCTATTCATGCATTAATTATCATTGTGAATCCATACATATAACTTCTCCATCCGGAATCAAATTATAATCTACCAACACTACCATATCAAGTGATTTATCCCAAATGATATATACAATGTGAAACAATAACATTGAATCAGTTATGTAGAATTCCATATAATTATATATAGAAAAATTTCATATAGGTTTGTATTTCCAATTTTTGTAACTGGACCTGAATCTTGATGAACACGAAGAGGATTATCATGAATTAATTATTTTCATACATTTAACTAATAGTGTCACTCCATGTCCCATGAATTGGTCGATTATGTCTTATTAATCACAAGTGTCTCATATTAAATAGAAATTAAATCCCCTCAGAATAAGTTAAATATACATGGTGGTGCAATATAGTATGTTGTTATCATGTACTTATATGGAAAAACACCATAAGAGAAATTTATAACACTTAATCAAACTAACACTCTATTGTTGGTGATTAAAATCTTTCCTCAAAACTCCTATATTTTATGTGAATCTAACATTCTTGATATGATGCATGTGCTGCCTCTTTCCACTATGGACAGTGAATCAAATCCAAAACTAGCCTCTTTAAAACTAGTTAGGAGAAATATATACAATAAGAATTACATCCATATATGAATCAATGTGTGACACCAAAGGTGAAAATCATAACAATCATAACATCACATAAACAAAAAATTAATAAAAACCACCAAAAACCTAGAATTTCTACATAAAATTATGTTCTTAATAAACTATTATTATATACATCACGGGTTTCAACACATTTCTATATCTCTTAGATACCACATTCATAGTTGTATATGAAAATAATGATGCTCAAATTCCAATTCATAATTAATTGACTCATCTCCCTCTATGAATACATACCATAATAGTTTTACACATGTCCCCAAGCATGACTACCTAAGTTCCAATGACTTATGACTATTAACAATCATATGAGGAGACACCTTGCGGTGTCTATAACCCTTGAATTAATGGGAACAATACTAGTGAAAAAAACAAGTATCAAACATATTCATGATAGAATAAATGTAATCAATATATAGAAACAATAATACCAATAAATGTAATTTTGTTGAAGAACCATATAGTTATGAATAAAAAATCAACATAAAATCCACTGAGATTATCGTATAAAAATAATCACAAGGAAAAGAATAAAAAAAATAATGATTATGTCACTATGACTACCCCAATTCATACCACAACCCATGTTCCAAATTCTTTAAATTATACCAATATTAGCATCCAAAATCCACAACAAGGGTTTCAAACCATCTAATTCCATTATAAGTGTAATAATACCCATGAACCCAAGTGTCATGGCCTCCTGAGTAGGGTGTGACTATTAAATTCATTGGGGAAACAAGAATATATTCTAATATATATATATGAAAATTATATAATATTTTTATTTTACATTATTAGGAAAATTAAATTTTTGAACAATAAAAAATATATATAAATTGTGTCCCCATGTAGAAAGGCTTTTGAGAACAACATTGGATAGTGAAGACCCATGTACCATATCACTGTAAAGAATTATTTCTATGACATCAAGAGACCATACCTACTTTATCCAGGGATGGGGTTTCTTTATGCATGTCGTGATGACTATTTCTACAAAATATTCCCTCTATATGTTCCATAGAAAATCTCGGGTGACACTAAGAGAACATGATTACCAAGGATAATATATTAATCCCCATAGCATGCATTCTTAGCCAACCAAGGGTAATATTACCATCCCCATGGAAAAAATAAACCACCTCACGCACAGAAAACATCTTGGGTAAATATAACCATCACTAGATTATCCAGTGAGTATAATACTAATAGAGGAAATATACTCATTCTTGTGGAATGTGGATTAGCTAACCAATAGTAATAGACAAATACTCAGGGAACACATAGTCATCATGGGTAATATACTGATCTTCCTAGTGTAATTTGGAACATGAGGGAATATAAATATCCATTGGATAACCACAATGAAATGTAATTGAAATCTCTTTTTTAAGTCATCCATCATCTCTGGGAAATGAGTACAAGCGTGTAAAAAACAAGGGTGATACCATGTGCCTTAGCTACCTCAACCATTATATCCTTCTCGACTCACAATGTAACTTTGGTTATACGGAGCCACCCAGAGTTGTATCTACCCATATCCATACATTTTCATTTCCCCATCAGGGTTACCAACTGATATAAGTCCTAGGGAACACCTTTAACCGGTAATACCCATCTAACATACACCCACTCTGTTTTGGTCTATTGTAGGAAACCCATTAGGGTTTACTAAGTAAAAAGAAAGCACTCTGTAAGGAGTTCTTGTCCTAAATATGTTCTCCTAGGTCAACAACTATCCATTGGGAGAAATATATCTCTCATCATTATTTTATGTTCACCACATACCCAAGGAAAAAGAAATGATATTCCACACTATCAAGGACTAATGAAATAGTCCATCTCTATATACATGGTCATTCTAGGTTGGAAAGATACCCAACCTAATCCTAGTCTACACATTGTCAATCTATATTAGAATGGTCATTTAAAAAGTATCACCCTCTAATTCGGTTATCTCGATGAACCCGACGACTTCATGGGGTCATAGGGTCGCCACATAACCTGATCATGGAATGGATGTCTTAGTCATTACTCGTCCATAATTTGGGGTACATGGAACCCAATAATGGTCCATAAATCCATGATTATGAAGTAAATAAAGAGGAAACCCCTCGTGGGGGTCTGAATATCTCAGGGAGGTTAGAAAATGGATCATGGGACAGTAGTGGTCAAGGAATAATATCGAAACGCTAGGAGTAATGTGGCCTATGCACATACTCAATTATCACTATCTAGTCAATTGATTATCAACATTTAAATTAAACATCTTATTAAATATAAATACTCTAATTAAATTATATGAAAGCACCCACATCGTTTATCCCACACATTGAATGGCATATAACAAGATCACGTGAACCATAAGGTCATTATATGGTACTACCTACTTCAAGGTGAATCCAATACCCTATTAAAATTATTGGTTTTGCAGCTCCCCCAAGACCCGCAGAGAAACATCCAATCCCATCCATGCCTGAATGGTCGATGCACAACCTTTTGATTCAATAAATGATAAAAAATATATTTATTTTACATATTTATTATTATTTTAATTATTAAAACAACTTACATTCAATGAAAAATAAAATTTCACTAGGAATATTAACAGAAATAACAACTGAAGGTCTTACTAAACTTGGAATATATAAAAACATGAACATGAGGTATCCTATGTATAAGGCCCCAGCCTTAAACCTTACTTAATCTTGAGTTATTTCAAGATTACACATTGAGGATCTTTTCAGGTTTACAGTTTTAGAGAATTAGATCATGAAACATGCATTACATTCCACATTTAAACAAAGTGGTTACATAAAAGACAGTACTCATTCTTCCCATCAACAGAAACATATTTAAAATAAAACATGGATTCATTCTTGACACATCCTTGACACTATCATCACATCATGTACCTTTCCCTTGACCTGTGAAAAACATTTCAAAAACTTGGGATGAGCATAAAAAGCTCAGTAAGGGTTATAAAAATATGGAAAGGAAACATGAGTACATGTATACATAAGAATGAAATCATACTTTACCCATAAAACATAGGCACATCAAATCATGAATAAATCATAGAAAACATAAGACATAAAGGTAACTTGAGTCATTCATAACATTTTTACGTAGGGAGTAACCCTCTTGGTTACGTTTTGGAATACCCATCACAGTATATTCCCTAAATGTCTTTGGAGAAACCTTAACGTTTCACTCCTTCGCGTTACCCAATGCATTGGAGAGCTATATTGGGCTCACCCGCTCTTAGTTTATCACGGAACCACCCGTTTTCATAACAATGCCCATGAACCATAACGTATCACATAAAAAATTCATAAAGAAAACAAAACATTTCCACATTTCAATCACAATATTACATTTTGGTATTTTGAAATAATGAATCCATACAAAAAGAAACCATTTCCAAATCCATTTAAAACATTTAATAAGGAGAATTTGGAATCAAAGTTTCCCATACCACCTTGAAGCTTTTAACATTTTAAACCATTAATATCCATATAAATAAATCCTTAAACCCATTTTGAAAACATGGATATTAATAAGAACAAGTCATTAAAACATTTAAAGCGATATTTTGGTCAAAGGGTTTTTACCAAAATTAGAGACCCTTGAATACAATAATTGAGGAATAACATTTAATCAGAACTTTATAATATCATGAGAATAAATTGATTCATGATATAATATTCCAAAGGACAGTATATAAACCATATAAGAGTGAATTGGTGCATAACAACAATGAAGTCTCAAAAGGGATGTAAAATGTGATGAAATCCCTTATAAGGAAGGTATCTTTAAATTAAGGATAAATAAATCTCAAAAATATGTGTGAAAAATATAAGTACACCCAATATAAGTGGATATTAATTGTATAACAACAAAAGGTCATTAACACATATTCAATGGATGACATATTCAATGACTACATGTTGAACCCAAAGAAATCGAAATTGGGTTAAAAAGTTCCCTTGACAGCCTAACGGCATCACACCAAAATGAGTTGATGAGAGATAAAAAGTGTATCTCATCACTTGGACATAAAATTTAAATCAATAAGGATATATGAGAACATATCCCAACATAACAATATGTAAATTAAAAGACCCAACAAAAGAAGTCTTTTAAAAAAAGGGGAGGGTGAAAGGTTCCCTTACCGACTTGGGTATCTTTCAAAACATACACCCCATGAAAGATGGACAATATATCATTGATGTAAATACTCATAAACGAAATAGTATTATACATATAGTAGAATAATGGGCAGTACATACACCACTCAATGGAATTTGTGGCAAATGTAGCATAAATCTCACAGGAATACAAGTGAGATGAAAAATCCCTTACGAAAATTCGGCAGCATAATGGCGCCACTCAAAACATCTAAAATGGATTGATGAGAGGAAATAGGGTCTCTCATAATATGAACATAATATTTACAGTAGGAGTAATATAAAATAACATCCCAATCATAATAAATATGAGCTTAAAAGTAATGACATAAAAGAGTGTGCTTAAAAAGAAAGAGAGGTGTAGGATCCCTTACCTCGGGTCCGACTTGACTCGATCGTTCTTTAATCTCCTGAATAATAAAATTGAGCTAATTTATACTTCCTTAAGAACCTTTTTCATGTTCATTATTCCTTTTATATCACTTATTACCATGTCATAAACATTATGTAATCATTTAAGTTAATAATATTTGTTTTGCCGATATTTGGTTCTTAAGTCGAAAGTGGACTTCTTACAATTACATGTTGTTCATGTGGCCAAATGTTTATTATATCCAGAATTTTATTCATGATGTAGATATCATATATGTCATATATATCCAGTACATGCATTCATTTATAACATTACATAATCATTTAGAGGTAAGAAATGAAATGCACCGTTCATGGAGAAGGTAAGCTGTACATACGCATGAACGCTACTTTCAATTCTATTTCGTATTTAATAGAATGGAATAATAATGATATAAAGGTATATTATAATTCCAGTATAATATGATATATAATATCATAGTTCCATCCTTTATACGTCCCACATATGGTATTTAACGAATCAAATCACTTTGAGGGGGCTGTAGTCCGCACTTCCTTAAATGAAGATATCGCGTTTACCCATAATGGAAACCATAAAGGTATCCCAAAAATGAAAAAAAAGAATCTTAAGGAAACAATAAACATATAATTTATCATATATAAAAATAGTTTCATCATAATGGCCAACTTTGAAGGTGTTAAATGATTATTGAACAATCATCGTTTCGGGAGGCAGAATTTCGCCATCCACAGAAACCGTATGTTCTTTAACAATTTGATGTAGTTGTGTGAGAGTGTAGCTCGAATAAATCTTATAACAGCATCCTATTATATTTAAGATAATGTTTTTGTTACAAAAGAAGTAAATAAAAAGAGTTTAGGGGGTTGGAGAAGCATAATAAAACAAATGAACATGAGAGAATGAATTACCTTTAAAAGGGTAACTCCTTTTGATTTGAGCCTAAAGGCTTCCTTTGAAAGGATTCTTCCCAAAGGGAATCCTCTAGGATGAGGAGAGGGATGTGGAGAGAGTAAATGGTCAGGGTTTGTCTCAGCCAAAGGCTTGAGGAGTGTGTGAAATGAGGTAGAGGTGGGGGCCTTTTATAAGAGGAGAGGAGGGGCAGTTTTGGAAAGTAAAGAAATATTACTTTATTTGAAAATGTGTTTAGGTTTTAAAAGGTCCCACATTGATATAATTCGTGGATAAGGTGATTAGGGTTCTAAATAAACTCATCCAATTGGTTTTGGACATGTGTAGTTCATAGAGTTTACATTATCTTTCCATTTTATTTAAATCGTCAAATAATGATGTCATCGCTGCATCATTATTATGTCATAAATAATTTAATTTATGTAATGTCTAAAAATTTTAAAAAAAATACTATGATGTAGTAAATCTTTTTAGCTTTCCAATTACTATTTATAATCAAAAATATGATCTTTATAACCCCTTGTAAAAATTTCTTTTGTAAAACATATTATGTTTGTGTCATTTTTACTTTTACATTAAATAAAAAGTAATTTATGTCATTTCCCAACAAAAGTGGATCCATGGGGTCCCCAAGTTGACCCATGGCTTTTCTTTGTCGGCCATGACACAACCAATGAGGGTAGGACATGTGTCAAGCTCATCTTATTTTATTAAAGCATTATTTTTACCTTAAACTACACTAATTACCACTAATCGCGATTAAGAACTTAATAAGTTACTATTCACCAAAAAATTATTATAATCTCATTGAACCACATTTTACTTCTTAATGACAACCATGTATGTCGGATTTTTGAAATTCAAAACACAATGATGGCAAAATTTCATTTAAACGGAAAATCAGTCTTTGTAAGTACCACTTAGTGGTTTCACTATTCATCAAAAATTGAAGTTTTTCAGAAAATTACCAAAAATTCACCCTAAGATATATTTGATATTACGAATTCAAAAATGAAGTCTATTTTACAAAATTCAAAACATATAAGTCACATTAATTAATTTAATAATTAATTCCCGCTGTCAGAGCAAATAGCGTGTTTTTATGAAACAATAAGTATCAAAAGATTGACACTAGTTTAAGTCCGATTTCAAAGTGAAATTAATTCCAATGACCACTATTGGATTTAATGGTAAAAATATTTTCTAATTTCACTTTAAAACCAATTCAAAAGATAATCTAATCATATAAATATATTATATTAAAAAGAGGTTTTGAATTAAAATACAACATTTTACACTATTCATTAAAAAAATTGAACTTTATGAGAAAGGTAGCAAAAATTTACACAAAGTAAATTTTGATGTCCCAATTCTAAAGAAAAGTTATATTTGGTCCAATAGATTTTATAAGATCGATCAAAACTATATTTAATGACGGTTCTCCGTCAAAAGGTGATAAGTGGACCTTTCGTGAAAATTAGGGTATAAATGCCTAAAATTGAACTCTTTTCGTATTTTAAGCCTTTATCCTTTATTGGATAAATGTAAAAACATTTAAAAACATATACAATCATATTTTAGTTATTTATATCCATTCCCGCCATTACAAAGGCTACATGTTAACTACCATTTAAAATAATATTATTTTATTATTAGAGTGCAACGTAAGATTCCCAAGAAACTCGTTATTGCGTGTTGGGTACACCATCGAGCATAGCGTCCCCTTTAAAGTCATATTAATATTTTATTCACAAATATGTATAAATATGAAAATGTCATATTCTTTATTTACTTGGGGTGTTACATCCTTCCACCCTTTTGGGAATTGTGTCCTCGCAATTTTAAAATTGCGCTTGGAAACATCCTTGAAAGTCCCACATCAGAACAAAAGTCGGTAAAACAAACACTTTAAAATAAAGAAAGATAAGTACAAAGGTCACCCGAGTTAACCCATACTAGCATTCCAAGTATGAAAATATGGTCATGGAGGAAAAAACAAAGGGTCATGTCCTGATGGAGAGTGATAGAAAACATGTTTAGGAGAAAGTTAACCATGAGAAAATCACAAACTTGTGATGGGTTAAACGGTATTCGATTCCCCAGTAGGAAAATTTAATAAACATCATTTTTGTTTTACGTTACTTTTTATTGAGGAATTTATTCATAAGGAAACATAATCACTTATCATATTGACATTCAACTTTTATTAGTTTCCTTACACAAACTCATATTTTCTCCAAAAGACGAGTATTTAGGAAGACTTGTTCACATTAAGAGTACTATAATCAACTTCTAGAGAATCATCTAATCCAAAAAATAGAACTATATACTTCCCATGTCTTTAGTCATTAACCAAAACCAAAACCAAAAAGGCTAGTACAAGATCAGATAATCCAGAAAAGGATAACCCTTTATAAAAAGAAAATCTATTCTTAATCTCCAAAATTTGTCCAACAAAACCCAAAGTTCAACGAGGACCATCCGATAAACAATTTGTCCATAAAATTATTCAAAGTAAAACAATATAAGATTGAAACCCAAATATTTGAAGTATTTAGTCGCATAGTCTTCCAAGATAAATCGTAACATTTATCTCCAAACAATATCAGTTGCTCCTAAAGTCTCGTATTGAAAAGTAATTAACCTAATCACATATCCTCCATGATAGGTTAATCATTTTCATAAATAACCCAAAATCAACTTACTCTTAATTCATAAAATCATATAACTAAAAAGAATCAGTCAAACTAACCAGGGACTTCACGTAGTCCAGTGGTAGGCGATAAATACCAGCCGCACTTTGGTTGTGGGTTCGATTCCCGCAGCTTTGTCTGACGCGACGGGTAGTCACACGGTCTACGTGTTGTCCTTTTTCCAAAACTATATAATTCTCAAATCATTCCCCAAAAAGGGATAAAATCATCAAAAATAACCATAACATAATATAACCTCAATTTTATCTCATGCCTTTCACTTCAATCATAACATATAGTAACCCATAATTACCTCAAAAGTAAGGATCATATAAACCCAAATGGTTCTTTATAACTATGTCCACAAAAGAAAAGATAACTATTACTTGGATAAAATTTGCCTATATTAAACATCAGGGTTACACATACTATAAAAAGTCTTCTAATGTAACCCCATCATCAAAAGAGACTTAATACTCTTAAGAATTTCACCATACCTCTTGAAGCCCTTATATGTTGACATCTTACTCATTCAACATTCTTCATGATCCATTATCCATTCCTTTCCAACTTATTCAGAAATACCTCTTTCCTAAAAACAAAATCATGAATCATATCCTAATATTCTAAAAGAGGAAAACAATAGTCATGAAATTTTACATACCTTTGATTGGTCATTGTCAGTTTCTTCATCCTCAATCGGAATGGCATTAGGTATTGGTAAACGAATATTGGTACGCTCTTGGTAACCCCATTCACGAAACTTCTTCATAGGACATGTGTTTGCATAATGACCATGCACACCACATTTAAAACATTCAATTGATACCTCAGAAAGAACTTCTTTCCCTTTCCTCGAGTCAACTGGATGCTTCCTTTTTCCATAGCAGGTTCTTGCTTTATGACCTTCATTTCCACATCTATAGCATATTTCTGTCCCTTTGAAACATTTTCCTAGGTGTTTCTTTCCACATCATTGACACATAGATTTTGAACACACTTACCTTTATGGTTATTACCAGTACTTCCGTAGGGATTTTTTTCTTGCATATATGATGCCTTATAGAAATCTCTAAGGTTTAGGTGGTCAATCATGACTCCAGATAGTTGGTTGAGGATAATCACAAGAGTTCTCATTGCAGCTCCCATATCATTCAGTTGCTTGCTCAAAAAACTGTCACAGTTTCCTTCACATCCACTGTTACTTGGGTGCCTACTAGATCCAGCCATTTACTAAAACCAAAAAAGGTCAGTGTGAGTATATCAACAAAACCATAATGTACTAATGAGTAAGATGAACACTAAGATATACTTACTCATTCAATTTATCTAAAACTAAGACTCTTTCTGAAATCCAAACCATTATGGTAATTGTCACTTATGCTTAAAGAATACCCTAACCTCTAAAGTTATCTAAACCGACCTTTGATACCAACTATAAGGCCCCAGCATTAAACCTTACTTAATCTTGAGTTATTACAAGATTACACATTGAGGACCTTTTCAGGTTTAGAGTTTTAGAGAATTAGATCATGAAACTTGCATTACATTCCACATTTAAACAAAGTGGTTACATAAAAGACAGTACTCATTTTTCCCATCAACGAAAACATATTTAAAATAAAACATGGATTCTTTCTTGACACATCCTTGACACTATCATTACATCATGTAACCTTCCTTTGACCTGTGAAAAACATTTCAAAAACTTGGGATGAGCATAAAAAGCTCAGTAAGGGTTATAAAAATATGGAAAGGAAACATGAGTACATGTATACATAAGAATGAAATCATACTTTACCCATAAAACATAGGCATATCAAATCATGAATAAATCATAGAAAACATAAGACATAAAGGTAACTTGAGGCATTCATTACATTCTTACGTAGGTATTAACCCTCTTGGTTACGTTTTGGAATACCCATCACAGTATATTCCCTAAATCTCTTCGGAGAAACCTTAACCTTTCACTCCTTCGCGTTACCCAATTCATTGGAGATCTATATCGGGCTCACCCGCCCTTAGTTTATCACGGAACCACCCGTTTTCATAACAATGCCCAAGAACCATAACGTATCACATAAAACATGCATAAAGGAAACAAAACATTTCCACATTTCAATCACAATATTACATTTTAGTATTTTGAAATAATGAATCCATACAAAATGAAACCATTTCCAAAACCATTTAAAACATTTAATAAGGAGAATTTTGAATCAAAGTTTCCCATACCACCTTGAAGATTTTATCATTTTAAACCATTAATACCCATATAAATAAATCCTTAAAACCATTTTGAAAACATGGATATTAATAAGAATAATTCATTAAAAAATTTAAAGTGATATTTTGGTCAAAGGGTTTTTACCAAAATTAAAGACACTTGAATACAATAATTGAGGAATAACATTTAATAAGAACTTTATAATATCATGAGAATAAATGGATTCATGATATAATATTCCAGAGGACAGTATATACACCATATAAGAGTGAATTGGTGCATAACAACAATGAAGTCTCAAAAGGGATGTAAAATGTGATGAAATCCCTTATAAGGAAGGTATCCTTAAATTAAGGATAAATGAATCACAAAAATATGTGTGAAAAATATAAATTCACCCAATATAAGTGGATATTAAGTGTAAAACAATAAAATGTCATTCACACATATTCAATGGATGACATATTCAATTACTACATATTGAACCCAAAGAAATCGAAATTGGGTTAAAAAGTTCCCCTGACAGCCTAACGACATCACATCAAAATGAGTTGATGAGAGATAAAAAGTGTATCTCATCACTTGGACATAAAATTTACATCAATAAGGATATATGAGAACATATCCCAACATAACAATATGTAAATTAAAAGAACCAATAAAAGAAGTCTTTTAAAAAAAGAGGAGTGTGAAAGGTTCCCTTACCGACTTGGGTATCTTTCAAAACATACACCCCATGAAAGAAGAACAATAGATCATTGATGTAAATACTCATAAACGAAATTATATTACACATATAGTAGAATAATGGGTATTACATACACCACTCAATGGAATTTGTGGCAAATGTAGCATAAATCTCACGGGAATAAATGTGAGATGAAAAATCCCTTACGAAAATTCGGCAGCCTAACGGCGCCACTAAAAACTTCCAAAATGGATTGATGAGAGTAAATAGGGTCTCTCATCATATGAACATAATAATTACAGTAGGAGTAATATAAAATAACATCCCAATCATAATAAATATGAGCTTAAAAGTAATGACATAAAAGAGTGTACTTAAAAAGAAAGAGAGGTGTAGGATTCCTTACCTCGGGTCCGACTTGACTCGATCGTTCTTTAATCTCCTGAATAATAAACTTGAGTTAATTTATACTTCCTTAAGAACCTTTTTCAAGTTCATTATTCATTTTATATTACTTATTACCATTTCATAAACATTATGTAATCATTTAAGTTAATAATATTTGTTTTGCCGATATTTGGTTCTTAAGTCGAAAGTGGACTTCTTACAATTACATGTTGTTCATGTGGCCAAATGTTTATTATATCCAGAATTGTATTCATGATGTAGATACCATATATGTCATATATATCCAGTACATTAATGCATTTATAACATTACATAATCATTTAGAGGTAAGAAATGAAATGCACCGTTCATGGAGACGGTAAGTCGTACGTACGCATGAACGCTACTTTCATTTCTATTTCATATTTTATAGAATGGAATAATAATGATATAAAGTTATATTATAATTCCAGTATAATATCATATATAATATAATAGTTCCATCCTTTATATGTCCCACATATGGTATTTAACGAATCAAATCACTTTGAGGGGGCGGTAGTCCGCACTTCCTTAAATGAAGATATCGCGTTTACCCATAATGGAAACCATAAAGGTATGCCCAAAATGAAAAAAAAGAAGCTTAAGGAAAACATAAACATATTATTTATCATATATAAAAATATTTAATTAATAATGGCCACCTTTGAAGGTGTTAAATGAGTATTGAACAATCATCGTTTCGGGAGGCCGAATTTTTCCATCCACAGAAACCGTATGTTCTTTAACAATTTGATGTAGCTGTGTGAGAGTTTAGCTCGAATAAATCTTATAACAACATCCTAGTATATGTAATATACTTGTTTTGTTACAAAATAAGTAAATAAAAAGAGTTTAGGGGTTTGGAGAAGAAAAATAAAACAAATGAACATTAGAGAATGAATTACCTTTAAAAGTGTAACTCCTTTTGATTTGAGCGAAAAGGCTTCCATTGAAAGGATTCTTCCTAAAGGGTATCCTCTAGGATGAGGAGAGGGATGTGGAGAGAGTAAATGGTCAGGGGTTGGCCGAGCCAAAGGCTTGAGGAGTGTGTGAAATGAGGTAGAGGTGGTGGCCTTTTATAAGAGGAGAGGAGGGGCACTTTTGGAAAGTAAAGAAATATTACATTATTTGAAAATGTGTTTCGGTTTTAAAAGGTCCCACATTGATATAATTCGTGGATAAGGTGATAAAGGTTCTAAATCCCCTCATCCAATTGGTTTTGGACATGTTTAGTTCATATATTTTACATTATCTTTCCATTTTATTTAAATCGTCAAATAATGATGTCATCGCTGCATCATTATTATGTCATAAATAATTTAATTTATTTAATGTCTAAAAATTATAAAAAAAATACTATGATGTAGGAAAGATTTTTAGCTTTCCAATAAATATTTATAATCAAAAATCTTATCTTTATAACCCCATGTAAAAATTGTTTTTGTAAAACATATTATGTTTGTGTCATTTTTACTTTTACATTAAATAAAAAGTAATTTATGTCATTTCCCAACAAAAGTGGATCCATGGGGTCCCCAAGTTGACCCATGGATTGTCTTGGTCGGCCATGACACAACCAATGAGGGTAGGACATGTGTCAAGCTCATCTTATTTTATTAAATCATTATTTTTACCTTAAACTACACTAATTACCACTAATCGCGATTAAGAACTTAATAAGTTACTATTCATCAAAAAATTATTATAATCTCATTGAACCACATTTTACTTCTTAATGGCAACCATGTATGTCGGATTTTTGAAATTCAAAACACAATGATGGCAAAATTTCATTTAAACGGAAAATCAGTCTTTATAAGTACCACTTAGTGGTTTCACTATTCATCAAAAATTGAAGTTTTTCAGAAAATTACCAAAAATTCACCCTAAGCTATATTTGATATTACGAATTCAAAAATGAAGTATATTTTACAAAATTCAAAACATATAAGTCACATTAATTAATTTAATAATTAATTCCCGCTGTCAGAGCAAATAGCGTGTTTTTATGAAACAATAAGTATCAAAAGATTGACACTAGTTTAAGTCCGATTTCAAAGTGAAATTAATTCCAACGACCAATATTGGATTTAATGGTAAAAATATTTTCTAATTTCACTTTAAAAACAATTCAAAAGACAATCTAATCATATAAATAAATTTGATTAAAAAGAGGTTTTGAATTAAAATACAACATTTTACACTATTCATTAAAAAAAATGAACTTTATCAGAAAGGTACCAAAAATTTACACAAAGTAAATTTTGATGTCCCGATTCTAAAGAATAGTTATATTTGGTTCAATAGAATTTATAAGATTGATCAAAACTATATTTAATGACGGTTCTCCGTCAAAAGGTGATAAGTGGACCTTTCGTGAATATTAGGGTATAAATGCCTAAAATTGAACTCTTTCCGTATTTTAAGCCTTTATCATTTATTGGATAAATGTAAAAACATTTAAAAACATATATAATCATATTATAATTATTTCTATCCATTCCCACCATTACAACGGCTACATGTTAACTACCATTTAAAATAATATTATTTTATTATTAGAGTGCAACATAAGATTCCCAAGAAACTCATTGTTGCGTGTTGGGTACACCATCGAGCATAGCATCCCTTTTAAAGTCATATTAATATTTTATTCACAAATATGGATAAATATGAAAATGTCATATTCTTTATTTACCTGGGGTGTTACACTATGAAACCTCTATAGTTTCTTTTATTATGACCAAGTTTCTTAAAAATTAATTTCTTCTTCTCTAGATAGGTATTTGATGTAGATTATGTGGGATCATGGTGAAGTGGGTTGAGCATCAAGGGGATATTTTTCTTCCAATCTGAAGGACATCCCAATGAAACATCCATGTGTTTTCATTTATTTAATAATAACTGGTATATTTTTCTTACTAATGATGGGTGAAATGAATGGAATGTCCCTAAAAATAATGATGGTAAAATTTCAATTTACCCATTTTAATTCCCATCTTCTACCTAGAAATAAGACATCGGGTTACTGGTGATTAATGTATCCAGATGGAATCATGTCTATTTCAATTGACTATTCGATTTCTTGCTATAACCAATGATATAGAATTCACTTTGGCCCATTGGATGTCCCTCCTAATCTGATAATACAAATCTAAAATTCCATTAATCATCTAAAAACTTACTTTTGACATGTATAAATTTCGGATAATTTATTTTATTCCCATTTCCTAAAAAAAGAATCATCCACAAAACTCCAAAAAATCAATTTCACATTGAAATTACCATGTCCATAATAACACAATGCATTACATGAATCTTAAATTTCATATAAATCAATGGAAATAGTTTTGAGAAAAACCAACTTCAATAAATTTTAGAAAAATTTAATTAATTATATATATGGATATCAATACTGACTCACTATTGAAATGTTTTTAAATAAAAGTTTTGGATCAAATGATAATTTTCCTAGGAACGTTCCTATTTATACATAATGGAATGAATCTTAAATTAAAAAAATGATGAGTAAATAGCTAAATATACTAAAATAATTAATTATAAATAAACTAAATAACATACTATATCAATGAAATAAATGAGGAGTTTTTCAAAAACATTAATTCATTGTGCCTAAACCTACATGCTGTCCATACATAACATATTTTAATTACAAATTAGATCTTCATCATTTAAAGTTGGATTGTCTGATTTTAATTCAACTATATATATATATATATACGATACATATAAATTGGTTCATATACCCATTAATTAATCCTTATAAATTATAATCATTAAGATTATATTTATTTCAAAAATTCTATTTAAATGTATTCAAGTATTTATCTATTGAATATATCCACCTAAATTTTATGGAACCACTAACTATGACATCTCGAAATAAATATACATTCAAGTGTACCATGAAATTAATAAAGGATTAAATAGTTTCACCTTGTGATATAATGTACACAAAATATCAGCATGAATCTTTTTCAAATAACTCATTTGAGGATTTATTGAATATAGTTTTCTAAAATAAATTATATAATTCAATCAAAAAGTCAATGATATGGGTTGGAAAAAAAATTGCTATTGGGAATAACTTTTTAAGTATAACTAAATTATAATAACATTTCAACCATTGTAATATCATGATTACCACATTAAAATTCTATTAAATATTAGAACTATAACCATCATTCTTGTTAACCAACTTCAAAATTGATATATATGCATCTTTTAATTTTTCACTCATTTTATGTTTTATAGAAGGAATGTAAACATTATCACTAATAGACTACTATAAATATAAATTATTTATCAATTTGATTTATTGAAATTCATGTTGGAGATTAACCCTATCAATTGATTTTTCCCATAATTCCAAAAATATTTCATAATATATTAATTCAGAAATTGTTCTCTTCACAAATTACATATAAATTAATCATTAAAATATTATATTTAAAATAATGAACATAGAATTAAATAAAGAGCTTCTTCTAATTATGATAATTTTTATATTTATGGTAGTAATGGAAAACATTGTAAGTGTAAATAAGTTTTTTGAAATAATACATTGTGAAAATGTTTTCTTTCTCATGATATGTTTTAATTTAAACCTCATAAAAAATTTATAGTGTAGGGTAATAATCATTATTCCCATAAAATTACACACTAGCAATTTTGATGTATTGAAGTGGGGAAGAAAATAATTTATGGACAAGGTAGTACAACTTTATATAATGATTAAAAAATATTTACTTTTTTACAATTATTACATATCAAGTTGTATAATTCTATTATTTTCATTATCCTAAGACGGTAAATAAATAAGTATCCATAAAAATGAAGCCAAAATTCTATTAATTTCATTATCTATCTAATAATAAATCATTACACCAACTATAAAATATATAACCAGGTCATCAATCAATGATTATGTATAAAACAAATGTATCACTAGGTCATCATGGTTTATCAATAAGAGTTGAATGTGTTATAGAAACACATGGTGAAAAAATAAAATTTAATTATAAAAGATGAGTAAAAGGGTGAAATATAAAAAATGAATACAGATAATTAAAATGTATAATTTTCATTGGAACGGAATAATCCCTATTTCAACAATGTGGTGATCAATTTCACAATATATAAGAGTAAATTATTATGAAGAAACTCAAATATAAAAAACCAGACATAATTTTGATCACATAAAAAATTAATTCCAATGTTATCCTATGTTTATATAGTAATAAATCAATATATTAGGTCAAAAATACTAGAGTAATGGTAGAAGTATGTACAAAAAATAGTATCCTCCTCAGGGCCACTATTCTCCTCATATATATTATTCTTTTCCAAAGTCGACACCACTACTATTATGTACTATTATATAACACACACTAGTGGACATTTAATTCCATCATTATTTGATATGTCATGTTCCACCATTCTGACAAAAATGAATAAAAAATGGTCTATTCTTGTATATTAATGGGGGAATGTTGTATAGAAAAAACACTAGTGGCCAATTCATATGTGTCACTAAAACTGTTACTAAATATATATTTGATCATTTTTTAGATTATGTTTGTCGAAAATATTTTTTCTTGTTACATCAAAAGTTTCTCACATGATAATGGATGAGTTAATAGGATTTTCTATAAATATTGTATCGTTTTTTAGAAAAAAAGGTCATGTTGTGAAACCTCACATAGTTTAATAAAGGGGGTTTTGAATGTCATTTTTTCTATGTCCCTTATAAATAATACATTCTGTTGGGAGATTTTGTGTAGGTGTATTTTGTTTTAGTTATATATAATTCAATGAGAATAAGAGGTTGTGCTATGAAAAAATTAGTAATGTTTTGACTTTTTTAATGCAATAGAAAAAAAATAAGTTCATTCTTGAGGTTCTTTGGCGACCTTTTAAGGAACTTTGAGAATAATTTATATCTTTATATTTTATTAGTTAATCCAAAATTGGATGTTCCATGATATTTTTTTCCATGAAGTAATTGAATTATGGATGACTGAAGTGAATTGTTTGATCGATATTTTATGTTTTTTATGGAATCATCATTCCTTAAGAGTTTATGTTCATAATGTTATGGTTCTGGACTCTAGGTGGACATTATAGGAGGTGTGTTTAACTCATAAACTAAATCTAGGTAGATTAATATGTTTATATATTTTTTAGGTATGCACTGTGGATCCTGATTTTGTATCATCAGTATTTTAAGTATTAATATAGAGTTTAAAATTCATTCATAAATACTATGATAAAATGAATATTAGATATCAAGTATTTTTTTGGATATGGTTATTATATATACATTTTCTATTAAATAATCACATTTTAATGTGAATAATGATTTTCCTAACCAATATATAGTTATAGATTATTTTTTTATTATAAAAACGATAGAAATTTTAGGTGTCTAATTAGATTAGTTGGTATTATGGCCACACAAAACAGTTACTGGTAAAAATTAATAAGTATCAATGTTTTATAGACAATATAATTAATTTTTATCATCATATTCATTACTGGATACATGGAAGAACATAATAACTACTTACAATAGTTTTTTTTGCAGGTATTGATTAACATAAAGATAGTTAACATAGTAAAATAGGGGTATTTATAGACTTCTGTATAAAGGATGTTTAATAAGGAATAGGATATGTAAGATGTTTCATCACAAGAGGATTAGTGTAATTTTTTATGTGGAATGAATTTTAGTCGCATAAAAAACAATTAAAATTGTAACAATACTTCTAGGTCTTAAAAAATTAAGGCAACAAACCTTAGAGATGAAATGAATTATCTCGCTGTTTTAGAGTAATTATAATTAATCATGTGAGGGTTGAAAACACATAAGGTCAGTTTGGAAACACTAAAACAATAATAAAATTTAGTGATCATAATTATTCATCTGAATAGGTACATTTCATTTTCACACTAGTTGGAATGGACTATTTGAGTGTACTATGACATAATATTTATGTCTCTTATTTGATTAACTCTATATCAATTATGAGTAAGATAAAGGGGTGTAAATTAAAAAAATAACAAGAACATTATAAAGGCTTATAAAATTTGACAATAATCTACTTCACCCATGTGCCATAGAGTATTTAACCTCATTTAGAAATAATTTGTGGTATCAAAGTCAATGGTTATATATATATATATATATTTATCTATATCTCTCTCTATGATAAGTAATGGTAATTTATGTTAATTATAGGGAATCACAACCTTTGATGGATTTAAAATCTAATAGTGGCTAAATTTCATGCAATTTCTCTGGATATGGAGAGTGGAGACTTATGAGAAATGGATCGTGATGATTTCGATCTGACACCAAGGATATAAATAAATTTTGGTGATCCTTGTCACACCATAGTTTGAAAATGATGATAACATGGGTAACCTCCCATTATATATGGGAGAAATGTCTAAATATTTATAAAAGTGTTTCAAAATTTTAATAAATATAGTTACAATTTTTTTGGAATAAGTAATAAGATTTATCAATGATCCGTAATATTATAATTGATGTATTCTTCAATTAGGATGACAATCATATGAATGATATGTGTGGACTTTAAGAGATGTTTATTGATTTAATTTTTTTTCAAAGGAAACCTAATAAAATTTACTAAATAGTTAAAAATTAAACTATCTATTCATGACGATAATTATACATAATATTTGAGATAAGATAGCCATCATAGTGTTCACATCACATACATGATTAGGAATAATGATATTTATTCTAGGTTAAATATGAAATACTCTTGAGGTGGAATTTAAGGCAATAAAAACAAATTCATTGCAAGGGGATACAATTGGAGTATAAAAAAATTATTTCTTTACTTTCATGTCATTTAATATTCAAACAAAAAAGGAAAATTCATGGGGCTCTTTTATAGGAATTATTTATGTGAATAAAATTTTATTATCTTATAACTAGGTGTCTTAAGAATTTCTCAGAAACGTTGATGGTTAATCCCCTAAGAATGATTCATCGATAATTTTAAATGGTAATGTAATGTTATAGAACAAAAATTTTAACAGGGTAATTTACATTTACAAGATGACTATAGAATCAAGGAAACATATTTTGGTAAGGCTGAGGATTTTAAAGACCACTGTAAAAAAATTATCTATTGTAGATAAGCTATAAGTAGATGACAATATAGATTTAGTTGATAATTTTGACAGAATTTTTTACCTTTATGTTTAAATTATTGTTACTATTGAATAAATAGACCGTTAAAGAGAAAAATATAGAAAACTAATTGTATTGTATGTGTTTGAACCATGTTTTATGAGATAATGATTGTTTGATTGTTGTTATAGTTATAAATCTATTTAATATATGATTAAGGATTTCTAAAAATATTCTAAATGTTAAATTAAGGGGATCTATTAAATGGAATTATAACCATTTTTTAAAAAAAATGTCGTGATTTATCATTTTATTTTTTTGGTTTCAATAATGTTTTAGTGAATATTCAGTATCAAGGAATAATTCTATCTTTATAGGTATATGCCTCATTTACAATGTCTGAATCTCTGAAATGAAGCACACATACCAGGAAAGTTGTCTATGAATGATTATTTCATGAAGGTACAATGTGACCAAAAATATATTATATTAATTGAATATCGAGGAGGGAGGGTGTTATTAGGGTGTTTCTAACCATGATTAGTTCACGTTGATAGTCAGCATCATTTTCAGTAAGGTGATGGTAATTGTTTTGTGAATAATATAGAGACTATGTGATTTTTCTTTAAAAAATTATATAAAAATAATTTTTGAGATCAATATTTCTTTGAAATAATATTTTGTATAAATATCCAATTTTTCAGGTCATTAGGGTTTTAATAAAACTAAATACCATTGGAAATTAACTAGAAGAACAGAAATGGAAAATTTATTCCCAAATAAATCTCTATAATTAGAGTTCATGAAAAATAGGGTGTGAACAGAGTTCATGACAGATAATAGAATAGTAATTATGTGGAAAGTGGGTTTTTGGGGGGTCCTGAAGTTAGTTCATTATGTGTAGTATACAGTGCTGATTTAGTGAAAGGAGTTTCTGAAGGGAATCCCATAATTTCAATTTGAAGTGGAATTATGTCGAAAGCTGTATATATAAGATTCATGTAAGGTTAGTACTAAGAGGACTCTATGGATGAGTGTTTGAGAGATAAATAAGTGGTTAACAGTGTTATACAAAGGACCTTAGTGCAATGTAGTTTTTTTTATTTTACGTTATATTTCTTTGGATATATTAGAAACTATTAAAGAGATTAGAGAATAAAATAATAGTTTTTATAATGTAAATAAAATATTCCTTACATGATAAGGTTTATATAATCATTATAAATAAAACCAATGTATAATTTAACCAAATCAGTGTTCAAAATTTATGTTTATGGAATTCCTATGTCAGATGTCATGATTTATCAATAAACGCGTTCTAATGTTAGTAATCCCAGTGCAAAATAATAATGATGGCGGATTTTAATACAATAATACCTATTAAAAATAGTGTATTCATGTATGAACATCTTGAGTTTATTATCTATGGATTATCACTTAAAGGTGAATCATGCACAATGTATTATGTCTATGATTTTAATTTTTGCATCTGTGATTATCAAGGTTGTCTTATCCATCTTGTAGATTCAAATGGTTCCTAACGACCTGAAAAAACCCTTAAGATATAGAATAAATATTAGACACTCTTCTTTTCTCCTCCATTTTAATGCTGTATAGACTAAAAAAAGTGGTAGTAGAATAAATATTTTTGACATTTAACTTTTTTACCACGCTTATTATGGAGGAAAAAGTGAAGAGTAATGGGGTTCCACTATTTTATAGAAGTTGTTACCTAGTCCAAAATAACATGATGATATCGTTCCATTGACATAATGGAATAGAAATTCTCTCTCTCTCTCTATTTATTGGATATTGGTGAGTAATATTTCTAAACTATCCATGGAAAATTATAACATAAGATGCTCAAAAAATTTAATGGCCCATAATGATATATCCATAGCTATGTTAATCCAAATAAATATGATTGTAATGATATAAACCATAGTTAAAACAATTTTGGATAAATGTAATTACATTTACATAGGTGGAAATAATTTTAAAGATCCAATGCTTAAATTTTTATTTGATATGTTTAATGATTCGAAAACGAGACATGATGAAAATTCATAGAGATTATTCAACTGAATTAACGAATTTATGGGACCTATTTCAGGATGGGGATAAAAAATAAAATAAAATTATATTATAGATATGAGTTTTTATTATTATACACCTTTATTTAAAATTAATTTTTATAAATTATAATATAAGGAATTTTCCAAGTTATCCCATGATAATAAACTAGTAAATTTTGGGGACTATTTAATAAAGGATGGAATATAACTAAAATAAAATCATTTGACTACATATATTGATTTCGAAGGTATTTTGAAAAATGATATCTTTAAATGAGGTGATAGTGAAGAGGATAAAGATAATTAATTACTCACTCTAGTAGCCAATAATTTCAAGAGTGGAAAATTGAAATTTAAAGCCAAGATGCCTCTTGTATGTTTTTTATGAGGGAATTTTGGTCAGATTATAGTGAGGTGTCCAAAGAGATTTTATGATGAAGAGTATAAATAATATGTTATATATCTTTGTTTATGAAGTTTCCCACCCATATGAGTCTCTAAAAGTTGGGGTTTTTTTAAATACCTTTCATAATAAAAGAAATCAAAAAAAGAAAAAAAATAAATATGATTTACCGGATAAATAATAAAAAAATATAACATCTAATATAAAATAATCCACAATATAAAATCTTAGTATGGAGGATATAAAAAATTATAAATAAGAACTATAATGTGGTATTGATAGAAATTTGGATCATGTAGTAGATTTTTAAGAACATGATATCTAAAAATCAATAATATTGGAGATTATAAATGAATATAATCAATATTTGAATTAACATGATCCTTGGATTGACTATATACAGGAATAATTTGGTATAAATTTTAGATTTCATGAAATATCATTAGATTTTTTCAAATAAAATTTATATATTCTTCAATAAGAAATGGTTATTGTGGAAATTAATGACATACTAGAAGAGAGATCTAACAATGTTAGGTCCCTTGAATAAGTTTTTTCTTAATTGATCAAAAAACATGATTCATAAGTGAACTATATTGATTAATAAAAAATATATACTTCATAAGCTTAAAGTATATATAATTTAATGAAATCGTCATGTGAGGATCTAATGGTTTTGATGAAATAATGAATGAATAAAGTCCCAGGTTCTTTTTTAAAAGATGAATTTTTATGTGACTCCTAAACCACAACTGAAATAAGAACTGATAATTATTAATATTGAAAAAATAATTTTATTGGATCTATTATCAATAGAAAGAAAATAGTTTGCAGAAGAAATCTAGAGTTAATCAAGGAATCTAAGAGGGTTGGAAAAAATCTCAGTTTCTTTAGATTAGTCAAGGAAAACTATTCTTCATGAATTCTAAGAATTGTATAATAATAAATGATAATTTGTTTATTATGTTATGTAATATCATATTTATAGATTTCATGGCCATAAAAAGACTAATGGTAAAGAGGATAACTTCTATTTGAATAGAAAATACCTATAATTCAGTAAACAAAAAATGAAATAATATGTTTCATAAAAGATCTAAAATTATTTCTCTTGATATTGTTTTCAATGTTATAGTTTTCAACATAATGTTTTTGATTGCAGTATAAAATAAATAATGGTTACCATCGCTGAAATCATACCTAGTTGATCACTAAAAAATTTGAAAATATTTATTTTTACAATATATACACACCATGGGAATAATAAAAAAAGATGGCTTTTATATCATTGGTTAAGATGATAATGCATATTAGAAATCATATACCATAACTCAATTTTTTTTATTGAAGGAAAAGAAAAATATAGAGGACCCCAATCTTTTCAAAATATCCCACAAATCAATGATGAAAAAAATAGCATGGATTCATTATTATTTTTTCTCATACCAGATGAAAATAAATATGAACCAACAGAAGAACGTAAAGGTATGTGTTGAAAAAAATGGATTTTAGGAAATTATGGATCATGGTAGATCAAAACTAGTGGAAATACACATTTAGTAGGTGAAGATTTAATGAATATGAATGATTATAATAAATATGACTTGTGACACACCATGTTGAGTATGATTCAACTCTATGAATTTGGTACTAAGGTAACATTTAATAAAAAGTAATGTGTAATAAAAACAAAAACCAAGAACTCTCACAATAATTAATGGATAATGAATAAAAATATATATCAAGTCGATATCTAAGAGAATAAAAACATTGTAATGGTTGAAAATTAGACAAACATATGAATCATTGGTTTTTAAAATTCATCAATAATATGTAGAGAAACTATAAAA
Source organism: Viscum album (assembly GCA_963277665.1). Taxonomy (NCBI): domain Eukaryota; kingdom Viridiplantae; phylum Streptophyta; class Magnoliopsida; order Santalales; family Viscaceae; genus Viscum; species Viscum album. The sequence goes on from OY728156.1 coordinate 544,519,085, forward strand.
TATAAATACTACATGGTATATTTATATTCAAAAATTATATTATTAACATTCATGTGATTATTATATATGGGTAATGTTTGTCCAAAATCCACACTAAAAATAGTAAAATATCGTATAATAACATATTACTACTCTATATTGATACTTTTGGAATAATTAATATATCAAACATAAAAGTGGAATTTTATATTATTCTTTATTTTGGATTAAAATATATTATCATGCATGATTTCCACATAGAAGAAGATGAAATTGAGTTAATTAATGATAAGCTAAAGTAAATGGGTATAAAATGAAGCTTGATGCACACTCAACATCCTTCACAATAATAATCAAAAAAATGAATGTATATTCAATTTGAAAATAACCTTGAGGAATAAGGAATTATTAAATTCTTATAATTAGTATTAACCAAGAAATTTAATTGAGTTTTTGAAGAAATAAATAAAAAGGAATCTAATTTGGTGAAAACATTACTCCTTTAAATAATAATATCACATCACTACTGGAAGGTAGCTGTATAATTTTCAATGTACATGTAGAATTAGGTAGTTCATTACCCTCAGGAAGAGAAATGATGGATGTTTTGTTTAATAGAAGAAATATCATATTGAATCATTTTAGGGTAATTGGAAGAAACTTATACATTAATTACAAAGAAGGAAAACTAGGAAATTACGGAGATACAGTAGATGAATTAGTTCTTTAGAGTAACTCAACATAGATTAAAGACCGCCAATGATTCAAAAAGGTGTTAGATAAAATTGTATAGAGTAATTATATTGAAGTCATTAAATAAAATGAATGGAAATTTTTTAGTAGTTAAACAATTGAATAAATAAATGATTAATGGGTACAAGTTGATACAAATACTACAGTGGAACAATTATCTCAAACTGATTAGGATTCAACGTCTAGTTCAGATAAGGAGATGATAGTTCAATAATGTAATCCTACACCTTAGAGGACAAATTTGAGAATAAAATTTGATCGATTTGGCATTATAAGAGATTCAATTTCTCCTAAAAAAACATGAATATTGAAGAATTTTCTAGCATTATTCTCTATTTTTAAAGGTAGAACCATTACAACTTGATGAATCGACAAGGGGAGAATCATTGGTTAGAGCCTTGACTGAAGAAATATATCAAATATATAAAAATAAAAATTAGTTACTAATAAATAAGACTAAACATAATGATGTTATTGAAAGTATGTGATTATTAAAAAATTATGTTGCTTACCATTAAAACATGATCTGAAATAAGTAATTTATTGTTTGAAAAATAAATACATAGGTTATAATTGTCAATGAAAATTAAACATTTTCACTGCTACCTCATTGAGAGTATTTCTATATCTATTTGGTGGGAGATATTTTAAGAGGCGTAAAAATTTATCAAATGGACTTCAAAAAAAATCATGAATGGTGTTCTTAAAGAGGTTAATTATATTGAAAAAAAATAGTTTCCTGATTCAAAATGATGAATCTAATGTGTATAGAATTAATATTTCCCTAAATGGTTAAAAATAGTAACCATGATATTTTTTCACTCATATAAACATGCAGTTGTGGTATAATTAACTTAAATTAAATGTTGTAAACCACAAAATTCACATGAAAACATCAAAATATTAACAATTCAATATACTTATCTAAATTAATGATATCATTTTAAATTGAAAAAATAGATGTGGATTAATTTATACAAGGGTGAACCAAGAGTTTCATTTGTATATGATATGAGATATCACTTGTTTAATAGGAATATACGTTATTTTTATAATGATTCATACTTTTTATCATATAATAATCATTCTATAGATCTGTTGAATAGATTTAACATGTTGGATCCTAACCTATGTCGACTCTAATTTTATCTAGAACTATTCTAAAGAAGCATGGTAATAGAAAATTAGTAGATCTTACCTTATATATGAGGGTAATAATAATTTTATTTTACATGACTTGTTAAACTTATAGTTACTATTTCTTAAGCATTTTTAGTAACCCCTTCAGGGAGTAATATGATGGAAGGGAATCTCAAAGAAGTTAATGAATCATGAGGTATACCCAGGGAATAATAAATTTTGTATTTATTTTTTATATTGGGAAGAAAAATAATTTATTTTAATTCTTGGATACTTACCGGTATAGATATGTGGTTGATTGATATTCCACATGTGGTTTAGCATTTTATCTTTATATAAAATTTGTTCACTGGCCGAGAAAGATGCATGAAATAAAATTGTTGAGAACTATTGAAGTAGAATACATTGGAATAACTATGTCCTTGATAATACAAAATTTTATGTAAAATTTTATTGTTTATAAATTTCATAATTTCATCACTTAATTATACATATGTTAATTTAAAAAATGTTTGGTATTAAATCATTCATTTGAATGTTTGATGAAAATTCTAGTTTTCCCTCTAAAATTAATTGTTTTATTTCGGACATAAATATATTTATATGAAATATTTGAACATAAAATTTTTAACAGTTTTACTAACATAATTTTATACAACATTCTCCTAGAACACCCAAGCTTGATCATGCATTTGGCAAGACTAAATGGTCCATGAAGTCAATGTTGGACTGGACTCCCCAGATTGTACACCAATTTAGTTTTTGGGCCATAACTTCTTCATCCATGCTTATATTAGACCACAATATGGTGATAAGATATAGGATTATAATTTTAATAAATAATCATTCCTGAAGGACATGTGGTTCATTATTTTTGGTGGTCAAACATGTAGTTCCTGTTGGATAAATTATCTTGCCAAATTTCTACATTAAAATTGAAACCTATTAAAACCTAGCCTCCCAACAACTCTAAAAATTACTACTTTTCTCATTTGGATGAGTTTTTACAGGAATTAGATGGTTTTATGAAGTGTATAATTTGGTTCACTCAATTTCTCTCAGAATTTCAATAGGGATATATCTTGAATCTAATAACCCTTAACCAAAGACTTCTTCTTCTTCTTCTTCTTCTTCTTTTTCAATTTGAAATGTTTTTGTTCTTGAAAAAATGTCTTAATTCCTGTTATATTTTTTTCTAATTTTAACTGTTTATTCTATTTTATTATTATCAATATATCATATTTTGTCTTTAAATCATGATTAGTAATGTGATTGGGGTATACCCTTTACATGAACTTTTCACAAGAAAAACATTTATATGATGACTACATCGCCCATTGAAGATTAATTCTTTTTAGTAATCGATATAACTACTAAATTCAATATTCTAAAATGTTGAATCAATAATATGATATAATTAACATGATATTATCAAGGAATTAATTCTTTTATATTTATTTAAACCAATCAAGTAATTTATCCATTAACAGAAAACACGTGAGGTCGATAATTGTGTGAATTGTTAGAGCGAGATCATAATTTCTGATTAAAAACCACATGAGATAAATTTTAGAGTATAATAACTAAACTCAATTCATCTTTTTCATATAGTGGATATGTCGACACATTTACCACTAACCCTAGGGCAGCCTTATAACATCAATCAATTATTTGTTCAATGATTCCATGTTCGGAAGCTAGAAAATGTTTTAATTATATTCATCTTGGTGGTTATGTTAATTCCTGTAGGGTTTGGGAATTATCAAATAATGGGAACATATTTATGTGGATATATATAAAAATGATAATGAATAATAATTAAATTAATATGTAGATATATATCAATTATGATTTATAAAAATTTTATTTAAAAATTATTATTGTTTCATTTTCTTAATATCATTTCAAAAACCAGAAAAAATACAATATTCTTCCAACATTAACCATAATTATCTTTAAATTATAATCACCACTATCCATTTAAGTAAATTTTTTTTTTTATTTTTATTTTATTTTCAAAATTCATTTAATATTTTATTTAAATTTCTTCTTCTATTGAGAGACAACCTTGGTCATCTAATCTTGTGCGCCAAGAAAAATAAAAATCGACCGTCATTCAAGAAAACCCAAAACAAAAACATTCAAATTATAACTATTTTCATGGAGGCATGTATTTTATAAACTAATTAGAGGTATTTTTTTACTTTTATTTTTTCATTTTACCTTTTGTTCCGTCAGTCTTTCCTTGACATCAATTTATATATTTCTTATTATTTTTACCTTTTTTGGACCATAAAATCATACTTATTCACTTTTTATTATGGTCCAATTTTCATAAATTATTTTTCATTTGATTTAGAGAAAGATATAATGATGAAGATATATTAGATATATACCCTGAGATTAGAAGACATTGGGGATAAATGAGATAGTATCAGTGTAGTTGATGTTTCAAAATTCAACCAGCTAGAGAATTCTTTTATTCTAGGAACATTGATACTGCAAGCTATTTTAATTCAAAACTAAAACCAAAAAATTTGATAATAATAATAATAAAAATGAAATAAATAGAATAATTTGGTAATTTGATGACACCGACAATAACTATAAACCAAATTTTATTTCATATCCAAAAGATGAATTAGACTTTAAATTTAAATATGCAATGGTACACTTTCTTCAAAAATTTAATTTCATGTCTAGATAGGATCCCAAGGAACATATAAAAGAATTTAATATGTTTTTTCCAAACCAAAAACAAAAAATGTATCGGAATATAAAATAAAACTAAGATAGTTTTCATTATCACTTGGTGGAACAACATAAGATAGTATGTATTATTTAAAACCTAAATATGTAACATGTTTAATTGATTCGAAATGTATTTTATTACTGAGATTGTTTCCAGAATCAAGGACCATTTATATTCAAAAATAAATCTCACAAACCAAGAAAACACGAGGGGAATTAATCTATGGTTACTAAGAGATATTCAAGTGGTTTTGAGAAAGCTACCCACCACACTCAATCAGTGGTAAACTACTCATATAGTAATTCAATGAAGGCATTACACCTATGAAAATAAGCATGTTGGATGACATATCTAGGAGGGATTGAAAAAATAGTAGCAGTTTGACATGAATTAATTGATAAGATGGCCCAAAAACCCCCAAAAAATTAGGCTATCAAGGTACACAACATGTTATAGGAGTACATAAAGTAATTAATTCTTCACTATAAAATCATTGAATAGATATTATGTTTTAATAATTTACCAATATTGTGAGAAATATTTATTTCAATCAAAATAAATCCCAACCCAGTCGTATTTAGCCATTTTGGAATTTAAACAAAAATAGACCACCCAAATTATTATTACCCCAACTATAAGATATTGATGAGTGCATAGTATTATTGCCTGGAATACCATATCAATAACAAAAATAACAACCACATCATAAAATGAAGGATTAATCCTTGGTAGCAACATATATCCAACGCTGGGAGTATCAATTGTACATGTGTTATGGCTCTAGACAACAAAAAATACCCCCTTTTCAAAAAACTCTCGTAGACTCCACCTTACTTATATGGATTCCATACAAAAAGAAGATATGAAGCCCAAGAATCAATAATCCAAAGACAACGAAATTTTATAACATATTTAGATTGTCAGACTAATGGTATTTTTAAAACATATAATTCTTAATGAATAGATTTTGATGAAGAGCCATGGTTTGTAGTTGAAGGAGTAAATGACACAAATGATCCATACATCCACCACACTCAATTAATTGGTAAATAATAATTACCTGAATGATCCATCAAAACATACTCCATATCCCAAAGAGAATGTCACTAACATAACATTTAGATGCATAAAAAACATATAATACTTCTATATATACCATTCTATTGGGATTCACCTCAACCCTAGGTAATCCTCACTCCAGAATAGCTGATGAGATACCAAAGGATAAAGAAAAATATATGAAAAAAGTTGATGATGCTCCTCATAAACCTTTTTTTTAAAATGGAGTTCTACAAACCTAGAATATGGATGAAGAGGTGACGGAAAATGAGTTTTTGTATTCATATAAGTGTTTTGATATCAAAATCCAACAACTTGAAGAAACAAATCAAATTCCAAGGTATGTAAAATTTATAAAATATCTATTTACCAATAGAAGAGGTCTCAAGTGAAATGAGGGGATGAATCATAGAAGGATTGTGTCACCACTCATTACACCAACTCAAGAGATTCCATCAAATTATAATGATCATGGGACATTCACCATCCCATACACCATAGGGGAGTTACACATTTCTAATGCTTTAGGTGATTTGGGAGCTTCAATAAATTTCAAACCTCACTCTTTATTCTCTTTATTATAGTTTAGTGATTTGAATCCCTTGAGAGGAGTGGTATAGTTTTCATAAAAATCCATAGCATATCTAGAGAGAGTACTTGAGGATGTACTTATTCATGTAATAGACATGATATTTCCAATAAATTTAAACATTCCTAACATGGAATATGATCAAATAAATTTCCATTCTCCAATTATTTTTGGTATTCTATTCCTCATAATAGAAAATGGTAATATATTTCAATTGGGGTACACTTTCCATATAGTTTGGAGACGAATTTGTAATATTTAATGTTACGAACTCCATGAAGTACCCCTTAAATGACCATTCTACATTTGTTATCACCCATTTTGAACCACTAGGTAAAAACACGATACATTTCAATAATAGTATACTTAACATTATTATGAGAATTGGTTCTAGTTTTATTATAAGAGAACTTCCACACATGTTTCTAATGAAAAATCCACAGTTAAATTTTATTTTTATGTGGATTCATTGTAAGTCCCCCAGGTTTTAAAAATAAATTGAAATGAATGAATATTTTTAAATTAGATAGTTATAATCTAGATATTAAACATATTTATCCTCTTTTATGATTTGATTTTTCTAAAAATAGTTATCTATGGTTTTGATTAGTAAGTTATTCAGTGTCTGATAAAACCAACTTGTTTTTTAGTGAATAGTAGAATACCCTTATTAATAGAGAAAATAATATTTATGTGACCATTATGAATAGTAAAAGATTTTATTATTTAATTTTCGTAAGGTGACATGATAATGAGATCTTGATTAATTTTTCAAGGTGATATAAAATGTGTTATGGTTTTAATATTATTATTTAATTTAAAAATTAAATTAATCATATTTAGAAAATTAATTTCAAAAAATGGAATTCATTTTTTAATTCTACACATCAAAAAATGGTATTTCATTTTTTTGTGATTTTTTTAGGGTTGAATTGTTGGCGAATAGTAAAAAAAATTCCAGTTTTGGAGTGTTTGATGAAATCATAATGATATAATAATGATGTAATCATTATGGTACACTCGAGAGGATTAAAATATAAAATATTGTTTCCCCTATGGCCAATACCAGGGGAAAACATGGGCAAGCCCAAATACCACTAATGAGGTGCCTTGGAAATTAATTAAAAAACCCCCTTACATTTACTATAATGACCACCCTCAACCCCATCTTCCTATAACACCTCTCAAGAATTTTGAATTGAAACAATTCTACCCAAAATATGTCCCATGTAAATTTCACAAATTGAAAACCTACCGGTCTCACAAAAAGGGAAAAGACAAAGTCCTTATGGAGGATCTCAATGAGAAGAGATAAAGAGTTAAAGATCCTCTTTCTTTTACTTGTGTTTTCATTTCATTTTATTTATTTTATTATAATATCTTCACATACCTTTATCCATGAGGCATGTAAGATCAATGATTATATATATTATATATTATTAACATTTATATTAAAAAATCAACATCTTTATTCATATCCACTTCCACTTATTCTAAAATTAATAACACCGCCTACAATGTGACGATTTACCAAAATCATAGACGATAAGTTTAAAATTTCATTTACATCCTTTAAAACTAGCAATAAAACCATTTTAATTATTGGAAAATATTTTAATCTCTATTTTATGACCTCTCTTATGTTATATAAATAAATTATAATTATAATATTAATGGTATATGATGAAATAATATTGGGATTATCAAAGAACCGTCAAACTGATCCAAACGAATATCACTAATGATTTATCTAATGATTCATCCTTATACCATATAAATAAAATAATTTATTGAATAATATAGTATTCTAGAAACATATTAACACCATTTCATTCAACTTATAGTGTTTCACATCCATTCGACAAGAAATGTTGTTAGAATCAAACCACGAAACCATGTAAAGAACACAACAAAAAATTGTAAATAAAAAAATATTATTAATAAATGGGTTGAATGATGTCATTAAATGATAATTTCAACTGTTATAAAAAATTATATTTTATGTAAAATATTAATAAAATTATTTTACCCATTATACAAAGGTTTAATCATTTTTTATGTAAGAAGAACCTGAGGTAAATGAATTCTAAACCTAGTTTCCATTCTTTGGTTAAAACTTCCATTTCATTAATTACAAAGTACTATGACTTTTTGTATAATGAATTTAATACTTATTTTGTTTTTTGGTTTTCATTTATAGATTATACACATATTCCTTTCATTATATCAATTCACACATCAATTATATGATATTTTTATGTTGAATTTCATTAAATTTTCTATTTTAAAATTCAATTTTACAAAATTAAAAAGAAATTATTTTATGAAATTATTCATGTTTTATGACTATGATTTAGTTATTTATTAATTATATATGATTAATTATGGTACCTATGTATCCCTCCAAATTCATTGTGTATATGTATGTTAGAGTTCATCAATATGGTTACTCCAAGTGTGACTGTGATAGTTACACAATAACATAGCAATGACGGTTACATTGTAATGTAGTTATGAGGGTTACAAATCACAAGGTAGTCATGAGAGTTATAATATATGTATTAAATTCCACAATATACCCTTATTTTTTATATATTATATTTAATGTTTTCTGAAAATCTCGTATTTTACAAAGTATGTATATATTGGGGAGAAGTATGTCTTTGTGAAAATGATTTCAAATATTCATAATTAGTGAAGGGATAATTGTTTCCTTCCTTGTTTTTATATTCATTACTGATATTTTTATTATCATCCCAAGTTTTTAAAAAAAAATTCATTGGTTTTATGTATGTGTATGTTTATTAAGGATTTCAAGTTAAATGTAATGAAGATTTTTCCAAGAAATAATGTTGTTGTTTTATGTTGAAAATTTAATGTTTTAGAAGAGATGGATAATGTATTAATGGTACCCCCTTTATATAATTGTGGGTCGACATGTATAATTTATGTCATAACATTATAATATTATAAACCAAAATGTTCATTGGGATTGAAAAGAAATGAAATCTAGTTAAAAATATAGATTATGTAATGTTTATGTTTGGGTTCTTATAGTTGGTATCAGAGCACAGTTCAGAAAAACCTAAGGGGTAGGATGATGTTAATAGATTATAATATATTATTTTTAACATTTTTTATGCTAAAATTGTATATAATTTACAGATTTCCATGTTTCTTCATCTATGATATTTATGATCAAAATGGTTTTGTGTAGAAAAACTAAAGAAGACAAAGTTGTAAGGAACCGATAGGATGATATATTTTTAAATCCACAACTGGGATTAGTGCAAATCCGAACCAAGGAATTTCTAAAAGCAGTGGCTTAGCTGAAGCAAGAAGCAAATTGTGGTGGAATCAATTCAAGGTAGTAACGAGAGAAACAATAAAGAAACATGATGATAGTTTAACATATTATGAGGAAATACCCTTCTGATTTTAGTGGATCTTCCAACCCAATAGTAGCTGAAGGATGGATTAAATACCTTGACAAGATATTTGATGATATCGAATGTTCATATAATGAATCATTTAGTATTTCTGTTTATAGTTTTGAATTTCAATCTGATAAGTGGTGGTTAATGGTCATGAATATCAAGGATATAGAGGATATTGTTTCCTTGGAGTGGGATGAATTCGACATTCTTTTCCTTGAAAAATATTTTCTTATGGTGGTTCAACATATTATGGAGCATAAATTTCTTGAATGGAGGTAAATAAAAGAAGATTATGTGGTTGTGTATGAATAAAACTTCACCCAACTATTAGAGTATGTTCCAAATATATTCTGAATCATTATAGAAAAATCTATCATTTTTACTCTTGATTAAATCCAAGATATCAAAGGCCATTTTCTTCCCAATAATTCAAAATATACAAGAAATTTTTTTAATGTGGTGTGATGGTAGGAATGGGTTTTATTGATTATCACATGTAGTATTAAAACAAAGATAAGAAAAGATATATATGCTAATATATGTGTAATAATCAACCAAATATTTCTAATAGTAATAAATTTCAGTTTATAGCTAGTGAAAAGCTATAAAAAGAATGATAGGGAATGAATAACAAAAAATAGGAAGGGATTTTAATGTTGTAAGTTTGGAAATACAGCTTGAGATTTTAATGATATTTTTCCTTGGACTAATAATGATAAGAAAAATATAAAGTGTTTCAAAAATGGTGAGAAGGGCCATTATGAAAATTCATGCCCAAAGAATGATCCTAGTTATTGAAATAAGCTAGACTAAAAGAACAAAGGAGTAGTGAAATCCTTTGAAACTATGACAACATATGTCCAGCCATCCAATGAAGATATATTAGGTACTTTTTTTATTTACACATAATTTTCTAATGTCTTGTTTGATACAGGGTCTACAAATTCATTTATTTCATTGAAATTTTCTTGCAAATAAAAAATATCACCTCCAAAAATAAGACCAGAAATTATTTTTAAAAAACCTAGGAGAAATGTTAAAACCAAAAGGTATTTTAAGAATATTTCTATAGTTATCTATGGAAGGAATTAATTGCAAACCTTTTTTGGATTATAGGGTTCAATGTCATTCTCCATATGGATTGGATTTCTATTTAACATGAAAATATTGATTATAGAGCTATAGTAGTTTTTTTAGAAATAGTTTTAGATTGTATACATAAATTAACAAATACAATTTATAACATATCAGGAAGCTGAGAAGATTTTAAAATATGGAAATTAATGTTACCTTGGTCATATTTTTGAAAATAAGGGAACTATTTAAATTAATGATGTGCCAGTGGTAAATGAATACCTTGATATTTTTCGGGATGAATTACCCAGTGTTATGCCTGATAGAGAAGTTTAATTCACAATTGACTTTGTTCTTAATGCAAAGATAATTTTAAATCCCATTTTTCAAATGGATGAAATGGAACTTCATTAATTTAAAAATCAGTTCTAGGAGTTACTTGATAAAGGCTTCATTCATCTATGCACATAACCCTGGGGATATCATTTTTTTTAGATAAAAAGAAAGATGGTTCCATGAGACCATGTATTCATTATTGATATTTGAATACCATTACTATTAAGAATAGGTATCCTTTTCCTCAAATCAATTAATTGTTTGACCAGCTCAATGGAGCCCCATATAATTCCAATATTGACTTGATATCTGAGTACCATCATTTGATGGGGAAGTAGATAAGTATTCCAAAAAACATCTTTTAGAATTATATTTGGTCATTATGAATTTTTTGTAGTGTTATTTTGGTTTCCCAATGAACTTATTAAATTCACGGATCTTATGAATAGAATATTTCATATGTTCAAGGCTAAATTTGTTGATATTTTTATTAATGAAAATATGGTATATTCTTAAAGTAACATGTATCCTGAAAAATATATAAATTTTTCTTCAAAACAATAGAAGAAAATAAACTCTATGGAACATTCTGAAAGTTTGAATTTTTGTTACAACAAATTTCATTCCTTAGACACATTGTTTCTAAATATTTAAAAAATATTGATCCTACTAAAATTAATTTTGTTGAAGAATGACCATGAAACCCATATTTTACTATGATTAATAGTTTTATTTATTTTCCAGGATATTACTATAGGTTTTTTGAAAACATTTCATGACTATCTATTCCGGTGACTATGTTAACATTAAGAGGAGTTAAATTCATCGGAAAAAATGAATATGATGATTTTGTTTAGTAATGAAAAATATGATTGGTTAATTATATAGTTATGAACACACCTTCTGGAAATGGAAAGGTCTTCATCTACAGTGATGCTTTGTTAAAGGGACAAGGTTGTGTTCTGATGCAGAATGATCAAGTATTTTCTTTTGCTTCAATACTACTAAAACATCATGAGTTAAATTATCCCATTCAATATTTCGAATTAGCATCTATTGTTTTTTCAATTAAAAATTTGAGGTATTATTTATATGGATCCAAATGTAAACTATATACTAACCATAAAAGTATAAAGAATATATTCACATATAAGGAATTATAATTGAGGAAGAGAAGATGCCTTAACTTCATAAAGAATAATAATTGAACATTAAATTATATTCATAGAAAAGAAAACAATGTGGTAGATACCTTGAGACAAAAACATCATGCATGATACAACTGGAACCTGGATCCTTGATTAATAGTTTGATTAATGTTTTTTGGAAGATGTTGGTGTAGGAAATTGTTTTGTTTCACATTTTAGTGAAGTAATATTTTTTATATATAATTAAGCAAGTATATAATAAAGATATGGGGATATCGAAAACATGTAGAATTGGTTAAAATGGTTATGATACTAGAATTTAACCATGATAATGATTATGTTAAAATATTTAGAAATAGATTGGTCATACCTTTTGATTTTAAGATGAAGAAAAAAATAATTGTGTGATGCTCATAGTTCTTCATTTTTAGTTCATCATGGCATCACAAAGTTATGTAAAGAACAATGTGAGTATTAAATGTGGGATGGAATAAAAAGAGATATTGAAAATTTTACTATGAAATGATTGACTTGAAAATAGTTTAAAGGAGTGAAATAGTTACGAAATGGGACGCTTCAGCCATTACCAGTTCCATTGTGAAAATTAGAAAATATATCCATGGACATTGTTTTGAGACTTAGAGAGACTACTCGAGATAAAAATTCAATATTGGTTATTCTTGATTAACTAACTAAATCATCTAATTTCCTTTATATTCGAGATACTATGTCTTTGTATCAGCTTTCATGAATATACATCAAAGAGATTTTTAGGTTACATGGAGTTCATCTTTCCATTATATCTGACTGTGATCCCAGCTTCACATCTATCTTTTGGAAAGGCCTTCAGAAGTCATTAGGAACAGAATAAAATTTCAAAACATCTTTTAAGACACACTAATAGGGTAATTAAGAATATATGATTTATAAATTTGAGGATATTATTAAATCTTGGTCAATATATTACTAGGGATGATGGGATCATCATATTTCATTAGTTGAGTTTTCATGTAATAAAAAATTTTCTTTCTATTATACAGATGGAACCATTTGAGGCATTATATCAAAAACTATGTTGAACTCCAACATTTTGGGATGAAGTGGGGGAAAGGATATTTATGGAACAAAAATTATAATATGATGTGGTTGAGAAAGTTAAGATGATCTAGTAACACATGAGCACATCTTAGAGTAGGCAGAAAATTAATGCAGATAATAAGAATAAAGACTTTTCTTCTGAGGAAGGTGATGATTTTTGTCTTAGAATCTCACTCAGGAAAAGTGTAATTCATTTTGGTATGAAAAGAAAGGTACATCAATGGTTAATTATACCTTATGAAGTCTTGGTGAATGTTGTACTAGATGATTATTTATTATCATTGCTTCCGAGTTTATATTTGGTACGAAATGTAGTTCAAGTTTCCTTGTTTTGAATTTTTTTGCTAGATTTATCCAATGTTTTGATCCCAAAACATGTTCAGCTATAATATAATCTCTCTTATGGAGAGAAACTCATTTGGATTATTGATCAAAGAGAACATGTATTGCAGAATAAGTTATCCCACCAGGTAATAATTTTGTGAACAGACCACATGGTTGAAGAAACAACACAGTAATCTAAAAATAAAAGGAGGTAAAGGCACTCTCAATTGTTTAATAAGTAAATAAAATTGTGATGATGAAATCTCCAGAATTTGGGGAGAATGACACACCCCATGGTTCTAAAAATAAAATAAAATTCCTGAAACTTTGTTTAAATATATAGTTATAAACAAGCAATTAATAATTTTTTCATTTTTATAATTTGAATTTAAAAAAATGCTCAATTATGGTTGTCATCAATAAGTTATTTGGAGTCTGATAGAACAAAATTATTTTTTATTAAATAGTAAAATACCTTTATGAATAATAAAAAAATAGTAATTTGACCCTTATGAATAGTAAACCATATTATTATTTTATTTTATTATGTTTATAAGATAATGATATCTTGATTAATTTGTCACGGTAATATAAAATGAAATATACTTTTAAAATTTATATTTCTGGATTAAATTATAATTTTATTTAAAAATTAAATTAATTATGTTTGGAGAATTATTTTAAAAAATTGGAATTCATTTTTTAATTCTATATATTGAAAAATTGTAAGGGTATTTTTTCAATTTTACTGAGATAGTTTAATTTTTTTTAAAAGTAAAAAAATTCCATTTTAAATTTTCAGGTGTTTAATTTCATCATAATTATATAATAAAGATGTAATCATTCTAGTCGACTCATGGAGATTAAAATATTATATATGGTGTCTAAAGTGGCAAACACCACGGGAAAAACTGTGAAAACCACCATTGTTTTTCAAGTACAACTAATGTGGTGTCATTTGAAATTATTTAAAAACTCCCTTGCTTTCACTATAAATACGACCCCCACCCCCTCTTCCTCTCACTGCTCTCATCATCTACAAATTTTCTAAATTAACCCCAAATACCTTCCCACGTCTCTTCCTCACAATCAAGACCAGATGTTCTAACCAAAAGCCCAGATCTAATGGTCGTAAGGAGGATCTCAACGATAAAATATCAAGACGTAAAGATCATCTTTCATTTTCTTGTATTTTCTTTTCATTTCATTGATTTTCTTACACCATATTCTCCCCCTCTAATCCAATAGGATTGAAAGGTCCAATATTATATATATTCTGTTTTTTGTCATGATTATGTAAAAAATAATCATTATCATTCCTCGCCACTTCCTCTAATTCTTAAAATAAAAACACGGGCTCTCATGTGTTAATTTACCAAAATTGACGGTGATGTGTTTTTAATTTACTCTACATCCATCAAATCTGATCATTAAACCATTTTAATGATTGATAAATATTTTAATATTTATTATATCACTAATAATATGTTATTTAATTAAATTATCATAATATTATTAATGTTATATAATGAAATAAGTTTGTGATTATCGAAGAACCTCCAAATTGATCTAAATGAATATCACCAAAAATTTATCTAATGATTCATCCTTATACAATATAACCGAAAATATTTATGGAATAATTTAATATTATAGAAACATATTAATATGATTTATTTCCACCTATATAGTTTCTTTTCCATTTTATAAGAAAATATGTTATGAACCAACCATGGAACCCATGGAATGAACACACATGAAACAATGTAAAAAAGAAAATATTATTAATAACTGGGTCTAATTATGTTATTAAATGATCATTTAAGGTGTTATAAAAATGAATATTTTTCTATAAAATATTAATAACACTATTGTAACCACTATAAAAGTGTTTTAAACATTTTTAAAGTAACATGATCACGAGGAATGGGAATTCTTTACCCAGTTTCAATTCATTCGGTTTACCTTCTATTTCATTAATTATGTAGTAATAATATTATTTTTGTAATTAATTTAATTCATATTATATTTTATTATTTTTAGTTTGTTGTTTGTACACATATTCCATTCATTATATCAATTTTCTCCTTAATTGTATGATATATGTATGGGTCTTTTATTTAAAAATTCACTTTTAAAATTATATTTTGAAAAATTCAAAAGCAATGTTTTTATAAAATTAATCATGTTTTAGGATTATATTCGGGTTCTTGGGAATTTTTTATGCTTAATGGTGGGACCTTTATCTCCATAAAATTTATTGGGTATGTCTATGTTTTGGGTTGTCCATTTGATTCCTCCATGTGAAATTATGATGGTTACACCATAAGGTAGCCATGAGGGTTACACTATAAGGTACCCATGAGGGTTACAAACCATATGGTAGGTGCGGGGGTTACCTTATATGTATGTAATATATGAATATAACCTTATGGTTTTATATATGTTCTTAAATTTTTCAGGTAAATATCATATTTTACAAAGTATTTATATATGGTTGAGTAGTATTTCATTGTGAAAATGATTTAACATGTTTATAATTATTTAGGGGATAACAATTTATTTCCTTATTTTTATATCCCTTAAAGAGATTTTTATGTTCATCGCATAGATTAATTGTCTTTCATAGGTTATAATGATTTGTAAGAGAAATAAGGATGTCAAGTTAAATGTTTTGAATATTTTTCAATGAAATCATGTTGTTGTTTTGTTTTAATTTTTTTGGAATAGATGGAGATTGTTTTAATGGTACCCACTTTGAATGCTTGTGGGTTGACATGTATAAGTTATGTCCTAAATTTATAAAACTCTAAACTGACAAAATATTTTGCAATGAAAATAAGTGAAATCTATTTAAATGATCTATATTATTTATGGTTCAAGGATGGGTCCTTATATTCATAATTTGATTTTGATCATGTTCACTCGGATTATGACATTGCTGATGAGTATGATGATGCATTTGAGGAATTATTCTATTATTTTGATGATATATATTGGGATATTTATCTTCACTGTCAACATATTCCAGTTCCTTTAATGTATCCATCAATAAAACACTCCCTTAATTATATCGCAATCCACTAAAACTAGATCAAATATATTTATACTTGTTGGGTAGTGAGAGATTAGCTATTATAATTGTTAATAACATCCCTTTTGAATATAACGAAAATGTTTTTATTATTTTTCGGGAGAAAATTTGGGAAATCAGGTGGTTCGTAGATGACATATAAGGCCTTATCACCTCATTTTCATGCATAGGATTCATTTTGATTATGGGGATAAAAAGGTTAGATATCCATAAATGAGAATGCAAAAAACAATTACGGAACTTGTTAAAAAATGTTGAGAATTTTCTTTAGGAACGTATAATTTATCTCATATCGAATTCCGAATAGGTGAGTCTTATTAAGGTCGTGCATATGAAAAGTTGTATTACTACTATTATAAATTAAAGAGAGGAATCACTTCCAATGAGGTTGGAATACAACTGTAATGTGTGTATTGATTATTAGAAACTAAATCAATCAACCTCCAAGGATCATTTACCCAGCCATTCATTTTTGAAATTATTTAGAGACTACCTAGGAAAAAACTCTTTTGTTTCTAGGATAGATTTTATGGATATTTTTCGGTCCCTATAGCTTTAAAATATCTAGATAATACAACATTAACATTTCTATTTTATAAATTTTCCTATCAAAGGATACCATTTTGACTTTTCAATGTTCTATTTACCATCAAGAGATGCATAGTAAGTATTATATTTCAGTTTTCATTGAGACCTCCATGGAGGTGTTTGTTGATTATTTTAAAATATATTTATATTAATTTGATGAATTTATCTTTAGTTAGGTAATGGTGTTGAATCAATTAATTGAGTAGAAAATGATTTTTAACTATGAAAAATATCTTTTCAAGGTAGATTAGGTAATTTTATTTAGTAAAGTAGTGTCAAAACATGGAATAGAGGTTGATTAATATAATTTAGATGTTATTTCATACATTCCATAACCGTAATATGTGGGTTATGTTAGATTATTCCTAGGTCACACAGGCTTCTATTAATGCTTCATCCAGTTTTTAAATAAGATCTTTCCACCCTTATCTCACTTTCATAAAATAATAGACTTCATTTTTATCATTTTTATAGGTTATCAATTAATGATCTAAATAATATTCTGACCGCTCAACCAATCATACATCTTTTATGGTGTGACCTTCTATTTGAGCTTCTGTATGATGTGTCCAACATCATGGTTGGTTCTATCATATCACAAAGGGTCAATGGATGTTCACATGAGAAATACAATGATTTTAGAACATTGGATTAATCCCAACAAAACTACACAACTAGGTAATAGGAGTTCCTTTCCATCATAAATTCATTAGATAAATTCCATTCATATCTGTTGGTCTATAATGTAAAGTTTTTCTATACATGCAGCTATAAGGTACATATTTTTAATGCCAGATGAAAATCCCACATTTTTCTGATGCATTGTAATTATTCATGAATTTTATACTATGATGAAGTAAATTAGGGGGTTATAAAACATGGTGGTGGACCACATTAGTAGGATTAATCAGACAATAGAGGTTGAAACCGTGGACCAGGCACCATTCCATAATACATTACACAATTATTATCTTTTTTTCATCTTAGGTTCATGTCCTTGGTATGATGATTTAGTTAAATACCTTTCATCCTCTAAAATACCTACATAATTAATGAAACAACAACTCCAAAAATTAAAGAGTGATTATTGGTTTTATGTTTGTGATGATACCTACCTCAGGAATATGCGTAGTGATCATGTTATAAGGCCCCGTGTTCCTAATGATGAGATTGAGTCTTTCTTAAAATCTTCCATACACATTCATGTAGAAGACACTTTGGGCCCCAAATCACAACTATTTATTTTATAGAATATAGGTTATATTTTCATTGAATGTTTCATTCCTCCCCTGTATTTTGTAAGTCATGTTCTTGTATCCAACACACTAGAAACATTTCAAGGAGACATGATATTATAAAAGAACCTATATTATTCTTCATGATTTTTTATTTTTAGGGAATAGATTGTGTGTTTCCTTTTACATGATGATTTGGTTTTTTTATTTTTTAGTTTACCATGATTGTGATAGAAAATTATAGGAGGCCATGCCCACCAGGATTAATGATTCTCAGGTTGTAGGGGATTCATTCTTGGATGATTTTTTGTAGGTTTGCCACACCAAATTCCATCATCAGGGACCAAAAGACACACTTTTTTCAATAAATATTTTGTTTCCCCCCATATGATGTTTTTGGTGACACAAAAAACATCAGCATCATACGACCCCAAAAAAATGGTTAAGCCAAGGTTACAAATCAAAATTTGAAACAAATTTTGGAGAAAACCTTTTAGAAGAATATGAAGGATTATAAAAAGATATTATAAAATGGACTGTGGTAATATAATGTATCATAAAAGGAAACTCATCACGTTTCCCCATTTAATATTATATTACAGAAATCCTATCATAATCTTATCGAATTTGGTCATCATGAATATTGGTCTATAGTGAAATTAATAATGAAATTAGACCATTATCGAATTCAATGGATGAGGTAAATTTAGTTCATTGATGAGATTATGTTTTTATCATATGATAATTCAAGGATATATAAGGAAATATAAAAAGTGGATCATGATAGAATTATCCAAAAAAGGAAGTTTCTTTTTCCAGATAAATTCCTTCTCAATAATTCACGACTAATATTGATGTCTATGTAATTATACAAAGTCATAGAGGAAATAGATTTATAAGTAATGGGAAACGTGTTATGAAATACATTGAGGGAATTTATATCGATGTTCTTGATTTCATCACACTGTGTGACCTAATCATCACATGAGAATATCATTTTGTTCTTAAACCATCACTTTTATATTATTTTTCCTATTTTAAATTCATCATTTCATGTTAACATATCTTCTCATTAGATCACATTGTGGACAATAGAATAATTTATGTCTGGGGAAGGGTAAAAATTTTTGGTGTAGCTTCATTAGGAATTTATTTTGTGTATTTTGTGAGGGTATTATTTTTGTTTATATGTTAAATTTATAGAGAAAACCCAAAAAAGAAAATAAATAAATAAACAAAACACATATCATGTGACATTATCAATTCCATGTGGATCATACGAAAAATTAATTCTTTTAAAATTATGTTGTATCATGATAATCATGTAAAATCCTTCATCATCAAGGGATATTTTAAAAAAAAAATAGAATTCATTGATGATATTATTGGTTTTGTCAGTATAAAAAAATTTATATTTTGACACAATTCTTTGTGTTATTTTTTCTTGGTAAATTTTATCATTTATTTCTCTACACAACTTTTCACACCACCACGACTTGTGAAATTTTTCCTAACTAATTGAATGTATATCCATGTTATGGAGAAAGTATATTCTGTCATTGGTTGCCCATATGTTTGTTTCTCTTCGGACCGATATCAGAATTTTAAAAAATTTACATATTACTGTGAACATGGTATCCGAAGGTTGTTCTCCCTCAAAAAAATCAAAGAAATAATAATATATAAATAAAATCAAAAAAATTATTAAATGGTGCAGGGATGAAATATATAACAATTAGGGATATATTGTTAAGTAGATTATGGGTTTATATTAGGTAAATATTAACTATGTGTGTTTGTAATTATTTTTGAAAACTAATATGGAATAGGTTTAGTGAATTAAAAAATCTTTATTTTTTTTAAATTGACCTGAATATATATTATTTATGGGTGTAGATATGATCTTTAAATGGTGGGAACACACGCATATGGGGAATTAATGGCTGGTGGAACCAAAACTAGTTTCACTCGGATTAGTGTCCTTAATATCAATTGATTTTATTTTGATACAATTTATGAGACAATAAATTTAAAATTTATTGATATTGAATCATGATGGGATTATTACTTTTCTTATATTCCCGCTATGGATTGATTAATATAAACATTCATATCTTGTCACAATTTTTTAGATTACATGATACGAGGTTTTTCCAAAGATTGAAAAAGGGTAAGTGTGAGGGATTCAATAAAACATAACATTATTAAATATTTTATTTATAATAAATTACATAATTTTCTCAAATTATGTTAAATATGTTTATTTATATAATATTTGGGTTTAAATCCTTCATTATAATGTTTTCTGAAAAATATAGTCTCTCAATTTAAATTTAACTATTATATTTCAGAAAATAACATTTTTATTCAAATTATATGAACTTAAATGTTTTTTATAGTGTTTCACACATATTTATATATAAATTTAATTTTCTTAAAGATAGGATTGATCATGTATTTGATTGGAATAAAGGGTTCATGTAGTCAATGATGGATTGGACGTTCCAGATTAGAAACAACATTTGTATTTTAGCCTAACATCATTTTCCATGCATGAATTGGGATAAAATTTGGATATAATACCATTGGCACAATTTATCCTTATATAATGAATTCTGGTTGACATGTTTTTTTATCAAACATGATATAAAATTTTGATGCCCTTTTTTGGCCAAATTTCCCCATTAAAACTAGAGTCATCTTAAATCCTATACCCCCCTCCAATATAAATATTATTTGTTTTACAATTTAAATTATCTTGGACATCAATTAGAATATTTTAGGAATATTATATTTGGTTTCACTCAATTTATCTTGGAATTTTAAGAGGTGTTACTCTCGAATAGAGGATCCCTTCATTGAAGCCTTCTTCTTATTCATCACTTTTTAATATTCTTGGTTTATTAATAAAATTAACAGTTCCCATTTTATTTTTTCAGTTTTATTCTTTATTTTTAAATTTTATTATTCTCCACTCAACCACTTTGTTCATAAAAACATGAATCAGAACTAGTTTGGGATATATCCTTTCCTCGACCTTTGAACATTCAAAATTAATTTACGATGACTACACCACCCATGAAAGAGTGGCTATTTTTAATAATCAATATAAATCTTACATTATTCATCATTTTATTTTGAATCGCTGATCTATTTTAATTAAATTAATATGATGTATTATTTTTTTATTTACTTAAAATTTAACTAATGATGTAATTGAAAAATTAATACAAAACACATGAGGTCAAGAATTATTTAAATTGTTAGAGTGTGATATTAATCTGTAATAAAAAACCACAGGGGATAAATTCATATAGTTAAAATAAAATCCCTAAACTAAATTCATCTTTATTTCTATAGTCGATATGTGAAATAATTTTCCAATGAACATAAGATATCATTTGAGCATCAATCAAATAAGGGCACTATGGTTACATGTTTCAAATCCTTACTAGGGTATAATTAATTTCACTTTAGTGGTTATGTTAATTCTCTTAGGGTTTAGCGGTTAACCAATTATGGAATCATAATGAAGTTTGTATTTAAAAAAAGTATAATTATTAATAAGTAAGATAAGATGTAGAGTTAGATAATTACACTTTCTAAAAAATTTCTAAAAAAAATTATTCTATTTTTTTCTCAAGCACATTTAAAATATATATATATTCTTCTTCCAGTATTCATCTCAATGACCTTTACATTTTTATCACCCCATAATTTGTAGATATTTATATATTTCATTTTAATTTTAGTTTTAAAATAACATTAATATGTTATTTTAATGACCCCCTCCTTTGAGACATGACCTCGGTCAGCCACTTTGCTGCACCTAAATAACCAAACACCAAAATTCATATAAGACATCCTATGACATCTCCATTTAGTCATACACATAGATTCAATGAAAAAAATTCAACAGATATTTTCATAAAATTAAAATATCCTATAATGACATTCTCAAGAAAATTTCATGTACAATACTCTCATACCATGAACATGAGATCAGGTGTCACATTGTTTAAGAAAATTTTATTGAAAATGGTCACAATAGAGAACATTGGAACTAATGAACAAGGGAATGAAATCATTATAATCCAATTAATCATAATTAGTTTTCAGAGACAGAGTTTTATCCGGAGTGTTAAACCACCACCCTCTTCTAAGGAGGTTAAAAGAGTAACCCTTCAACAATTTTTTAAATTATGTCACACTATTTATAAAGTGTTTTACATTTAAGGGGGGATATGGACAATGGGAGGTGTTTTACTAAAACAAGGTCATTTTTTTCATTATTATTGGATTTATTATCCCGGAATATAATGACCAATGAAATTTATGAAAGAGAAAATTTTCCCATCTGGGATTAATACCCAAAGAGTGGGGTGTGAATCACGATATGATAGATTAAAAAAATAACAGCCTCAGATATTATTTCATCATTAAAAAACAATATTTTCACCCTTTCCTATATCAATGTATGAATAAAAAATATCATCCACAAGACACAACTATTTTACATGGTTGACCCCCATTGGTTTATGTCTATGGAGAATAAAATGGAAATTTTAAAATTTACCAAATCCACTAAGGATCACATCCTTGAAAATTCATGGAGAAGACTCACTATCCCTCTTGTTTAAAAATTTATCATAATTTGAAAGATCACTTCTCTCTCAATGGAAGTGTGATCACTTCTCATTCAAAATATTCATCATTTTATCTCTTGATTAAAAATGTTTCAATACTCATTTAGAGCATCATTAATGTCCAAAATAATCCACTTGATGAATTCCCCTTTACCTAAAAATTTATAAGCAAATCTTCATAGGTTCACAAAAAATTTATTTCACGCATCCTCTAGAATTATTGGTCACAAATGTTTCACTTTACACACATCATTTATGTTTCCTCATGGAACTTCCATATTTTGAATAACTTTTTTATTGTTATATAACATCCTATATCATTAAAATATTACACTTTTCACACACCTACCTGGATCATGTAAAAACATGTTGTTTTATACATGTAACAATGTATTGAGTTGTTTCATCCTAAAAATATTTTGTGCACACCTTTTATTCTTTATACATACCTATTAAGAGATTTGGATCCTAGATTTTTTTCAAAGGGTTGCACAAATAAACTGAGGGGGGAGTCACCTATTTATATGATCAAATGACCCCACATTAAAATGTCATGCTTACCATCCTCTGTGCACACAAATCTTATGGGAGAACATAAATTCTTTTTCTGACGTCTAATTTGGCACCTAACTCTATTATGTAGTCGTGCGTAACTCTATCACTTTATGTCGTACAAAACTGTCTTTCACACACATTAAAAACATGAACACAATCCTTAAATTTCGTAACTTTGATGTAATGATCTCGAATATTGAAATCCACAAAAATTTATGAATCAAAATCACCCATAAACACGAATTTTCACTTTTACAAGAAAATAATTCATTTTCCACAAACACATTTTTTCATATTTTAGATTTTAGACCCAAAAAAATGAAAACACTTGGAAACTAAACACCATTCAAAAAAAAATTTCTATACCACTACCAAAGAATGAATTACATTGTTATAGGACTTTTTCGTAATACATTTTCAATAATACCATGATAAATAAGTAAAATATTCTTCTTGAATAAATATATTCAACCCAAAAAACTCTATATTCTTACCTTGATGGATTTTTTTCCAATAGAGAGTGAAAGGGGATCTTCTAAATATATTTTTTATGATACGATTCTAAAATATTATAAATTTGTTAATAAACATAAGAAAATCTACCAAACGGTTTTATAAAGTTATTTCAGGACATATTAGAAGAAATGGAAATTTTACGAAGGGATTTTGTGATGCGAGTCTCGTGGAGTTAGTTTTTGAAGGAAACATGAAAACATTTGTACATAGAGTGGTTAATCGACGATGGTAAGTGGATGATATATGTGTACATGTGTTTTTCTAGGTCAATACTGGGTGAATATTTTTATACATATGACATCTATCCATGTTAGATATTAAACAGCTATTTTTTATATTTTCATGTGGGTATTTTGAAAACTATGAACGAAATTACACCATTTAATTTGGAATTTCATTTTTCAAATAAATTCATCGTTACATAAACATGTTGTTTTGACATCGAATTCATTAAAATCATATGAAATTTATATGAATTGGTGTACAAATATGAGTTAATAGAGGTAGGTTAAGGGAGGAAGTGTTTAAACATATTATAAAGATAGTGATCCTTGTAAGGAATTGACATGAAAGACTATTTAAATCCAAAAATACTAGTGTAATAGAGAGGATTTTTATTATGATTGCCACATCATTTCTATATACATCTTGTATTATCACATAACAGTAATCCTAGTAAACACTATTGAGTTTCGTAATTTAATATTTGTATTTTTTATATTTAATTTCATTTGATTGTGCATTTAGATTTTTGAGGCTACTACCAATATGGTAGAAATCTATTAAAAAAATTTTTATACACTAACTCAACCATCCCCTCTCATGGTGTCCTATGTTTTATTAGTATGTGACATAATGATTTACATGGGTTTGAAAGTAGAAGATTTGTCTAAATTTAATGTACATGTTTATTAAATAAAATAATATCATTTTTAAAATTCATCAAAATAAGTAAAAATAAGTTTAAATATGATTCAAAATATCAGATCATAGATATATTGAACCATACAATAATATAAAGGGTGAAAATAAATAGGGAACACCAAATTAAAGTCAGGTGCAAATAAAATATTGTAATGACGAAGATAGAAATATTATCCTCTATACATCTAAGGAGTTTCCATATTTTCTTCCAATATTTTCCTTCTTCAGAACATGAATCATGAAAATTGATGTTTTCAGTAAAATATGAAATTATTTTTCTTTTTGATTATGTATATTTTTCATCCATGACTATATAATTCAAAATGGTTTAAAAAAATTTGTAATTATGTACTCAAATTTTTTATTGAGGATAAATTATGTTATCATCTTAATTTATAATTTTTAAAGGATTCTTTCTAATTTTTAACTAATGGGTCATTTTAGACATTTTTTATAAGAAATAAAAAGTCATATTTTATTTGAACATATATATCATTAACAAAAATACCCACCACCATAATTTTTTTTTTGATATTTATCTTCATCTATTGGTTTTCAATTATTTTACAACGAAAACTCTTTTATGAAATACCATTTAATTTTATTTATTCTATCTTCATATATCCATCAAATTACATGAATTTATCATAGAACAAATTTTATATCTCATTAATTTAATTTTATTTAACTTTTCTTAGAAACATTCACTTTCTTTTGATCATTGGAAATTACATTTCACATAAATATCATTTTCATTGTATCGTAGATTTTATTATTTAATAAACATTATACAATTTATATATGTGGTGTTTAGTTTGAAATTCATTTGATTAACATGGAAATATTGATATTTTATATTATATAAACTATATATTTTTATAGATAAGCTATATTTTTTTGATGGAATATGATCATTTGATATATGTTAAATGAATTGGACATGAAATAATGGGTGTTTCATAGAATTATATAGCCCCTTGATGAAACAATAGGTCTCATGAGAAACTTTTTTTTGGAAAAATTCAATTAGTTTCTAGTGTATACATACACATTGACTATATTGTCTCCGAAAAATTCATTAAACTTATAGATATCATGTGGATTGAGATAATGATGTCCAATATTATTCATTTCTTTCTTTTATAATTAAATTATACTTTAACCATGATACTATTGCAGTGATATTATACATGGGTTGAACTGATGATCAATTTTTTGATTAAATGGAATTTGAATTCAATTATATACCATTCCATATTGATTATACATTTTTACTCATTGTAGCATGTAATATATATAAACCTTAATAATAATTTGATATCATTGTTATTTACTTTAACATATTTATGAAGATGACAATTTTGAAAGAGTTTAAAGGATGCAGAATGTTTACTTATTTATGTTTTATATTTTCTTCCAAACATAAAATTGGTATCGTTTATGTATTTGGATCTCCAATTTGACTAAAATTATCAGTCCTTTATAAGTATATATATTCTCTATATGATAATGCAATAATGTGGACACCGACTTTGGGTTACAAGAGTTGGGGTTGCTATAGTTGGTAGTAGAGAATGTTTAGTTGAGTCCTTTTGAATTGGAATTAGTAAAACATGGGTTAGTGATTATAACTCCATGATAGTATTTGATGATATTTCTAATAAAATGATAATATCATATCTATATATTTTTAAAGGTATAAAAATATGTCTGTTTTCCAAGATATACATCCATATATGGATACAAAAAGTTGATATGGTATTGAAATATCTAAATATAGGGGTAATAACCATGAAAAGAGTTGGTCTAGTATATCAAAAGCATTATTCCTATTCATGATGATTATTACAATGAAATTTACCTCATTTTACACCATCAGGGACTATTCTTGGGTTATTTATCTTTTTCTCAACACACCATTATGAAATATTTTATTATTTTATTGTTATTTAATGATACAACAAACCATGTTATTATTCTTGATATTAACAATGAATATGTAATTCCATGACCCCACTTACCCAAAGTCAGTGCATTATTTTAATACATTGGTATGATTATAAGGAATCATGTCTTGAAAGACCTATCAGTTTAGCAGTCTTGGAAAATAGATTAAATACATTAATGTTACATTACACATTATACAATAAAACACAACATAAATAATCCTTTGGGAATGCCATTAATACCCAAGATTAACCCTTCTTATCAATCCTAATACACTTCTTCGAATCCAAGGAAAGAAAAACATAAGAAAGGGGTGAGAATAGATGCTCAGTAAGGAAAACAATATAGAGAAAACTTTCATAAATAACCATAAACATTTAAGGTAATGTATAAAAATAAAACAAAATTCGTTTCAAATTAAACATCAGTACAATATGGAAAAGATAAATCAAATAATATAATTTACTTATTCACATGGATATTATACTAGTCGAATAATCATATTCCATATCCATATCCAATTTCAGAATGATGCAATGCATAATGCTAGGCATTATAACAACATAGTTAAGGTCATTTCCCCAGACTAAAAATAAGATTTTTTCAAGACCTTGCACCAAGACACAGTTTTGTCTCACGAGACCTACCGATGCATCGAAGAGATATAGAAGGCTCCACCTGTCACTTAATAAGTCCATTCAATTTCTCATATGAAAAGTTCTAAACATAACATAAAAAAAATATTAAAATAGCATATGAAATGTCAATACTTTATCCATAAACCATGAAAGGTATTAAAATAACAGATCCATAGTCAATAATATCACCAAACCTTCAATACAATATGGATTATTTTTATCCTGATAAATGAACATCGATCATGAATAATACCCTATAATGGATGATGACATTGTTGAAAATGATCAGTAAAAAAACATTGAGAGAAATGCCCATTTTTCATGAAATCATTTAAAAGTAATATATATAAAGTCATTTAAAATATATTGTTGAATAAAAGTTTCCCATACCACTTTGAAACTTTTAAAATTAATTAACATTTTTAAACATTTATTTCCATATAAAAAATCCTTAAAACCATTTTAAAAACATAGACATTAATGAGAATGTTTGAGAATAATAAATCATTAAACCATTTAAAATGATGCTTTAGTAAAAATTCCATTAAATAGAATCCCCTTGAATTTTTTTTTATGAAACAATGACATGGATAATAAATATTCCCCAGTAGATACTTACGTAAAAACAACCTTTGATAATAAAGAGATTGTGAAATTAACCCTTATCTTGCACTTTTTTTGATTGAGGGTGTGTTTAACCTCTTGTATAATTACAATAGTATGTTAATAAATTATACCAGAACCATATTCATATTCATTATATCATACATGAATCATTTATTACTACATACTACCCATTTTAATTAATGATTTCCATGTTAAATTAACAATTTGGGTAATAATTGCTTTCTTTATCATACGCCATTTAACTTGTTATTCTTGATTGTATCATTTAGATAATAATTTTAATACTTCTATAATATAACCCTTTATTTATATATCATATATATTTATAATATAAATATTTATAGTAGATAGATATATGAAACTGAAGGCACCATTTATGGAGACGCTAGGTTGTACGTACGCATAAACGTTGTTTTCATTTTTATATTGTATTGAAAAGAAGTAAGTGAATAAGAAATGTTTAAGTTCATAAATAAATACATAAATATATATATATCCTGTAGAATTATTATGTCATATATTAAATAATTAATAAATATATATATTTTTATAATCATCATTGAATAGTGAATGTGGGAATGAATCTCCTCACGTCATGGAGACAGTAATCCGTACGTACCCACGAGTGACAATATCATTATATTAATGGTGAAATCATATGTAATTGGATGTTATATCCTATATAAATAATCATTAACATGTTATATTTATAATCTGCATAAGTTATACACATTATTATACCCATAATAATAATGATGTGTTTGAATAACAGACTACACCATGACGTGGAGAGGGTAAGCCGTACGTATGCCCATATGGTGACTTTGTCATTTAGAGGATGGATATAATAATGAATATGAATTGAAAATATTTATAAGAACATAAAATTAAATATTAGGTACTGGAGTTATTATTTTGGTATGGAAACAACAAATAATGAACATGTGGAATATGAAAAGAATTTTGAAAGAGGGTGGTGAAATTATTACCTCTTCTTCAGGTGTTTCCTTTTGAAATGATCAAAAGGCCACTTTATGATGGATTCCCTATCAAAGTAAGGACTCTAGGTTGATATAAGGGAAGTTGGGTGGATATTTGGGTAGGGTTTGGCCGAGCCAAATGGCTTTGGAGATAAGATTTTGAGAGAAGGGGAAGAGCCCTTTTATAAGAGGGATGATGGACACTTTAAGAAAAGATTAAAATAATAATTTATTATAAAATAATATTCAGTTTATAATGGCTAAAAATGAATTTATTTCAATACTTAAGTGCTTATGGATCAAAATCCTCCCAACCAATAGGTTTTAAACAAGTTTATGATACCATTTTTACATTATCTTCTATATTTAACTCTTAGTTAAATAGTTTAACTTTTACCTTGTCTTCTTGTATTCTTACACTATATGTTTAACAAACATATTCTAAACATAAAAGTGAACCTCAAGTGGTTCATTAATAAAATATATAATATTATTTAAGCACTTTGTAGAAACTTATATATTTTGGAATATTATATCAACCAATACTATAGTATTTGTTTTACAAATTAATTTATGTCAATTTTGACACTATTTTGTATTTTGTTTTAGTAAAAGTAATAACAACCATATCACTTCAAAACAATTTAACTAATAACCCCTAACATGTCATATTAACCATTAAAATTAGTTTAATTAATCATAAGTCTCAATTTATATTTATTTGGATATTTATAATATCAATTATTTTAATATTTCAATAATAAGGTAATTACTGCATCATCATGGGTTTATAAATTATATATATTATTTAATGTCTAAAAATTATAAATAAAATAACATTTTTTTTGAAATCTTTTTACCTTTCTAATTATTATTTATAGTTGAATTTATATTTTGTGTACCCTTATATTAAAAATGGTTTAGTTATTAAACATGGAATTTAACACTTTTAAATCTTCTTTAAATAAAATAATAATATATGTCCTAATCTAATAAAAGTGGAACAAAGAGACTAATATTTTATTCCTAAGGTTGTTATTTTTCTAATTACACTTATCCAATAGAATTAAAACATGTGTTAGTATAATTACAATATCATATTTACCTTTAATTACCCTATTTAGTTTTAACTGTGGTAAATATAAGGCAAAAGTTACTATTCAACAAAAATTATTTTCACCTTATTGAACCAAATTTAACATAATGATTTCAATTGTGACTCTAGGATTTTTGAAATTCAACTCACAGAAGCGACGAAAAATGTTGTATGCAAATTTGCTAACAAGCCTTGAAGGTGGGTAAAATAGCTTTAAAAGTTTAATAAAATTTTACACATCTAATTTTATTATAAAATGACACCAATTAGTTACATTGAAAATATATAGTTATTATATATCTATTTTGACATAAATTAAATTTAAATAAAATAAATAATTATTTAAATAAAATTTTGGTTTTATATAATGACATAGAGTTTTTCACTATTCATCAAAAATTTAATGTTTTCATAAAAAAATACAAAATATATACCCTAAGATTATTTTGATATTATTAATTCAAAAATTAATTCAATTTTACCAAATTAAAAACATAGAAGTTTCATTTATTAATTTAAAATTAATTCTTGTTGTCAACACCAAAAAGCGGGTTTTTATAATGTAAAAACAATCAAATGATTGAAATGTGTTTATGTAAAATTTAAATGTGAAATTACTTATAATGACCTAAATTGTATTAAATGATAAAAATACAATATAATTATACATCCAAACCATTCAAAATGTATAAATCATCACTATAAATTATGTAGATTAAATATGTTTTTTTCAATTAAAATTTAGTATTTTTTTGTATTCATCCAAATATGCAAGTTATTAGGAATGTACCAAATATTTATCCAAACTAAACATTTATATCAAAATTATAATGTTTAATTTTATTTCATTAAATTTAATATATAAATGTGGAAAATATGTTTTTTTAAAAAAGTATTCTCCATTAAAAAGGAGGTAAATGTTCATTTTATGAAAAATACTTCTTTTATCCGATAAATGGAATTTGTCCTTATATAATATCTAATAAAACAAAAATATGAATGTTATAATTATATATGATATATATATAATTCATAATGCATTTAATACTTTTCTTAACCTCTTTATGAACGGCTGGTTTGGTATGTTGTGGTGTGCTTTAACTCGTTGTTGCAGGCAGTGCAATTTATTTAATTACTTTGAAGAGATAACATACTATGAAATCATGGGGTCTTACATTCTCCCCTCATTCAATAAATGGCGTCCTCACAATTTAAAATTCTTCTTTGAAAAAAATGGTTAAAAATAGAAAAATGCGTTTGTGGAAACCCAAGAACCAGAAATTGGGTTAATAAAATTTAGACTTAATAAGAGGGAAAGTGAAATGAAAAAGTCACCACAAAATTATGATCACGATTAAGAAAACATAGGAGGAAATTAGAGACACATAATTTTATGGAAAACATAATTATTTATATGGAGTTATTGAGGTCATCAATCAAAAACAAGTGAACAATTGAGGGCCTCAAAGCCATCGATCTATGATGATTTAAAATATCATCAGTTCAACAAAACATAATGTATTAGGATTACACATTTTTGGTTTTAAGATATCTTCCATACAGCTTATGAATTAATTTCTTTATTGAATAATATATATATATATATATATTTGAAAAGTAATGTTTCATCCTTTAACTAATTCCTACCATAAATTTATCTTTCACTCTAAAAGATAAAAGAATTCAAAAATATTATTTTTATCCTAATAATATGGTGTTGAAAAAATATTTAATTTATAATCCATTTGTCAGAATATTAAAAAGACTAAATTATACAAACTAGGACATTACGTAGGCCAGTGGTAGGTGATTCACCCTTGTCGCCTTTCGGTTTCAGGTTCATGTCTAAGAGCCTTGTTGGACGTAATTGGTTGTCGCCCGACCTCCATGTTGTGCTTCTTATAATAACCCAAAAATAATATCAAGAAATCAATTAACCATAAAAATAGTATCAAATGTAATACTTAATCAATAAAACCTTTAGACTTATCCAAAATACTTCTATCCAAACCCACATTCCACAATTTATAAGGAAGGTAAACACAATGAAGATCCCTTTTTCCATGTAATAAAATGTGAATACCTTTATCATGTATTATTTTAAAACACTATAACACCCTGAATTACCATAAAACCATAATGATTAAATTCATTCTCCCTTATTCCTTACTAAATAATGGATATACTCCTTCTATCAAAAAATGTTATAAACTTCAACAATGATGGAATATACAAATCATTAATCAGTTTCAAGGTAGTCAAGAATATCTAATATAATTTATCCAAATCAATCATATATTATTCCACAATTACTACATCAGTATAATAACCATATTATGGATTATATTTATCTCTACCATATATTTTTTAAAAACCCCATATTGAGAAACTTTTCTTGGTTCTATACAATCTGATGTTCTTAATGAAATAGTTCTGTAGTACAATCCATATATACATTATAATTCTTATAACATGTAAATCATTAATAAAATACTCAAATGACACAATAAATTAACAACATAATATCACAAATTATTCCTCTTCATCTTTGGAAGTAACATAACATGATTATTATCCAATAGTTGCATTTGGGGTATAATCTAATGATTTGAACATTAATTCACATAGTGTCCCAACCCATTGCAGAAAAAGAACTGTACATTAAAAACCTTTTTCTTATAATTGCAATCATGTACATTTTTTCCATATTATCCACACTTATAATAGACTCCCATTTACTTCAATCATTTACCAAGGTGATTATTTACACATTTATCAAATATGGTAAAATCCTTCTTTGCTCTCTTCCCATTATCCAACTTTCTCTCTTCCATCCTTTTATTCTCTTTCTTCCATTCATATCCATAGGACTCAGATAATTCATTACTCATCTTATTAACACATGATACTATTACTTCATATGATGAGAATATGTGGGAGACTATTTACTTTTTAAATTTTGGATTAATACTATGAATGATATGATCCTTCTTAATGTTTCGATCATGCATATAGCTGGAATTCTGATTCCTTCTAATAGGTTCCATTTTTAAACAACTGTACACACTAGGTTTGTTTATGATACAAAATGCATAATTACAAACTTATAAAATACCTAAAAGAAATTGAAAATATTATGTATATGATCAATAATCATAAAATGTTTTCTTTTAGGAAGTATTTACTCTCAAATCCTTCATAATGGATTGTAATGAAAATATTAATTTTCCTAAGAATATGTCTCAGGAGTTTCATAACTAAGAGTGAAACAAGGCCCATTGTCTTGTACCAGGACACCCTAGGTCAAGCCTGAAACTCCTTGATAGAGTTTTCACTCCTAGTAACATCAGTTCCAAAGCCACCTATACCTGTTCGTATCCAGACAGGGATGTATTTCTTGGAAGATACACAGATCTCAACATTACCAAAATTCGAGGAAGTTCTTATATACTACTCCCCAAAGTTTATCTTAGGGTAATGTGCTCTAATCATAGTATATCTAAATCCAGTTTTCAAGCATTGTAATAAACTTCCTCTGATATTGACTGTAATTCCCCAACCCCAGTTTCCTAGATTCGGTGCATTATTTCAATACATTTTCATGATTACAAGGAATCATGTCTCAAAAGGCCGATCAGTTTAGCTGTCTTGGAAAATAGATTACATACATTACATTACACATTAGAAAAAGAACACAACATAATTGATCCTTCAAAAATGAAATTAATCCTCTAGCTTAAACCTGCATATCAATCATAATACACTTCTTGGAATCCTGGGTAAATAAAACATAAGAAAGGGGTGATCTCAGATACTCAGTAAGGATAATAATATAAGAAAATATTCATAAATAAGAATAAAAATTTAAGGATATGTATAAAACTAAAACAAAAACCTTTTAAACATAAAATTAAACATAATATGGAAAATATAAAACAAATAATCCCATTTACTTATTCATATGAATATTCTACTCATCTAATAATCACATGAAATATCCATAGCCAATTTCATAATGATGGAATGTATAATTGAAGACTTCATAACCACATAGTCAAGGCCTCATTCCAAGACTACAAATACAATTATGTCAAGGCCTTGTGACAAAAGAGTTGGTTCTCTCATGAGACCTACTGATGCATCAAGGAGCTATAGCGGGCTCCACCCATCACTTACTACATCCAATGAATTCCTCATATGAAAAGGTTTAAAAATACATAAACAACCGTATTAAAACTATCATATGAAATGTAAGTACTTTATCCATAAACCATGAATGGTATAAAAATAACACATCCATAGTCAAACTTAGATAAAAACCTTCAATACAATATGGAATATTTTTATCATAACAAATCAACCTCGATCATGAATAGTATCATGTAATGGATGTTGACATAGTTGAAAATGATATGTAAAAAAATTTAGAGAAATATACCTCTTTCATGAAATTATTTAAAAGTCGTATATATAAAGTCATTTAAAATATAGGTTTAAATCAAAGTGTCCCATACAACTTTGAAACATTTAATATGAATTAAGGTTTTTAAATATTCAAGTCCACATAAATAAATCGTTAAAACAATTTTGAAAGCATAAACATTAATGATAAAGGTTCAGAAGAATAAATCATTACAACATTTAAAATGATGTTTTAGTAAAAATTATCTTATAAATAATCCATTTAAAAACAATTTTATGATACATGGACATCGATAATAAATATTCCCTAACAGATACTTACATAAAAACCATCTCGGATAATAAAGAGATTGTTAAATTAACCCATACCTTGCACATTGAATTGGTCAAGGGTATGTTTATCCTCCTTTATAATGACCATTGTATGTTTTTAAATTATACCATAACCATATTCATATTTATTAATTCATATATTATTCATTTATTACTTAATACTACCCATTAAAATAATTATTTTCATGTTTAATTAAAAATTTTGGGAATAAACACATTCTTTATCGTACGTGGTTTAACTTGTTATTCTTGATCGTATCATTTAGATCATGATTTAAATAATTCCAGAGTATAATCCTTGATTTATATATCATATATATATTGAATATAAATATATATTATAGATATATATATGAAATGGAAGGCACCATTTATGGAGACAGTAGTCTGTATGTATGCATAAACATTGTTTTCGTTTTCATATCATATTGAACGAGAGTAGGTGAATAAGAAATATGTATGTACACACACACACACACACACGGATATATATAAATATATATATATAGTAGAATTATGTCACGACCCCTCCCACCAAAGATTCCCATTCAATGCTGGAAATGGTGAAAGGGAGATAATGACCCTCGACTCTCGCCTCCAGTAGGCCCAGGAGTGGTGACTAGCACCAAGGGTATGAGTTTTTACAAATATGGGAGGCATTACACTTTTTATTATTTAATACCAGGAAATAGGATGAGTCAAATGCCAAAAGAAAGAGGAACATGTAAATGAAAATAAACCCAAACCAATCCCACATGCATGTTTAAAAAATTCCGAAACAAGGTACAAGTACAAAAAAACTCAAAAGTGCAATACCAAAGAAATAAGAGTACAGTAACTGCAAAAACTCCAAATGTCCCGACTAGTAGGGTCCTGCATGACCCTAGTAGTCCTCCTAGAAACCTGAAAGTAAACGTAGGGTGAGCATACAAGTATACTCAATAGGGAATACTAAAGCTATCGTGCATAGGTGGGGAGACATCCTAATGTCCTGTGAGAAGAACAGAAGAAACCAAAACCTAGTAAAGAGTTATATCCACCCAACCTCACTAGCCACACTCACCAAAAAAACACAAAACAATAGGTAATAGTATATAAGAAAAAGAATATTGGGTACCCCGCACCATTTCCCCCCACTAGCTATCTGCTCTTCCTAACGGTGAATGTCCTGACGCTACCACACTCTTCTGGCCCGCACACACCTGGGCCTCACAAACCACATATCCCTCTAGAACACACCTGGGCCTCACAACCCACATATCCCACCCGCACACACCTGGGCCTCACAAACCACATATCCCCCCACACACACCTCTGCCTCACAAACCACATATTCGGCCTGCACACACCTGGGCCTCACAAACCACGTATCCCGCCCACACACAGCTGGGCCTCACAAACCACATATCCCACTCGCACACACCTGGGCCTCATCCCAAAGATTATTGGGAACAGTAAACCTTTCTGAAGAGTCTTGGGCTAAAATCACACCAATGTAATATTACCCGAAGAGTCTTGGGTGTATGGTCAACTCAAGCCATCACAGCCTATGGAAGAAGGAGCAGGAAGGAGCTAGTAACTAAGGGGAAAACACCCTCTCCCATAAAATGGGATCATTCAGCACTAGGTTCTTAAAATGGGTGGGGTGCGAAAAAACAAAAAGATACAGACACATATATTTATACCAAACACACAACCAACCTATGGCTTCTAAAAAGAGAAACTGAGCACGTGCCTCGGCACTGCTACTACGAAGCATGCATACAACAAACAAACCCAAACCCATTTATGTTATCATGTTCCAACAATATTAGTTTATTAGTTCCTTAGATACTGGGAAATTATCAAACCAGATCAAGCGTTTCGTAGAACAAAACCCTACCAACCACCAATCAAGTTAGATAAAACACAAGCAACACAAAACCAACCTATTTATCGTCAACAATCCACATTGATTGTTCCCACGTTTAATTCATTATCATTCCCCATAGTTCATTTGTCAACATTCCACTTTCTTTTAACATCACAACTCATTACTACAGCCCTGCTGCCACTATAACCACATCTCAACATCTGTATCACAAAACAAGGCTCACACCACATCATTTCCCCTTTAATATCATTTACCACATCCCCGCTAACTATTATATTCATAATAACCCAGGGTTCACCCCCTTTTTCACACACCACGTAACCAAACCAACACCCACATTTTCTTTATTCCATTTGGTTCAACCGAGGTGATCAAACAAGGGTTCCAGATATTCATTTAATCATCCAAATTTACGTGATTTACCAATTTCCATATTCCACAAGTTTCTATCCAAATAAATGGTCTAGAAAGATAGGAAAACATCTAATTGCGCAAGATAAGGCCCCCAAAGACCGTGATTTTCAGTAGGCATAAGCCTATTCAAATCAAAACATAAGAAAAGATAAGCATTGATGGAAAAATAAAACAACAATATCAACAGATTTCCCCAAACTCATTCTTTAACAAGTAATTATCTTTATTTATTGGTTCAACTGTATCTCATGAAAACAAGGGGATACCCACCACACAAGATGCACTAAAGAGAGAGAGACGAAGGTAGAATCCTTAGCTCAATGTTTTTTGACGGAACCCACAACGGTCGACAAGCGCTCAAGAAACCCGGGTCGATTCTCCGAAACCCCTCCTTAGATATCTCCTCAAAGAAAAATAAAGACCAGGACTCATCACATTCGACATCCACACACATAGATCCACCCATAATGGGCGTATATCTATGAAACCGAGGGAAGAGAAGGAGTAGATATGAGAATATCTACGAACCCAACAAGAATGATCACATACCTTATGGAACTGACTTTGATTTGCGAAGAGAATCTTCCAGATCGCCTCCCAAACGCTTGGGAGTGGTTCTTCTACCTCCAAGGAAGGGTAATCTCAAGTTATGGATGATTAGGGGCTTAAATGAGCAAGATAAAGGCTAAATGTTCAAGATCCTAAAATTTAGGATCTAACATTATGTGCCTGCATGGCCTAGTCGCACAGTTAGACAAACCGTGCGCTGACTGTGCGGTCACCACTGCCTTAGCCACTCAGCTCATACGGTTTGGCAGCATTTTTTAGACAAACCGTGCGCCTCATGTGCAGTCTATACTTCCATCAAGGCCATATTCGCACGGCTTGGCCACACGATTTAACTAACCGTGCGAAAGCTACAACACTACCAATTTTTTTAAAAAAACCACCCAAACGCACCTCCAAGTCACCTTGATTTCTCGAAACTCCTCTAAACCCACATTTTCACAATGTAAGGGACAGGAGAGGTCCGTTCCATTACATAAGATACATTTTAAAACATTCACATCCCCGAGAATTCAAAACCCATCCCAGAGGAGCCCAACAGGATACCTCTTAGGGCTCTCGTTATAACTGGAACCCAACTAACAATCCTAATCATATGTGTTAAGAATTCCTTCTCCTATGTCGAGATATTATCTGCTTTAAGCGGCATTGAGTCGCCTGCATGGGTTTAATCACATCTGTTTTAATGTGTCTTGATTAAGAAATGGGTCATCTCACTTCCATATATTAGGATATTTCCAACTTACAATTCCCCCAACACCGTGCAACCAACACACTTCCCGAACACATGGTTTAGGGAATTCCCTCTCCCATGTTGAGATATTATCCGCTTTAGGCAGCACTGTCTCACCCGTACGGGTTCAATAATATCCGCATTAATGCGTCTCTATTAAGGATCAGGTTTTACCCCTCCCCACACATCCGGACATGTTACACAGATCCAGAGAACAAGGAAACAAAATTTCATACAACAGACAAGCCATGCATTCCATAAATCAAAGGTACATAGTATAACATAAAATCAAATCTCAGAAGAACAATGAAAAACACAAGTCAAAACAACTCTGGGTATTGAGCGTGAATCTGAGCCTCCTGATCCCAAGTTATCTCCTCGAGGCCGCCATGCCTCCACAACACATGAACCAAGGTGATGATTCGTCCACAGAGCACCTTTTCTTCATGATCCTCATTTCTGACTGTTCATTCCTCGAAGGTTGCATCGTCCCCCATATCTAACTCTCCTCAGTCGATGACGTGGGAGTCATCAAGTAAGTACCGATGATGCTTGGAGATGTTGAAGACATCATGATACTTCTCCAACTAAGGTGGAAGGTCCAACTGATATTCCTCCTTGTTGAGTCGCTTCAGCACATCGAAAGGTCCGACGAACCTAGGGAAGATCTCACTCCCCTTCGCAAACCTCTGCTGCCCCCGTCAAGGGGAAAACATCAAGAACACATGATTTCCCACCTTGAACTCCAAGGGTCTCCTCCGACGATCAGCATAAGACTTCTGTCGGTCATGAGCCACTTTCATCCTCTCACACACAAGATGGACATTCTCTGTGGTGCTCTATACTACCACTGGCCCAAGAGAACCTGTCTCACAATCCTCTGCCCAGAAAATGGGTGAATGACAAGATCATCCGTACAAAGCCTCAAACGGTGCCATGCCAATAGTAGAGTGGAAGATGTTGTTGTAGGAAAACTCTACTAAAGGCAAGTGTCGCACCCATGATCCTATGAAATAAAGAACGCATGCACGTATCAAGTCCTCCAATATCTAGATAGTCCGCTCTGTTTGCCCATCGGTATGGCGGTGGAAAGCAGGGCTAAGGCGTAGCTGGGTTCCAAAATCATGTTGTAACCCCCTCCAGACTCGTGAGGTAAACCGAGTATCCTGATCTAAGATGATCATATTTGGAACTCCATCAAAATTCACCACCTTGTCTACATATCTCTGTGCTAAATTACTCATTGGGCTCGACTCCTTAATTGCTATGAAGTGAGATGATTTTGTTAGTCGATCCACCACTACCCAGATAGCATCATAACCACCATATTCTCTTGGTAGTCATGTGACGAAGTCCATTGAGATGTCATCCCACTTCCACTCAGGTACATCTGAAAGAAGGAAACAATCCATAGGGAATATGGTGTTCAACCTTTACTTGCTGACACACTAGGAACGTAGCCACAAACTCCGCCACTACCCATTTCACCCCGGGCCACTAAAACTGTTCGCTCAGGCCTCAGAACTTTTTGAAACTCCTGGATGTACCGCCATGGATGAGCTATGGAACTCACGGAGAACTCCCTCACAAATCGCCTCCAAAACAATCAACCTTTTTTGAAAATGAATCCGATGTCAGCTGTCCTATGACAATCCTTCTGAAGTGTTTCCCTGATCAATACAATCTCGCATTAATTACACCTCGGAGTCTCCCCACTGAGACTCTTCCACCTTATGCAACAAATAGGATGGCATCGTCATCTGAAACAAACACCCTCTAGAAACCTCTACCCTTGCATCCAAGTGCAAGGCATCCAAATCTCCCATTGCTTTCCAAGCATCAACGGATTCCCGAACCACTTCCTTATGCGACTTCCTGCTTATGGATTCAGCCACAACATTTCCCTTAACTTCAGTTTAAGATATATCGATGTCATATTCTAGGAGAAACTCCACCCATCTCCACTTCCGTAAGTTCGGGTCACGCTGGGAGAAGATATAACGTAAGTTCTTGTGATCTGAGAACACCACGAAGTGGTCCCCAAAGAGGTAATGTCGCCACAACTTTAGTGCGAACACTACTGGTACAAGATCTATGATATGGGTGGCATAGTTACGTTCGTGAGGGCGCAACTGCCTAGACCCATAATAGATCACACCCTTCTTTTGCTTCAGTACGCACCCCAACCCAAGGCCAGAATCATCACAAAACACCTCATACAATAACCCTTCCTCTGGAAACCTGAGTACTGGAGCACAGACCAACTTCTACTTCAGGTAGTCGAAAGCTTTCTAGCACTTCTCGCTCTATAGGAATACCTGTTTCTTTCTAGTCAAAGCTTTCAATGGAACAATAACTCGAGAGAAGTCCAAAACGAACCTTCGATAATAACCTGACAACCCCAGGAAACTACGAAGTTATGCGATGCTCGTGGGTTCCACCCAAGAAACAAATTCCTCCACCTTCGACGGGTCCACTAACACTCCATGATGAGACACCATGTGCCCAAAGAATTGCACTTCTTGCATAAAGAACTCACACTTCGACAATTTACCATAAAGATGGTGGTGTCAAAGGACTTACAAGATTTTCATGAGATGCTCAACGTGCTCCTCCTATGATCTTGAATAGATCAGGATGTCATTGATAAACACAACGACGAACCAGTCTAGAAACTCTTGGAAGACAAAGTTCATAAGTCACATGAACACAACTGGTGCATTCGTAACTCCAAACAGCATCACTACAAACTCGAAGTGCCTATACCTGCTCCTGAAAGATGTCATTGAGATGTCATTGTCCTTTACCCTCAGCTGATGATATTTAGATCGTAGATCAATCATAGAAAAACAACCTTCTCCCCACAGCTGGTCGAAGAGATCATCTATCCTTGGAAGGGGGTAATGGTTCTTTACCGTTACCTGATTCAACATTTGGTAGTCTATGCATATCCTGAGACAACCATCTGCCTTCTTCACGAACAAAACTGGGGCACCCCATGTTGATACCATGGGTCATACAAAACCCATCTCTATCAGATCGTCAATTGGAATCTGCAACTCCCGCAACTCCGAAGGTGACATCTGATAAGGGGCCATCAAAATCTTACGGGCACCGGGCTGTAAGTCTATCCCGAACTCAACGTCACATCGGGGGGGGGGGGGGTAGAGTCACAAAATCCTTAGGAAAAACATCGAGGAACTCCCCAACAACCCCTGGAACATCCATCATCTCAGTATCAGCTGAAACCACTAATAAGCCACCACACAAGGAAAGTAGAGGCTTCACATGACAGCTTCCCACCTGATAGCTCCTCTCTCCATCAAAAGATACATGCTGCCCATCCACGTCGGAGAACATGACTCTTCTTCGAATGTAGTCGATAACAGCACTAACAGAGAACAGCTAGTCAATGCCTAGGATGGCATCATATAGGTTCATCTATAGCAAAAGAAGGTCCTCACTAGATCGATGCGGTACCATAATCATTCCACATCCCCGGCAAACACAAGATATGTTGGTCTAACCTCCAACTGGTGTACTCAACACTAGGGGTATGTAAAGGATATCTATGTCTAGAACCAAAGAATGGGCTATACCGGGTGCAAAAAAGGAGTGCAATGCTCCCAAATTGAACAATGCAAAAAACGAGAGTGCTGAACAAAAAAAACCTCGTACCACCTCTGGTCCTGCTGGAGCTTCCAACTCTGCTGCGTGCAACATTCCATGCCCAGCTCCACTGCATCTTTGATGTCGACCACCTCCCCGACCATGCCCTGGTCGAGGTCAATGAGGAGCGCCCTGAGGTCGGCCTCCTCCTGTAAAGTATACCCTCATAGGAGCAGGGTCTGGCTGCTACTGGAAGGGCCTCACCGGCAACTGGTGCTGCTGAGGTGGGCACTGAACCTGCCCACCTCCACCTTACTGAGCTCGAGTCGGGCACTGACTCTGAATGTGCCTGAAACCTCCACAAGAGAAACACTTCGGTCCTTGGCTCGTGAAAATAGCGACGAGGAAATGAAGATATGAACAGGAACTGCTGGGGCATTCCCCCTACTGGCCTGAATCTGGAGGATCGTATCGCAGGAGACCTGCTGCTGACTGCCTTCCCCTTCGATGAACCCAGCTGGATCCCCTCTCATAGTGAACCTCCCTACGAGTGCATCCTATCTACAACCTATGCCTTCTTATGTACTGCCAAGTACGTCGGAAGGGTGAAGGGGGTGACAAAATACTGGAATGAAGGACGAAGTGCCTCCTCCAATCGTCTCGCCCGATACTCGTCATCCAGAATGAGATTTGGTGCAAAGTGTAGGAGACCTTTGAACTTGATCCCCAACTCTCGCACTAACATACTCCCCTACTAGAGGGAGAGTAACTCTTGCTACTTCTCCACCGTGATAATGGAAAATGGAATTCCTCTCGGAAATCCATCTCAATTTCAGCCCACGGAACCTCTGCCTCTGACCTCTCCCAGAGGTAGAGCGTCCACCACTGACGTGCCGCACCTCTCAGCTGATTGACTGCTAGGGGAACTCATTACACCCTCAAAGCACGGATAAAAGTAAAATCTATCCCTATCTGCTCAAGTCACCTCTACGTCTCCATATCTGATATACTACCATCGAAATTCTTGAGGGTTTGTCGCTGGAAAGAACGAAGAATCTTCTGTCACTGATCATCTTCCTCCCCCAGGTCAATCCTCAACTGATCGAACGCCTGAATCTGCTGGACCTCGAATGTCTCATTCACCCAAGGATGATGTCCAGTTTCCATAGTTGTACAGTAAACAAAGATCTCATAATCCCAAGTAGAAAGGAAATTCATCAAGGTTTTATTTTATCCCTTTATTTCAACTTCCTTCCCAGAACACCCAAATCAAGTAAAAGACAAACATGATGATGCATGCATCTTCCCTAGGG
Organism: Viscum album; assembly: GCA_963277665.1. NCBI lineage: Eukaryota > Viridiplantae > Streptophyta > Magnoliopsida > Santalales > Viscaceae > Viscum > Viscum album. Next base: position 544,562,884 of record OY728156.1, read on the forward strand.
TCTCTACCCTATAATCAATGTAGTCTCACTTGGTCGTTCAGTGGTATCAGAGTCCTTGCATCGGATCATGTGGGGCCCTAAAATCCTGTGTCCTACCAGTATTCCCTGGCCTATGTCATGCACCAAGATCACCTAACATTTTTTCCCTACCATCCCATTCAATCCTCACTGTGCCTAAATCCACACTCCATCCTATCTCTCAACCATCACATCTAATACCATTCTGTCATGGCCCCCTGCTACTAAAGATGCCCCTTTCGAGCTGGAAATGGTGAAAGGGAGATAATGACCCCCGAGTCCCACCTCCACTAGGCACCGAAGTGGCAACTAGCACCCTGGGTATGAGTTTTCACAAATATTAGAGGCATTACCCTTTTATTATTTAAGATCATAAAATAGGATGAGTCAAATTCCAAAAAGAAAAGGAACATGTAAATGAAAATAAACTCAAAGCAATCCCACGTGCATGTTTAAACAATTCTGAAACAAGGTACTAGTACAAGAAAACTCAAAAGTGAAATACGAAAGAAACAAGAGTACAAAAACTGCAACAACTCCAAATGTCCTGACTAGTAGGGTCCCGCACGGCCCTGGTATTCCTCCAGGAAACCTGAAAGTAAACGAAGGGTGACCATACAAGTATACTCAATAGGGAAACCTCAAGCTCTCGTGCACAGGTGGGGAGACATCCTAATGTCCCGTGAGAAGAATAGAAGAAAACAAAACCAATCAAGGAGTTCTATCCACCCAACCTCACCAGCCACACTCACCAAAAAACAAAAGAAAACAAGTAATAGTATATAAGAACATGAATATTTGGTACCCCACACCATTTCCTCCCACTAGCTATCTTCTCTTACAAACGGAGAACGTCTTGATGCTACCACACTTTTCCTGCCCACACACATTGGGCCTCACAAACCACATATCCAGCCCACACACACCCGGGACTCACAAACCACGTATCCCGCCCACACACACCTGGGCCTCACAAATGACGTATCCCGCCCCCACACACCTGGGCCTCACAAACTACGTATCCCTCCCACACACACTTGGACCTCACAAACCACGTATCCCGTCTGCACACACCTGGGCCTCACGAACCAAACATCCCGCCCGCACACACCTGAGCCTCATCCCGAAGATTCTTGGGAATAGTAAACCTGTCCGAAGAGTCTTGGGCTAAAATCACACCAATCGAAACCTACCCAAAGAGTCTTGGGTGTAAGGTCTCCTCAAGCCATCACAGCCTATGGAAGAAGGAGCTGGAAGGAGATAGTAACTAAGGGAAAAAACACCCTATCCCCTAAAATGGGAGTGTTCGGCACTAGGTGCTCAACATGGGTGGGGTGCGACAATATACAAAGATATAGACACATATATGTATACCAAACACACAGCCCAACCTATGTCTTCTAAACAGAGAAACCAAGCACGTGCCTTGGCACTACTACTACGAATCATGCATACAACAAACAAACCCAACCCCATTTAGGTTTTAATGTTCCAACAATATTAGTTTATTAGTTCCTTAGCTACTGGGAAATTATCAAACTAGATTAATTATTTCGTAGAACAAGACCCTGCCAACCACAAATCAAGTTCGATAAAAAACAAACAACACAAAACCAACCTTTTTATTATCAATCAACCCCCATTTATTGTTCCTGAATTTAATTCATTATTGTTCCCCATTGTTAATTTACCAACTTTCCACTTTCTTTTAACATCACAACTCATTATTGCAGCCCTGCTGCCACTATAACCACATCTCCACATTCGTATCACAAAACAAGGCTCGCGCCACATCATTTCCCCTTTAATATCATTTATCGCAGCCCCAATACCCATCCTATTCGTAATAACCGAGGATTCACCCCCTTTTTCACACACCACATAACCAAACCAACACCCACATTTTCATTATTCCATTTGGTTCAACCAGGGTGATCACACAAGGGTTCCAGATATTAATTTAATCAGCCAACATTACGTGATTTACCAATTTCCATATTCCAAAAGTTTCAATCAAAAGAAATTATCTAGAAAGATATGGAAACGTTTAATTGTGCAAGAAAAGTCCCCCAATGACCGTGATTTTCTGTAGGCATAAGCCTATTCAATTCAAAACATAACAAAGGATAAGCATTGATGGAAAAATAAAACAACAATATCAACAGAATTTCCCCAAACCCGTTCTTTAACTAGTTATTATAATTATTTATTGATTAAATCATATCTCATGAAAACAAGGGATACCCACCTTGAATGATGAAAAAAAGAGAGAGAGACGAAGGTAATATCCCTACCTCAAAGGTTTTTGACAGAACCCACAATGGTCGGAGAACGCTCAAGAAACCCGGGTCGATTATCCGAAACCCCGTCTTAGATCTCTCCTCCAAGCAAGATATAGACCAAGACTCATCACATTCTACATCCACACACTTATATCAACCTATAACAGGCGTAGATCTATGAAACAGAGGGATGTGAAGGAGTAGATCTGAGAAGATCTAATAACCCAACTAGAACGGTCACATACCTTGAGGAACCAACTTTGATTTGTGAAGAGAATCTTCCAAGTCACCTCCAATACACTTGGGAGAGGTTCTTCTACCTCAAAATAAGGGTAATACCGATTTATGGCCAATTAGGGGATTAAACGAGCAAGATAAAGTCTAAATGGTCAAGATCCTAAAATTTAGGATCTAACTTTATGTGCTCGCATGGTTTGGCGGCACGGTTTAGACAAACTATGTGCCTCCCGTGCGGTCTCTTATGCCATCAAGGCCAGCTACGCATGTCTTGGCCACATGATTTATCAAACTGTGATCCAACCATGCGAATGCTACAAGACTTCCAGTTTTCATAAAAAAACAACCCGAACGCACCTCCATGTCACCTTGATTTCCTGAAACACCTCTAGCCCCACATTTTCACAAAGAAATGGACCGGAGAGGGCCATGACATTACAAATTATTATGTCATATATTAAAAACTATTTATTAATATATATTATTATAATCATCATTGAATGGTGAATGTGAAAATGAATCTCTTCGTGTCTTCGAGACGGTGATCCGTACGTACGCACGAGCAACAATATCATTATATTGATGAAGAAATCTTATGTAATTGGATGATATATCATATATAAAAAATCATTAACATGTTATATTTATTATTACATCAGTTATACTCTTTATTATACCCATCCAAAAAATATATTTTTTGAATAAAAAACTACACCACGACGTGGAGATGGTAAGCCGTGCGTACGTATGGGGACTTTTTCATTTGGAGGATGGATAAAATAAAGAATTTGGTTGTACCATATTTATAATAACATCAAAAATTTTATTAGGTTCTGGAGTTATAATTTTTGTATGGAAACAACAAATAATGAGTAAGTGGAAGATGAAATGAACTTGAAAGAGGGTGGTGAAATTATTACCTTTTCTTTGGGTCTTTCCTTTTGAGATGATCAAAAGGACCCCTTATGTTGAATTTATCATCAAAGTAAGGACTCTAGGTTTATTTGAGGGATGTTGGGAGGATATTTGGGTAGGTTTTGTCCAATCCAAATGGCTTTGGAGGTGTGATTTTTAGAGAAGGGTAAGTGCCCTTTTATAAGAGGGGTGAGGGTCATTTTAGGAAAAGATTAAAATTTTAATTTATTATACAATAATATTCTGTTTATAATGGATGAAAATAAATTTATTTAGATTATTAGGTGGTTATGGTTTGAAATAATCTCATCCAAAAGGTTTTATAAAAGTTTATGATACCATTTTAACCTTATCTTTTAGATTTAACTCTTAGTTAAATAGTTTAACTTTTACCGTTTTTTCATGTATTATTACACTATATGGTTAATAAATTTACTATAAACATCCAAGAGAACCTAAAGTGGTTAATTAATGACATATATAATATTACTTAAGACTTTTCTCTGAACCTTTAGAGCATTAGGAATATTATATCAACCTATAATATAGTATTTGTTTTAAAAATTAATTAATGTTAATTTTGACACTATTTTGTATTTTTTGTGAAAGTGATAACAACCATATAACATTGAAAAAAATGAAAAAAACAAACCTAAAATTTTATATTAACCTAGAAAATTATTGAAATTCATTAAAAGTCTCAGTTTATATTTATTTGGATATTTATAATATCAATTATTTTAATATTTCACTAATTAGGTAATTACTGCATCATCATTGTGAAATAAATAAATTAAATTATTTAAGTTATAAAAATTAAAAATCAAGTATTATTATTTATAAAATCTTTATATAATTCTAATGAATATTTAGAGTCGAATTTATATTGTTTTTATGCCTATATTAAAAATGGTTTAGATATTAAATTTTGAATATAACACTTTACATCTTCTTTAAATAAAATAATAATAAATGTCCTAATCCAATCCATGTGAACCAAATAGGATCATATTTTATTACTAAGGATTTTTGGTCGAATTACACTTATCCAATAGAATTATTACATTTGTTAGGGTAATTATAATATCATTTTACCCTTAATTACCCGTTTTACTTTTCATCGTGGTAAATAAAAGTAAAATGTTACTGTTCAATAAAAATTTATTTTCATTTTATGGAACCAAATTCTACTTATTGATGTCAATTGTATCTCTCAAATTTTTGTAATTCAACTTTGAGAAGTGGTAAAATTCTGTTTTATGCAAATTTGCTAATGTACCTAGAAGGTGCGTAAAAGAGGTTAAAAAGTTCAACACAATTTTATACATCTAATTTTATTATAAAATGAAACGAATTAATTAAATTGAAGTTATATAGGTTTTATATATCTATTTTTATATAAAATAAATTTAAATAAAATAAATAATTATTTAAATAAAAATTATTTTTTAAATAATAATGTTGTGTTTTTCACTATTCATCAAAAATTGAATGTTTTCAGAAAAATACCAAGAATTCACACAACTTCTTTTTGGATATTACGAATTAAAAAATGAAGTCTATTTTACCAAATTCAAAACATAGAAATTGCAATTATGAATTTAAAATTAATTCTTGTTGTCAAAACAAAAAGGTGAGTTTTTAAAATATAAAAACTATAAAAAGATAAACATATTTTTTTGTTAAATTTAAATGTGAAATTACATAAGATAACATAAATTGTATTAAATGATAAAATTATAATCTAATTATACATCCAAACCATTAAAATATATAATTTAACACTATAAATTATTTCAATTAAAAAAGATATTCTAAATTAAAATTTAGAATTTTTCAGTATTCATCAAAATACGAATGTTATCAGAAAAGTACCAAAAATTTATCCAAACTAATTTTTTTTTTCCAATTATAAAGTAGAATTTAATTTCATTAAATTGAATATATAAATTTATCAAATATTTGTTTTAAAAATGATTTTCTATAAAATAGGAGGTAAAATTTCATTTTTTGAAAAATATATCATTTATCAGAAAAATTGAATTTTTCCTTCTATTATGTCCAAGAAACAAAAAATATGAATTCTAAAATTATATATGATATATATATAATTCAAAATTCAGTTAATATTATTTATAACTACTTTTTGAACAGCTAGTTTGGTAAGTCGTGGTGCACTCGAACTCTTTGTTGTGTGTAGTGCATGTTATTGAATTATTTTAAAGAGATATCATATTATTAAATCTTGTGGTGTTACATTATCCCCTCCTTCAATAAATTGTCTCCTCGAAATTTGAAATTTTTCATGAAAAATAAAAGTTTAAAAATACAAAAATAACTTTGTGGAAAAGCCACATCAGAAACTGGGTAAATAAAATTTAGTCTTAATAAGTGGGAAAAGGAATGAAAAAGTCACCACAAAATTATGATCTCGATTAAGAGAACATTGGTGGAAATTAGCGACACCTAATTGGAGGAAAAAGTAAATATTTATAGGGAGTTATTGAGGTCATCAATCACAAACATGTGTACAATTGAGGGCCACAAAGACGTCCATCTATGATGATTTAAAATATCATCAGTTCAACAAAACATAAGGTATTTGGATAACACATTTTTTCATTTAATATATCTTCCCTAATGTTTAAAAATTAATTTCTTCATAAAAGAAGAGAAAAATATATATATATATATATACATGAAATGTAGAGTTTCATCCTTCATCTAATTCCTACCACAAATTCGTCTATCACTTCAACCGATAATATAATTAAAAAAATATTCTTTTTATCCTAATCATATGGGGTATCAAAAATAATGAATTTATAATTCATTTGTCAGACTATTTAAAAAAACTAAATTATACAAACCTGGACATCACATAGGCCAGTGGTAGGTGATGCACCCTTCTCAACCTTCGGTAGGAGGTTTAAGTCTCGCGGCCTTCCTGGACGTGTTAGGTTGTCCCCTGATGTCCATGTTGTCCTTTTTATGACAGTCCAAAAATAATCGCATGAAATCAGTTATCCTTAACAATAGTATCCAATTTCAAAAATATTCAATTCCAACCTTTTTACTTATCCAAAATACTTCAATCCAATCTCACAGTCTAACATTTATATGGAATTTAAACACAGCAAAGATCCTTTTTTCATGAAATAACATGTGAATGCATTCATCATGTATTCTATTAAAACACTATAACCCCCTAAATTACCATAAAATCATATTTATTACATTCATTATCCCTTATTCCTTATAGAATACTGAATATACTCCCTCTATCAAGAAATGCTGTAAACTCCAACAATGATGAAATATACAAATCATTAATCATTTTTAAGGTAGTCAACCTAATCCAATATAATTTATCCAAATAAATCATATATTATTTCAAAATCAGTACCTCTGTGTTAGAACCATATTATGGTTTATCTTTATCTCAACGATATATTTTCCAAAAAACTTAACATGTTATTAAGTCACTTTTCTTGGTTCCACACAATCTGAAATGCTTAATGAAATAGTAATATAGTACTATCCTTATATACTTTATAATTCTTATAATATTTACATCATTAATACAACACTCAAATGACACAATACGTTAACAACATAAGAACCATAATTATTCCTCTTCATCTTCATAAGTACCATAACTTGATTATTATCCAATAGAATCATTTAGGGTATATTGTGATGATTTGAACCTTGATTCACAAAGTGTGTCAACTTCTTGTAGATGAAGCATTGTACATTCAAAAAAATTTCTTACTCATGAAATCACGTACACTATTTCCTTTTTCTCCACACTTATAAAAAACTTACATTTCCTTCAAGAATTTACCAAGGTGAATCTTTCCACAGTTATCAAATATGGGAAAATCATTCTTTCCCCTCTTCCCTTTATCCACCTTTCCCTCTTCTATCCTTTTCTTCTCTTGCTTCCCTTTAAATCTATAAGAATCATATAATTAATTACTTATCTTATTAACAACTGATACTATTTTTTCATATGATAAGAATATGTGGGAGACTATTTACATTTTAAATGTTGTCTTAATACCATGAAAGATATGATCCTTCTTAATATCTTCATAATGCGTATTACTGGAATTCTCATTCCTTCTAACAGTATCCATTTCTAAACAATGGCACACACTAGGATAGTTTATGAAATGAAATTAATAATTCCAAATATGTAAAATACCAAACATAAATTGATAAGATTATATATATAATCAATAATCATTAAATTTTTTCTTTGAGGATGTATTTAATCCTAAATAATTCATTATGGCTTGTAAGGAAAATGTAAATTATCCTAAGAATATCCATTGGGAGTGTCATAACCAAGACTGCAGAAAGTCATGTTGTCATGTACCAGGATACCCAAGGTTAAGCCCGAAACTCATTGTCAGAGTTTTCACTGTTAGGTACATTAGTTCCCGAGCCACTTATACATTTTCGTATATAGATAGGGATGTATTTCTTAGAAAATACACCAAATATCTAAATTACCAAAATTATAGGAAGTTCTTTTATACTAGTCCACAATGTCTATCTTAGGGTAATGTGCTCTAATCATATTTTATCTGAATCCAGTTTCCATGGTTGGTTATAAATATCCTCTGATACCAGTTGTAATGGCCTAACCCCAGTGACATAGAGTCGGTGAATTATTTTAATACATGTCATTATAATAAGGAATCACATCCTGAAAGACAGAGCAGTTTAGTAGTCTTGGAAAATAGTTTACATAAATGAATGTTACATTACACATTAGAAAATAAAACACACCACACATTATCCTGTGATAATTCCATTAATCCACTATCTTAACCCTACTTATCAATCATAATACACTTCTTGGAATCCTTGAAAAATAAAACAAAAGAAAGGGGTGAGCTCAGATGTTTAGTAAGAATAAAAATATAGCGGAAACACTCATAAAGATGTATAAAAATTTAACGAAACTTATATAAATAAAAAATCCATTTAAACATAAACTTCTGCATAATATGGAAATGATAAATCAAATAATTCCATTTAATAATTCAAATTGATATTCTACTAGTTGAATAATCCCCTACAATGTCCACAGACAGTTTCATAATGACGGAATGCGTAATGCCAGACTTCATAACCACATAATCATGGCCTTGTGCCAAGACTACAAATAAGATTTTTCTATGGACATGTGACAAGACACTATTTTGTCTCATGAGACCTACCTATTCATTTAAGAGCTATAGAGGGATCCACCTGTCACTTACTGATTCCAATGCATTCCTCGTAGAAAAATATTTAAACATAACATAAACAATATTATTAAAACTAGCATATGAAATGACAATAAATTATCCATAAACCATTAATGGTATAAAAATAACATATCCATAGTCAAACATATCACAAAACCTTCAATACATTATTGATTATTTGTATCATAATAAAACAACTCCAATCATGAATAATATCTTGTAAAAGATGTTGACATAATTGAAAACGATTTGTAAAAAACATTGAGAGAAATATCCCTTTTTCATGAAATCAATTAAAATTCATAAAAATAATGTAATTTACAAGATAGTTTTGAATCAAAGTTTCCCATAACACATAAAAACTCTTAAAAGTAATTAACATTTTTAAACATTCATGTCCATAATTAAATCCTTAAAACCATTTTGAAAACATTAACATTAATGAGAAAGGATTAGAGGAATAAATGATTAAAAAAAATTAAATGATGTTTTAAAAAAAAGTCACATAAAAATAATCCCTTTAAAAAATTTTATAAAACATATACATGGATAATAAATAGGTCCCATCAGATACTAATGTAAAAACAACCTCAGATAAAAAAGATATTTTGAAATTAACCCTCACCTTGCACATTTATTTAGTCGAGGGTACTTTTAACCTCATTTATAATGACCACAACGTGTTATTAAATTATTCCATAATTATATTCCTATTTAATATATAACACATGATTCATTTATGACTTTATAATACACATTTTAATAATTATTTCCATGTTAAATTTACATTTTAGGAAATATAAGCATTATTTATCGTATGTGTTTTAACTTGTTATTCATGATTGTATTATTTATATCATGATTTAAATTATTCCAAAATATAATCCTTGATTTATATATCATATATATTTTCAATATAAATATTTATAATAGATAGATATATGAAATGGAAGGCTCCTTTTATGGAGAAGATAGGCTGTACGTATGCATTAACACAGTTTTCGTTTTCATATCGTATTAAACAGAAGTATGTTAATAAGAAATATGTAACTACATATATATATATATATATATATATATATCCAGAAGAATTATTATGTTATATATTACATACTTATTAATAATATATTTTTTTATAATCATTTTTGATTGGTGAACGTAGGAATGAATCTCATCGCGTCATGGAGATGGTAATCCGTACGTACGCACAAGAGAAAATGTCATTATATTTATGGTGAAATCATATGTAATTGGATGGTATATCAAATATAAATAATCATTAACATTTTATATTTATTATTTACAACATTTATACTCATTATTATACGGATCCAAATAATTATGTGTTCGAATAACAAACTACACCGCGACGTGGAGACAGTAAGCTGTATGTACACACGTATGGTGACATTGTCATTTGAAGGATGGATAGAATTTAGAATATGGTTTTACCATATTTATAATAACATAATGTTATTTATGATTTAATAGAGTTGTTATTTTTTATGGAATCAGGAATGAAACAGTAAGTGGAAGATGAAAAGAACAAGAAAGATGGTGGTAAAATTACTACCTCTTCTTCAGGTGTTTCCTTTTGAGATGATCAAAAGAGCTTCATAAGTTGGATTTATATACATATTAAAGACTATAGGTTGATGAAATATAAGGTGTGAGGATATTTTTTCTGGTTTTGGCTGAGCCTAATTGCATGGAAGGTGTGATTTTGAGAGAAGGGGTAGTGCCCTTTATAAGAGGGGTGAGAGTCACTTTAAGAAAAGATTTAAATATTAATTTATTAAGCAATCATCTTCGGTTTATAATTTCTCAAAATGAATTTAGTTTGATCCTTAGGTGGTTATGTGTCTATATATTATCAACCAATAGATTTTAGAAATGTTTAGGATTCAATTTTAACTTTATCTTCTAGATTTAACTATTAGTTAAATAGTTAACTTTTACCGTGCTTTCTTGTATTCTTACACTATATGATTAATAAACAAACTCAAGAATTACAAGAGAGCCTCATATGGTTCATTAATTACAAATATAATATTATTTAAGACTTTTTTCGGAACATTTTATTTTTAGAAACATTTTATCAACCAAAAATATGTTATTTTTTTTTAAAAAATTAATTTATGTCAATTAGGTCACTATTTGGTATTTTTTATTGTGAAAGTCATAACAACCTTATCACTTATAAAAAATTTAACTTATCAAACCAAACATGTCATATTAACCTATAAAATTAATGGAATTAATCATAAGTCTAAATTTAAATTTAATTGGATATTTATAATATCAATTATTTTAATATTTCATTTCTAAGGTAATATCTACACCATCATTGTGTCATAAGTAAATTAAATTATTTAATGTCTAAAAATTATATATAAAATAAAACTATATTGGAAATTTTTTATCTTTATAATGAATATTAATAGTCAAATTTATATTTTTTGTTTCCTTATATTAAAAATGTTTTAGTTATTAATGTTTCAATTTAACACTTTAAACTCTTCTATAAATAAAATAATAATAAATGTCCTAATCTAATATAAGTGGATCAAAGAGGATAATATTTTATTTATAAGGTTTTTTTGGTCTAATTACACATATACAATAATATTATGACATGTTTTAGGGTACTTATAATATCATTTTTTTCATTAATTACCCTATTTACTCTTAACTGTGGTAAATAAAAGTTAAATGTTACTATTCACAAAAAATTATTATCATATTACTAAACCAAATTTTATTTGATGATATGAACTGTGTCTCTTGGATTTTATAAATTCAACTCATAGAAGTGGTAAAAAAAAATTTATACAAATTTGTTAACGTGCTTAGAAGGAGGGAAAAAGAGGTTAAAAGGTACAATAAACTTTTATACATCTAATTTTATTATAATATGACTCCAATTAATTAGATTTAACTTATATTGGTATTATATTTCTATTTTGTCCTAAAATAAATTTAAATAATTTAAATAATTATATAAATAAAAATTTGGTTTTAAATAATAACGTAGTGTTTTTCACTATACATCAAATATTGAAATTTTTCATAAAAATACCAAACATTCACCCTAAGATAATATAGATATTATTAATTAAAAAATGAATTCAATATTACCAAATTCAAGACATTGAAGTTTTATTTATTAATTTAAAATTAATTCCTATTGTAAAAACAAAAAAGATGGTTTTTAAAAAGTAAAAACTGTCAAAAGATTGACATGTGTTTTTGTCAAAGTTAAATGTGAAATTAATTATAAAAACCTAAAATGTAATAAATGATAAAAATATAATTTAATTATATGTAAAAAAATTCATATGTATAATTTAACACTATAAAGTATTTCAATTAAATAAGTTCATTTCAATTAATATTTATTATTTTTCAGTATTCATCAAAATATGAAAGTTAATAGAAATATAACAAGAATTTATACAAACTAAATTTTTATGTCCCAATTATAAAAAATAATTTAATTACATTACATTGAATATATAAAAGTGAAAAATATTTTTTTAGAATATTCTCCATTAAATAGGCGGTAAAATTTTATTTTTGGAAAAATATTTCTTTTATCTGAAAAATTGAATTTGTCCTTATGTTATGTCTCAGAAACCAAAAATATAGATGTTAAAATTATATAGTATATATATATATATATTTCAAAATTCAGTTAATACTATTCATAACCTCTTTTTAAATGGAATGTTTGTTATGTTGTGGTGTGCTCAAACACATTGTTGTGTGTTGTGCAAGTTAATGAATTACTTTAAAGAGATAACATAACATGAAATTTTTGGGTTTTACAGAATAACTTTTCAATTTATGTTTCAAATTAAACCATATTTATAAATGAATATTGTGAATTAAAATTTATAATTTAATTATATATTCTCATATATTCCACTATTTTGTAATGGAACCAAGAAGAAAAATAGTATTAATACTCATGTCAAATATAGAAATTTATCATCTGAGAAATCTCATACAACTAATGTTAGAGCATAGTTGATCATGAACATAATATGGAATATGGGATGTGTTATTAAAAATTTCAATAAGAATATAGAGAAAAATGATATCCAATGGCCTAATACACCTATAATAGATCATTTCACATAATTGAAGCCCCATATTTTAGTGGAAATACTATTCTAGTGGTAACTGAGTAAATGGTTGGGTCTACCGAAAATATATTTCTTTTCTTCGGATGAAGCTAAATTGAAAATTTATATATTTAGTATATTTATCAAAATGACATCATGATAAATGGTGGTAATTGATATATTATACGAGGGAAGAATAAGAAAAATAATGTAATGGAATTTAGATCTATAAAAGTAACATTCATGGAATAATATTTCACTTATGATCAATTAAAAAAAATGAAGAGAGATTTTCTCAACATAAATTAAATTAAATGAGAATATTTTTTAGAATATGATTATACAATTTCAAGGCTATTCATGTATACTATGAATTACATATTTCATATGAAAGTAATATTGGATTTTTCCCTAAAGGGATTAAAATATAGTCTTTGAAGGGCACTAGTTTCTTAATTAATTTCATATTGTGATAAAATCATTTTATATTCTATAAAAAATAGAGAGAATTTTTTAGAGCCTATATATGCCTTGTGAATCTAAAGAATAATACTTTTGTAGAAAAATAATAAAAATGGACCACATCAATCATAAAGAATGTATCGAATTAATTTCAATCATGTGAAAACTTTCATAGAAAACAACCAATATAATGCATGATGGTAATGGGTGTTTTTTAAAAGTCCATAGAAAAGGTTCATCTCACTAATTAATGTATGGAAAAGAAATATAACACTATTTTAATGTTCTTCAACAATTATTAATTGGAGCATTATTTAGAAAAATTTCACATACATCAAGAGAACATAACTTAAAATGTACTATGGGGATAAGGTCAAGATTATGTGATCACTACTTCTGAGGTAGAATCTATTAAATATATGGTAGAATTTACATTAAACATATCTTCAAATTTAGATAATGATTTATTTTTTATGGATGTTCACACTTTTTAATATCTTCCATATTTTGCAGGACAATTAATTATTTCACTATCTACTTAAGAAGGGGGTTTCCAAAAAAACTACATGTTGAAATATAACAACAATAGAGATATTTAAATAAATTCCTATTTTGACACATAAAAATTATATATTTTCTATTTTTATTATTTTACCAATTGATAAATTTAATATTATACTTTATATGGATTGGAATTTAAAATATAATAAAAAATTACTCCAAGGATAGGGAAATTATTATTTTTGATAAAGATGTGGAATTACATATTATTATAGGGGATACCTCATCATCTATTCCAAGTCAATATCCACCCATAGTAACTATTTGAAATCATATTCATAATGAAAAATATTAGACACATCTAACATATGGAAAATGTAATCTAAAAATTGAGGATTTACACATTGTAGATGAATATATTGATAATTTCCGATATAATTACCGAAACATCAACCATAGCATGATGTTATGTCTTCCATATATTTAATATCTCATGAAATACCTATATCAATGATTAAATATTGAATGAAGACTCTGTATTTAATGTATTTTACTAAACAACTAGATGAGTTGTGAGATAAGGGATTTATGTTCCCTTGGGTTTCACCTTGGAGAGCCCAAGTTCTTTTTTTAAGGAAAAGAGATCCATGATGCTATCCACTGATTATAATGAAATTGATGGTATTATGGTAATGAATAAGTATCCTCTACCAAGTATTGATTACTTATTCAATAATCTTCACTGATCTCAAAATATTTAAAAGGGTGACCTGCACATTTGGTGTCATTAATTGCAAGAAAAGAAGAATTATTTTTCAAAGAACACATTTTGAATGTGGTATAGAAATAAATAGTTCAAAGTAATCCCATTTTGATTGAGTAATGTAACATTTGTTTATATAGATTTAATGAATATAGAATTCATGGAATATCATGATGATTTTATTATGTTATTTATAGTTTTTATGTTTGAATAACATAGATTCTATAAGCACCCTGAGAAATTTTTTAGATAATTATTGAGACACTTTGAAGAAAATATTTATATGTTAAATTTAGAAAGTGTTATTTATAAAATTTGAATGTATCTTTTATTATATGTATTTTCTCCATAGATAGAATCTCAATTGATCCTAAAAAAATGAAGTCAATGAATGTCTTACACGAATATATATAACTATGGTATGTAGTATTGTCGGTTTTGAATGTTTATTTTTTTTATTTTTTTCATAACTTTTACAAACTGGGTAATATATTAACAATGAGTACACATAAAGGGGTTAGTTTATATGAAAAATTAAATGAGAAGGAGTTCTTAATGAAATAAAGAGGATACTATTAAATATGTAGATTTTAACTGCACAATCTGGAAATGATGGATTATTTATATGTAATGATGCATTGATTATGGTAATTAGTAGTTATATTATATATAATGATAATGTTATTTCTTATGTATCTTGTAATTTGAAGTCCCATGAATAAAACCATCCAGCAAATGATATTTGGTTTTTAGTTTTAATCATTACTTTCCTGAAAAGGTGACATTATTACTATAGTGAAATATGAGATATATTCATAGACAATAAGACCCTAAAATATAGTTTTTAACAGATAAATCATAACATGATGCAATATAAATGGATCAAACTACTCATGGATTATGAATTCTGAACACAGTACCACACTAGGAAGGTAAATAAGGTAATATATTCACTAAGGAGGAATGATCATGGAATCCTAACGAAAATGAGGATTAAAATGGATAATATATTTACTGATATAATAAATGTTAATATGGGAACTATTAATTCTGAGTAAACACCACATACTTTTAAAATGACTACAAAAGCATATTTATTGGAATATTTTGAAAATTAACTATATCATGTTGGGAATTTTTAAATAAAACCAAAGTCAGGAATGAATTGATATTTGTAGATTTCATATATAAATATGGTATTCATAAATTTTGAAAGTGTCTATGTGATACATCTATATATTATCTATGAAAGGAACTATTGGATGAGTATTAAAGATAGAGTTTCTTTATACACCTTGTTATAACCATGATGTATATGGGTTTGAAGGCACATTTTTTGTGTGATGATATGAAATTAGATATTTATGATTATGTATTAAGATTATTGGTTTTCAATGTATAATGTCTAAGATATTTCATCATATAAGAGTAATCAAAGATCTAGCTACTCTTATTAT
Organism: Viscum album; assembly: GCA_963277665.1. Classification (NCBI taxonomy): domain Eukaryota; kingdom Viridiplantae; phylum Streptophyta; class Magnoliopsida; order Santalales; family Viscaceae; genus Viscum; species Viscum album. Next base: position 544,578,910 of record OY728156.1, read on the forward strand.
TAAATGATATGAAATTAATATGTAATTTTAAACTGGATTACAAAATACTCATAGAAATAATTGTCCAATAATGGATATCCTTGAACACCAAAAAAAATGTACACATTTCCTTCTTATAAGATATGATTTTACTATTTAGTGCATTGAATGAATAATGATTAATTATTTTATAAGACATAATAGTGTAAAATAATCAATTATTTATTATCATGATCTATTATTTACATTGAAGTACTATAAAATTCACTAGATGGCTCTTAATGTCGAGTATCATTTGAGGACTATCAATATCCATCAAACTAATGGATATTAACAAATAACATTTAAAAATTATTAGAGATGTTGATATTATAATTAAGTGACATTTGAGGTATGTGGGATCATTATTTACCATTGGTTGAGTTGTACTATAAAAATTAATTCCATTCAAGTATTTAAATGGAACAGAATAAAGAATTCCATGAAAATATATTTCATTTTATAAATAATTGGGAAAATATTTTGGAAAAGAAGCATGTAGGTGCAGAACATGATGAGGAGACAACATAATAAGTAAATAATATTCATCAAAATATTAAATAATCTTGCACTAATAAAAATTATTATTCCTATTACCAAATAAAATATTTGGAATTTCAATTGGGAGATCACATTTTCTTGAAAGTATCTCCATGGAAGGGTGATATATAATGTTCTATTGAAAGGTTAGCTAAGACATAAATCAATTAAAATTATAAAAAAAATTGGGGTGATAGATTACTGATTGGAATTTACACCAATCATTTATAAATTACATGATTTTTTCTATATATCTTATTTAAGGATGTATATTCCATACCGACTTCTTCTTCTGACCTCTAATGAGAAATAATTGGAACAATATCTATCTTACTGTGAATACCCAATCCAAATTATTGAAAGTATATGGAATTTTTTGAGGAATGAAGTGAATAAATGTAAAAAATTTCTTTATAGAAATCATAAATTGGAGGAAGAAACATGAGAACATAAACATGGTATATTGAAGAACATTTCTCATTTTTACAGATATTAAAATTCATGAAGATATTGAGGAAAAAAATTAACATGAGGGAAGAATGTAACACACAAGATTCAATTATATTATATGAAGATTATTTTTAAATAAAACTATAATTAAATTAATATTTTATTATTTCGTGGAACCAAATAATTTAATTTTATAAGATGGATATTGATTTTGAACGTACACGGTTGAAATAAGCCTAGAATGAATTTTTAAAATTTTTTCCTTTGAAAATATCATTAATAATGATTGAAAATGTAATATTTAACTATTACTCATTAGAATAATAATTCTTCTATTAGAATATTCATAATTTTACACATATTTATTATCATATTTTTAGAAAAAAAAATATAAGCTAATTTTATGGTTAAAATTGATATTTTTCAAAAAAGGTTTTTTAAATGAATAATGTAATTAAATATTAATTATTTAAAATAATCTCTAATTATGAATTCTTAAAATTAAATATAATGACTATATTACTAAATATAATAATGTAAATATATTTTAGGATTATTACAAGACATGTAATCAATGTATGATCATTTTATACATTAAAAATGCAGTTCATGAAGAAAGACTTTTGAAACATATTATGGGTTATTTTTTATTTAAATTCGTCCAATATGGTGAATTGAATTTTAAAAAAATGGATTCTATATTTTTAATCATAATAATTAATATTAAGTAATATTTTCATATTAATTTTTGTACAAAATGTGTCGTAAAAAATAAAACATTAATTGTAATGTTGATGAACGAATTTGGTTCACCATGTGTTAATATAGAAATATAATAGTTTAAATGAAATAAACACATTTAAAACCCCATTTGATTGATATATTTCATCCATAAAAATATCACCTTTTAAAATAAACTATTTTCTATCCATTTCTCAAATAAAATCAGTTTCCATTATTTTAAAATATTGAAAAATTACAAGTGTTCCACTCACCTCAATTATAAAAGGGAACCTCCTACCCTCACTGGTTCAGAAAAAAACACATTTTGCTCAAATAAACACCAAAACATTTCTCATAAACACCCTTTTACATGATCTAGGTCTTATTTTCTTCCCAGAAGGACAACCCTATAGTTCTTATTAAGAAATCTAAATGAGGTTTTTAAAGAGAAGGTAGTTACCATCACCAAGATCATATTTTCTTCTTATTTTACCACATTCAATTATTTATTAACAATTATAATATAATTACAACAGTATCTACAATATAAAAGTTTTGTATTTTTTTGTTTAAAAATATTTATCCATCCCATTCTCTATAAAATGGGAATCAAATCCATTGGTCCTGTGTATTCCAGACTACCGACTCGTGAATCGATGTAATTTCATTTCCATCCCCAAATCACATGGATATTTATAAAGATAATAGTGTTGAATATATATGGTAAGTATGAAATATTATTAATTATTTAAAATTAATATAACCTTAAATTACTAATTCTTTCACCTATTTGGTAAATGATAACTTCACTCTGGTATACGTAAGCCCTACTATCTCCAAGAAAAAATGTGATTCATTTTCTATGTCAATTTTTAATGATTGGTTAAATAATTGTATATAATTAATAAATATGATATTTATAATATTAATATAATTCATTAGATGATCAAACTATATAATATGATCATGAATTGAAACATCCATGACAAAACATGCGTGATAAAAAAGAAGCAGTTCATAGCCGAAACAGTTTTAATAATAAAATATTATAGACGAACAATATATAAGATGTGATAAGATTATTGTATATGATATTTTAAATATAAATATGATTTTGGTATATTTTAATTAAAATTTTTAAATAATTATATATGATTTTAAATCATGTTCAACTAACGGTATGTGAGAGGAAAACGATATCATCTCAATTTGCACATTATTAAGAAATATTTGTTATTATACACAAACATACTTGTATGTGGTGAATATACTTCTACTTTGATATATTAAAAAAATACTTACTCTTTCATGATTATTAATTTTTCAATTAATGTTTACCCTAACTATTTATTTCAATATAAATTTTACTAAAGAGGTATAAATTTAATTTTCAATACATTTTTTGGGTTTTTTATATTTTCATTAAAATAATATCATGGATTTCCCTTAATAAGATCCAACAATTTTCTTGTCCTATGAATATTTATGGAATTTCTATATTTTCATTTAAATTATCCTATATTTTTAAATATAATTAAAAAATGAAATTTTGTGAATAAAAATTGATTTAATTTCACAATTCGATTAAGTAAATTTTACACCCACATCCATATTTTTTCAAATTGTTTCACAAATGTTACTTTGATTTACTAAAATAATTTATTAATGATAATTTAATGACTAAATTTTATTTTCATGGTATTAATGAAATATTTAAAAAAATCTGAAAGAATAATTTTCAAAATTCATTATAGAAATTGAAAAATAATTATTTATTTAAATGTATATGGTGTTAATATACTTTAACAACACCATAATAATTTTATGATATTCAGATAATTCTAAAAGTTTTATACGGTGTAAAAAATAATTTTTTTTATAAATATAATTTTTATGTTTCACATGTATTTAATTTTTTTGAACCCAAATACATGAATTTATCACAAAATCTATATTATCGTCCATTAATTTCATGGTCGCTAACATTCTCTTGGAATATTCACATTTTTGTTATAATTGGAAATTAAATTTATTTTTAATATCCATATTATTTTTTATCATTGATATTATATTTTCCTAAAAAAATATAGTATTTCTAAATATGTTGTTTAATTTAAATGTTATTTGATTTATAAGGAAATATTTTTCCATGGTTTTTAAATCTATGTGGATATTTATTGGTAAGGCATATTTAAAATGAATTATATTGATTATTAAATAAATTTGAAAAGTATTAGGCATGGGGATATGGGTGGGACCACAATTATATTTCACCTCAATGCAATAATAGGTTTCATGTGACAAATGATATGTCCACATTATATCGGTTTCTAATGTATAACTACACAACAACAACAAAAATTTGGCACAGGGCTTTCATGGTATACATATCAAGATTTCCAGTATCACAATTAACAATTTTATTCATTTCTATAGTTTTAAATTAAATTATTATTTTACATTTTATTATTCCATTGATATTATCCATGGTTTCATTTCATGATGAAGTTATTAATTAAATGGTTTGTGGTTTATATTATCTATATTTCCCTATTAATTATGCCTTACATAGACACTATATATTCCATTCTACAGAATGCTTATTTTGCATTTGGGATCACCATTATTTTATTTTTCCTCTTTTTAAGAATTAAAAAATTATAATGAATCTAAAATATAAAAAATGTTTTATTTTGTTATTTATTATATTTTAATCCCATTATAAAATTAATTTCATATATATATATATACATATCTAGCTCTCTAAGACTAAAAAACAAATTATTACATTGGGATTAGATCCCTTATATCTATCATAATGTAAAAAATTAATTTTCGAATATATGTTACTGGAGTTGGAGTTTTTACAACCCTAGTTATTGAATGAAAACATAACTAAATTTATTTCAAAAAAAGTTGAAAAATTGGAAAACCTAAATCTAAATTATTTTTTAATTATATTTCAAATGATCTATTAATTATTTTAATATTTTTGGTTGATGTTATTTTTTTCTATACGTATAAAAAACTTTCCAATTAATTGCATAATTTAATGAGAATATAATATGAAATGATCTTTATTTGTGAATTAATGATTTTTATTGATTATCAAATTTCACAAAACAAGGATTTTATTTTTCTATAAAATGGTAAATAAAAAAATTTATTTTCAAATTTTTTTAAAAAAATTAAAATAAAGTGGATAATTTCAACTATGATAAGTTATTCAAAAAAACATTGGATAAACCAATAAAAATGGTCGATAAAAATCTATATAGATGTATAATTGAGAGCATTATATTTCTTACCAAGAAATTTCCTGACATTATGTTTAATGTTTATATTTTGTGATTTTCTTGAATCCATTCCTAATAAATTAAATTTTAAACCTACTAAAAATTAATATATTTAATATATTTAGATTTTATTAGTTATTTTATCTAAAATACCCCTTTTTTGAACAATTTTTTTTTTCCAATGCTGGTTTTGAATGATACTAGTTTGATAGGAAATTCATATATCCAAAATATCACATACCTAGAAATTAACATTTCTCTTATAATAGTAAGAAAAAAATATATTTTTCTCTTTCTATATCAATATTTTAGTTTACAGATTCAAGGATTTGTCACACACAAATTATTTGGGCAAAAAAATCACCTAGAATATTGGACTAATTATGATAATGTTTGTATTAATTAGATAATAACATCATAATTAGTATTTTATGAAATATAATTCAAAACTCAAGCACTGCAAAAATTTATCTTAGGTAACACTTTTTGAGATACCATATTCTAAAGGATAGATATTGTTCAAGTCTATTTGAATTATTCTTTAATTTATTGATATTTTCATGAAAACCATTACTATCTATAGTTTTCGATTCATTATGGTAATGTTATGAATAGTCCACTTGTGACATAGAAGTAAATATTAGACATATTATTTTATTTTTATTTATATATTTTACAAATATCAATATTTCATATTGTCTAAATTTATCTTATCCAATAAATTATATTTCAATATGTTAAATTATTGATCTTTTAAAAAGTTATATCTATTTAATGTCTTAAATTAATTGCATGTCTATTAGTTTTTTGGTAATCTTAAATGGGGAGGATGATTCATTTCATTTTTAAATATATCTTTTTTTAACGAATGGGGAGAACTTTTTTTCAATCTATTTTAATAAAAAGGTGGAGAAATTTATCGAATGTTTTTTTATTAAATAAACTATGTGGGAATTTCCAAAGAATATACATTCATGTATGGATATAAAATAGGTGATTGGGATTTTATTTTGATGATTCTAGATGTAATAGAATAAGAAATGGTTTGTTCGGTATTAAGCTGAACATTACTTGGGGCATTAGTAATGGGCCTTTACCGTAACATGGTTTCACATTTCTTAGGGATATTTATTAGTTAATTATAATTATCATTAAAGAACATTATGTACGTATTGAAATTATATTTTTTTAAAACATATTATGAATATATATTTTCCATTTATTTATGATATATTTATATTATTTTGGATATTATGTTTTCAATATTTTTTACCAACACCTATAATATTCTACATCTCTCAATTTTAAATTTATTTTTAGTATTTCTGATCATCATGAAAGGGGAGACTATTTTACCTCACATTAATTTAAATGACCACAAGCACTTATTTTTATTCTATTAATTTCAATTTATTGAATATTAGTATTTTTATTGGAAAAATAAATTATTTTAACCTATTAATTGAGGATATTAAAATATTATTAAAGGAATGCATTGAAGACCCTTATTGTCCAGTACCATCACAAAGCATGTATAGAGCCACCACTTTCTCGTGGCATGCCCAATAGAATTTGAATACTTCCAAGACCCCTAGATACCTGATTTTGGAGAACTAACCAACTAGTGTATATGAAATAAGAGTTGAAGTACTAGTAATCCAACCATCCCACAGGCATCCACCCATATCTAGATTGTGATTCTTATGGCTAGCTAGTGGTATTGTTAAGATAATAGTATTCCCAATCAAACAAGTATTTTCTTGTGGAACCCTCTATATTCACTCACCATTTAATGTTTAAATTAACCCAGGAATTCTCAATAATTACAAAGGGACTTTGGGTGATATAAACAAAACACCAATGAGTCATGTTCATAACCACATATGAACTAAAACATAAATCAAATTCCAATAAAATACTCTTTTTCCTTCTCTTGTGAATACTCTTGTGGTTAATTTTTAAACTCTCCCACTCTCTCAGCTATCTCTTTCTCGTTCATACATTCATCTTATGTTATTATAGAGTTAATTGTAATATTATTCCTCTATAACAGAATCCACCTTTTTTTATTTTCTTAATCGATAAGTGCAATTAAATTGTGGGAATTGTTTTCCATTCTAAACCCATCCTAAATGAAATATTATCTTTGATATGTTATTTTCATTATACAAGAAATTAAAAATAAGGTTTAGTTTTTTATGCATTGTATTATCTACCTCTAAGGCCAGTGAATTTTATTATAGGGTGTCTTTACTATAGCTAAATTATTGGTATTAATATAATACCTATCAATATATTGATGATATGAGATGCAGATAATTATCTTGCGTTTTTTACAAACCCCTTTATTGAATTTACCTGCCTTTACTATTTAAATTTAATGTGATTACTATATTTATTCATATGTATTATGCTTACATTTTTAGATTCAATTTATCACATAATTAAATAAATGTATCATTTAATTATAAAATTATATCTCAATATTTAGTTTTTATGTTTAATAGTCAACCCCCACCTAACCATACATTATTACTCTAACCTTATATATATATATATATATATTCTAATTTATATATAAATTTCATTATCAAAAATAAAACAGAAAATATTTGAATTTTTAAGATTCCCATGCGATTCATCACCATTAATTCCCTGAAATATACCTATAAATAAAAAATAATATAATATAAATATTTAAAATTATCAGAAAAATTCTATTGGTTATGTATCCACGACCAAGGTTCACTGATTAAAAACATTACATAGAAACATTTATTAGAAAAAATAGTTAGAAAAAAATTTAATTTTATCAATGAAATTATAATAAAATATTAATGATAACTTAAAATATATTGTTATATAGTATGAAAAATCTAAAAATATATTTTTAACAATGTTGTATAATAAATAAAAATTTATCCTGTAGGGAATTTTTTTGGAATCCAACTATCTCGATTTCAGAGGTATTGGATTTTTCTCTAATACCATATTATAATGTATTACATACCAAGTAGTTCTCTTCCATATACATGTTATTTAAAAAATTATTACTAAGGTTAATGTCACCTTCGAATATATTTTAATTTCACTATATTTTATTAAAAGGAACTTTTTATCCTTTCTCAGATGTAAATTTAACTTCCTTTAAAATTGTGAGAAAAGATTTTATTTTTAACGTTTACCAAATGATCACCATTTCTTGATTTCAAATACATTTTTCATTATCAAGATAACTCTATATTATTTAACTTTATTTAATGAATAATATTTTCCAATTAACCAATTATTTTTTTATTTTAAAAATTCTAAAAAATAAATGATATTTCTCTTTATTTTTATGTAACAATTGAATTCTGTTTTTCTTTTTGGTTTTAGATATTTTTTCCTGGGATTTATGATAAAAATGTGAATGAATATATATTTTTCCCCATAATATAGTACTTGTGATCTATATATGGTGATGGGTGATCTTGTGATATATATCTTCAATGTATTGGTTAATGATTACGTATTCAATGCCATAATTTTGCAACAAACCAGTCAGGATACTCTTATAGAAAGGGTTATCGAAAATTGTAACCATGGATTCTGAATATGAACTATTAAGATACATTCATGTTTTTTCAATTATTTCTATGGGTTTTATATTCTTTCACTTCAATAGGTTTTATTTGCACATTAGATTATGATCTATTTTAAAAACCAATTTTTAAAATGAGTAAAAAAATATGTTTTAACGTTATCAATAAATTAACAAATTTCTTTTATTTTTATTTACCTTACTAAGATTTAGTTTCCTTATACAAAATTTTCAATTATTTTTCACAATTTTTAGGGATGTGAAGGAATATTTATAAATTAAAATTTTCATTTGTGGTGAATCAAATTGAAAGAAGAAAGAATATTCATTACTAAAACAAGCGGTTAAACATAAGAAAATATTCTTGTGAATAAAAATATAAACTGAGTGGAAGTTTCCATATTGTTTTGATATTTGTTTATTTATTCTCTAAAAACATAAACCCAAAATGTTATAGTAATATAATAAAGTGTAATATATGATATTAATGTAATAATTTTGGGTTGGTTATTTATGGTTAGTCAAAGTTAGTATCAAATCCTAAACAAAAGAATATGATTTTAGCACACAATATTGGAGTAAAATTTTAAGGCATTATTTTTTGGTTTTAGATAAAGGATTTAGATAAAATAATATTTCATGATAATATTAGATGAAAATAATATATAAATACTTATAAATGTTCATGGGTAAATAAATATTTTTTTGGAAAAATGTTTAAAGTATTATATGATAGTAAAGTTAAGTATGTAATACTTTTCACGACCCCCTCCCCACAAAGTGTACCCCTCCTTGGCCGGAAATGTGAGAATGGAGATAATGACCCCCCGAGTCCCACCTCCAGTATACCCTGGGATGGGGACTAGAACTGAGGGAAAGTAACCACACAAATGGGAGGCATCACCCTCTTAGATAACACATGCGGAAGAGAGAGATAAGATAGACACCAACCACCTCAAACATAGAACTTAAATATAAAAGAAAATCCATGTAAACATATGTAATATAATTAAAAATTTCTACTAATGGAATTGGAAAAACGCAAGTACCCAAAAGAATGAAAAATAGTAGCATCCACATACACGAACAGCTCCTGTAACCACAAGCTAGTAGTAACCAGCCTGATCTCCAACCTGCTCTATGTGACCTGAAAAACAATTTGTGTATACAAGGGTGAGTATAATAGTATACTCAGTAGGATCCTCCCTGAATCATGTCATGAAAATGTAAAGAAAACATGCTAAAGAACAGTGAACAAAAAGTGAATCTAACTCGTCACCTAAACAGGTATACTATGTTCCTAGCCTCACCATGGCTACTCTCAACAAGTAACACTACTGGAAAATGTACCTATCCCCACGGTTTTCACCAAAACCGTGGGGATAGACCCCCCCTATACCCACGGTTTTGGAAAACCGTGGGTATAGGTGAATTTTGATGACCTATACCCACGGTTTGCCAAAACCGTGGGTATAGGGGGCTCTATCCCCACGTTTTTGGAAAACCGTGGGTATAGGTCATCAAAATTCACCTATACCCACGGTTTTCCAAAACCGTGGGTATAGGGGGGGTCTATCCCCACGGTTTTGGTGAAAACCGTGGGGATAGGTCTGGGATAAAATACCTTTACCCACGGTTTTGAAAAACCGTGGGTATAGGTCATTTTTGTGTCCGCGGGAAATTTTTTTTTCCGCGGGAAGGAATTTTTTTTTGGCGGGAACCCTATACCCACGGTTCTTCCCTCTATACCCACGGTTTTTATAACTATATTTAACTAAATAGATATATATATATACATATATGTGAAGTTAGGGTAGTGGTTAGACGCGGTGTTTGCAGCGAAGAGGTTGCGAGATCGAAACTCGGCGCCTGCATTATTTTAGGACCTATACCCACGGTTTTGAAACCGTGGGTAAAATCCATTGAAACCGTGGAAATTCTCTATGTTTCGGTGACACGGTGGCAGGACACCTATACCCACGGTTTTCCAAAACCGTGGGTATAGGCTGGGGACCTATACCGACGGCGTTCCAGCCCGCGGTTCCCAAAACCGTGGGTATAGGATATACCCACGGTTTTGGAGGCTATACCCACGGTTTTGAACCGTGGGTATAGGCCGTTTTTCCAGTAGTGTAACGTATACGAAAATATATAATATAATAAAGAATATAAAGGGTACCCCGCTACTAGTTCCCCACTGGTTTGCCACTTTTCTCCAACGTCGTAGGTCATAAGCATCTCTCTCCAAAAAACCTTGCCCGTAGACACCTAGACGAAGCACCACAATATGAACCTCCAACAACAAAACCACCACGTCCACACACCAAAGTAACTAGGTAGTTTATGGGATCCACCACAGCTCGCGTAACATGTATTATACATCGAGTATTATACCTCAATCCATTACATCCCATACACAGAGTAAGGATCCTCAATCCATCATAGCCTATACACGTAACACCTATAGTAGTCCAAAGAATTCTATATCCAGAATATATGTGTGTGAATAGACACAAGCTATTACAGCCCTCTACACAAATATGTGGGGAAAACTAACCAATGTTCCTAATAGAACATGTAACTACCAAGAGAAGAGAGTGGGTCCAAAGGGGTAGTCAATCATCCATCCTCCCACCATAATAATGGGGAAAACACCCCTAGGTCTCAGAATCCTCAGGGTGGTAGTTTCCCATACTGACAGGGTGATTAGTGTATAGAAACAAAAAAGAATAGGATATACTATATCTCACAACCACACTATTGGAATTACCTTGTCTCAAACACAACTACATCTAACTTCTCTCAAACTTCGGGCTAATACTTCTAAGACTAGGTATCATATAAGCACATAACCATTTAAGGAGCTTTATCAAGTTACTTCATTCCCTCCTTATCAGTTCCACTTTATGTTAATTAATTTTGTAAACATTAATTAACCATGAAAAATTACAAATTAAATTTCATTAGCATCGCACCCATGTCCATTGTTCCATAAAAATTAAAACCTCATCATTATGTTCCAGCAAACTCCAACCCCATGTGTTGTCACCATTTATTCAATTATTCATTACAGAATTGCATTCCCACATTCCCAGGCATTCTATAAAAACATTCTATGTTATTAAACACAAGGGGGCTCATTACTGTGAGTAGATGTAATACCCATCTAGTCATTTCCGCTTATAGAAAGAGCATACACACATCCCCCCTTGAGAATCTAAACAGGGAAAGCACGTGGCATACCCTGTGTGCCTACACCTCTTTCGGAAGAAGGTTAAGTAAGACCAGCTACCTTAGGCAGTGGGGAAAAGTAAAACATATAATCAAATAATATGAATTATCAAGCATTAAACAATCACATCCATTTTATTCCATCATCCCTAGTGTCCTCCCCGACACCCACATGCATAAACCAATGTATCTCGCTACTCTAGGCGTCATCTTCTACCACAACCAAAAGGCCTCCAGGCCCCCACATATCACAACACCCATCTAGGATCACATCACAACACAAGCAGTAGGAAATAAAACATCTTAAAAATTGGGATCTTTCCCATTTGAAAAACAAGAGGGTAACTCAGAACCCTTCAATGATTTATCAAACAAATAATCCATTTTGAATTAACTGATTTATTATATGTAGGTTCCACATTTGGGAAACCTAAACCGTAATCAATCACAAATAAATTAAAAAATCTTACTGCACCATTTTGATTATCATCTAAATTAAAACAAGAATAACTAGATTCATTTACATGCCACTTTATCATTATTGAAAAAATTATCAATGAATTCCAGTTTACGTTCATTACCAAATTCTGTCAGGAACGAACAACTATACGAATCTTGCTTAGATATCACACTCTGTAGAAAAACAAGAGGCAATAACAAACGATCGATATAAATTTATTTATCTTGTTATAATATTAATTATCTCAATTACATTGTAATCTAGTGGGATTAAACATGCTAAAAATACAGTTTCATGTAAATGAAAAGAGAAGCAACAAATCCCCTACCTCAAAGAGTTCTTGATGTTCTTTATCCACACAACGATCACGATCCTCATCTCGCGACAACTTCATCCACCTGAGGATACCATTGAATGACCGCACCAACCAAAACCCAAGAAACACCAATTAGAAGCATGGATATTACATTCTATAATAATGGAAAGGAGAAAAAAGAGAAGATGAAACCCAAAAGAATGAGGATAAAACATACCTTATATCGAAGATTGACCGATAAATCATGGTTGCATCAAAACTGTGTAGAACCAATCATAGGAGGAAATTTTGATTATGAAACTCCTCTATAATGGATTGAAAGGTTATATAGTCTAATATCTAAGAAAAAATAGGAATAATTTGGATGGATGATATCTCATCCCTTTAGAAGATTTAACGGAGCGGCAGTTTAAGATACACTTGATTTCCCATTAAAAGAGGATCGCATTAAACCACGTGGTCTGAAAAGTTAAACTATACATCCCAAGCCTTAGGAGTATTTAATATAGGATTCATGGCCTTTGAATCGGCTTTAATAGTCCATAAAATAAGGCATTAAATGTATTTAAAGTGAAAGGAAACGTCAATGGGGTGAAACTGTAGGAAGCTGGAAACCCTGTTCACATACTCAAAATTTGGAAAAAGAAAAACATTATTCATTAACCTCACCATTATAACCTCACCATTCAAAAAAAATTATTCATGATCTGAAAATTTGGCACAATAAAGTTAAGTTACCAATAGAGGGTACTGATAGAGGTTACCGATAAAGGTTACCAATAGAGGTTACCGATAGACCTCACCGTTCTGGAAACACTGTAGAAATACCGTTCTGGAAACACTGTACATCTACCATTATGGAAACACTATACACCTACCATTAGAGTTTTTTGATAGAGGTTACTGATATAGCTCACCATTCTAGAAACTCTATACACCTATCGTTAGAGGTTACCGATAGAGGTTACCGTTAGACCTCACCGTTCTGGAAACACTGTACACCTACCATTAAAGGTTACCGATAGAGGTTACTGTTAGACCTTGCCATTCCTGAAACACTGTACACCTACGGTTAGAGGTTATTGATAGAGGTTAGCAATAGAAATCACCATCTTGGAAACACTGTACACCTACCTTAAGAGGTTACCAATAGAGGTAACCGTTAGACCTCACCATTCTAGAAACACTTTACACCTACCGTTAGACGTTGCTGATTGAGGTCACTGTTGGGCCTCACCATTCTGGAAACATTGTACACCTACCATTATAGGTTACTGAAAGTGGTTGCCGATAGACCTCACCATTCTAGAAGCATTGTACACCTACTGTTAGAGTTTACTGATAGAACTATTCACCGATATAACAGTTCATAGAATTAGAAATTTTGGAAAAGGAAACAGAGGATTCCATAAGAGGTTAATGATAGAACTGTTCACTGATGGAACTATTAATAGAAAAAAAAAATTTGGCAATGGAAAGCGAGGTTACTGTTAGAGGTTATCGATAGAATTGTTCACTGATGGAACTATTCACAGAAAGTTACCGTTGCACTGTTCACAACTATCTACCGTTGAAACTGTTCACCGAACAGGAAAATTGGAAAAGTGTTATGCATAAGACACCAAAACCTCCTATAACACCTCAAAAACCATATTTTCACAATGTAATTGACTTGACGAGGTCCGGGACAATACATCAGATACCTCTCAAAACATTCTAGGCCAGAGAATTCAAAACCCATCTAAAGTAAAAATGAAATGGGGTCCTGACAACCACCCATCGAGATACCTCTCAAAAGAGAGAAAGCCACAAATGAAACAAAAGGAAATCATCTCAGGAACATGAAAGGGTTATAACCACAAAGGCTACATCGATATATAAAATGAGTTAAATATCAAACAACTCTGGGTAGTGATCACGTATCAATGACTCACATTCCCAAGAACTCTCCTCCATGCCACTGTGTCGCCACAAGACACGAACTGGGGGGATAGAATTCATGTGTAACACCATATCCTTGTGGTATCATATCTCCACAAATTTCTCCTTAATGGTTGAATCATCATCAACATCGATCTCTCCCCAATCGATGATGTGAGAGTTTTCATAAAGATAACGACGGAGATGTGATACATGGAAAACATCATGTATCTGACTCATTTGTGGGGGAAGTGATACTCGATATGCCAAAACTCCATCTTGAGCTAACACCTCAAAAGGACCAACAAAATGGGGAGAAATCTTACTCCCACGAAAATACCTTCACAGCCCACGACAGTGAATCACCATTAGAAACACATGTTCCCCAATATTAAACTCTAAGGGTCTCCTTCTTTGATAAACATAAGATTTCTAATGATGTTGTGCTATCTTCAACCTCTCACGAATCTCTTGAAACATCTCTATTGTTTTCTGCACTAGTTTCTATCTGAGAATTCTGACTCTCTGACCCCAGTCCAACACAATAGAGAATGGTAAGGCTGACCATACAAGGCTTCAAACAGTGCCATAATGATGATGGAGTGAAAACTATTATTTTAACCGAACTCCACCAAGGGTATGTTCCACATATATGAACCTCCAAAATCAATAACACAAGAGCGTAACATGTCTTCAAGAGTATATATGGTTCACTATTGTTGACCATCCGTTTGAGGATGAATTGCATTTCTAAGGAATTTTTGAGAACCAAAAGCATGTTGGAGACCTCTCCACACCTTAGAGGTGAAATGAGGATCTCGATCAGAAATGATCATCCTTGGCACTCCATAATGTCTAACCACCTTCTCTAGAAACTACCTTGACAAAGCTTCCTCTATGCTCGACTCCATGATTGATATGAAGTGGGACAATTTTGTTAAACAATCCACTACCACCCAAATAGAATCATGTCCTCCTAGAGATCGAGGTAAACCAGCAACAATGTCCATTGAGATGTCCCACCACTTCTACTGAGGAATCTATAATGGCTGGGGTAGACCACTAGGGACATGGTGTTTGACCTTCAACATCTAGAAGACAAAAAATTGAGACACAAACTCTGTGACCGCATGCATCAGCCCAGACCTTCAAAATAGACTCCTCAAGGCTTGTTACATCGTTGTCACACTTGAATACACAGCTAAAGGAGAACTATGGAACTCTCTGAGAAACGTCTCATGCATCGTCAAAGGAACAAAAAGCATTCCATGATACAACACTCGGTGTTGTTAATCCTCAGTGCAACCATCCAGGGCCTCACCACAAAAAACTCAGTCTCCCCAGACCTCCACCTCTTGATCTCCCAACTAGGACTCATCCATGTTCTGCATTAAGGATGACAATACCATCATCTGAAAAAGGAAACCTCTACCCCCAAACTTCTCCCATATCAATATTTAATACTAAAAGTTAGTCCATTACTCTCCAGGAATCACTGGATTTATGCACAACATATCTAACTTCTCTGACCCAGAAGCCACTAAATTCGTGCTCCAAGTCGGTTGGTTACATGACCTTAAGCACACCTCCCCACTAGCCAAAGGTTGCCGACTAGCAGCGGGGGTCTATGGGGTCAAGTGGGGATACTATACCCCCTTTTTATCAGAGTAATCCACAACAGAAATAAACCAAATAGTGGAAATAATAAACAATAAACAAGGAACATGTATAACAACCATTTCCAGCAATAAATATGCCATGTCATACTACAAGTGAAAGAGTGAACAAAAACCCAAAATAAAGACAATGGTCAGAATCCCCAAAACGGTCCTGAATCCAAGTTTGGATCCTCCACCAAGCGCTACCCATGTCCACTAAACTATCTATAAAGGACCCTATCCCTTCTCCTGACCTGAAAACATGAAGTCTGCTCAGGTACCCAATGACGGCCCGAACAGGGTGTGAGTACAACTCAATAGGCCACCACCAATGGTGTCTGTAAAATATCCAGTATGAATAGGTAGTGCGTGCAAAAGGAATATGAATGATAATTTCCAAGTAATTATTTAAGGTTCAATTAACCAGTTCAGAGCCAATGCCATTGCCACTTCCATTACCATTCATTTCACACCACTTACCGTCACCTACCATTACATCACACTTCCATGGGATAAAAACATACATTATGATACATGGGTTTAAGGACAAAAATCACATTCAAGAGGGTAATAACATCGTTATCCTATCTCACTAGGACTACCCCCCTCATAGAAACCATATCCTCACCTTAAAGCCTCAGTCCAGGTGAATGAAACCATATCCTCACCTCGATGCCTCAGTCAGGGTGGATGAAACCGTTAGGAGAAAAGATCATCAGTCCTCATTCATAACCCGTGCATTTAGGGTGAAGTTCAAATAATCAGTCTTCACTTGACATGTGGGTGTATATCCTCAAGTCATACCCCACACTACCAAGCCATGTGCACATGCATATATATATAAGTATTCATCAACCATTTACAAAACATCACTACCATTTCCCAAGGCATAAATAACCCATAACAATAACATGAGGGATAACACCATGTCTTGAACCATTAACACATTACCATTTCACATCCTTTAGCCATTGAACCAATTCCATTTCATTATTCTTATCTCACTAATCATTCATTCATTATGCCCAACTCACTAGGCTTCATTACCATGCTCACAATCCATTACATTGTAGTCTTTAAACATTTCCACATATTAATCCAATTTCCCTTAGGTAATTTCCAAGTCTAGGTGCATCACCTAACTTCTATTCCATGTTCAACCAAACATGCCAACATATTCATCAAGGTCTCTATGCTTTATTACAACAAGGTCACATGTGCAATTAATATACCAAAGTCCAGGGAAATCCGGTGCATCCCATGGATGGCCCCAATTCGGTCAAGTCATTCCCAATGCATCCCATGGGGATCGTGAGAGTTTCTATTTACCATTTTAAACACCAATATTACCAACCATGCCAGGGTTATTCAAAACTTAACCAAGGGAAAGCAAGTACACAACTAAACATGCACAAATACCCAAATTACATTGGGATATAACTTGTAGGCCACCTACCTCGAAATCATGGTTGAAAGTAATCTTAATCCAGTCCTTACACCTCGATCCAACCAACATTTGGTGCTTAAACCTAAAACTCTCCCAAAAGATAGGGTTTTTGAGCTTCGGAACAAGAGGGAGAGAAGATACAGACCCTAAACCAAAAAGAGAATCAAGGATGGGATTAGCCTTACCCGGAGCTTCGATCCGCAACCAACGTCACTCTTAATGGCCAGGAATAGAAGGAGAACCAACCTTGGGAATCTTGGGTAGGACAAGATCGTCACTAGGGTTGAGAGGGGATGAATGGAGGAAAATCCCGAGTTGGGGATTAAATGCCCGGAGTGGAAAACTTGTTTTTTTTTGAATATTAAGTGGTCGTATGGTTTAGCCGCACGGTTTGACAAACCGAGCACATGCTACTACCCGACGAGAAGGGTTGCATGGTTTACCTAGGTAGGATGCATGGTTTACCTGGACGTACGCAGGCCGTGCACCCTGGCCTATCTTTCCCAGCATTTCTTTCTTACATGCCCTGATCACCTGAAATACTCCCAGGGCTTCTCATACTTTCAAAAGACATCCCTTGAAACCTGGAACAATGGATTCAACCAAAACTAAACGAAAACATACCTTTCAAAAAACCAGGATCATACAAAATCCCCACCTTATAATAGCTCGTCCTCGAGCCGAGTTCCCAATCCCCATTTCTCCACCAAAAAGAAGAGTTTGGGCCACTAAGCCCTCATATCCGATTCCTGCTCCAAAGTTTCTTTCTGAACATTCCCATGTTGCCAAAGTACTTGCAGTAATGGGAAAAACTTTCCCCAAAAGATCTTTTAACTACGATCCACCACACGAACTGGATGCTCCTCAAAGGACGCATCAGTCTCAAGCTCCACATCTTCAACATAAATCACATGAGATGGGTCAGGATGATACCGTCGAAGCTGCGACAGATGACACACATCATGCATCCTAACATACCATTGTGGAACATTCAATCGGTGAGCCACTAGTCCGATCCTCCCCAAAATCTCAAAAGGTCCCACATACCTGGGTGCCAACATACCCTGCGTACAAATCCGATAGTGACCCAACCTTTGGGACACCCGAAAAAACACTTTATCACCCACTGAAAACTCAAGAATTCTATGCCTCCGATCTGCATTCGACTTCTTCCTACTCTGAGCGGTAGCCTTCCGCTTCCTATTCAACATAACTCTCTCTGAAGTCTCCTGCACATGACTTGGCCCCATCAACACAAATTCATTGGACTCTATCTAACACAACAGAGATCTACATGGCCTCTCGTAGAGTTCCTCAAATGGTTCCATCTGAATCATATCCTAAAAACTGTTGTTGTAAGAAAACTCAACTAATGACAGGTGCCCCTCCCAAGACCAATAAAAGTCCAAGAAACAAGCTCTAAACATGTCTTCCAACACATGGATCGTACGCTTCGACTTCTCATCCGTCTACGGGTGGAAGGTTGTACTCAAAAACACCTAAGTACCAAGAAACTTCTGCAACCCTTTCCAGAAACACAATGTGAAACGTGGATCTCAGTCTGAAACTATGGTCCACAGAACACCATGTTACCGCAATATCTCCCGAACATACAGCTCACCCAACTGGCCAACTGTAAAGGTCTCCTGAATTGGAAAGAAATGAGTCACTTTCGTTAGCCGATACACAACCACCTAGATTGCATCATTCTTCAGTGGCATCCTCGGAAGACCCATGAAAAAAATCTTTTGTTAGATCATCCCACTTCCATTCCAGAATGGGTAATGGATGAAACAAACCACTTGGGCATTGATTCTCATCCTTCACTTGATAACTGGTGAGGCACCGTGCCATAAATCCCACAACTTCATTCTCCATTCCAGGCTACCAAAACTGCCTTCGGAGATCCCGGTACATCTTGGTCATACCAGGATGCACTTCCCACTTTGATGCAAAGAACCCATGCATCAACTCTTCCCGCACACAAATTGGCACATCCACACGATTTCAAACTAGAAAAACAACTTCCGCGTCGATGGCCCAAGCAGAAGGTAGCTCCCCATCTTTAAGCTTTTCCATCATGATCAAACACTTAGGATCATCAAGATGACCTTCCTTAACTCGACTAAAAATCATCGACTCCATCATTAAGGATGAAATAGTGACATAAACACTCTCCTCCTACACCTCCAGGTTCATATCTGCAAAAAAATCCATCACCTTACACTCGATGATGGACTCCTGAACCACCTGATTCTGAACCTTCCTTCTCAGATCATCAGCAACACTGTTTCCATTTCCTGGCCTGTACACCAACTCAATGTCAAAAGACTGAAGATATTCAACCCATCTTCGCTGCCGAAGATTCATATCCCATTGTGAGAAGATGTACTTTAAACTATTATGGTCTATAAACACAGTAAACCATTCTCCCAATAGAGAGTGCCTCCAGAACTTCAAGGCGTACACTACTGCAGCCAAATCATGGTCGTGAGTGGGACAATTCCGCTCATGGGGTCTCAAATGCCATGACCTATAAGCTACAACCCGCTCATCATGCCTCAACACAGCCCCAAGTCCGACTCCAGACGCGTCACAAAAAACAATTTACTTCTTACCCGACTCAGGTAAGATCAAGATAGGTTCAGTCATCAACTGATTATTCAACTCTTAGAAGGAGTTCTCACAAGCCTCAGACCACTAAAACCTGATTCCTTTCTTGGTCATGCTTGAGAGTGGTGCTGATAAGTAAGAGAAATCATGAATGAACCTTCGATAACACCCGGCCAAACCCAAAAAACTCCAAACATCAGAAGCACTCTCGGGCTACTCCAAAGATACAACTACCTATAAATTCTCTGGATCCACTATCACACCTGCCTCTGAGATGATGTGACCAAGAAAATGCACCTCACCTATCCAGAAATGACACTTTGTTAGCTTGGCATATAGTCGATGCTCTCTTAGCGTACCCAAGATGATATCAAGATGTTGGCCATGATCGTCATGAGTTTTCGAGTACACTAAGATATCATCAACAAAGACGACCACAAACCGATCTAAAAATGGATGAAAGATTCAGTTCAACAAGGCCATAAACACCTTCGGTGCATTATTCAAGAAGAAATGCATTACCACAAACTCAACCAAGCCGTACCGACTACGAAAAGATATTCGTGGTATGTCAGAAGACCTCACCCTCAACTGGTGATAACCCAATCTCGGATCAATCTAAGAAAACACCAATTCACCCCTCAAATGATCAAACAGGTCATCAATTCTAGGAAGAGGGTACCTTTTTTTCACCATCATCAGATTCATCTTCCAATAGTCAACACACAGTCTCAACAACCCATCATCCTTATTTGCAAAAAGAATGGGAGATTCCCAAGGATATATACTAGGACGGATAAACCCCTTACGCTCCAACTCATCAAGATGAACCTTCAGTTCCTGGAGTTATGCCTGTGCCATTCGGGATGGAAGAATAGAAACTAGCTCTACTCTCAGCAGCAACTCGATCGTGTACTCAACATCCCTCTCAGGGGGTAACCTCGAGAAATCCTTAGAAAAAACGTCCTGAAACTGATCCACCACAAGAAGGAAAATAGAATATTACCCTATTTCAATATGATCAAGCATGAGACATACCACTTCATCCATCATTCAACTCAACCGCTAACCAAACGGTCCTGCACGACCTGCTCGAATATCCCATTCGCGATAGTTGACATAAACATCACCCTCAAGAGACCTGAAAGATACACTACGATGATTGCATTATATGTGTTCCCAATTCAACACCAACCAATACATTCCCAAGATTTGGTTAAACCCTTACATCTCGAGAACAATCATGTCCCACAAAAAATGATACCCACCATCTTCCAAGGCACATCCCTTGAACTGCATGATATCCTCAACCCGCACCCCAACCGAGTTTCAATTGACATAACTCCACACACCCTCTCCACAGGTAACCCATCACTACCACAAGTTGAGCAGAAACAAAAGACTGTGTGGCACCTGTGTCAAATAACACATTAGAAAACATATAATCTAAAAGGATCATACCTTGAACAGTTGACAGTCCGGCCTTTCTATCACCAGGCACAAAATAAACTACCTGGAGCTGACTTACCCCTCTACCCTGGGATCCAACCTAAACACCCTGTATCGTACTGCCCTGCTGGCATGAGCGATCTTGCCCTGGAGTTCCACGTCCACCACCTCTACCAGTATGGACCATTGAGCTTCATCTTCCTGACTGATACAGGGAAAATAACCCCTTCCCATATCCAGTATCTTCTTTTCCTCATTATGCTCACCCATCTGCCGAGGGTTCATACAGAACCTCTTCACATTCCCCATTCTTCCGCACAAACGACACTCAACTGGAGGTCGAGGAAACTGACCATTCATATTCCCCAGCATGCCACATTGATATCAAAACACCTTGTTCCCACTCTGAGAGGCTGACCCCCTCTTTTGACAACCTTTCTGGAATCTTTCTAAACGACACTTACAACCTTCAGAAGATGCACCACTTGTCCGCCCAGCTGGCACGACAATTCCACCACCCGAAGCTCCCTTCAGGTTCCCTTCAGAGATGAGTGCCTGATCCATAACCTCTCCAAACCTTTTCATGTGGAAGATATTCACTTGAGACCTGATCTCAAGTCTCAACCCATTTTGGAAACGCCTTACTATCGCTACCTCATCCCTAGCTAACATTGGGATGAAGCATCGCAAATCAGTGAAGCGACTAACATAGTCCATCACCGATAGTGATCCCGGAGTTAGGCTTGTAAAATCTGCAGTCTGCTCCTACCTCAAAGTCTCTTGGTAAAAATGCATGAGAAACGTCTCCTGGAAAACATTCCACGACCTCCCCTCAGCTTTCTCGGTATAAACCTGAATGTCCCACCAACGCCTTTCCTAGCCTCGTAACATGTAAAGGGACAACTTTACTCAATTTTCAACATGGGTCTCTAGATGATCTATTATCGTTTGGATAGACTCTAAACAGAACTATTCTTCCTCTGGCACACCCACTCCAATGATGGTCGGAGGGTTCTGCAGTTGGAACTCCCTGGTCAGCTCAAACATACTCGGTGCAACCCTCCCTGGGTCCCGATCCATCATTTACAAAAGGCGAGCCAAGTTCTCTTGTAACCTTTCTTCTCTACCTTCATTTATCACCACATTTTTGTGCTCTTCTACCGGAGGAGTGTTCTTAGCAACATCCTCACGTTGCCCAACTGGAAATCGACATCGTGGTGGAATCTCTCTATATTTCCAAACATGAGATTTAGCACGCATGCTATAAAACGTTCACGAATTCCTCAAAAAGATATTTACTAGCTACATCATCCCATTTTCATTAGCTAATTTCACAACATTATCACCTCAAATTCACCGCCCCGACCATCCCTATTAGGGGCCATGGTCCACATGGGGTAAAAAACAATGCACTACCACCAAACTCACACAATGTTTTACAAAGCATTTTCCACTTCATTTTAAACCTTTATAATTCATTAAACATCCTTTACCCACTTGTTTTATTTCATTCTTCTCATTATTTCTTGGTTTCATGAAATGCAGGATCCACCATACCTTCCTGCATCAGAAACTCGTCCCGTGTGTGTGCCTAACATGATTCATGCCACCTATCTCCCTAGGTTCCTAAAATGATGCATGAATGAAAATCCTCATGTCGTTAAGGCCCCGAGCCAAATATCATAAAATAGTCACATCAAACAACATGTGCATCACCCAATGGTGAAATATCATCAACTGTAACAACACACAACCAAGAACAACATTTCCCACCTAGGGTGACTTGGGTTTTCTCCCATACATGGGTTAGTTACTCCCAAGAACGAGCTCATTACCATGTCCTGACACATCTTAACCCTTGGAAACCTATCCCAAATTACAAGACCTCAGAGAAGGAGAAGAAATAACTCCTCTGATACCACATTGTAACGCCCCCGACGTGGAAGCCTCTAAACCGGTGCTCCGATCCAGGTGGTTACATGACCTTAAGTGTGCATCCCCGTACGCCAAAGGCTACCGACTAGCAGTGGAGGTCTATGGGGTCATGTGGGGAGACTATACCCCCTTTTTATCAGAGTAATCCATAATATAAAAAACCAAATAGAGAGAAAAATAACCAATAATCAAGGAACATGTATAACAAACATTTCCAATAATAAATATTCCATGTCATACTACAAGTGAAAGAGAGGACATGAACCCAAAATAAAGACAATGGTCACAATCCTCAAAACGGTCCCGACTCCAGGTCTGGATCCTCTACTAAGCACTACCCATGTCCACTAAACTATATAGAAAGGTCCCTTGCCCTTATCCTGACTCGCAAACACGAAGTCTGCTCGGGTACCCAATGGAGGCCCGAGAAGGGTGTGAGTAAAACTCAGTAGGCCACCACCAATGGTGTCTACAAAATATCCAGTATGAACAAGTATTTCATGAAAAAGGAATATAAATGATAATTTCTAAGTAATTATTTAAGATGCCATTAACTAGTTCAGATCCAAATCCATTTCCACTTCCATTACTGTTCATTTCACACCAATTATCATCACTTACCATTTCATCACACTTCCATGGGTTAAACAAATACATTATGGTACATGGGTTTAAGGACAACAATCACATGCAAGAGGGTAAACACATCGTTATCCTATCTCACTAGGACTACCCCCTCATAGCAACCATATCCTCACCTCGAAGCCTTTGTCTGGGTGAATGCAACCATATCCTCACCTTGAAGCCTCAGTCCGGGTGGATGTAACCATTAGGAGAATAGATCATCAGTCCTCATTCCTAAACTGTGCATTTAGGGTGAATTTCATAGCATCAGTCTTCACTAGACCCATGGGTGTAGATACTCAAGTCATACCCCATACTACCAATCCATGTGCACATGCTTATATATATAAGTAGTCATCAACCATTTACACAACATCCCAACCATTTCCCAAGGAAAACATAACCCATAAAAATAAAATGAGGGTTAACCCCATGCCTTGACCCATTAACACATTTCCATTTCCCATCATTTATTCTTTCACCCAATTCCATTTCATTATGCTTATCTCACTAAGAATTCATTCATTATGCCTAACTCACTAGGCTTCATTAGTAGGCTCACAATCCATTACATTGTGGTCTTTAATCCTTTCCACATATTAACCAAATATCCCTTAGGTTATTTCCACGTCTAGGTGCATCACCCAACCTGTATTCCAAGTTTAACCATAAATTACAACAAATTCATCAAGGTCTCTATCCTTTATTACAACAAGATCACTTGTTCAATAAAAATCCAAAAGTCCTGGGAAAGTCGACACATCGCATGGATGGACCCAATTAGTTCTATTCATTCCCAACGCATCCCATGGGGATAATGAGAGTTTCCATTTTCAATTTTCAACACCAATATTACCAACCATGCCAAGGTTATTCAAAACATAAACAAGGGAAAGCAAGAACCCAAATAAACATGCAAAAATACCCAAATAACTATGGGATATCACTTTTAGACCACCTACCTTGAAACCACGGTTGAATGCACTCTCAATCGAGTCCTTAGATCTTGATCCGGCCAACCTTTGGAGCTTCAACCTAAAACTCACCCAAAAGATAGGGTTTTAGAGCTTTGGAGCAAGAGGGAGAGAAGATAAAAACCCTAAACCAAAAAAAGAAGCCAAAATGGGATTAGCCATACCCAAAGAATTGATCCACAACCAACGGTGCTCTAAATGTCCAAGAATCGAAGGATAACCACCCTTGGGAATCTTGGGTCAGCCAAGTTCGTCACTAGGGTTGAGAGGAGAAGAATGGAGGAAAATCCCGAGTTAGGGTTTAAACTCCCGGAGTGAAAAACATGTAATTTTTCCCAACATTAACATGCAGTAGGGTTTACCTACATGGTTTGAAAAACCGTGTGAAAACCATGCCCATGATACTGCCAGGAAGAGAAGGGTTGCACAATTTACCTAGGCAAGCCACACGGTTTGTCGGCTCGTGCTCATGCCATGCGCCCTGGCCTGTCCTGCCCATCTTTCCTTTCATCCATGCCCTGATCCCATAAAACACTCCCACGACCTCTCATACTTTATAAAGACATCCCTTGAAACCCGAAACAAGGGATTTGACGAAAACATAAAGAAAACATACCTTTCCAAAAACCGGGATCTTACAGCATCACTACGTGACTTTTGACTCAGTGCATTAGCTAAAAAATATTTTGTTCTAGGAATATATGATATTTCAAAGTCGTATTCCTATAAGAACTCCAACCACTGACACTATTGTAAGATCAAGTCACACTAGGAGAAAACTAACCTCAATCTCTAATGATCGGTGAAAACCACAAATCGCTCACCAATAAGGTAATGTCTCCACAACATCAATGAAAACACCCCAGCTTCCAACTCAAGATCATGGGTGGCATAGTTAGGTTCATGTGGACGCAACTTCCTAGACCCATAAGAAACAACTGACATGTACTGCATGAGAACATAGCCTATCCCCATATGTGAAGCATCACAGAAAACATAAAAATGAACTCCCTCAGCTGGAATACAAATAAATGGAGCACTTACTACCTTCTCCTTTAGATACTCAAAAGCTTCCTGACACTAATAAGACCATTTGAATGCATGATCCTTCTTGGTCGAAGCTGTCATAGGAGTCGCAACTCATGAGAAATTGGCTATGAACATCCTGTAGTAGCCTGCGAGACCAAGGAAACTTCTCTCCTATGACACTATCTTGGTGGCTGCCCAAGATATAACTTCTTCTATCTTCAATGGATCCATCGCTACTCCTTGTTGCGACACAACATGCCCCAGGAAATGGACTTCTCGAGCCCAAAACTCACACTTTGACAACTTCCCAGATAGCTGATGTAGACGAAGAACTCCTAAAACGGCTTGTAGATAATCTGAATGATACTTCTCAAATGTTGAGTACACATGGATGTTGTTGATAAAAACTACCACAAACATGTCCAAGAACTCATGGAACATAGCATTCATCAATCCCATGAATATAGCTGGAGAATTCGTTACACCAACCAGCATTACAACAAACTCATATTGCCCATGATGACAACGAAATGCAGTCTTTGGGATATCCTCATCCTTCACACGAATCTAATGATATACCGACTGCAAGTCTATCTTTGAGAACCAAATTTCACCCTTTAGTTGATCGAATAAATCATCAATACACATGATAGGATATCAATTCTTTATTATTACTTTATTTATGTGACGATAATTGACACACAACCGCAAACTGTCATTTGCCTTCTTCATGAACAAAACAGGTGAACCCCATGAGGACACAGTTGGCAGAACAAAAGCACATTGTAACAGACCATCAATCAGTATACGTAGTTCTCAAAACCCATAAGGGGTCATCCTATATGGATAAATAGTTATAGAAGATGATTCAGGTTTTAGATCGATCTCAAACTCGATCACTTGTCAAGGGGGAAATGTTACAACCTCTTCTGGAAAGACATTAGGGTACTCTTCTATGACCCTAGAAAATGCCAAATGTTTAACCTTTGAAGAACTCAGCATCATATCATCCATCATGGATGATAAGGACGAAATGTGACTATGACCCATCCGAGGATCTTGCTCACCAAAAAACACCACTGACTCTCCATCCACACCAATGAAAATGACCCTCTTCCTGATGAAAGCCACAATAGTATGCACCAAATACAACCAATCCATTCTAAGGATTGCATCATATGGTCATATATGTAAACTTAGGAAATCTCCCAAAGAGCGGTGTTTCCCCAACACTAGCTCACAGTCTTTACAAACATCAAACAAGTCAGCTCAACCACCAACTCGCGTAGTAAGAGCCAAGGGAACTAGAAGCCTCTCTAACTGAAGTCCCAAAGCATGGACAAGGGTAAGTGAAATGAAGGACCATGTCACTCCTAAATCAAACAAGAAATAAACCATGGTAGAAAACAAAAAAAGGGTACCCAAATGACATCTGGATCACCTGGAGTTGGCAACACTAGAGCATGAAGCTGACCACAACCTCTCTGACCCTGATGATGACCACCAACATGGTTGCGCTCTTCTCTCTGAGGATGGGGATCGACATGGGGTTTTACTATGCCTTCCCCAACTACCCTCTGCTGATCTAAAGATGGTGCAACCGGCTACAGCTGCCTCGGCTAGAACTGCCTCAACGGAGGAACCTGGAGCATAGCATCGGGTGCACGATGACTACTCTGAAAGTTCGGTCACTCTTGCTACTAATGACTATGACCACCACAAGAAAACCAAGCGCCTGACCCCTTTGAATATTTATGAGAGTTGCTTCTCCTGAATAAACAAGATGTGATGGGCTGGGACCAACCCCCAGCTAAACGGAAACTCTTCTGCCCTGAAAACCGAGAACCCTGGACTACAGCTCTGATTGATGAGGAATCATGTTGATTCCCCTCTCGAGATGATCCTATCCAGTCCAAAGTCATCTCGACAACCTCTACCATGTAAATATCCTCAAGATATGTCTTCCTCATAAATGGGGTGACCTGGCACAAGATCTTTGGATGCAAATCCTCCTTGAAATGCCTCGCCCTAGTCGCATCATCTGGAAATAGGTTCGAAGCATATCGTAAAAGGTTCCTGAAACAGATTCCATACTCTCGAACACTGGATCTCTCCTATCTAAGGGTATGATTCTCCTGGCGACTGGGTGCCTTCGCGGTAAAAGAAAGAAACTCGACCTTAAACACGTCTCGGAACTCCTCCCATGAGATTGATAACTTCTCAAAATCCTTGAGGAACAAGAACCACCACTGCCGCACTGCTCCACAGAGCATCATCACAACCAAGGACACCCAATGCTTCTTCCGAGGATGGATCGAACTGAATATGATCTTGACCTCCTATAACCAGTATTCTGTGACATCATCTAAAATGGATACCTCATACTTTTCCAGACTATGGTTCTGAAACACTATAAGTGTATTACTCACAGTGTCATCATCATCAACCTCTACCCTGCGGCGATTTTCTAGAACAACCTACTGGACATTTTCTGCGCAAAACTAACAAGGACATCGACCTGGTGCCATACATGTAAAAAGACAAATAGTTAGAGTTCCTAAACCTAGAATATGGAATTATCAACATTAATTAATTAATTTTTTCTTTCATATATTTTATGTTAACCTATCCCAAGGTCTACCCATTCAAACATAGGCACATAGAGGAATGATGCATGATCCTTTCCTAGGTCTCAACCCTACAACTAGTATAACCTTGTTTAGTAGCCATTGTAAACATAATGGTTTGTACATCAGTTCATAGGGGGCCCTAAACACCAATGTCTCAGCTGGTCTCCAGTGTTTACATCACAAGATAAACATGAATGACACCATTACCCTACCAACCGATGCAACCTTACCTGTTCCTAACACCAAACACTATCCTATCCCTCAACCTAGCTCTGATACCACTCTTTCAGGACCCACTCCCCACAACATGTACCCCTCTTGGGCCAACAATGTGAGAAGGGAGATAATGATCCCTGATTCCTTCACCTAGTAGGCCCTGGGTTGCCGACTAGCACTGGGGGTATAGTAAACCCACAAATGGGAGGAATTACCCACTAAGAGAACACATGCGGAAGAGAGGGATAAGATAGACACCAACCAACTCCAAATCAGAACTGAAATATAGAATAAAACCCATGTGAAACTATATAATGACATTAAAAATTACTACAACTAGAAGGAGAAAACCGCAAGTACCAAAAAGAATGTAAAACATCACCTACCACTAGCCCAAAAAATTACTGCAACCACACGCTAGTAGTAACCACCCTGATCTCCAACATACTCCAAGTGACCTGTAAAACTGTTTGTATATACATAGTGTGAGTATAACAATATACTTAGTAGGATCCTCCCTGAAGCCTCTCGTGTGGAAGTAAAGAAAGCATGATAAAGCACACTGAACAACAAGTGAAACTAACTCATCACCAAAAAAGGTATACTAAGTTCCCATCCAGACCGTGGATGCTCTCACCAAGTAATGCATACAAGAATATATCATATAAATAAAAATATCAATGGTAACCCTCTAATACATCCCCCACTTTTTTGCCGCATTGCCCCAATATCGTATGGCCTAAGCATCTCCCTCCAAACAGGCTTTCCCGCAGAAACCTGGGCGAAGCACCACAATATGCACCTCGTGCAACAAAACCACCACGTCCACACACCAAAGTATCCAGGTTGTTTTCGGGATCCCCCACAGTTTGAATAACATGTATCATATGTCGTGTATTATACCTAAATCCATTACAGACCGTACACCGAGTAAGGATCCCCAAGCCGTCACAACCTATACGCATTACACCTATAGTAGTCTAAAGAAAAATATATCAAGAATATATGTGTGTGAATAACAAAAATCCATTACAGCCCTCTACACACATATATGGGGAAAAATAACCAATGTTCCCTCCAGCACAAGTATCTACCAAGAGAAGAGAGTAGGGCCAAAGGGGGTAGTCAGCCATCCATTATCCCACCAATATGTTGGTGACAACACCCCTTAGGGCTCAGAATCCCTAGGGTGTTGGTTTCTCTTACTAAAAGAGTGGAGTAGCATATAGAAACACAAAATGTACAAGATATACTATATCTCATAAACACACATTGGGCATAACCTAGTCTTAGATACAACAACATCTAATGTCTCTAAGACTCTGGGCTGCTACTTCTAAGACTAGGTATCCTATAAGTACAAAACTGTTTAGTGAGATTTATTAGATTACTTAATTCCCTTTTTATCAGTTCCATGTGACGTTAATTAATTATTTAAACATTAATTACCATGAATAATTCCACATAAAATTTCATTTTCATCACACCCAAGTCCACTAATCCATCAAAATTACAACCTCGTCATTATGTTCTAGCAAACTCCAAACCCATGGGTTCACACCATTTATTCAATTATTCCTTATATAAATTACATTCCGATATTCTCAGGAATTCTAGAAAAACATTATATGCAATTAAACACAATGGGGATCAACACGGTTGGTAGATGTACTGCTTGTTGAGTCTTTTCCGCTTATAGAAAGAGCATACACCCATCCTCCCATGAGAAGCGAAAAATGGAAAGCATGTTGCATACCCCATGTGTCTTCGCCTCTTTTGGAACAAGGTCAAGTAAGACCATCTTCCATAGGGAGTGGGGGAAAGTAAAATAGATAATAAACCTATAAGAATCAACAAGAATTCCACAATCACATACATCTAATTCTGTCATCCCTGGTGTCCTCCTCGACACCGACATGAAAAAACCAATGCGTCTCGCCACTCTAGGTGTTATCTGCTACAACAACCAAAAGGCCTCCATGCCCCCACATATCACAACACCAATCCAGGATCACATCACAACCCAAGCAGCAGGAAAACAAATATCTTAACAATTTTCCTCTAGGACCTTTTACAAAAAAGAGGGTAACTAAGAACCCTTAAAGGAATTATCAAACAAATAATCCATTTTGATTTACCTAATTTATTATACGTAGGTTCCACATTCGGGAAACCTAAACAGTAAGCTATCACAAATAAATTAAACAACCTTACTGCTCAATTTTTATTATCATCAAAATTACAACAAGAAGAACCAGATTCACTTAGAGGCCTTTTTATCTTTAGCCAAACAATTATCAATTAATTCTTATTTACATTATTTACCATTTTCTTTCAAGAATGAATAGTTATATGAAGTAAGCATAGATATCACACAATCTAGAAAAACAAGATGCAATAACATACGATCGATATCAATTTATTTATCCTATTAAAATATTTATTATTTCAATTAAATAGTCATACAGTGGGATTAAACAAGCTAACAATACAGTTTCAAGTACAAGAAAACAAAACTAATGAATCTCAGACCTCAAACAGTTCTTGATGTTCTTTATCCACACAACGGTCACGATCTTCCACTCGCGACAACTACATCCACCCGAGGATGCCATTGTATGACTGTACCAACCAAAAACCAAGAAAAATCCATTAGAAGCATGGATATTACATGATATAATAATGGAAAGTAGAAATATTAGAAGAGGAACCCCAAAAGAATGATGATAAAACATACCTTATATCAAAGATAAACCGATACAGCTCAGTTGCATCAAAATAGTGCGGAACCAATACTAGGAGGAAAGTTTGATAATGAAACTCCTATGAGAAGGATTAAAAATTTCAGGAATCTCATAGATGAGAACAAATAGGAAGAATTGGGTATCATGATATCCTGTCCCTTTGGATGATTTAACGGAGCGTTAGTTTAAGATACGCTTGATTTCACATTAAAAGCAGTTCACATTAAACCACACAGTTTGACCAAGTAAGAAAAACATCCCAAGCCTTCGGAAGAATTAATATAGGATATATGGCCTTTGAATCGGCCTTAAGAGTCCTTAAAATAAGGCTTTAAATGTATTTTACATCAAAGGAAATATCAAAGGGGGAAACTGTAGGAATATGGAAACAATGTTCACATACTAAAAATTTGGAAAAGTAAGAACACTGTTCATGAATCTTACGGTTAGAACCTCACCATTCTGGAATCATTATTCATGAACTCAAAATTTGGTAAAAGAAATATAGGTTACCGATAGAGGTTACTATTAGGCCTCGCCGTTATGGAAACACTATAGACCTACAATTCTGGAAACACTGTACACCTACCATTCTGGAAACATTGTACACCTACCATTGGAGGTTACCGATAGACCTCTCCATTCTAGAAATTTTGTACACCCACCATTAAAGGTTACTAATAGAGGTTACCGTTAGACCCCACTGTTTTGGAAACAATGTACACCTACCGTTAGTGGTTATCGATAGAGGTTACCGTTGTACCTCACCATTTTGGAAAAACATTACATCTACCATTAGAGGTTACTGATATAGGTTACTGATAGACGTCACCATTCCAAAAATATTGTACACCTACCTTTAGAGGATACTGATAGAGGTTACCATTAGACCACACCATTCTAGAAATGTTGTACACCTATAGTTAGAGGTTATCGATAAAGGTTACCGTTAGACCCCACTATTCTGGAAACCTTGTACAACTACCATTAGAGGTTACTAATAGAGGATAATGATAGAACTCACCATTATGGAAAAAATGTACACATATCATTAGAGGATACTGATAGAACTAATCACCAATAGAACTGTTCATAGAATTGAAAATTTGGCAAAGGAAATAGAGGATACTATTAGATGTTACTAATAGAAATTCTCACTGATAGAACTGTTCACAGAACTCAAAATTTGGAAAAGGAAAGAGAGTTTGCCGTTAGTGGTTATCGATAGAAATGTTCACTAATGGAACTATTCACAAAAAGTTACCGTTGCACTGTTCACAACTGTCTACCATTGGACCTGTTCACCAAACCGGAAATTTGGCATACTGTTGGTGATTAGTCACCTTGACCTCCCAGAACACCCCAAACAACATATTTTCACAATGGAATGGACCGAACAGGTTTGGGCCATTACAATACCGAATTATTGTAATTTTATAGGTTTAATGGTTGAACCAAATGGGTTCAATATAATAATAAATATTGAGGGATATATTAGTGTCCGTAAGATGTTTTAATATGGTTATAATTTATATTTAATGAAAATGATCTTAAACATTACATATTATAGTGTCACTAAATAGAAAGTCACATTCATATAATCCTAAGGACCTTTTATTTTATGATTTTTAGAGAATTAAGAAAAACTAATAAATATTAAACCCAAAAATTAAAAGTGATAACTTATACTCATTATTCATTTTTTGACCAGAAAAACATTTAAAATAAAATAAGGTTATTTTTCCTGATAAATCATTAAAACTTTCAACTTGACCTCATACTTGTCACTACTATAACGTAAATATTTTGGAACACATTTTAAAAATATGGGATGAAAAAAAATATTATTGGAGGACAAAAATATAAAATAATGAAATATTTTTCCCATTATTAATAAGAAGACATTTACTTTTTCTATGTAATCATTGGTCTCTAAATAAAAATTTTCTTGACAAATAAATCACAATTTCTTCTAAATTCATATCATAAATAATTTCATAATTAATATTTGAGGAAAAAAATAAGTATTAGTTTCATTGATATCATGATTAACGCATGAATTGTTTTTCAAAAAATTATATTTTTACCCTTAACAAGTAACATATACAATTCATTGAATTTAAACATATTTAAATAGCTTGTGAAATCATAGCATTTTTGTGAAAAAATTAAAGAAAAATTAAATAATACAGGTAACATGGGGTATACTTTTTTATCATACATAATTATGGAGAAATCATCATGGATACAAATGAAATAACACACATTGTTATACTTGAGATAACCGTCACAGTTATACTAGGAGTAAGAAACATAGTTAAACTTGAAATAACCATCATGTTCAACTTTAAACATAAACATACCTTATTAATTAGTACGATATCCTAGACCCACCCCTCATTGGTTCATAATGGAACCAACCATCATCATAAATAATTCCCATAATCCATAAAAAAATCCTAAATCCAAAATTCATGCATCATTAAAACAATCTATTAAGAAAATAATTTTTTAGAAAGAAAATAATGCACAGTACAACAATAAAATTTTCATTAAAAACTTGTAGTATTTTAATGGAATATTCAAACAGTGTATTAGTAATAAAGGTTGGAAATGTCACTCATTCCTTATAATTAAAAATGCATCTTCCACACTTTTGATGGAAAAGTAAAAAATTGCCCCATTTGGAAATTGAAAAAAGTATTCCTTTCAAACTATATTGTAAAATTTCAAACATGGTTAAAACTGGATATAAATAATCATATAAGAATAAAAAACATTCATTAAATACTTTTTTGGAAAATAAATATATAGATATGTAGAAAAAATATAGTTATAAGTGAATATTTAGAAAATTAATGTTTAGATAATGTCCCATACTGTGACATCTCAAACCCAAGTTCTACTCAGATGATCCATCATCAAGGTTGTAAACATGACCTTAATAGAACCTACACATACACTATAGGTTGTTGACAAGAAGGGAGGGACTGGGATGTGTCTTTCGGTATACTCTTATGTCATTAATAGATAGTATCTCAAGGGATATAATAATAGGTAAATAGTGGAAGTGTAAAGACCCGTAAAATTCAAGGGAAATTATTTCTTAATTTTCTTTGGAATTTTACAAGAGCGCGGTTTCTAACGGTACCTGATTCCGAGGCCCGGAGTGCCCAGAATTAATTTCTGAAGTTTGGCTCGGGTACGTTCAGTGAACGAACGAGTGGGAAATTCTAACTTTTGATCCGGTACTCGGAATTGAAATCCGAGGACACCGATGAACTCGCAGCGCCGATATTCGCTTAAGGAGACCTTTTCCGAGGTTGCGTTTTATGTGGGACGAATGTTAGTTTTGGGAGAAATTATAAGAAGTTAAATATAAATGTGGAAACACTTTTTATTTTTTTTATCTTGTTGGTTACCTCCTATCAAAGGAAGTTAGGGGTGGGACCCACACCCACTTAACCTCCCTTGAGAGGATTAAGTGTGGTGGGGCCCACACAAACCCTAACTTTTCATCTTATTTTTTAAAAACTCCCTTTAACCCCTCTTTAAATGACATGACAACTTTGATAATTAATGGAGTTGTTTTGTTTGAATTTCAAACCTTTGAAATTCAATTTTTTAAGTGTGTGAATAAAATAAGACTCTAGCTTATTTTTATTTGGTTAGAATTCTCTAGCCTCCTTGAGAGTTTGGAAGTCTTCTTCTTCGTCCTCTTCTTCTTCAAGCTTTGACGAAGAACGCGAAGAACCTTCGAGCTCCGACGAAGAACGCCGCTCCTCTCTTCTTAGTAGCTGGTTGTTTCTGAAGATCGACGACGCCTTCCGTGTGAACGAAAGGGAACACCGCTTCCTCCTCGGACTTCCTTCGTCGGCTTACAAAGATTCACCAATGACGTACCTCTTCGGACGTACCTCTTCATCAAAAGAATTGACGAACGATTACCGCGACGCCCGACCTCCGCGACGTTGTCTTCCGCGGGTTGTTGACGAACATCGTACTTGAAACTGAGGTAGGGATTTGTTGTGGATTATTTATTTACTCTCGTTCTTGGTTTTAACATGATAATCTTATGGATTAATATTTAAGAGTTATCATCTAACGAGAGGGGGGTCAGAACGCACAAACATGGCCGAATTCCCCTCCCTTGTTCTTGATTATTATTATTTTCTTGTGGATGAACGAGATGGCGTGGTGCCGTCGCACCACGCGGGAATTCGCACGGTTATATTGCGCGACGCCGTCGCGCCCCGTCGAAGAAAACCGAAGGCACCGCGGCTGGAGCAGGGCCGCGGCGGAGGGGTGCGGTGTCGTCGCACCGTGCCGGACGACGAACACCGTGGCCGGTTCTGGGCCGCTACAGGACGAGAGGACCGGCGGCTCACCGGGCCACCGGCGTCGGAAGCTGGAAAGGGGACCGCTTTCCCGGTCCCGTTGAAGAAAAACCGGTCGGCCAGGTGGACCGGCCAGAAGGAGAAAGACCGGGGGAATTAAATTCCCCCGACCAGGTTAATTTCCCCCCCCCCCCCATTAAAAAGGGGGGGCCGGTTTCATTAAGGGGGGCAGGAGCCCCCCCCCCCCGTTTTTCCTCAAGGCCCCCACGAGGGGGGGCCGGTTTCCTCCAAAGGCGCGGCATCAGTCGCGCCGCCAGCTGGGAAGCGGGGGCCATGCCCCCCGCGCGGGGCACCGAGCGGCGACAGGCCGCGCTGCCGCTCCGCCTGCCGGGCCGGGTCGGACCCGGGTTGGGCCGACCCGGTTCAGGCCGACCCAGGGGGGTCGGGCCGGGTAGGCCCGGACCCGGACCCCCCGTTTTCATGTCGACTTCGGTCTTTTGGACATAAGTTGAGCTACGGACCTCCGATCGACGAACCGTCAGTGGCGATGCGATCCTTGGATCGAGACGGTCGATTCAGTATATCACACTCAAGGTTTCGGAATAATTTGTGTTCGGCCGGGTTGGTTCGTACACAAAACCAACCGGGCCCTCGGAGCGGAAACACTCATATCTTGAGCTACGGACGTCCGATTGACGTGTTGTCAGCTTTGTTGTGTTCCTCTTAGTGAGACGGATCTTTTGGCATACTCCACCCGAGGTTTGGAAGTAGGTGGAGTACGGTCGGGTTGGTTTTGCCTTAAAAACCAACCGGGCCCCTGGAACGAAAACGCCAATAACTCTCAGACCAGGCGTCCAATCGACGCGCCGTCTGTTGCGTTGAGTTCCTGTTGACGATACGGAAATTTTGGATACATCAACTCTGGACTTTGTGACAGTTGATGTATCAGCCTCTTGGCTCGTGGAGCGGACCCTCCCGAACGAGCTTGCTGTGTGCGGGAACCCTAGTGCTGGCTGCGACTGTGACTGCTACTGCTACTGCTACTGCTACTGTGACTGCGACGACGACAGTACAGAGATCCTGTGTGGATTCGACGACGACTACAGCACTCAGCGATCCTACGTGGATCAGTGCTACAGGTCCTGTGTGGGCCCGATCCTGTGTGGGTCTGATCCTGTGTGGGTCTTTGCGCTCAGCGGTCCTGTGTGAACCAGCGCCTACAGGTCCTGTGTGGGCCCGATCCTGTGTGGGTCTTTTGCGGGGGTTAGTTACCTATCGATCCTTCATGGGTCCGACGACTTAGATGGATCCGAGATCATCTTTATCGTCTTTCGAAGAAGTATACCTGTGTGAGCTGAATCCTGTTGCTTTCCTGTGTGGATTGAGTTGTGCTATCCTGTGTGGATTTCATTTTGCTTTCCTGTGTGGAATACATTTACTTTCCTGCGTGGACTGAGTTGTACTTGGGCTCGGAGGTTGGAGCGTATTGGAATTGATGGCTTTGGTATATGTATGGGCATATACCTAAGCAGTGTCAGTTGTTACTTCGTGATTGTACCTTTTTTGTGGTTTATCCTTTTTTGATTTTGAGAGACCTTCAGGGGTCTTGGGGTCCCTACTGAGTAGCTTATACTCACCCCTGCACGGGCTATGCCCGCACTACGTTGTGTTGGTTGCAGACGACGGACAACGTTGATCTTGGCTGAGGCTTGCAGACCAGGACGGTACCTGGAGCTGGACCACTAGGCGGGACGTGTTCGGAGCGGACGACGGGACCCGAGGAGCAGTGGAGCTATCTGTACCCACCCTTCAGGTGGGATCTCCAGTGGACAGCTCGGTGTAGCAGCTTTTACTTATAGTTGATGTTTTCCCTTTCGAGTTGTACTTTACTTTCAGTTTGGGTTTGTATACTGGCCCATTTACTTTTCCGCACTTTCAGTTGTACTCTGTTTTTACATAGTGTTTACTTTCCGCTTTCTTACTCTGTGGTGTTTGTTTACTTTACAAAGGCAATGCCTTCCCTTTTTACCGGGATTTACGCCTTGGTGCTAGTCGCCATCCCCTGGCCTATAGAAGGCGGGCTTGGGGTAGTCACGACACGGACCCCGAGGGCGGGTAATGACAAATTGGTATCAAAGGAGTTTGGTTCTACTGCGAACTCTGATCTTTTCTTTGTGAAGAAATAATGTTTAGTATATTGAGTGTGGTTATCAGTCCAGGGAGTCCAGTGTTTGTGCGGCGGCCGACGTATCCGTACACCAGGACCCTGACT
This sequence comes from Viscum album, assembly GCA_963277665.1. Taxonomy (NCBI): domain Eukaryota; kingdom Viridiplantae; phylum Streptophyta; class Magnoliopsida; order Santalales; family Viscaceae; genus Viscum; species Viscum album. The sequence continues at coordinate 544,617,375 of OY728156.1, forward strand.
TCTGATTTCCGACTTAATGCACGAAAATATTGATTGCGTGTGTGTTTCAATGTTTTCTTTGTGATTACTTTGTGTCAGCTCATCAGGTATACTGTTTGACCATGGCGCACCTGTTCCTTTTCAGGATGGCCCCACGATGGTAGCCAGCTAGGGTTCCGAGAGTCGAGTGTGATGACAGCCCACCGAGCGACGAGGCCACGGTGCAGGGCCCTTTTTCAGCAGTGGCACCGGCGGTAGCTCTACCCGTCGAGCCACCGATGCTCCCAGCACCAGCCGCTGACGATGCACGTCGCCTCAGCACACTGCATGAGTTTCAGCACCAGCGACCGCCTAGATTTCGTGGGGAGACGGACCCCCAGGCAACAGAGGACTGTCTAGAGGCCGTGGTACGTGTGTTTAGGCTAGTGAGGACACCAGCATACCTCATGGTGATCCTCGCTGCGAGCCTACTGCACGCAGCAGCAGGACGATGGTGGAGCTTGATGCTCCAGGTGCACAATGAGGCATCTCTACTTTGGACGGACTTTGAGAGCATCTTCCGCTCGGAGTTCATCCCAGCCACCCTTCGTGCGGTGCATATCCAGGAGCTTCTTCAGCTACGGCAGGGCAGCATGACGGTCGCTCAGTACTCGGAGAGATTTACTGATCTCTCGCGCTACTCGATCGACATGGTATGTGACCCATTCTTCCGGGCCCGGACCTTCGAGCAGGGTTTGAGACACGAGATCAGGGCATCGCTGATCTCCCTCAGCATACCGACTCAGACAGGAGTACTGGAGTGGGCCATTTTGATCGAGAGCTTCCTTGCTGAGTCTACACTAGCGCCAATACCCACCGCAGGGCGGCACGTGGCAGAGTCATCTGCAGCAGTCAGTCGACGGATGACTCAGGGGTCCAGGCAGACCAGACCTTCAGGCAGACGACCTCAGGACACTGGCTCAGCAGTGCGGGCCACACCGCGTGGAGCCAGTCTTTCGAGAGGCAGACAGTGCTACTCGTGCGGCGGGCAGGGCCACATGGCTCGTGACTGCCCGACCTGTCATGCAGAGGAGCAGCAGACGGTTGAGGAACCACCTAGGCAGAGGCAGATGTTCGACCGTGGCGATCCGCAGGGAGGAGGTGGACGAGGCAGAGGAGCTGGCCGAGCAACAGGTGGTGGGCGACGTTTTGAGGCTCTACCACCACCACCACCAGGAGGTCCACCCCGACCTCAGGGGAGAGCACAGCTTCAGGCAGCTGAAGCTTACAATCATGGAGCTCCGGAAGCAGGTGGACTAGTGCGGGACTAGCTCCAGGCATAGAGGCCTTTTCCCATAATGCCTCTAGCTTCATAGTTTGTGTTGCTTTGTGTCCTTGTACTTTAAGTTGAAGTAATAAAATACACTTGCCTTGGTGACTTTTGTTTTCTTGTCTTTTGTTTGTTTTTACTAAGAGGTGCCGGTTAAAAACTGTTGAATTGACCCTCACTTGCGAGATTCTTACTGGAGGAATACCAGTGACCACACACTGATGCCAACAGTGTGACTCAACCCTTGGAGGCGAGAGTAACTGTTGGATCTCTTGGTAGCAGCGTCGAGGACTTACGACGTCATCCATTCCATGAATTAACTAATCATGACGAGATTGACTGTATTAGGCAAGGAACGTGGTTCATCCATGGGATGAGACCAGATTTCAATTTTTGGAAAAGGAGAAATCTTTGCAGCTAGCCTCTTTGCAGTTATCCTTCATGGATAGAGATGGAGCAGCCTTCCTCCAGTCTCTCACAGTCACCCCTCCTCTACTACAGCAGGTCAGAGAGGAACAGCGTGAGGACACTGACTGTGAGACACGGCGTGCACAGATATCCTCGGGACAGGCACCTGATGGTTTCTCCCTTGGAGCAGAGCACGACATCCTTTTCAGAGGACGTACCATGGTACCAGTCATTTTGCGAGTGGAGGTGCTGAGAGAGTTTCACACTTCTCCTTTGGCGGTACATCCTGGAGTGGCGAAGATGTACCAGGATCTCAGACGACATCACCAGTGGCCGGGCATGAAGAATGTTGTAGCAGAGTTCGTTTCTCGATGCCTCACCTCCCAGCAGGTGAAGGCAGAGCATCAGGTACCAGCAGGCTTGGTACAACCTTGGAGGTTCCGGAGTGGAAGTGGGATGGCATATCTATGGACATCGTGACTGGACTTCCACGCACTTCCAGAGGTAACGACTCCATCTGGGTGATTGTTAACCGACTCACCAAGTCAGCACACTTCTTACCCATCAGAGAGCAGGGCTCAGTAGAGAGCTTGGGACATCTCTACGTTCAGGAGATTGTGCGGCTCCACGGCGTTCCATCATTTATCGTCTCCGATAGAGTTGCTCGCTTTACTTCCCGAATTTGGAAGGGGTTACAGGAGGCGTTCGAGGCGCAACTACGTCTGATCACAGCCTTTCACCCTCAGACAGATGGTCAGACGGAGAGGACCATTCAGATTCTCGAGGACATGCTCCGCGCATGTTTCCTCGACTTTGGTCGCAGCTGGGAGGACCACCTACCCTTGGTGGATTTTGCGTACAACAACAGCTACCACTCCACCATCGGGATGGCACCGTACGAGGCGTTGTACGGCCGACCTTGTAGATCTCTTTGTGCTGGACATACCCTGGGGAGTCAGCACTTGTGGGACCGGAGATGGTCCAGGCCACGACTGAGAAGGTCCAGATCATCCAGGAGCGGATGAGGACAGCTCAGAGCCAGCAGAAGTCATACGCTGACAGGAGGCGGAGTCCACTAGAGTTCGAGGATGGAGACCACGTCTTCTTGCAGGTCTCACCTCGATGTGGTATTCGGAGATTTGTCCGAGGTGGCATGTTATCTCCACGCTTCATCGGACCCTTCCATGTCCTCAGCGGGATTGGTGAGGTGGCTTATCGCCTGGCTCTACCACCTCAGTTGCACCGGGTGCACGACGTCTTCCACGTATCCTAGCTGAGGAGATACGTGCATGACCCGAAGCACAACATTGACCATGGGAAGCTTGACGTTGATGATGGGGCGACTTTTACGGAGGTCCCGGTGGAGATAGAGGATCGACAGGAGTGGGTCCTACGTGGGCGATCGATTCCTCTTGTGCGCATCAGATGGCAGCACGGGAACCTCCAGGAGAGCACATGGGAGCGGGAGGCTCAGATGCGTGCTCAGTACCCTCATTTGTTCTCCTAGTTTTTGTTGTATCTTTACAGGGACGTAAATCCCTGAGGTGGGAGTAATGTAAAGACTCGTAAAATTCAAGGGAAATTTTTTCTTAATTTTATTTGGAATTTTAAAAGAGCGCGGTTTCTGACGGCACCTGATTCCGAGGCCCGGAGTGCCCGGAATTAATTTCCGAAGTTTGGCTCGGGTACGTTCAGGGAACGAACGAGTGGGAAATTCTAACTTTTGATCCGGTACTCGGAATTGAAATCTGAGGACACCGATGAACTCGTAGTGCAGATATTTGTTTAAGGAGACCTTTTCAGAGGTTGCGTTTTATGCGGGATGAAAGTTAGTTTTGGGAGAAATTATAAGAAGTTAAATAAAAATGTGGAAACGCTTATTATTATTTTTATCTTGTTGGTTAACTCCTCTCAAAGGAAGTTAGGGGTGGGACCCAACCCCACTTAACCTCCCTTGAGAGGATTAAGTGTGCTGGGGCCCACACGAACTCTAACTTTTCATCTTATTTTTTAAAAACTCCCTTTAACCCCTCTTTAAATGACATGACAACTTTGATAATTAATGGAGTTGGTTTGTTTGAATTTCAAACCTTTGAAATTCAATTTGTTAAGTGTGTGAATAAAATAAGACTCTAGCTTATTTTTATTTGGTTAGAATTCTCTAGCCTCTTTGAGAGTTTGGAAGTCCTCTTCTTCTTCCTCTTCTTCTTCAAGCTTTGACGAAGAACGCGAAGAACCTTCGAGCTCCGACGAAGAACGCCGCTCCTCTCTTCTTCGTAGCCAGTTGTTTCCGAAGATCGATGATGCCTTCCGTGTCAACGAAAGGGAATGCTGCTTCCTCCTCGGACTTCCTTCCTCAGCTTACGAAGATTCACCAACGACGTACCTCTTCGGACGTACCTCTTCGTCAACAGAATTGACGAACGATTACCGCGACGCCCGACCTCCGCGACGTTGTCTTCCGCGGGTTGTTGACGAACATCGTACTTGAAACCGAGGTAGGGGTTTGTTGTGGATTATTTATTTACTCTCGTTCTTGGTTCTAGCATGACAATCTTGTGGATAAATATTTAAGAGTTATCATCTAACGAGAGTGGGGTCGGACCGCACAAACACGGCCGAATTCCCCCTCCCTTGTCCTTGATTATTTTTATTTTCTTGTGGATGAACGAGATGGCATGGTGCCATTGCACCACGCGGGAATTCGCACGGTAATATTGCGCGACGCCGTCGCGTCGCGTCGTGGAAGGATCATCATGAACGCGACGCCATCACGCCGCGTCGAAGAAAACCGAAGGCGCCGCGGCCGGAGCGGGGCCGCGGCGGAGGGGTAAGGTGCCGTCGCACTGCGCCGGACGGCGAACAACGCGACCGGTTCCGGGCCGCGGCAGGACGAGAGGACCGGCGGCTCGCCGGGCCGCCGGCGTCCGAAGCCGGAAAGGGGACCGGTTTTCCGGTCCCGTTGAAGAAAAACCGGCCGGCCAGGTGGGCCGGCCGGAAGGAGAAAGACCGGGGGAATTAAATTCCCCCGGCCAGGTTAATTGCCCCCCATTAAAAAGCGGGGGCCGGTTTCATTATGGGGGGCATGTGGCCCCCCTATTATTCCTCAAGGCAGGCCCCCACGAGGGGGGGCCGGTTTCCTCCAAAGGCGCAGCATCAGCCACGCCGCCAGCTGGGAAGCGGGGGCCATGCCCCCCGCTCGTGGCACCGAGCGACGCCAGGCCGCGCCGCCGCGCTGCCAGTCGGGCCGGGTCTGGTCGACCCGGTTCGGGCCGACCCAGGGGGGGTTGGGCCGGGTCGGCCCGGACCCGGACCCCCCGGTTTCGAGTCGACTTCGGTCTTTTGGCCATAACTTGAGCTACGGATCTCCGATCGACGAACCGTCAGCGGAGATGCGATCCTCGGATCGAGGCGGTCGATTCGGTATATCTCCCTCAAGGTTTCGGAATACTTTGAGTTCGGCCGGGTTGGTTCGTACACGAAACTAACCGGGCCCTCAGAGCGGAAACGCTCATATCTTGAGCTACGGACGTCCGATTGACGTGCTGTCAGCTTTGTTGTGTTCCTCTTAGTGGGACGGATCTTTTGGAATACTCCGCCCAAGGTTTGGATGCATGTGGAGTACGGTCAGGTTGGTTTTGCCTTAAAAACCAACCGGGCCCCTGGAACGAAAAAAACCAATAACTCTCAGACCGGGCGTCCAATCGACGCGCCGTCTGTTGCGTTGAGTTCCTGTTGACGATACATAACTTTTGGATACATCAACTATGGACTTTTTGACAGTTGATGTATCAGCCTCTCGGCTCGTGGAGCGGACCCTCCCGAACGAGCTTGCTGTGTGCGGGAACCCTAGTGCTGGCTGCGACTGTGACTGCTACTGCTACTGCTACTACTACTGTGACTGCGACGACGACAGTACAGAGATCCTGTGTGGATTCGACGACGACTACAGCACTTAGCGATCCTACGTGGATCAGTGCTACAGGTCATGTGTGGGCCCGATCCTGTGTGGGTCCGATCCTGTGTTGGTCTTTGCGCTCAGCGGTCCTGTGTGAACCAGCGCCTACAGGTCCTGTGTGGGCCCGATCCTGTGTGGGTCTTTTGCGGGGGTTAGTTACCTATCGACCCTTCATGGGTCCGACGACTTAGATGGATTAGAGATCATCTTTATCGTCTTTCGAAAAAGTATACATGTGTGAGCTGAATCCTGTTGCTTTCCTGTGTGGATTGAGTTGTGCTATCCTTTGTGGATTTCGTTTTCCTTTCCTGTGTGGAATACGTTTCCTTTCCTGTGTGGAATGAGTTGTACTTGGGCTCGGAGGTTGGAGCGTATTGGAATTGATGACTTAGGTATATGTATGGGCATATACCTAAGCAGTGTCGGTTGTTACTTCGTGATTGTACCTTTCTTTGTGGTTTATCCTTTGTGGATTTTGAGAGACCTTCAGGGGTCTTGGGGTCCCTACTGAGTAGCTTATACTCACCCCTACACGGGCTATGCCCGCACTACGTTGTGTTGGTTGCAGACGACAGACAACGTTGATCTTGTCTGAGGCTTGCCGAGCAGGAATGTACCTGGAGGTGGACCACTAGGCGGGACGTGTTCGGAGCGGACGACGGGACCCGAGGAGCAGTGGAGCTATCTGTACCCACCCTTCAGGTGGGATCTCCAGTGGACAGCTCAGTGTAGCGGCTTTTACATACAGTTGTTGTTTTCCCTTTCGAGTTGTACTTTACTTTCAGTTTGGGTTTGTATACTAGCCCATTTACTTTTCCGCACTTTCAGTTGTACTCTGTTTTTACTTAGTGTTTACTTTCTGCTTGCTTACTCTGTGGTGTTAGTTTACTTTACAAAGGCAATGCCTTCCCTTTTTACCGGGATTTACGCCTTGGTGCTAGTCGCCAGCCCCTGGCCTATGGAAGGCGGGCATGGGGTAGTCACGGCACGGACCCCGAGGGCGGGTCATGGCAGGAAGAATATATAAGAGAAAACACAACAAAAGTACACATTTTAACACAATATGACCAAATACACATCCTTTCATAATTAGAAAAAAATCCAAGATATAGATAATAATCAAATGTTTGTACTAAATCATATAAACTTGAACATAATGATTACTATTTATCTATAATGCCAGAAAAAATTTATACATTGAAGCACGAAATACTAGCTATATAAAATAGTAAAAAATGAGCTACAAACTACCCAACATCAGAAACTCCCTCTTGGTTATATTGTACCAAAATACATTCAATGCAATCAATCAGGATTCAGAGTCCAAATCAACATGCTTACCATTATAAACACATGCGTACATATAATCTTCTTGGTTACCTTAAATGGCATGGTTAGTGTGTGATGTAAATATCATTAGGCCTCTACCAATGGATCCTATACCAATGATTCTATTTATTTAAATATAAAAATTATATAGGAATATATGAATGTAATGGAAGTATAGTCATATAAATACCCTATTTTCTATATTATCATCATATAGTTTCTAAACATTTAATCATTTAATTTGTTATTTTTCATTTTTTAAATAAGTGATGTAATAGGATCCATGTTTCGACCAAGGAATCCTATAATACTAATAATGATTAAAGAGGTTACAATGATATGACTATGGAATCCTTGATGATAATGGTAAGGATTAAATATCCAAGGTAATGACCAATGTATATTTGTCCTCTGGGGATGATCCAACTCAGTAATAACAAGTAGTCGGGCTATAAGGAGTTTGAGTGTAATCATTAGGGCATCAACCATGGAATTCTACAATAAATATTTCTGAACACATCCAATCATCTCATCCAATGTGAAATGGGATATTCATGACCAGGACTAATAGGAAGAATCAATGGAACCATGTTCCAAAGATGTCAAGCTAGATCCACGGTGTTTTCTAATAAATGCTAATATCTAGAAGATAGTTAATTGATCCTAATGAATTATGTTTGGGATAATCTAGAAGAAAAGGACTATGTTCACACATGGATATCTCCCATGGAAACTACCTCCTTGAATCAGAATGTTTTCCTTTGAGTGCACAATGAATTCCCTCATGAATCCAATGCTAGCTCATGTATTAAGACTCCTATATATAATAAAAGCTATTTTTTCAATTGGATTCTTATACTTGATTCTTTATATATATTATTCCATGTAACACTCAACCAACTTAATATGTTTATAGGTCCATTACATTACTGTCCATACCAACTAGTAAGGACAAGAAGGGATTGCAAACAATTAGTAAATTAATTACATCATCATCAATTAGGTTCACTCTAGAACATTCTATTAAATATGGAATGGTGTGGCATTGAAATGTAACCAAGTCTTTCCAATAAATCTAATTAGGCCATGTGATACATATATTATTCATTCCATTTAAAATTTAGATTCATTTATTAATATGAAACACTTACCTTAGAAGGGTCAAGTGGAAACTACCCTTGCTATCCATTATAATTTCACTCATAAAATAATAAAATGTTCCCTTAATGAGTACATGTTAAGGAACACCTGGGCGATAGTGCAGATAATCATAATGAGGTCATAATAGTAATAAACAAAGGAAACACTGTATATGGGGTGGTCATTTTTTGGTTCATACTGCCCAATGATGATGGAAACATATAGAATTGTCTAATTAATATGATTAAGATGAATATAAGAATATATTTTGAATTAAATAACAATATCCTAATGAAATTTCAACGTTCAAAATGACGGACGTTTATAAATTGGGGATACATGAGGGATAAATCATAGACCATGTATCGTAATCTCATACAACTCTCCTCATCCAAAATTATTATTTAGTTGTTCTTGAGTCAAATTTAATAAGAATAATGGATCAATGACCTATTAATTGGTCATATGATCCTCCATCAAAATTATGTAACAAAAGTAAAGACAAATTTTGAGTGGATTTATAAGAATAGAGTACTTACACAAGTGCATCCAATGAGATGAATAAGGATCCAATTAGTCTTTGGAGGATGGAACATGATCTAAACCAATGAGGGAAGGTTTCAGGAGCTCAAAATTGTAGAAGATAATTTCCTACATATTATAGAATGAAAAAACTATAGGTTGTAAAATGTATGATATCATTAATTTTATTTTAGTGTTTTTAATCAAGAAAAATATGGGCACATGGTTTGGCAGCATAGTTTAAAAAACTGTGCATCAACAGTGAATGGATCACTACATTAGGGGGGAACCCATATGATGCGGATGCATAGTTTGAGAAACCATATGCGAATCATATAAAATGGATCTCCTAAAATCTACAGGCCATTTTCATAGGAGTTTGGTCCATTAATTATGGTTGCCTTAGACTTTGTATCCTCCTAGTGTTCTCTATCAATCCACACATAGTATAGGTTAAATGCGTGGCAAGCCGTCATGGTTTCTCCTAACCATGTGGCCGGTCTTTTTTACCAAAATGTGGGGCTTCAACCCAAAACATTTCCCGAATCCCCCCCAAATAGTTTCTCATTAAGAATATATATAAATCTAAAACCAATCAAATATAATGAAATAAAATGGATACATACATGAAAAAAACTGGTTTCTTATAATATTCTCTCCTTAAAGGAACTCATCCTTGAGACCAACTTCTAAGGGACGAAAAACACTATTTTAGTACATTTCTGACTATAGTGCATGTATTTAAGCCTCCCACTCCTAGGTCTTATAATGTATACAGTTGGTCTTCCATATCACCCATACATATTTTATAGACATTCATAAAAGAGCCTCTGTGCTCTGGCTAATGATTTGTATGGGGTACTCCACAAACAAAGCCGCATCATCTATCTAATCCTCCTCTGAATCAAATGTATGATATTTGTTGGAATTATATCAATGATTCTTTTAAATATTGATGATTTTGTGCATGGGCTAGTGCCTATGTGGTTTTTTCAACTGATGGGATACTGGATCAACCCTATCTAAAATCATAAAAATCCCAAAAGAACAATGTGACGACTTCATATTCCTCTGTATCGGTTTATTCCCAAGCTTGTGTGAAACCAGTGGGAAAACGTGATCCCTGAACTCAAACTCTAGAGGTCATAAAGGGTTGGAAATATAGTTTTTTTAACTTGAACGAGTATTTTATGTATGATTAATGGTTATCTAAACCTAATCTAAATTATCATGAATGATATGATAACCTAGGAGCACTGCCTCACATGCCTCTAACCATCATAGGGATGAATGGAACAAAATAACATACATGGAATCATAGGGAGCCATATGAATAATCTCTTGAAAGATATTATTAGAGGAGAATAAATGAATATCGAATTCTTCTCCTAATAAAATTAAAAACAAAGGATGCATGATCAGAGCATGTACATTAACATATGTATCTTCTATTCCGAGGGGCTATTGGTTTGAGGGTGAAACGTTATGGTCTTAACGAACTATTTTCCCATAGCTTTTTGAAACCCCTACCAGAGCTTTGATGTAAAATATGCATCCCAATATGAAATTATAGTATGAGGGACCCCGTGTATTAGTATTATCTCTTGGAAATATTGTATTTTCAGCTCAATAAATAATAATCTCTTAGATGAGAAGGAATGAGATACATTAGTCAATCATTCAATGACTACCCAAGCGTTTGTTACATCCTCATGTGACCTCAGTGAGGTGATAATAAAATCCATAGAAGCATCATAAAATTCACATAATGGGATTTAAAGATACTAAATGAATTAAAAATGTCATTGGTTATCCACCTTTACCTGTTGACATGTGGAACACCTACTGATAAAGCCTACTATTTGATTCTTTTTTCAAAGACAACAATACTGGTGTCACTTATCTTAATGCATCTTGGATATTTGAAGATGAACAAACCACTAAGAAACATTGGACTCAAGGAACAACTCCTATCTCATATCAATAGGAACCTATAAATATTCATATATTGCTTGGATGACATCTCCATCCACAAACCAATCTAGCGGTGCGACCTCTCATGATATACCATCCTAGAGAATCAAAACATCATGATCTAAAAACTACCTACCCATTATCCTATAAAGGAATAATGAGGTAAAAATAATGGAATTAAGAGATGACATATCATAAATCTCAGGAAACTCAAGATCCATCTATGGGAATAAGGCAATGAATTTACATTCAGAACTGGATTTATATACATCTTATGCCATAGTTTTCTATATCAACACACCATCTTCCACATTTCTCATTTCAAGCATAGCGGTAAGCTAAAATTCAATGGGACAAGTTATTCGACCCATATTCAGTGTCTAATATTCAATTCATTCTATGTTAATATATATTTTACTCTCTTGTAATCTGAATACACCACAATGTTCTCACCCATCATATAGTGTCACCAACAGTGTACAGGATGAAAAAATACTACTATCTCAAGGATATGTGTCATGTAGCTTTCTTCTTGAGTCCCCATATAATGGAATCTTTATAAAAAAATGTTTTTCTCTTGCATTAAAACTACTTTAATTACTTTTCTCGCTTCATCAAGTAACATTTTATAACATCTTCTAGGCTTACAAATAAGCAAAATATGTTGCAAAAAATCTTTCTTTTTGAACTCCTTAAATGATTTCTCTCACACTTATGACTATGGGACCCTATTACCCTTCATTGAAATATCATAAATTGGTTCATCAAGGTATGATATGTCCCATATAAAACACTTATAATATATAATCATCCAAGAGAAACTATGTATATAAAATATACCCTCGAGATTCTCCTGGAAAACCACATAACTCACCTTATCTAGATCAATAGATACTCTCAATTCTGATATAATATGACCCATGAAGTGAATGTTGTTTATATAGAAGTGGAACATATAGTGATTGGAATAAATATGATGCTCTATCAGTGTATTAAAAATGGACTCAAGTGGTTTATAATGATCTCAATGAGAATGTGAATGCCCCATGATTTCATCCAAAAATTCCCTGAAAACAGAATCTAGATAGGGTTGGAAAACCATATCCATGAAATTAATTGAAAAGAATGTGTGTTTATAAGACAAAAAACCATAATGAGATAATAATATATATTATAACTATACTGTAATGATGTATAAGGTTTATCTAAAGTCCTCACTCACACGTGATGATATACCGATCTTAAGTAGATCATCAAGAATACCCTAGCTCACAGGATCTGGCCAATGATATCATATATATATATATAAGGAAGTGCATATCAGCTCTTAAATGTAATTAGGTTCACCCAGCTATAATCGATTCATAAACTAAGGATCCAATCCACCATATTAGAAAAAAGGACATGTGATCCCTAAGAGGATATGTTAGACTATATAAAATCATAGGCATGTACATCCTCTAACATTCATGTAAGCTCGTAGATCTGAATAGGTTTCATCGTGTATAGAGGAATGGAATCTTGAGATACAACAATAATAAGTTAAATCATAAAATATTCTTCCATTAAAGGGGGAAATCTATAAAAATCATAGGGAAATACATCTCTAAAATAATATAATATTGGGGGATAATCTCTGAGATGTATTCCCCACTCCTCCATTAAAAGAGTAGAAATATGGGTGTTGGGTCCACCTTTCCCATGATGATATATTCCATCTGAATAGTTGTTGACATCCCACTCACTATTTTAGAGATAAATTCTACCCTATAGTGATGTCAAAGATACTCTGGGTGATAGTAGTCATCAGAGGCATGATAGGGAACCAAATAGTCTATCTCGATAATGAAATCAAATCCCATAATAATGATGATGATGAAGGTGTCCCATAAGAAGGGATAACTACATACCTCGAGGAGGAATTCCTTCCACTAAAGTATTCCCTCAAATAAAAATTCCAAATGTGCATCAAGGGCCAAAAAACCACAACAAAAAATAATTTCTATCCTAAGACATTCCACAGTTAATAAAGAGATAAAGGAATGTAAATAAACTATATATAATACAGAATATAACATAATGGAGGATACTATAATAGTAAATCATAATATAAACAATTATCCACTCTGATCCTTGGGTATTAGTTGTAATGTATAAAGTTGACAAGATCCAGCGATTTGTGCCACAACTAGACTACCCTGAGCAGGCCTGATCTACTAGCGGTGATCATAAAAATTATTGATATTGCATCAATGACCTGCACCTCATATAGTCTTATTGGTTCCAATCATACTCTCCACATTATGTGGCACCAATGATCCATCCCCTAAAGGTGGATCAGCTGCATATCCTCTTCAACATGAATAAAATGGAAGGATCCAATAAAATCTTTGAAGATGCCTCATATTGTAGCAAAAAAACACTACATAGAGTCTCTATAACATCGAATACTTGATTCCCTTACCTTTAACACTGATAAAATACCATAGAGCTAACAGTATTGGTACTTTATCTAACACCACCCTAGAAATAAAAATCAAGGCAATGCTTTCTACTACCAAAGCAACTACTTCCCTAAAATGACATTGATCTTATGTTCCTAGAAACACTGCCTTCCATAATTTTATTATCATCCATAAGACACCAATTAACAATATTATTACAATTAGGTTGGTGAAATAAATTCATTAGATTATAGATGACATACCAAAATCCATTCACTAATCATCTAGCATGTGATATCTCATCACCAAGTTGAAGTGGGTCAAAGCACTATAACTGATAAAAACATGCTGAATATTCCATAACATATACATAACCCTTATATAGAAGAAAAAACTCTATAGAATTGTCATATACCAACAGAAAAATAAAAAATGTACTCATATGAGATAGTATGGATGTCATCCTAGACCCTACCCTGATAACAACAATCCTGGGTAATCACATAAATCCAGCACTTAGAAAAACCATAAATAATATGAGTGGAAAGATCAAAACCACTATTTGGAAGAATATACATATGATTAACTATAGAAAAAGTGGGATCCTTCAAAGACTGAACATCAAGTCTAATTCCATTACATGAGAGGATGGGAGGATGATGCTACTAGAAATCCTAGGTTAGATCATCCATTATTGGATTAAGTCGGGGAAAAACCTACATGCATTGCATAATAGATAGAAAATTATCTTAAAATAGAGTATCAATTACCATATTAGGTTTATAATGTAGTGCCGAAGGTGGAACTCCTAGTAGTAATATTGAATGCTCAAGGATCACCATTTCTAGATCATATCAATCACCACCCTCCTCGAATATGACTTATGGACGTTCTTGTGGAATAGCGCTAAACATTACAAGGACACACCCATTATCAATGTTTGAAGTTGATAAAACAACATGAAAAAGTAGAATATAAGAAAAGGGGATCACTACCCAAGTTATACTACCGTAACTAATCCCGTAGGAGGCCAGGTACGTGGAAGTGTTAGATTTTAATTCATATTAGTTCCAATAGATTATAGTTCATTTACAATTTACCACTTAATTTATGAGAAACCATTTCATTTAATATTCAATATTTACATTTTCAATTTCATTTTATTTTAGAAAAATATTACGGTTTAATATAAAATATATTATTTTCTTGTGAATAAGTTGCCAAAAACATCATCACTGAAATCAACACCCATTTAATTCATTCAACTCCATCTTTATTTGTTCTTAGAATGTAATGGGAAATATATACTGTCTCATCTAGGTAAATTACCCATTCTTATTATTTAGAAATCCTACACCTCATTATTTAATATTGAAATTACTCAATCATAGACAAATAGTATCTCTTTTAACCATAGGTACGTAGGTTTCATGGTTAGAAACTAGTAATTTATGATCCCATCATAAAACTATATAGGAAAAAATATATATATTGATTTGGAAACATTGAATAACAAACTATATATCATATATATGATGCTAGTGGTATATAAATTTATAAAAATAATAAATAACTCAACAATACCATGGAATATAAGAAATTAATGCCATTAAATTCACCTATATGGTGTGGTATATACACAGAATTTGAATTCAAGGTGCCAAATTATGGTTTATGTAAAAAATATTTCCTTCCCACATCTCATTGAACCCTTAATAAATATCAAAATGTCATAAAAACACCACAACTCACGTGAATCCCATAACGGTTAAAGGATATCAAATGTAATAAGAATAATACAGAAGGAAATTATATTCCTAGGTAACTTGGATTTTACCCCGAATGTGGGTATGATACTCCTGGACATGGCTCATAAAAAAGATTCATATATTCTAAATCACTTTTATATATTAAAACATAATATGGAAAAGGAATATAAGAACCTATATGATACCACAATGTGATTTCCCAAAACCAGGTGACATTAAGAGGTTCCTCAAGCCCAGTTGGCGACATTGTCTAAAGCACAGATCCCCATATGAAATGGGCAGCTGACTAGTAGCATTGAACACAAATTTTCATATGGGAGATTATTCCCTCATTACCAATGTGAATCTTAATAGATATAATAACAGGTAAATAGAAGTATCATATATTACATATGACATAGGGAATGAATACAATATAACAAAACATTACTAGTAACATATTTTAGTGGAAAGAGGAAAACAAATCCCATAAAATTATAATAATTAAACGTAACAATTTAGTCATATAAAAAATTATTATAATTTAATCCATTTCTATAAAAATACTCAAAATAATTATACATAGAATCAAGAAATACATGTTATAAAAAATAATAAAAGAGAAGCAAAAAAATTGTGGAGCATCTGGAGCTCATGCCCTGCCATCTACTACCAGGATCCATCTTAAAAAAATTTATGAATAGATATCTAAAGAGGGATATTTTCCTATATTAAAACAAGCATACATATAATCTACTTGAGTACCATCATAAGCCTCTCGTATGCTATGAGAAAAATATCAGCAATCTACCACCAAAGGTAACTACACAAACCATTCGAGGAATATAAACTGAAAAATCTTAAAGGAATATATGAAATTAGAGATAGTATAATAATGTAAATACCCTGATACATTATTTATCTTCATCTGGTGTCTGAACAAGTAGTCATTTAATTAATTATGTTCCAGTTTATAATAAGTGATACAATATTATCCAATGTGTAAAAATTAAATCCTATAATATAAATAATGAAAAAAAGGATCAAATTTGATAAACATGGCATCATTGATGATGATACCGATAATTAATGGGGATCCAATGTAATAACTATAGAATCCTAGTACATAGGGGGAAATTCAACATAGTAACAAAAATAAAGCATGGTTATATGGTGTATAAATGTAATCCATGGTGCATCTCCTATGGGATTCCACCATATATAGTTCTGACTGAGTCTGATGATCTTCTATAAGGTTTAAATAACTAAGCATGTTTGGGCCCAATAGGGAAAATACATGGTTTCATGTGTATATAATGTCAATATGGATCCAATGATTGTATCCAATGCATCCTAATATCCATAACATAGTTATGGGAACCTATTGTATAATTTCAAGAATCTTCTAGTAGAAAAAAACCATGTTCTAGGGCGTGAATCTCCCATGGAAACTGGATACATGAATTGGAATGGCATCCTTTGAGTTCTCAATGCATTCCATCAAGAATAAAAGGATGTCTCAATTCTGACCCCTACTATATAGAATAAAATCTCCATAGGAAATATGCACCTTATATTTGATTTTTTATATAAATTAGGCCACGTAAAACACATGAGTCATAATAATTCAACATGTTAGTTAAATTAACATCCATAGTAATAAGACAGGTTGAGAATGATGTGAAACCCATTAGAATATTAATTAAATAATATTTTATTACATTCAATCTACTTTCTTTTATAAATAATTTACGGGTGTGGTGTGGAAATATAACCATGTAATTTAATTACATTTAGTAAGGCCAAGTGATATATATACTATACATTACAATTAAAAATTAGATTCATTAATTGCATTGAATCACTTTACATTGAAGGGATGAGTGGAAACTACAGATTATAGACCTTATAAATTCATTTATTTAATTATAAAACATATATTAAATTATTCAATGTCAAGTTACACCAAAAAATTAGTGTAGATTATCATAAAAAAAATATAAGGTCTACAAAAAGGGGCTCCCCATGTATGGTGTGGTCATTATTTAATTCATAACCTCCATAAATGATGGAAAAATATTGATAATTCTCTAGAATATGAGCATGATGATCATAATCATTGAATATTAATTAAATAAGAATCTCCCAATTAAATCAATGTGTGTTCAATGATGACAGTTTATAAAATGGAGAGACTTGAGGGGTGATTCATAGAACACCTACCTTAAGAACTTCTATATCTCCTCATACAATATCATCCTTTAGTTTTTCATGTATTAGATGAAATTTGAATAACGGGTCAACACCCTGAAAACATAGCATATGGTCCTATATCAAAACAGTGTATTCGAGGGATATAAAGATGAGGAATTACTCAAAATTAATATAGTACTTATTGATGTGAATACAATTATGTGAGAAATGATCAAATCTAACATCTAACAAAATAACAAGATAAAAACATACAAAGGAGGGATTTGGGAGCTCAAAATTAAAAAAGAGAAGGGCCTTTATCCACTAGAATTATTAAACATGATTTGTGGTATGATATTATGTAATCAAGGGTATTTTAGTGTTTTTACTCAATAAAAACAAGTGTTCATGGTTTGGCCTCACAGTTGAGCAAACCATCCACCAGCCACGGATGGATCATCTCTCAATGAAGGTATCCAAAGGGCTAGGTCATATAATCTGAGAAACCCTATAGAAAATATGAAAAATGGATCTATAATAGAAATTAGACCATCAATATTGGAATTAATTCTAATATTATTGATTTTCTCAATCTATGTAACCTCCTGCTACTCACTTTTGTGCCCCACATGGTTAGGGGTAGCCATGCATCCTTCACCGCACGATGTGTCCTAAACCAACATCCATTCTTTTTTATCAATTTTTTATTCTCGAGGCTTCAAAAAATCCTACTACACACACGAAAACATCCTTCAAGACATTAATCATTCAAAAAAATTCAAAAGGAATTATTTATAACTAAATAAAAATGATTAATTATTGAGATAAAAATGTGTTCTTACAATTACCTTGAGTTTGCGACATTACATATCTTCTAAATATTCCTAAATAATAAACACAAGTTAATTATTTACATTATTTAAAAAAATCATGTTTATTATTCCATTAATATAACTTATTTACATCTTATGTACAATTATATAATAACTTTTGTTCACATCAGACGTTTTGATGATATTTTATACATATACCCTAACTGGTTTTTATATATTGACCAGGGTCAAAGAGTTCATTATTCCATAATCAGCAGAATAATATTCAAAACATAATTAGGATTTTTATACATGAATTATACTTTATTTTTACCTATTAAACATATTTATTAATAATTAACTAATTTACAATCATGGAGACAGTATGTCGTACGTATAGATGAATAATGTTAAAATTATTCAAAAATCAGTAGGGACATAATATATGTATTTTTTTATATTTCCTTAATTAATACAATATAATAAATATAATATTATTTATTAAAATATACTTTTATATATCATTAATGTTATGTGGTGAATAAAAATGAATAACATCACTACGTGGATGTGGTATTCCACATGCATCGATAATTGACATTATCATTTTCTTGTGCAATGAAAGATAATAATTTAAATGATATATTATCTTTCAACAATTATAAATATTTCATTAAAATCATATATAAATAATAATTTAATAATTATATCTTGTATTGAAATGTGGTTATGAAAAATTAATTATATCTCTTCAGTAGGGGGTATTCCACCGTACACAAGACTGATTAATTATTTTCCATTTAATATATGTTGTTATTTATATAGGTAATAAATTTAACATAAAAACACCACATTATATGCATCATACTAGAGTTATTATTTTATAATGGTTTAAGAAGTTATGATGGATGTGTAACATGATTCAAAAATAAAACATGCATATAAAAGCAAAATCTCTTCTTTGTAAAACCACCTTTCCTTAAAACCTTTCGACCTGTAAGACTTGTATTATTCGAAAAACCAGACCTCTATAATGATATTAGTAATTTTATTATGGTATTTTTTATTGATTTCCTAAACTTAATTTATTTGTATATGTGATGATATGTGTGTAAGAGATGTAATTTTATTAGAGAGTGGAAGGGATCTCTTGAATTTTATCAAAATAATAAATTAATATAAATTAATATACAATTACAAATGGTTAAAATTTGATTAATTTAAAATTTATGATTATAAATATTCTAAATAACCTTATAAAATAAAAATTATATAATTTTTAGATTTTATTTAGAATGAAATATTTTGGTTTAAATCATTATTTAAGAACTTTAACCCTTATTAGGGAAAAAATAGATTTTTAATCATTAATGGTCAATATAGTTTCAATAAAATTAAAAACAGACCACAGTTGGATTATGTTTGATATTTTAATCTTTATCAAAATCACTTTGATGAGTTTAATATTTTTATTAATTTTAAATCATTTAATAAAATATTATTTACTCAAGAATATGCATAATTTCATTTTTTTAGAAGTATTCATTTCAATGACATTAATAATATTAATAAAAAATCTAATATGTAAAATATAATATATATAAATTTTTTTATTCATATATAAAATTTATTTAATACATTAGTTATCTAAAATTATATTTCATTTAATATTTTTAGTGTCATTTATTTTATTTTCCCATTAATTGTATAATTAATACATCAGCGTTGTGTAAATATTTTTAGTGATTATTTCTTGACTAAAATGTAAAAAAAAATTTCCATGATGAATTTAAATCCATTATATTTAAAAATACTTCTTATTTTAAAGCACAACCTCTAGATATCATTATATGAGAAATAATACAGTTATTTAAAGACAATAGTGTGACATGTTTGAAATTTCATTAAATAAAATTCTACATAACACATAACCAAATACAATTAGAACCAGAAGGCCATAAATATTTCATTTTGATGATTATGGTTGTGATATAATAATAAAAAAATAATTAAGTATGTTTTGAGGTAATTTGATGCTTCTTATTATTATATTTTGAACCTAAATTACAAATTTTGTCCTTTTTCATTGTAAAAAAAATTACTAAACATATTATTCATATTTAAAATAATAGATGGGACCTATTTAATAAATATAAACATCATTATTATAAATATTGAATTAAATTTTCAGAATTCAAAACATTTAAGTTTAAAATATTGATTTAAAATTAATCATTAAAATGAAATGAAAAACTAATTTCATGAAAATTATGTTATAATCAGAAAAATATAGTAATAAAAAATAAGGTATAAGGATTAGAACATTTTAATTAATTAGATTTTATATTAATAAAGAGTCTATAAGTCTCTTTGAAATCAAATTCGTATCATAATGTATCTTTTTTTTCATGACTCCCACCCCACAAATTGTACCCCTCCTAGGCAAAAAATGGTAGGAGAGAGTTAGTGAGCTCTGACTCCTACATCCAGAAGGCCCCAGGATGGCAACTATCATCGAGGGTATATGAATCATGGAGATGGGTGGAATTACCCTCTATGAGAAACACAAGATGAAGAGAGAGATAATATAGAAACCAATCAAATCCAACTTAGACTACAATATAGAAAATAAAACCATGTACACAAATGTAATGTCGTGAAAGAACTTCTATGACATAGAAGAAAAATAGGAAGTACTAAAAGAAAAATAAAGACGACAGTGACCTCAAAGACCAAAAATCTCATACAAAACCCTGTGAAAGTAATAACCATATAGATCTCCAACTTTGTCCAGCAGAATTGAAAAATTATATATATATATATATATAGGGTGAGTATAAAAATATACTCAGTAAGATCCTACCCAAGGACTCTCATGAAAAAGAAAATAATGAATGAAAAGGAACTGTGAACATCAAGTGAAATTAACTCTTCACATAAATAGGTATACTATGTTACCAACCACACCATGCCTACTCTAATCGTGTATCTCATACAATAGCATATAATGTAATAAACAGTATCAATGGTACCCCTCAACTACTTCCCCACTATTTTTCCTCTCCATCCCAATGTTGCATGTCCTGAGAAACTCTCTCCAAAATGATAGCCTATAGACACCTTTTCAAAGTACCACAAAATGCACCTCATGGAACACACCACCACATCCACATAACCAAAATTAACCCAGTAGTTTCAGGGACCCACCAGAATTCTCATTATATGTATCATACATCGATTATTATAAATCAAGCCATCGCATTCCATACACAATCTAAGGATCCTCAAGACATCACATCCTATACACATTATGACTATAATAGTCTTTAGGAAACTATACCCAGAATATATGCTCACTACTGAAAATATGGACTTCATCAGAGCTATAAAATGACATTAACAGTGCTTGACAAGCGCTGTTAATCAAGTTGATGATAAGGGGGTCCCCTTTATTAGCAGTCAGAAAAGTGTCAATAAAGGCCCCTTTCATTATCATGAAAAAAGCACTAATAAAAGGGGTATTTTATCAACACTAAAAACATGCTGATAAAAGTTAAAAAATTAATAACAAATAAAAAATATTTCTAAAATTCGGGGAGGGGCTTCAACAGAACTTGAACCCCCCATTTACACTGCCCCCAAGCCCACACGCCCCAACCACCCCTAGGCCTTTAACATCACCCTCACCCCACTTTAATAGTGCCATGAATTATTTCTCACCTGCGCGCGTGACCCACCCCCCCAGGATTTTAACTTGTGATCTCTTGCCTGCGGCACCTAAGCCTTTACCACTCCACCATATTGTCTTTCTGTTCATTTATTAATATATTTATTAATATATATACATACTTATACTTAATTATATACTAATATATATATATATATTAACATATATATATATATAAATATATATATATATATTTAAATATTTAGTTATATAAATATATATATATCCATATATTAATATATCTATATATACTTATATGTATATTAATATATATATATATATATATATATTAATATATTTATTAGTATATTAGTATATATTTATAAGATTAGTTTGAAATACATTTATAAAATAATTTTTTCGATTTTTTTGAAAATAAAAAAATATATATATACAACACACCCACACACACACATTATATGTGTATTTTTAATTATTATTATACATATTTATATATATGTACAAATATTATATATTAATATGTATATACATGCATTTAGAATATATATATATAATATATATCAGTTTATCAATACAAACGGACAAAAATATATATACACACAAACACACAAACACATCATATAGATATATAAATATTAATAAATTTGTTTTTTAAATAAAATGGATTTCAGTTTTTTTAGATAAGCCTTATACATTGAGAAATATAATTTTTATGTAAATATGATTAATTAATTATTTATAAAATTTAATATTTATGGGTGAATATATAAAAAATATGTTTATATTGTAATATAGTTTATTAAATGTAACATTACATTGTTAAAAATTATAAAATTTATAACACATAACATCAAATTAAATGTAACCCCTCAGAATAAATTATGTCCCTAGTGAAAAAGGTCAAAAATTCCCCATTAAACGAGCCTAAAATTCCATCGAACGTTAAATTTTTTTTTTGTATCCAGACTAAAAACACAGTTTTGGAGACCTTCTAGGACATTTTTGGAATCAAAAATGTGATTGGTGGTTCTCTTGGATCACAAGCACCTAGAGATCATCACATGATTCGATTTGATATGATATAGGGCTCAAACGGCCACCCAGATCAAAATTTATGGTCATTTAAAGTTTGAGTTACATTTTCAACTTATTTTAGATGTTTAATTTTTTTGTCTTAAAATTGTTATTAAATGACAATTAGTCTATGGTAATAAGAAAATTTTTAAATAATAATATTTTTAAAAATATTTTAAAGCCATTTTTACAAAATTTCTTTTATTTTAAATGTAATTGTCTATTTAAACTTATCTAAAACATATTTACAAAATATATATTATATTTATATCAATATAAATATACTTATATATCAATATATTATTTTTCCTGGAAAAATAATTTTTTTTTGAAATATACACTTTATCTGCACTAGGGAAAAGCACTGATAATGACCCGCTTTATCAGCGCTACTAAAAAAAAGGCTAATAAAGGGGGAACCTTTAATAGTGCTGAAAAAGACATGGATAAATGGGTTTCCTTTATCAACTCTACAAAAAACACTACTAAAGGGTCACTTTAAATATCACTATTTTAGTTTTGTTAAATTTTCAATTTATGAGGGCTTTTTTTAATTCTGATAAAGGAACCCCCTTTGTTGGTGTTTTTTTTGCACTATTAAAGGTTGGTTCTATGGAAACCATATTTTGTGGTGGTGGTTAGTGAAATAACCACAATCCATAAATTCTCTCAACACACATATATGGTAAAAAATAACTAATGTACATACCACTATATGTAACCACTAGGAGAATAGAGTGGGAACAAAGGGGGTTTTTATCCATCCATCATCCCACCATTATATTGGGGAAACCTCTCCCCATGGCTCAAGATCTTTGATTTGTCAGTTACCCTAACTGACATGGTGGAGTAGTGTATAGAAACAAAAAAATTATAGGATATAATATAGCTCACAACCACACTATCTGCATAACCTAGTCTCAAAATCAACTGCAGCTAACGTCTCTTAGACTACCTTCTTCTACTGCTATATCTATATATCATATAATCACAGAACCATTTAAAGATCTATATTAAATTAATTTATTCATTTTTTTAGCTTCAAAATATGTTAATAAATTCTTATCCATTAATTTACCATTATAATTTTTACATCACATCAAACAACTATTTCAACCAGTTTACATTCCCTCCATGAATGACCTATCCAAGTCCACAACTTCTTAGAATTTCAACCTTAGTATTATATCCTTGTAATCTCTAACCCCATTGATAAAAAAAATATTAACTTATTAAAAATATTAATTTCCACATCACTAGGTTATGTAGGAAAGCATTTTAAACTCACTACACCCAAGGGGCTCAACCTAGTTAGTAGATAAAGTATAAATCGTGTATTTTAAACCCATAACAGGAGTGTAAAATCAACAAATCACAAGGATTTAAACATGGAAAGCATGTGGAATAACAGCTACATCATTATCTCCCATCGAAACATAGTAACAAAACACTTCATTATTCATCAGGTAGTGGGGAAAGAAAATAAGATAAAAAACAAAAGCTTCAACAATAATCCAGCATTCCTAATAACGAGTATGCCTAACTTCAACCCATTATGTCCTCTCTAATGTCCTCCCTGACATCCATATGCATATATCGATCCATCTCACCACTCCATGCATTAACTTTTATCACAATAACTAGAACTTCCTACACCTCACACCACAACATCACTTGAGGCTCTTCCATCCCACATTCACATCACATTTGGGCCTCCCTACCTAACATACCACAATAGCCCACCAGTCTCACGTCACATCACAAAAAGTAGGAAAAAAACATTGCAATGAGCTCTCATCCAGAATGCATGGAATCTAGAATTCACCCACAATGAGATCTCAGGACTCCATATGTTATGGCACATAGAATTTACAAGAAAGTGGACTAGTTCGGACCTATAGAGGCATTATCTTTTATCACACAAAAAATTCTTATTCCATCATGAATTAACTGATTCATTATCACATGTTCCTACTAAAAGAAACCTAAGAAAAAATATATCTCAAGCTATCACAAATTAATTAAATAATTTTGTTTTACATGCCTTTAATTCATTTATCAACAATCATGAAATTTCCTTTGGTTCGTTAACCATTTCAATTAAACATGCATACTTGCATCAATTTGATTTACATCAAATTAAAACAATAAAATCAACATGATTGATTAAAAATTCCTCTATATATTTTATCTAATTAATTATCAATTAATTCCATCCTTATGTTCATTACATATTTCCATCAAGAACAACATTAAAAACCAAGAATGTTATATGTATCACACAATTCAGTAAATCAAGAGGCAAACCATTATAACGGTATTGGGAAGCAACATCTCTATGTGATCAATAAAAATTTGTTATTCCGATTAATGTAATTATTAATTTAATTTCATTCTGATAAAACGGGTCAAATCAAGCTATCTTTATGATCGCATGTAAATAATTATAATTTTAATGAATCCCCTACATCAAAATTTCATCAACATTCTCCTCATGAGAACAAAACACACAATGGGTCTCGGATCACCTATCCCACAAGAACTACATCCAACCAAGTACGTTGTGGAAAAACCGCACCAATAAGACCCCTGGTAAACCCTAATAGAAGCATTGGTAATAAACTAACATAGAATGAAAAACATACATGAGAGGAAATGAGATCAGAATTGGGAGAAAATTCTAGAAGATGGAGTAAAATACTCCTTGGATCTTGACAGGTCACCACAGATCAATGATGGAATCCTTAAATCGATTCCAATCAAAGGTATCTCCAAATTTTTTAAAAGGGTGTTGTTAGGCCACTCAGTATGGGATGGAGGGAAGCATTAGCTATATGAGTTCACAACTCAAGTGGATGGAATTCCTTAAAACATTACATCATTCGGGTATTAAACAACCTGTAATCTCCATTCACTAGGAGTAATTCCTCGAGGTTGGTTTCTGCTTAAAAAACCATCTCATTTTGAATTATTTTATTTTTAAAATCATGAAATATTAAATGATGTGAATCCCTATTTCACACTATGATATTGTTTTACATGGAGTGAAACCCACTTTCACATTGTGAATGTTTCTTTCTCCCAAATTCTCAACACATGGGTCCCTCCAGACATCCTCTACACCTCCTTCGAGATCATCAATCCTTGGGAACATAAAAAGGCTCGATCCACTTGGATCTCAGATCGTAGATCTAATACATATCAAAACATTCTCATCATCGATAATCAAAAACCAACCAAGAGAGGAAACATATTGGGGTCCTCTGAAAAACCCCCATGTGAGATACATCTCAAGGCTCTCGTCACCATAGGATCTCACCAACTCACTAGAGTAACAAGTCAAATACCACCCAACAACTATAAACATATCCTAAAAACTCTCTCAAGGGAGATACCTCTAATAAAGAGTATTCCACATCCAGAATCAAAGGAAATGTATATCACTACCCGGAAGGACTATAATAATAAAATGAACTATTTTACAATATGATAGCTTAACATCAAACATCATTCGGTACTAAGATTGTATATGTGCATCACATTCCCACGTTCTCTCCTCCACACCACCTTTCCTCCACAAGACATGAACGAAGGGAATAATAAGCACACACAACACCTTCTCTAGGCATTTCTATATATCTATTGGATACTCCTTGAAGGTCAAATCATTGTCAAAAATGATCATTCCCCAATCGATGATATGAAAGTTTCCATGAAGAACGAAATATCATTGTGACATTTCAAAAATATATTTTATCTATATCATATTTGGTGGAAACGTTTTCAAATATTCCATGACTCCAACATGATCCAACTCCTCGGAAGGCCCAAAAAACTGGGTGAAATCTTACTCCAATGACCAAACCTTCGGTGCCCATGATGGGGAACTACATTCAAGAACAAAATATCCCTATCATCAAAATCAAGAGGTCTCCACCCATGATAGACATATGATTTATAATGATCATGTGCTACCTTAATCCTCCCACAAATCACCTGAACCATATATATTGTATTATGTACCAATTCTAGCATTAGAATCAATGAATCTTTGAACCCAATCCAACCCAATGTATAATTTAATGGTTTTCCATACAAGGCTTCAAATAGATCCATACCAATAGTGGATAGAAAACTATTATTGTAATATAACTCTACCTTGGGAATTTACCTCTTCCACAAAACACCAAAATTTATGACACAAGATCATAACATGTCTTCAAGAATCTGGATGGTATGCTCTATCTAACCATCTTTATGTGGATGAATATATGTGCTAAGGCATAAAAAAGAACCAAAATCATATTGGATAACATTCTAAACACTTGAGGTAATATGAGGATTTTGATCAGAAAATATCATCCTCGGGACTCCATGGAGTCTCACCACCTCTTCTAGATACTACCTTGAGAAAACTGTCATTGAGCTCAACTCCTTGATTTCTATAAAGTGGGATGATTTCTTAATATCATTCAATACCACCTATATAGCATCATAAAATCCCTAATATTGTGGTAAACCGATAAAAAATTCCATTGATATGTCATTCCACTTCCACTGAGAAACGACTAACAGCTGGAGCATACCACTAGGAACACAATACTTGACCTTGACCTTCTAGTTGACCATAAATTGACACACAAACTCTGAAATTCACACATCAAACTAGGACACCAAAACTATCCTCTGAATACTCTGTATATCTTTTTCATCCTAGGATGTACCACAAAGGGTGAGTTATGGAACTATTTGAGAACCATATCACACATCACTAAGGGAACAAAATTCCTTCCTTAGAACAACACCTGGTGTTGTTCACCCTTAGACTAACCATCAAGGGTCTCACTAAAAACAACTCGGTCTCTCAAGACCTCCAACTCAAGATCCCCCAACTAGGATTCCTCTGCCTATTGCACCAGCGATGAATGCACCATCATTTGAAAAAAGAAAACCTATTCCCAAAACATCTCCCATATCTAGAATCTAGTTTGACTATTCATCCATCACTCTCTAGGAATAACTAGATTCACACAATCGATACCTACCTTAATTCTTGATCAATGCATTGGCCACAACATTTCAATTTGTAGGTGTATTTAAAATCATAATGTCGTAATCCTATAATAAATCCATCCATTGATGCTAATGCATGTTCATGTCACGTTGAGAGAAAGCATAACATGGGCTTTTATAATTAGTAAATGCCACAAAGTGATCTATGATGAGGTAATGTCTCCAAATATTCAGGAAAACACCACCACCAGTAACTAGAGATCCTGGGTGGAATAGTTATTCCTCATGGGTACGTAAGATCCAAGACCCATAAAAACTAACAATATCTGCTGCATCATAAAACAACCCAACCCAAGATGTGAAGCATCACAGAAAAAATCAAATAGATCTCCTACAACATGAAATCAAAGAACTAAAGCACTAATTGAAAACTTTTTTAGATACCCAAAATATATCTCACACAGATCATTCTAGAGGAATGCGTGGTACTTTTTGGTTAATGCCTTCATATGAGTTGCAAACTGAGAGAAATTCTCTATGAACCTCCTCTAATAACCTATAATACCAAGAAAATATTAATCCTCTCCTACAATCTTGGTGTCTTCCATGTTCAAAACTACTTCTATTTTAAAAGGATTCATAGTTACTCCCTACAAGGAGAAACATGGTCCTAGAAACAGACTTCTAAAACCCAAAACTCAAACATTAATTACCAATAAAATAGATAATAATGATGAATAACTCCCAAAAAAACATATATTACCTGTATTCTCCTCCTCACACACATAGAACACATGGATTTTCCGATCAAAACCACCAAAAACATATCAAGCTACTCATAGAAAAGAGTGTTAATTAACCCCATAAACATAGATAAATAATTCATCACACCGGAAAGGCAAAAAAAAGAACATGTAATTCACATGCTGACAATATAAATAATTCTTCGGAATATCATCACCCTTTATGTGAATTTGATGATATGCTAATCGAAAAATGATCTTTGATATCCATCATGAAATATATTGTTGATCAATTAAATCATCAATACATGGATGAATATAGAAGTTAATCATTGTCATTTGATTCAATTTAATGTAATCAACACACGACCACAAAATACCATCATCTTTATTTATGAAAAAAATAGTGCACCCCATGGGGAGACACATTGCTGGAAAAAAACACTCCATCAAACTATCTTGCTATATACAGCGCTCACGCAACATACAAGGCTCTATCGGATATGGATTCATTGAGATATGAGATATTCCTAGATGTTTTCAATCCTGAACTCAATGTCTCTTCTAAGAGGTATGGTTATAACCTCATATATAAATACATTCGGGTAATATTCTACAGCCCTAGGAAACTTTGATAGCTAGACCTCTGACGAACAGAGCCTTAGAGCTTCCATAAATAATGACATGTACGAAACATTTCTATGACCCATGTGAGGGTCTTTATCAAAAAACAAATATCGATGGATCGCCATCAGCAACCAATAACACAACATGTGTCCTAAAGAAATCCACGATATCCTACAAAAAATACATCCACTCCATTCCATGGATGATTCCATATGGTTGTTTCTGTAAACATAGGAAATCTCCCCAAGAGTAATGATTCCCCAATAGTATCTCACAATTTCAATATAATTTAAACATTTCAACTCAACATCTAAATTTCTTAGTCAATTCCAAGGGCACTGTAAGTTTCTCTAGTTCATGTCTTAAAGCATGGAAAGGGGAACCAGATATGAATGAGTGTGTTTATTATAAATAAAACAATGCATGCACCAGAGTATAAAACATGTAAATGGTACCTCGAATGACCTCTAGATAGTATGGTGCTATCAAGTCTAAAATATGAGGTTGACCACGACCTTCTCTATGACCTATCCATCCATCCTAAAGACCACCATATGGAAATACATTTCTCTCTGAGGAAATGGAGCATCCTAGGGCCTCCAAATGTCAACTTTATCTTCTCTTTACTGATCCCAAACTAGAAAAACCGGCTATTTTTTCCTCGATTGGAATTACCTGAATGGGGGAACCTAATGTGGAACAACTGGCACATGCTGACTACTCAGAAAGGTTGGTCACTCTTGCCACTTAAGGCCTCGACCACCAAAATAAAAAAATGTGTTTGTTCCCTTGGCATAGGTCTAAGAGCCACTACCCCTAGAGAAATGATAAATTGATGGTTGGGACCTACCCCTGATTATCAAAATCTCTTCTATCCTAAAAAATAATAACCACAAAACATATCTTTTCTTCATGAGAAATCCTAAATACACCCATCTCATGTAGATATTGTTCATTATGACATCCTATGAAGGTTTTATTCTCCTTCTAGCACCTCAAGATACATCTTCAACCTAGAATGGGTGACCCAGTGCTGAATCTATGGATAAAAATCCTCTTCTAAATGAAACATCCTAGCCTCCTCATCTATAAACACATCTGAAGCATGTTGTAGAAGGTTATGGAATCAAATTACAAGATCACGCACATTGGATCTCCCCTACTGAAGGGTAAGCACCTCCAGATGATTGGCATCCATCATGGTTGAAGGAAAAAACATGGCTCTGAACTACTCTTAGGAAACCAACCATGAGACATTCGACTCCTCACAATCCTCGAGGAATAAGAACAACCAATTCCTAATTTCCCCATGCATCATAATCAATTCCAATGACACCCAATCCTACTTATGAGCATAGATCGAATAGAAATATATCCTAACCTCCATAATTATGTCTAATATGACTGTATCTGAAACAAATCATTCATACGTCATTAAAATATAGAGAAAAAACTCCCATAGTGTCCTCCTCTATGGGTCATCATCATAGACCTCTTCATTGTAACAATCTTCCGGCGCATCCTGGTGAACATATTCTACGCAAACCAGAGGAGGACACCAACGTAGATCCATAAATTTAAATGAATAAATAGTTAGAGATCCTAAAACTTTAATATGGAAGACTATAATATTAATTAATTTTTTTATTTTATTCATTTTAGTTTATCCGTCTCCAAGGTCTTCCCACTAAAACACAGGGGAAATGATGAATGCTGCATGATCCTTTCTTAAGAATATACCCTAAAACCTGTATCACATATGTTAGTATCTATTTTAAGTTTAAGGGTCCATGCATCAGATTATAGGGGGCTCTAAAAACTCATTTTTCATCTCGTATCCCATATTAATAGTTCTTTCAAAACATACCTGGCATTATTTACCAACCAATCCATGAAACCTCTCCTATTCCTAACTAAAAAATCCAGCTTATCCCTCAACCTAACCTTTGATACCACTTTTTCACAACCCCACACCCTACAAAGTGTACCCCTATTGGGCTGATAATGGGAGGAGAGAGAGATAGACCCCCATTTCCCATCACCACAAGGCCCTGGGATGGTGACCAGCACCAAGGATATGATAAACATGCATATGGGAGGCATTACCAACTAGGAGAAACACATGAAGAAGAGAGAAATAATATAGATGCCAAAAAACTTCTTCTTAGACTATAGTATAGAATAAAACATAAGTACGAAAATGTAATTTCATTCAAGAACTACTACAGCTGAAAGGGAAAACTACATATACTGAAAGAATGTAAAGTCAACAGTGACCTCAAATCCCAGACAACTCCTATAAAATTCAAAGATTATAGTAACCAACCTGATCTCTAACATGCACTAAATGACCTAAAAATATTTTATATATACGATCAGAGAGTATAACAGTATACTATTTCAGATCCTCCTTGAATAATATTGTGTTAATGTAAAGGAATAAATTCTAATGAATAGTAAAAAACTAGTAAAACTCACTCATCACCTAAACATGATTAGTATGTTCTTAGCCTCTTAATGGATACTATAGCCATGTATCACAGAAAATATAATATAAAAAAATAATGAATATCAAGGGTACCCTATTACTACTTCCCCACATGTTTTCCTCTCTATCCTACCATCACACTTCCTATGCATCTCTCTCCAAAAATGTTATCCAACAAACATCTGGGTGAAGCAGCACAACATGGACCTCGTCCAACACATCACAATGTACACATAACCAAAATTAAGCATATAGTTTCTCGGACCCACCACATCTCGCATAACATGTATCATACATCAGGTATTCTATATCAAGACATCACAACTCATACTATGATGTCCCTGACAAGGAACCCACTAAACCAGTGCTCTGAACCGGGTAGTTACATAACCATAAGCGAGCCTCCCCGTATGCCAAAGGCTACCGACTAGCAGCGGGGGTCTATGTGGTCACGTGGGGAGTCTATACCCCCTTTTTATCAGATTAAGCCACAATAGAAATAAACCAATAGTGGAGACAATATTCAATAAATAAGGAACATGTATAACAACCATTTCCTACAATAAATATGCCATGTCCTACTACAAGTGGATAAGTGAACAAAAGCCCAAAATAAAGACAATGACCAAAATCCAAAAAATGGTCCAGACTCTATGTCTAGATCCTCCACCAATTGCTACCTATGTCCACTCAACTATCTAGCAAGGACCCTTACCATTCTCCTGACCTGAAAACATGAATTCTACTCGGGTACCCAAGGGAGGCCCGAGAAGGGAGTTAGTACAACTCAGTAGGCCACCACCAATGGTGACTAAAAAATATCCAGTATGAACATGTAGGTCATGAAAAAGGAATTTGAATTATAATTTCCAAGTAATTACTTAATGTGCCATTAACTAGTTCAGATCCAAATCCATTGCCACTTCCATTTCCATTCATTTCACACGAATTATCATCACTTTCCATTTAATGACATTTCCATGGGTTAATCACATACATTATGTTACATGGGTCTAAGGCCAACAATCACATGCAAGAGGGTAAACACATCATTTTCCTATCTCACTAGGACTAACCCCCTTGTAACTACCATATCATCACCTCGAATCCTTAGTCAGGGTGGATGCAACCATTAAGAGAATAGATCCTCAGTCCCCATTCCTAACCCGTGCATTTAGTGTGGTGTTCAGAGCATCAGTCTTCACTCGACCCGTGGGCATAGATCCCCAAGTCATACACCACTCTACCTATCCATGTGAACATGATTATATATATATATATGTAACTATCAACCCACCATACCCTTTCCCTTTGATAAACACCATTCATAACAACCCACATGGGAATTCACATTATGCCTTAACCCATTAACACAATACCATTTCACATCATTTAACCATTCACCCAATTCTCATGTGTTATGCCTATATCACTAAGCATTCAACAAAAAACTCATAACCTATCCCTTAATGATCTTCAATCAGTTTACACATTACCCATTTAACCCATTCATCATTTCCATGAATCAAACATTCAACCCCTTCCAAATACCCTTTAGGTTATTACCATGTCTAGGTGCGTCACCTAACTTCTTTTCCATGTTCAACCAATCATGCCAACAAATTTGTCAAGGGGCATATCATTTATTACAATAAGGAAACTTGTTTAATAACAATCCCTAAGCCCAGGAAAAGTTGTCACACCCCATGGATGGCCCCAATTAGGTCATTTCATTCTCAATGCATCCCATGGGGATCGTGAGTGTTACCATTTACCATTTTTAAGCATCCTTTGTGAAAAACACATATAGGTTAATCAAAGCTCATCAAAAGGAAACCATGAGCAAAGCCGCACATGCATAAATCCACCATAAAACTATGAGATAACATTTGTAGAACACCTACATCAAATATACAGTTGAAAGCACAATCAATTAAGTCGTTAGAACTCAATCCAACTAGACTTTGGAGCTTCAATCTATAACTCACCCAAAAGATAGTGTTTTAGAGCTTCACAAAAGAGGGGGAGAAATACAAACTCTAAACAAAAAAGAGAAGAAAGGATGGTATTAGCCTTACCCGGAGCTTTGATCCGCATCCAATTGAATAAAAAATGCCTTAGAAACGAGGGATATCGACCTCTTGGATCTCTTGGGTGATTTGGTTCGTTCCTAGGGTGAAGAAGGAGGAATGGAGAGGAAATCCTGAGTGGGTTCATAAAATCCTGGGGTGGCAATTTTGTAATTTCTTCTAACTCTTAGAGGCCGCACTGTTTGGCCACATAGTTTGACAAAACGTGAAAAATCATGCACATTCTACTGTCTGGAGGAGGAGGGGTTGTACGGTTTACTTGGGCAGGCCGCACAGTATGCCCTGGTCATGCACAGGCCGTGCGCCCAGGGTTGTCTTGCCCAGCTTTCTATTCTATCATGCTCCGAGCCCCAGAAACACACCCAAGACCTCTCATACATTCAAGATACATCCCTTGAAGCCCGAAACAGGGGATTCAACCAAAACATAATGAAAAAAACCCTTCCAAAAACAAAGATCATACACCCTCCCCACCTTATAAGGGCTCGTCCTCGAGCAGAGTTTCTAAGCCTCATTGACCCACCGAAGAGAATAGATCGGGACACTAATACCACATATCTGATTCCCACTCTCATGTTTCTTTATGAAAATTCCCATGATTCCATAGTACTCGCACAAATGGCACAACCTTTCCTCGCAAGACCTTTTCACTATAATCCACCACAAGAAACAGATGCTCTTCAAAGGATGAATCAGCCTCAAGCTCCACCTCCTCAACATAAACCACGTGAGATTGGTAAGGTTGATACCATCGAAGTTGTGACACATGAAACACATCATACATCCCACCATACCGCAGAGGAAGAGAAAATCGGTAAGACACTAGTCTGATACTCTCCACAACCTCAAAAGGTCCCACATACCTGGGAGCCAACTTACCCTGAATTCGAATCCGACGGTGACACAACCTTGGTGACACCTGAAGGAACACTTTATCACTCACAAAAAACAAAAAAGTTCTACGCCACCGATCTAAATACGACTTGTGCCTACTCTGAGCCGCAACCATCCACTTCCTGATCAACTTAGTTCTCTCTAAATTCTCCTACACGAGACTTGGCCACAAAAACTCAGATTCACTGGCCTCTAGCCAACACAACGAAGATCTACATGTCCTCCCGTAGAGTGCCTCAAATGGTAAGATTTGAATCATAGCATGAAAACAATTGTTGTAGGAAAACTCAACTAACAATAGGTGCCTCTCCCAAGTTCCACCAAGGTCCATGACACAAGCTCTTAACATGACTTCCAACACTTGGATCGTACGCTCCGACTGTCCGTACTTCTGCGGGTGGAATGTCGTACTCAAAACACCTGGGTACCAAGAGCCTTCTGAAACCCTTTCCAGAAACGCGATGAGAATTGAAGATCTTAGACCGAAACAATGGTCCGTGTAACACCATGAAATCGCACTATTTCAGGAACATACAGCTCACCCAACTGGTCGTTTGTAAAGGTCTCCTGAATCGGTATGAAATGAGCCACTTTCATAAACCGATCCACAACCACCCAGATTGCATCATTCCTCCACGACATCCTTGGAATACCTATGACAAAATCCATTATTACATCATCCCACTTCCATTCTGGAATGGGAAATGGATGCAAAAAACCACCTAGGCATTGATGCTCGGCCTTCACCTGCTGACATGTAAGGCACCATGTCGCAAAGCCCACAACATCCTTCTTTATATCAGGCCACCGAAACTGCCTTTGAAGATCACGGTACATCGTGGTCAAACCATGATGCACTTTCCACTTTGATGCACGGAACTGAAGTATCAACTCTTCCTACACATACTTTGGCACAACCACACGATCACGAACATGAACAACACCTTCCACACCGACGGCCCAACTAGAAGGTAGATCCCCACCTTTATGCTTTTACTATATGGTCAAACACTGAGGATCATCAAGATGACCTTCCTTAACTCGACTCAAAAGTGTCGACTCCATCTTTAAGGAAGAAAGAGTGACCTGAACACTCTCCTCCTGCACCTCCTGGTGTATCTCTGCAAACAAACCCATCACCTTCCACTTGGTGATGGACTTCTGAACCACCTGATTCTAAACCTTCCGGCTCAGAGCATTAGCAACACTACTTCCCTTTCCAGGTGTGTACACCAACTCAATGTCAAACGACTGGAGATATTCAACCCATCTCCGCTGCCGAAGGCTCAGATCCCCTTGTGAGAAGATTTACTTTAAACTCTTATGGTTGGTAAACACAGTAAACCATTCTCTCAACATATAGT
Source organism: Viscum album (assembly GCA_963277665.1). Classification (NCBI taxonomy): domain Eukaryota; kingdom Viridiplantae; phylum Streptophyta; class Magnoliopsida; order Santalales; family Viscaceae; genus Viscum; species Viscum album. The sequence goes on from OY728156.1 coordinate 544,653,172, forward strand.
GCCTCCAACACTTCAAAGAGTACACCACTGCAGCCAAATCAAGGTCATGAGTGGGATAGTTATGCTCATTCGGTCTAAACTGATTTGAACCATAAGCCAAAACCCGCTAATCCTGCATCAACACAACCCCATGTCCGACTCCGGACGCATCAAAAAACACGATGTACTTTTTAACTGGCTTAGGTATGATCAAGATAGGTGCGGTCATCAACCACTTCTTCAACTCTTGGAAGGCATTCTCACAATACTCAGACCACTCGAAACGGATTCCTTTTTTGGTCAATCCTAAGAGTGGTTTTTCCAAGTGAGAGAAATACTGAATGAAGCTTTCGTAATACCAGGCCAAACCATGAAAAATCCGAACATCAGAAACACTCTTGGGCTGCTCCCAAGATACAACTGCCTGCACTTTCTCTAGATCCATTGAAACACCTGCCTCTGAGTTGATGTGACCCATAAAATGAGCATCACCTATCTAGAATTGACACTTTGATATCTTGGCGTATATCTGATGTTCTCTTAGCGTACACAAGATAATGTCACGAAGTTGGGCATGATCATCATGAGTTTTCGAGTACACAAAAATGTCGTCAAGAAAGACAATCACAAACTAATTTAAATAGGGATGAAAGATTCAGGTCATCAAATCCATAAACACTGCTGGTTCATTGGTTAAGCCAAAATGCATTACCACAAACTCAAACAACCCGTACCGACTCCGGAAGGCTATCCGCGGTACGTCAGAAGACCTCACCCTCAACTGGTGATAACCTGACCTCAGATCAATCTTAGAAAACACTGATGCACCCCTAAACTGATCAAACATGTCATCAATTCTAGGAAAAGGGTACCAATTTCCCACCATCATCTGATTCAACATTCGATAGTCAACACACAGCCTCAACGACCCATCACCCTTCTTTGAAAAAAGCACAGGAGATCCCCAAGGAGACGTACTAGGACGAATAAACCCCTTACACTCTAACTGCTCAAGCTGAACCTTCAGTTCCTAGAGTTCTTCCGGTGCCATTCCACATAGCATAATAGATATTTGCTCGGCACTCGCCAGCAACTCGATCATGAACTCGACATTCCTCTCAGGTTGTAACCCCGAGAAATAATAATGAAACACATCCTAAAACTGATCCACCATGGTAGGAAAATTAGATTATTCCCCTGCATCATCATCATCAAGCATGAGAAATACCAGTTGAGTTGTGATTCCACTCATATGTTGACAAAACGGCCATGCACGCCCAGCTCGAACATCCCATTCACCACAGTGGACATAAGCGTTACCCTCAAGTGACCTGAACAACACTCTGTGGTGATAATAGTCTATGTAAGCCTGATACAACACCAACCAATCCATTCCAAATATTTTTTCAAACCCTGAAATCTTTAGAATGAACGATACCTATAGAAAACAACACCCACCAACTTCCAAGGCACATCCCTTGCACTACTTGATATCCTAAACCCGCACCCCCAATGGTGTGTCAATTGACATAACTCCACACACCCCATCCACAGGTAAACCCAACACTACAAAAATTTCAGCAAAAAAAGAGTGTGTGGAACCTATGTCAAACAATGCACTAGAAAATGTAGAATCTACTATACTCATACCTCAAACAGTTGACAGTCCGGCCTCACCATCACCAGGTACAAACTGAACTGCCTGATGTGGACCTGCCCCTCTACCCTAGGCTCCAGCCTGAGCACCCTGCGCCACACTGCCCTTCTGGTGTGAGCGATATTGGCCTAGAGTTCCACATCCATTTCCCTTGCCTATGTGGCATGTGGAGCTCCAAATGCCAGCCTGATATAGGGAAACTGATCCCCTTCCCGTACCCAATACCTGCTTTTCATCATCATGATCACCAGTCTGCCGAGGGTTCCTACAGAACCACTGCACATGCCCCATCCTGCCGCATGGACAGCACTCAACTGGAGGTCTAGGGCACTGACCACGCATATTCCTTGTCCTACCACACTGATAACAAAACACCTAGTTCCCACTCTGAGAGGCTAACCCTCTCTTCTGACCACATTGCTGGAAACATTCCAAATGGCGCTTCCGACCTTCAGAAGATGCACCACTTGTCCGCCCAGTTTGAACCACATGACCACCACTCGAAGCTCCCTTCAGGTACCCTTCAAATATTAGTTCCTGATCCATCACCTATACAAACATCTTCAAGTGGATGATATTTACTTGAGACCTGATATCATGTCTCAACCCATCCTAGAAACGCTTTTCTACCATTACCTCATCCCCCGCTAACAATGGGACAAAGCTTCGCAAATCAGTGAAGCGACTAGCATAGTGAATCACTGATAGAGATTCCTGAGTCAGTCTCATAAACTCCGTGACCCGCTCCTTCCTCAAAGTCTCTAGGTAGAAATGTTTCAGAAACTTCTTCGGGAAAACCTTCCACAGCATCCCCTCAACCTGCTCTGTCTTAGCCTTAATGTCCCACCAACACCTTTCTTGGCCCCGCAACATATAAATGCCCAACATTACTCACTTTTCAACAGGGGACTCCAGATGATCCGGTATCTTCTGGACAGACCCTAACCAAAACTTCGCTACCTCTACCCCACCCTTTCTGGAAAACTTGAGAGGGTGCTGCAGCTGGAACTCCCTGGTCACATCAAACATACTCAGTGCAACCCGCCCTGGGTCCCAATCCCTCATCTGCATAAGTAGAGCCATGTTCTTAGAACCGGTCTTCTCTACCTTCATTTATCACCACCATTTTGTTCTCTTCTACATGAGGAGTATTCTTCGCAACATCCTACTATTGTCCAACTAGTAACCGACGTCATGGTGGCATCTCTCTACATTTCCAAGCATGAGATTTAGCATGCATACCATAAAGCATTCATGAATTCATCAAAAAGCTATTTACTAGCTACAAAAACCCATTATAATATACTAATTCAACGATATTAACACCACAAATTCCCACCTTGACCATCCCTACCACGGGTCATGGTCCACATGGGGTAAACAACCATGCACTACCATAAATTCACACAAGATTTTACTAAAACATTTTCCACTTTATTTCAAACCCCTATATTTCATTAAATATCATTTAACCAATTGTTTTGCTTCATTCTTCTCATTATTTCTTTGTTTCATGAGATGCATGATGCACCCTATTTTCCTTCCTGAGACACCCACCTTGTGCGTGTGCATAACAAAATGAATGTCACCTATCTCCCTAGGTGCCAACAATGATGCATGAATGAAAATCCTCGTGCTGTTAAGGCCACATGCCAAATATAATCAAACAACCACATCAATCCACATCTGCATCACCCAACGGTGAAATATCATAAACTATAACAACACACCACCAAGAACAACATTTCCCACCATCGGTGACTTGGGTTTTCCCTCATTCATGGGTTAGCTACTCCCAAGAATGAGCTCATATACCAAGGACCGACACATCTTAGCCCTTGGTAACCTATCCCAAATAACAAGACCACAGAGAATGAGAATAAAGACCTCCTCTGATACCACTTTGTAAAATCCTCGACCCGGAAGCAACTAAACCGATGCTCCGATCCAGGTAGCTACACAACCTTAAGCGCGCCTCCCCGTATGCCAAAGGCTACCGACTAGCAGTGGGGACCTATGTGGTCAATTGGGAAGCCTATTCACCCTTTTTATTAGAGTAAGCCACAACAGAAATAAACCAATAGAGGAAACAATAATCAACAAATAAGGAACATGTATAATAACTATAAGGCCCCGGCCTTAAACCTTACATAATATTGAATTAAATGAATAATTCAAGTTGAGGATCTTTTCAGGTTTAGAGTTTTAGAGAATTAGAAAATAACTATTACATCTCAAAGGATTACGAAGTAGTCACTTCTACTAAGTTTCCATAATAAAAAAAACTCTTAAAAAGAAACGTGACTAGTTCCATGTTTTATATAGGATGACATTTCCTTGATCCCATCCTTGACCTTATTCCACATTAAGTCCTGTGAAAACATTTCAAAAAAACATGGGGTTAGCATAAAAAGCTCAGTAAGGGATACACAAAGAATGAAAACTGTTAGTTTTTCAAGCATCAAGTAAACCATATATACTCTATCAAAGTAATACCTTCACCTTCATGAAGTAGTAAAAACTCTTCACTGAATAAAGTATCATTACTTACCATTTTGTAACAAAATGATTACCATAAAACCCATAAAAATAACACATAACATATATAAAGGTAACTTGGGACATAAACATACTTAAGTGGAATAACCATCTGGTCGACTTCCACACATATCACTTAATGGAATAGCTATACGGCCTATTTCCATACAAACTTAATGGAATTGCCATACGGCCGACTTCCATACCCAATGAATTGGAGGTTATAACGTAACCACCCATCCTGGTATTCACGGCACCACCCGTCATATGGTTTATAACGTAACCACCCGTTAAAATGTCCAAGTACCAATATAAAATCATAAAACATAAAACCAATATAAAGAATGATAACATTTCCACATTTCAATCACAATATATCATAAATATATTGACATAATAGATTCCTTTTTCAAAACCATTTTCAATACCAAAATAAATAAAAGAGTATATGGTATTTATTTTATTCTAAAAACATTACGGCTTGTTGATAAAGCCAAATACCAAATAATACTCGCGGCGGCGGAAAAGGTCATTGTCGCCTCGTACGTTAAAAGAAACATTCCTTTTTGTCGTTTTGTAAAACGCTTCATAGAAAAAGATTCCTTTTGTATAAAAGTAAAAGTAAAAGGGGTTTATACACTGTATAAAAGAAAGTTGTGTATAAAACGAAATATGCCTCAATGAAAGGAGATTGAGACGAAGTCCCTTACCTCGGGTCCGACTTGACTCGATTGTTCTTTAACGTCCTGAATAATAAACTTGAGTTAATTTATAAATGATTAAGAACCTTTTTAAAGTAAATTATTCTTTTTATATCACTTATTTCCATGTTATAAACATTATGTAACCATTTAAGTTAATAATGTTCATTTTGTCAATATTTGGTTCTAAAGTCAAAAATAGACTTCTTACACTTACATGTTGTTAATTTGGTCAAAGGTTCGTTATATCCAGAATGATATTAATGATTTGTATAACATATATATCATATATATTCATCATATACATGTATTTATAATAATACATCACATTTAGAGGTATGAAATGAAATGCACCGTTCATGGAGACGGTAAGCCGTACGTACGCATGAACGCTACTTTCATTTCTTTGTCATATTAATTGAATTAAAACTAAATGAGAGGTATGTATATTTTAATTCCAGAATTATATTCATCATTTATATATATCATTAATTTTATATATACATTATATACATGTACTTTTAATAGTACATTACATTTGGGGATAAGAAATGAAATGCACCGTTCATGGTGATGGTAATCCATACGTACGCATGAACGCTACTTTCATTTCTATATCATACATTAATGAAATGAAATAATAATGATATAGAGGTATATTATAATTCCAGTATAACATCATATATAATAACTTTAAATCCATCCTTTACACGTCCCACATATGGCATTAACGAATCACATCACTTTGAGGGGGTGGGAGTCCGCACTTCCTTAAATGAAGATATCGTGTTTACCCATAATGGAAACCACAAAGGTATGCCCAAAATGAAAAATACTGAAGCATAAAGAAAAAAATAAACATATTATATATCATATATAAAAATAGTGACATCATAATGGCCACATTTGATGGTGTTAAATGAGTATTGAACAATCATCATTTCGGGAGGCAGAATTTCTCCATCCACGGAAACCGTATGTTCTTTAACCATTTGATGTAGTTGTGTGAGAGTGTAGCTCGAATAAATCTTATAACAACATCCTATTATATTTAAGATACTGGTGTTGTTACAAAAGAAGTAAATAAAAAGAGTTTAGAGGGTTGGAGAAGCAAAATAAAACAAATGAACAAGAGAGAATGAATTACCTTTAAAGGTGTAACTACTTTTGATTTGAGCCTAAAGGCTTCCTTTGAAGGGATTCCGCCCAAAGGGAATCATATAGGATGAGGATAGGGATGTGGATAGAGTAAATGGGCATGGGTTTGCCAAGACAAAGGCTTGAGGAGTGTGTGAAATGAGGTAGAGGTGGGGGCCTTTTATAAGAGGAGAGGAGGGGCACTTTTGGAATGTAAAGAAATATTACTTTATTTGAAAATGTGTTTCGGTTTTAAAAGGTCCCACATTGATATAATTCGTGGATATGGTGATAAGGGTTCTAAATACACCCATCCAATAAGTTTTGGACATGTGTAGTTCATAGATTTTACATTATATCTCCATTTTATTTAAATTGTTAAATAATGAGGTCATCGCTGCATCATCATGATGTCATAAATAAATTAATTTATTTAAAGTCTAAAAATTAAAAAAAAAAAATACTATGATGTATCAAATCTTTTTAGCTTTCCAATGACTATTTATAATCAAAATTCGGATCTTTATAACCCCATGTAAAAATTGTTTTCGTAGAACATCTCTTGTTCGTGTCATTTTTACTTTAACATTTAATAAAAAGTTATTTATGTCATTTCCCACCCAAAGTGGCTCCATGGGGTCCCCAAGTTGACCCATGGCTTGTCTTGGTCGGCCATGACACAACCAATGAGGGTAGGACATGTGTCAAGCTCATCTCATTTTATTAAATCATTATTTTTACCTTAAACTACACTAATTACCACTAATCGCGACTAAAAACTTAATAAGTTACTATTCACCAAAAAATTATTTTAATCTCATTGAACCACATTTTACTTATTAATGACAACCATGTATGTCATATTTTTGAAAATAAAAACACAATGATGGCAAAATTTCATTTAAACGGAAAATCAGTTTTTATAAGTACCACTTAGTTGTTTCACTATTCATCAAAAATTGAAGTTTTTCAGAAAATTACAAAAAATTCACCCTAAGCTATATTTGATATTACAAATTCAAAAATGAAGTCTATTTTACAAAATAAAAAACATATAAGTCACATTAATTAATTTAATAATTAATTCCTGATGTCAGAGCAAATAGCGTGTTTTTGTGGAACAATAAGTATCAAAAGATTGACACTAGTTTAAGTCCGATTTCAAAGTGAAATTAATTCCAACGACCACTATTGGATTTAATGGTAAAAATATTTTCTAATTTCACTTTAAAACCAATTCAAAAGATAATCTAATCATATAAATAAATTATATTAAAAATAGGGTTTGAATTAAAATACAACATTTTACAGTATTCATAAAAAAATGAACTTTATCAGAAAGGTACCAAAAATTTACACAAAGTAAATTTTGATGTCCCGATTCTAAAGAAGAGTTATATTTGGTCCAATAGAATTTATAAGATTGATCAAAACTATATTTAATGACAGTTCTCCGTCAAAAGTTGATAAGTGGACCTTTCGTGAAAATTAGGGTATAAATGCCTAAAATTGAACTCTTTCCATATGTTAAGCCTTTATCTTCTATTGGGTAAATGTAAAATCATTTAAAAACATATATAATCATATTTTAGTTATTTCTATCCATTCCCGCCAGTACAACGACTACTCGTTAACTAACATTTAAAATAATATTATTTTATTACTTGTGTGCAACGTATGTTTTCAAAGATACTCTTCGTTGCGTACCGAGTACGCTATCGAACGTAGAAACCCCTTTTAATTAAAATTAATATTTAATTCTTAAATATTAATAAATATGAAAATTCTTTATTCTTTATTTACCTGGGATGTTACATCCTTCCCCCCTTTTGGGAATTGCGTCCTCGCAATTTTATTCACTTATCAAAATAAGTGGGGGTATTTATCCCTCATAGCATTTTCAGATTCCCACGTTGCCTGTTCAATCACATGGTTTTTCCACAAAACCTTTACCTGATGAATCACCTTATTCCATAACACCTGCTCCCTGTGGTCATGAATCTGAACCGGTTGTTCCTCATAAGATAGGTTCTCTTCCAGCTGAACTACCTCTGGACTCAAAACATGAGATGGATCTGGCATATACTTCCTCAACATTGAAACATGAAAAACATTGTGTACCTGAGCTAAACTCGGAGTTAAAGACACTCGGTAAGAAACTGATCCAACTTTCTCCAGAATTTCATATGGTCCAATAAACCTTGGACTCAGCTTTCCTTTCTTACCAAATCTCATCACACTTTTCCAAGGAGAAACCTTGAGAAAAACATGATCACCTACCTCGAAAGATAGATCCTTCCTCCGGTTATCCGCATAACTCTTCTGCCTGCTCTGAGCTGTTCTCATGTGCTTCTGAATCAACTGAACTTTTTCTGCCATCTCTTCTACCAATTCTGGTCCCATCAGCTTCCTTTCACCCACTTCATCCCAAAATGCTGGAGTTCGACACCGCTTCCCATACAATGCCTCAAATGGTGCCATCTGTATACTAGAATGAAAACTGTTATTATAAGAAAACTCAACCAAAGAATTATGTTGGTCCCAACATCCCTGATAATCCATCGAACCAGCTCATAGCATATCCTCCAAGTTCCGAATAGTTTGTTCTGACTGCCCATCTGATTGAGGATGAAAAGATGTACTAAAATTTAATTCGGTACCCAACGACTTCTGAAGGCCTTTCCAAAAGTTAGAAGTAAACCTGGGATCACGGTCAGATACAATGGAGAGAGGAACTCCATGTAACCTGACTATCTCTTTAAGATACAAACGAGAAAGTTGATCTAGATAGAAAGTATCTCGTATAAAAAGGAAATGAGCAGATTTGGTCAAGCGATCAACAATAACCCAGATTGCATTATTACCTCGATATGTCCTCGGTAATCCCACAACAATGTCCATGGATATGTTTTCCCATTTCCACTCTGGCACTGGTAAAGGCTGAAGCATCCCTTTCGGTAACTGTCGCTCTGCTTTAACCTGTTGACATGTCAAACACTTCACAGTAAAATCAACAATATCTCTTTTCATTCCATCCCACCAGTAATACTCCCGCAGATCTCTGTACATCTTAGTACTGCCAGGATGAACTGAAAACGGGGAACTATGAGCCTCACATAACAACTCATTCATCAACTGTGAATCACAAGGCATACATAACCTTTTCCCAAACCTCAAAACACAATCGTTATCAATGTTGAATTTAGGCAACTTACCTTTCTGAACCAGCTCTACCTTTTTCTGCAACTTGCTGTCTTGCTTCTGTGCTTTCTTGATTCTGTCTGATTGAGAAGATTTCACTGATACCTGAAAAAAAAACAGAAGGACTTCCTGCACCAAAAACTTCTATTCCAAAGTTCATCAAATCAAAAACCAAAGGATCCCGTTCCAAATGCAACATTGCTAATGAAGCATCACTTTTTCGACTCAAATCATCAGCCACTTTATTTGCTTTTCCCGGATGGAAATGAATTGTGCAATTATAATCCTTGATTAATTCCAGCCATCTCCTCTGTCTCATGTTCAATTCTTTCTGAGCGAATATATACTTTAAACTTTTTTGATCAGTATATATTTTACACTTTACTCCATACAAATGATGCCTCCAAATTTTTAAAGCAAAGACAACAGCAGATAATTCCAAATCATGTGTAGGATAATTTACCTCATGAGTTTTCAACTGAAGTGAAGCATAAGCAATTACCTGATCATTCTGCATTAGGACACAACCAAGTCCTTTCAATGAAGCATCACTGTATATAACAAACTCACCATTCCTGGAAGGATGTTCCAAAACTGGATCATTCACCAATCTTTTTTTCAACTCCTTCGGTAGTAACCAGAGTCAACTGAGCCATCACTGCAACAAACTGTTCAGTTTTGATTATGACCATCTCAGGATATTGATTTCAAAGATCATTTCCCTCTATATGCCTTCCCAGAAAAGATGTTCTGTTTCATCTTTGTAAAACCATCCTTAACCCAAAAATATCTTAGGCGAAGCAACATTGTATTCCGTAAATGCTATATCATTTCAATAATATAATAATTTAACACTTTTCTAACTCCTAATGTTGTCTAAACCGACCTCTGATACCAACTATAAGGCTCCGACCTTAAACCTTACTTAATATTGAATTAAATGAATAATTCACGTTGAGGATCTTTTCAGGTTTATAGTTTTAGAGAATTAGAACATAACTATTACATCTCAAAAGATTACAAAGTAGTCACTTCTACTAAGTTTCCATAATAAAAAATACTCTTAAAAAGAAACGTGTCTAGTTCCATGTTTTATATAGGATGACATTCCCTTGATCCCATCCATGACCTTATTCCACATTAAGTCCTGTGAAAACATTTCAAAAAAACTTGGGGTGAGCATAAAAAGCTCAGTAAGGGATACACAAAGAATGAAAACTGTTAGTTTTTCAAACATCAAGTAAACCATATATACTCTATCAAAGTAATACCTTCACCTTCATGAAGTAGTAAAAACTCTTCACTGAATAAAGTATCATTACTTACCTTTTTGTAACCAAAGTATTACCATAAGACCCATAAAAAGAACACATAACATATATAAAGGTAACTTGGGACATAAACATACTTAAGTGGAATAACCATACGGTCGACTTCCACACATATCACTTAATGGAATATCCATACGGCCTATTTTCATACATACTTAATGGAATAACCATACGGCCGACTTCCATACCCAATGAATTGAAGGTTATAACGTAACCACCCATCCTGGTATTCACGGCACCACCCGTCATATGGTTTATAACGTAACCACCCGTTAAAATGTCCAAGTACCAATATAAAATCATAAAACATAAAACCAATATAAAGGAATGATAACATTTCCACATTTCAATCACAATATATCATAAATATATTCACATAATAGATTCCTTTTTCAAAACCATTTTCAATACCAAAATACATAAAAGATTATATGGTATTTATTTTAATCTAAAAACATTACGGCTTGTTGAGAAAGCCAAAGACCAAATAATACTCGCGGCGGCGGAAAAGGTCGTTGTCGCCTCGTACGTTAAAAGAAACATTCCTTTTTGTCGTTTTGTAAAACGCTTCGTAGAAAAAGATTCCTTTTGTATAAAAGTAAAAGTCAAAGGGGTTTATACACTGTATAAAAGAAAGTTGTGTATAAAACGAAATATGCCTCAATGAAAGGAGATTGAGACGAAGTCCCTTATCTCGGGTCCGACTTGACTCGATCGTTCTTTAATGTCCTGAATAATAAACTTGAGTTAATTTATACATGATTAAGAACCTTTTTAAAGTTAATTATTCCTTTTATATCACTTATTGCCATGTTATAAACATTATGTAACCATTTAAGTTAATAATGTTCATTTTGTCGGTATTTGGTTCTAAAGTCAAAAATAGACTTCTTACACTTACATGTTGTTAATTTGGTCAAAGGTTCATTATATCCAGAATAATAATAATGATGTGGATAACATATATATCATATATATTCAACATATACAAGTATTTATAATATTACATCACATTTAGAGGTAAGAAATGAAATGCACCGTTCATGGAGACGGTAAGCCGTACGTACGCATGAACGCTACTTTCATTTCTTTGTCATATTAATGGAATTAAAATTAAATGAGAGGTATGTATATTATAATTCAAGAATTATATTCATCATTTAGATATATCATTAATTTTATATATCCATTATATACATGTACTTTTAATAGTACATTAAATTTGGGGATAAGAAATGAAATGCACCGTTCATGGAGACGGTAAGCCGTACGTACGTATGAATGCTACTTTCATTTCTATCTCATACTTTAATGAAATGAAATAATAATGATATAGAGGTATATTATAATTCCAGTATAACATCATATATAATAACTTTAAATCCATCCTTTACACATCCCACATATGGCATTAACGAATCACATCACTTTGAGGGGGCGGTAGTCCGCACTTCCTTAAATGAAGATATCATGTTTACCCATAATGGAAACCACAAAAGTATGCCCAAAATGAAAAATACAGAAGCTTAAAGAAAAAAATAAACATATTATATATCATATATAAAAATAGTGACATCATAATGGCCACCTTTGAAGGTGTTAAATGAGTATTGAACAATCATTGTTTCGGGAGGCAGAATTTCTCCATCCACGGAAATCGTATGTTCTTTAACCATTTGATGTAGTTGTGTGAGAGTGTAGCTCGAATAAATCTTATAAAAACATCCTAATATATTTAAGATACTGGTGTTGTTACAAAAGAAGTAAATAAAAAGAGTTTAGTGGGTTGGAGAAGCAAAATAAAACAAATGAACAAGAGAGAATGAATTGCCTTTAAAAGTGTAACAACTATTGATTTGAGCCTAAAGGCTTCCTTTGAAAGGATTACTCCCAAAGGGAATCGTCTAGGATGAGGATAGGGATGTGGAGAGAGTAAATGGGTAAGGTTTGTCCGAACCAAAGGCTTGAGGAGTGTGTGAAATGAGGTAGAGGTGGAGGCCTTTTATAAGAGGAGAGGAGGGGAACTTTTGGAAAGTAAAGAAATATTACTTTATTTGAAAATGTGTTTCAGTTTTAATAGGTCCCATATTGATATAATTCGTGGATAAGGTGATAAGGGTTCTAAATACACCCATCCAATAAGTTTTGGACATGTGTAGTTCATATATTTTACATTATCTTTCCATTTTATTTAAATTGTTAAATAATGAGGTCATCGCTGCATCATCATGATGTCATAAATAAATTAATTTATTTAAAGTATAAAAATTAAAAAAAATACTATGATGTAGGAAAGATTTTTAGATTTCCAATGACTATTTATAATCAAAATTCTGATCTTTATAACCCCATGTAAAAATTGTTTTCATAGAACATCTCTTGTTCGTGTCATTTTTTACTTTAACATTTAATAAAAAGTTATTTATGTCATTTCCCACCCAAAGTGGCTCCATGGGGTCCCCAAGTTGACCCATGGCTTTTCTTGGTCGGCCATGACACAACCAATGAGGGTAGGACATGTGTCAAGCTCATCTAACTTTATTAAAGCATTATTTTTACCTTAAACTACACTAATTACCACTAATCGCGACTAAAAACTTAATAAGTCACTATTCACCAAAAAATTATTTTAATCTCATTGAACCACATTTTACTTCTTAATGACAACCATGTATGTCAGATTTTTGAAAATCAAAACACAATGATGGCAAAATTTCATTTAAACGGAAAATCAGTTTTTATAAGTACCACTTAGTGGTTTCAGTATTCATAAAAAATTGAAGTCTTTCAGAAAAATACCAAAAATTCACCCTAATCTATATTTGATATTACGAATTCAAAAATGAAGTATATTTTAAAAAATACAAAACATATAAGTCACATTAATTAATTTAATAATTAATTTCCACTGTCATAGCAAATAGCGTGTTTTTATGGAACAATAAGTATCAAAAGATTGACACTAGTTTAAATCCGATTTCAAAGTGAAATTAATTCCAACGACAACTATTGGATTTAATGGTAAAAATATTTTCTAATTTCACTTTAAAACCAATTAAAAAGATAATCTAATCATATAAATAAATTAGATTAAAAAGAGGGTTTGAATTAAAATACAACATTTTACACTATTCATAAAAAAATGAACTTTATCAGAAAGGTACCAAAAATTTACACAAAGTAAATTTTGATGTCCCGATTCTAAAGAAGAGTTATATTTGGTCCAATAGAATTTATAAGATCGATCAAAACTATATTTAATGACAGTTCTCCGTCAAAAGTTGATAAGTGGACCTTTCGTGAAAATTAGGGTATAAATGCCTAAAATTGAACTCTTTCCGTATGTTAAGCCTTTATCTTCTATTGGGTAAATGTAAAAACATTTAAAAACATATATAATCATATTTCAGTTATTTCTATCCATTCCCGCCAGTACAACGACTACTCGTTAACTAACATTTAAAATAATATTATTTTATTACTTGTGTGCAATGTAAGTTTTCAAAGATACTCATCGTTGCGTACCGAGTACGCTATCGAATGTAGAAACCCCTTTTAATTATAATTAATATTTAATTCTTAAATATTAATAAATATGAAAATTATTTATTCTTTATTTACCTAGGATGTTACATCCTTCCCCCCTTTTGGGAATTGCGTCCTCGCAATTTTATTCACTTATCAAAATAAGTGGGGGTATTTATCCCTCATAGCATTTTCAGATTCCCACGTTGCATCTTCAATCACATAGTTTTTCCACAAAACCTTTACCTGATGAATCACCTTATTCCATAACACCTGCTCCGTGTGGTCATGAATCTGGACCGGTTGTTCCTCATAAGATAGGTTCTCTTCCAGCTGAACTACCTCTGGACTCAAAACATGAGATGGATATGGCATATACTTCCTCAACATTGAAACATGAAAAACATTGTGTACCTGAGCTAAACTCGGAGGTAAAGCCACTCGGTAAGCAACTGATCCAACTTTCTCCAGAATTTCATATGGTCCAATAAACCTTGGACTCAGCTTTCCTTTCTTACCAAATCTCATCACACTTTTCCAAGGAGAAACCTTGAGAAAAACATGATCACCTACCTCGAAAGATAGATCCTTCCTCCGGTTATCCGCATAACTCTTCTGCCTGCTCTGAGCTGTTCTCATGTGCTTCTGAATCAACTGAACTTTTTCTGCCATCTCTTCTACCAATTCTAGTCACATCAGCTTCCTTTCACCCACTTCATCACAAAATGCTGGAGTTCGACACCGCTTCCCATACAATGCCTCAAATGGTGCCATCTGTATACTAGAATGAAAACTGTTATTATAAGAAAACTCAACCAATGAAAGATTTTGGTCCCAAATTCCCTGATAATCCATCGAACAAGCTCCTAGCATATCCTCCAAGGTCCGAATTGTTCGTTCTGACTGCCCATCTGATTGAGGATGAAAAGCTGTACTAAAATTTAATTCAGTACCCAACGACTTCTGAAGGCCTTTCCAAATGTTAGAAGTAAACCTGGGATCACGGTCAGATACAATGGAGAGAGGAACTCCATGTAACCTGACTATCTCTTTAAGATACAAATGGGAAAGTTGATCTAGAGAGAAAGTATCTCGTATAGAAAGGAAATGAGCAGATTTGGTCAAGCGATCAACAATAACCCAGATTGCATTATTACCTCGAGATGTCCTCGGTAATCCCACAACAATGTCCATGGATATGTTTTCCCATTTCCACTCTGGCACTGGTAATGGCCGAAGCATCCCTTTCGGTAACTGCAGCTCTGCTTTAACCTGTTGACATGTCAAACACTTCACAGTAAAATCAGCAATATCTCTTTTCATTCCATCCCACCAGTAATACTCCCGCAGATCTCTGTACATCTTAGTACTGCCAGGATGAACTGAAAATGGGGAACTATGAGCCTCACATAACAACTCATTCTTCAACTGTGAATCACAAGGCACACATAACCTCTTCCCAAACCTCAAAACACAATCGTTATCAATGTTGAATTTAGGCAACTTACCTTTCTGAACCATCTCTACATTTTTCTGCAACTCGCTGTCTTGCTTCTGTGCTTTCATGATTCTGTCTGATAGAGAAGATTTCACTGATACCTGAAAAAAAACAGAAGGACTTCCTACACCAACAACTTCTATTCCAAAGTTCATCAAATCAAAAACCAAAGGATCCCGTTCCAAACGCAACATTGCTAATGAAGCATCACTTTTTCGACTCAAAGCATCAGCCACTTTATTTGCTTTTCCCGGATGGTAAAGAATTGTGAAATTATAATCCTTGATTAATTCCAGCCATCTCCTCTGTCTCATGTTCAATTCTTTCTGAGTGAATATATCCTTTAAACTTTTGTGATCAGTATATATTTCACACTTTACTCCATACAAATGATGCCTCCAAATTTTTAAAGCAAAGAAAACAGCAGCTAATTCCAAATCATGTGTAGGATAATTTACCTCATGAGTTTTCAACTGACGTGAAACATAAGCAATTACCTGATCATTCTGCATTAGGACACAACCAAGTCCTTTCAATGAAGCATCAATGTATATAACAAACTCACCATTCCAGGAAGGAAGTGCCAAAACTGGAGCATTCACCAATATTCTTTTCAACTCCTTCGGTAGTAACCAGAGTCAACTGATCCATCACTACAACAAACTATTTAGTTTTGATTCTGACCATCTCAGGATATTGATTTCAAAGATCATTTCCCTCTATATGCCTTCCCAGAAAATCTGTTCTATTTCATCTATGTAAAACCATTCGTAACCCAAAAATATCTTAGGCGAAGCAACATGGTATTCCGTAAATGCTATATCATTTCAATCATATTATAATTTAACACTTTTCTAACTCCTAATGTTGTCTAAACCGACCTCTCATACCAACTATAAGGCCCCGACCTTAAAACTTACTTAATATTGAATTAAATGAATAATTCACGTTGAGGATCTTTTCAGGTTTAGAGTTTTAGAGAATTATAACATAACTATTACATCTCAAAAGATTACAAATTAGTCACTTCTACTAAGTTTCCATAATAAAATAACTCTTAAAAAGAAACGTGTCTAGTTCCATGTTTTATATAGGATGACATTCCCTTGATCCCATCCTTGACCTTATTCCACATTAAGTCCTGTGAAAACATTTCAAAAAAACTTGGGGTGAGCATAAAAAGCTCAGTAAGGGATACACAAAGAATGAAAACTGTTAGTTTTTCAAACATCAAGTAAACCATATATACTCTATCAAAGTAATACCTTTACCTTCATGAAGTAGTAAAAACTCTTCACTGAATAAAGTATCATTACTTACCTTTTTGTAAACAAAGGATTACCATAAGACCCATAAAAAGAACACATAACATATATAAAGGTAACTTGGGACATAAACATACTTAAGTGGAATAACCATACGGTCGACTTCCACACATATCACTTAATGGAATAACTATACGGCCTATTTCCATACATACTTAATGGAATAGCCATACAGCCAACTTCCATACCCAATGCATTGGAGGTTATAATGTAACCACCCATCCTGGTATTCACGGCACCACCCGTCATATGGTTTATAACGTAACCACCCATTAAAATGTCCAAGTACCAATATAAAATCATAAAACATAAAACCAATATAAAGGAATGATAACATTTCAACATTTCAATCACAATATATCATAAATATATTGACATAATAGAATCCTTTTTCAAAACCATTTTCAATACCAAAATACATAAAAGAGTATATGGTATTTATTTTATTCTAAAAACATTACGGCTTGTTGAGAAAGCCAAAGACCAAATAATACTCGCGGCGGCGGAAAATGTCGTTGTCGCCGCGTACGTTAAAAGAAACATTCCTTTATTTCGTTTTGTAAAATGCTTCGTAGAAAAAGATTCCTTTTGTATAAAAGTAAAAGTCAAAGGGGTTTATACACCGTATAAAAGAATGTTGTGTATAAAAATAAATATGCCTCAATGAAAGGAGATTGAGACGAAGTCCCTTACCTCGGGTCTGACTTGACTCGATCGTTCTTTAACGTCCTGAATAATAAACTTGAGTTAATTTATACTTGATTAAGAACCTTTTTAATGTTCATTATTCCTTTTATATCACTTATTTCCATGTTATAAACATTATGTAACCATTTATGTTAATAATGTTCATTTTGTCGGTATTTGGTTCTAATGTCAAAAATAGAATTCTTACACTTACATGTTGTTAATTTGGTCAAAGGTTCGTTATATCCAAAATGATAATAATGATTTGGATAAAATATATATCATATATATTCATCATATACATGTATTTATAATATTACATCACATTTAGAGGTAAGAAATGAAATGCACCGTTCATGGAGACGGTAAGCCGTACGTACGCATGAACGCTACTTTCATTTCTTTGTCATATTAATGGAATTAAAACTAAATGAGAGGTATGTATATTTTAATTCCAGAATTATATTCATCATTTAGATATATCATTAATTATATATATCCATTATATAGAAGTAATTTTAATAGTACATTACATTTGGGGATAAGAAATGAAATGCACCGTTCATGGAGACGGTAAGCCGTACGTACGCATTAACGCTACTTTCATTTCTATATCATACTTTAATAGAAAGAAATAATAATGATATAGAGGTATATTATAATTCCAGTATAACATCATATATAATAACTTCAAATCCATCCTTTACACGTCCCACATATGGCATTAACGAATCACATCACTTTGAGGGGGCGGTAGTCCGCACTTCCTTAAATGAAGATATCATGTTTACCCATAATGGAAACCATAAAGGTATGCCCAAAATGAAAAATACAGAAGCTTAAAGAAAAAAATAAACATATTATATAGCATATATAAAAATAGTGACATCATAATGGCCACCTTTGAAAGTGTTAAATGAGTATTGAACAATCATCGTTTCGGGAGGCAGAATTTCGCCATCCACGGAAACCGTATGTTCTTTAACCATTTGATGTAGTTGTGTGAGAGTTTAGCTCAAATAAATCTTATAGAAAAATCCTATTATATTAATGATACTGGTGTTGTTGCAAAAGAAGTAAATAAAAAGAGTTTAGAGGGTTGGGGAAGCAAAATAAAACAAATGAACAAGAGAGAATGAATTACCTTTAAAAGTGTAACTACTTTTGATTTGAGTCTAAAGGCTTCCTTTGAAAGGATTCTGCCCAACGGGAATCCTCTAGGATGAGGAGAGGGATGTGGAGAGAGTAAATGGGCAGGGGTTGGCCGAGCCAAAGGCTTTAGGAGTGTGTGAAATGAGGTAGAGGTGGGGGCCTTTTATAAGAGGAGAGGAGGGGCACTTTTGGAAAGTAAAGAAATATTACTTTATTTGAAACTGTTTTTTGGTTTTAAAAGGTCCCACATTGATATAATTCGTGGATAAGGTGATAAGGGTTCGAAATCCACCCATCCAATAAGTTTTGGACATGTTTAGTTCATATATTTCACATTATCTTTCCATTTTATTTAAATCGTTAAATAATGAGGTCATCGCTGCATCATTATGATGTCATAAATAAATAAATTAATTTAAAGTCTAAAAATTATACAAAAAATACTATGATGTAGGAAATCTCTTTAGCTTACCAATTACTATTTATAATCAAAAATATGATCTTTATAACCCCATGTAAAAATTGTTTTCGTAGAACATCTCTTGTTCGTATCATTTTTACTTTAACATTTAATAAAAAGTTATTTATGTCATTTCCCAACCAAAGTGGCTCCATGGGGTCCCCAAGTTGACCCATGGCTTGTCTTGGTCTTCCATGACACAACCAATGAGGGTAGGACATGTGTCAATCTCATCTCATTTTATTAAAGCATTATTTTTACCTTAAACTACACTAATTACCACTAATCGCGATTAAAAACTTAATAAGTTACTATTCACCAAAAAATTATTTTAATCTCATTGAACCACATTTTAATTCTTAATGACAACCATTTATGTCGGATTTTTTAAAATCAAAACACAATGATGGAAAAATTTCATTTAAACGGAAAATCAGTTTTTATAAGTACCACTTAGTGGTTTCACTATTCATCAAAAATTGAAGTTTTTCAGAAAATTACCAAAAATTCACCCTAAGCTATATTTGATATTACAAATTCAAAAATGAAATTTATTTTACAAAATTCAAAACATATAAGTCACATTAATTAATTTAATAATTAATTCCCACTGTCAGAGCAAATAGCGTGTTTTTATGGAACAATAAGTATCAAAAGATTGACACTAGTTTAAGTCCGATTTCAAAGTGAAATTAATTCCAACGACCACTATTGGATTTAATGGTAAAAATATTTTCTAATTTCACTTTAAAACCAATTCAAAAGATAATCTAATCATATAAATAAATTAGATTAAAAATAGGGTTTGAATTAAAATACAACCTTTTACACTATTCATAAAAAATGAACTTTATCAGAAAGGTACCAAAAATTTACACAAAGTAAATTTTGATGTCCCGATTCTAAAGAAGAGTTATATTTGGTCCAATAGAATTTATAAGATCTATCAAAACTATATTTAATGACGGTTCTCCGTCAAAAGGTGATAAGTGGACCTTTCGTGAAAATTATGGTATAAATGCCTAAAATTGAACTCATTCCGTATTTTAAGCCTTTATCTTCTATTGGGTAAATGTAAAAACATTTAAAAACATATATAATCATATATTAGTTATTTCTATCCATTCCCGCCAGTACAACGGCTACTCGTTAACTAACATTTAAAATAATATTATTTTATTACTTGTGTGCAACGTAAGTTTTCAAAGAAACTAATCGTTGCGTACCGAGTACGCTATCGAACGTAGAAACCCCTTTTAATTAAAATTAATATTTAATTCGTAAATATTAATAAATATGAAAATTCTTTATTCTTTATTTACCTGGGATGTTACAATAACCATTTCCAACAATAAATATTCCATGTCCTACTACAAGTGCAAAAGTGAACAAAAGCACAAAATAATAACAACGGCCAAAATCCACAAAATGGTCCAAACTACAAGTTCAGATCCTCCACCAAGTCATATCCATGTCCACTCAACTATCTAGGAAGGACCCTCTCCCTTCTCCTGACCTACAAACATGAAGTCCGCTTGGGTACCCAATGGCATCCCGAGAAGGGTGTGAGTACAACTTAGTAGGCCACCACCAACGATGTCTACAAAATATCCAGTATGAATAGGTAGTGCATGAAAAATTAATATGAGTGATAATTTCCTTGTAATTATTTAATGTTCCATTAACCAATTCAGATCCAAATCCATGACCTCTTCAATTACCATTCATTTCACACCAATTATCATCACATACCATTTCATAACATTTCCATTGGTTAACCACATACATTATTTTACATGCGTCTAAGGCCAACAATAACATGAAAGAGGGTAAACACATCGTTATCCTATCTCACTATGACTAAATGCCTTGTATCACTCATATGCTCACCTCTAAGCCTCAGTCTGGGTGGATGGAACCATTATGAGAATAGATCTCCAGTCCCTATTCCTAACAGGGGCATTTAGGGGGGGAGTTCAGAGCATCATTCTTCACTCGATCCATGGGCGTAGATCCTTATGTCATACCCCACTCTACTAATCCATGTTCCATGCTTATATATATAAGTAACCATCAACCCACCATACCCTTGTGCTTTGACAAACACCATTAACAACAACCCACATGAGAATTCACATTATGCCTTAACCCATTAACACATTACCATTTCACATCATTTAATAATTCACCCAATTCCCTTGTGTTATGCCTATATCAAAAAGCATTGAACACTAAACCCATGACCTATCCCGTTATCATCTTTAATCTGTTTACACATTACCAATTTAACCCGTTCAATATTTCCATGAATCAACCATTCAATCCATTGCAAATAAGCTTTAGGTTATTGCCATGTCTAGGTGCATCACCTAACTTCTATTCCAAGTTCAACCAATCATTCCAACATATTCATCAAGGGATATATCATTTATTTCAACAAGGTCACGTGTTTAATAACAATCCCTAAGCCCAAGAAAATCTGGTACACCCCATGGATGGCCCCAATTAGGTCAAGTCATTCTCAACGCATCCCATGGGGATCGTGAGAGTTCCCATTTACCATTTTGAAGAATCATTTATTCCAAATGAATCCAAGTTAATCGAATATCATCAAAAGGAAACTATGAGAAAAGCCAAACATGCATAAATCCAGCATAATACTACGGGATAAAATTTTTAACCCACCTACCTAGAAACCGCGGTTGAACACACACTCAATCGAGTCCTTAGACCCGAATTTGACTAGCCTTTGGAGCTTCAACCTAGAACCCACCCAAAAGATAGGGTTTTAGAGCTTTTGAACAAGGGGGAGAGAAGATACAAACCATAAACCAGAAAGAGAATAAAGGATGGGATTAACATTACCCGGAGCTTTGATCCGCATCCAACAGCACCAAAAATCCCTTAGAAACGAGGGAGATCGACCTCTTGGAGGTCTTGGGAGATTTGGTTTGTTCCTAGGGTGAAGAGGGAGGAATGGAGAGTAAATCCCGAGTTGGTTCTAAAAATCTCGGGGTGGAAAGTTTGTAATTTTTCAAAACATTAAGAGGTCGCATGGTTTGGCGACATGTTTTGACAAACCGTGCACATGCTACTATCTGGAGGTGGAGGGGTTGCATAGTTTACGTGGGAAGGCCGTGCGGTTTTCCCCGGCCATACGCAGGCCGTGCACCCAGGCTTTTCTTGCCCAACATTCCGTTATTTCGTGCTTCAAGCCCCCAAAACACCCCCAAGACCTCTCATACTTTCAGAAGAAATCCCTTGAATCCCGAAACAAAGGATTCAACCAAAACATAACGAAAACATACCCTTCCAAAAACCAGGATCTTACACATACATAGAATAGAGATCATGAGGCCATCAACGCCAAAACACATTATACCTATAATAGTCCTTAGGAAGCAATATCCAGAATATATGTGTTTAAAATAACTAAAATCCATTACAGACTTCTCCACAAACATATATAGGGGAATCTAACCACTGTGCATACTAGAATGGGTAACTTCCGTGAGAAGAGAGTGGGGCCAAAGGGGGTAGTCAGCCATCCATCCATCCACCAGAATGTTTTAGAAAACACATTCTATGTCTCAGAATCTCTTAGTGTCAGTTTACCTAACCGAAAGGGTAGATTAGAATATAGAAATAGAAAAATTACATGATATATATTAGTTCCCCACCACACTATGAGGACAACCTAGTCTCAGAAACAACTGTAGCTAACATCAATCAGACACCCAAATACCATTTATAATACTACATATTCTATAAGAACAAAACCATTATAAAATAAAAACTAAATTACTTTATAACATATTATTAGTTTCACTTTTTGTTAATTATTTCTTAAACATTAATTAACACATATAATTTACACATCACATCACATTACAATATCAACATAGGTTAATGCCCTCCTTGAATAAACAAACTGAGTCCACACCTTCTCATAATTTCATCCTCAACATTGCATCCTAGAAATCTCCACCCCCTTGGGATAAACATTTATTCACTTTTTTAAATATATTACTTTCCATATTCGTAGGTTCTCAAAGAAATCATTCTAAACTCCCCAAAACTAGGGGATCAACATGGTGAGTAGATGAACTACCCATCGAGTCTTTTTCAAATATATTAGGGGAGTAAACTCATCCAACCATAAGGAGATAAACAGAATAATAAAATGGCATACGATACAAATCTTCACCTGATAAGGAAAAAGAGTAACCAAACACATTATTCCACCTCACGAGGTGGGGAAAGGAATGTAGATTCACAAACAAGAGATTGAACAAGCATCCAACTTTCATAATAATGGGTAATCCCATTTTCAACTAATTACGGAATATTTTATTTCCTCAAAAATATCAGTATACATATATGGATTC
Source organism: Viscum album (assembly GCA_963277665.1). Classification (NCBI taxonomy): domain Eukaryota; kingdom Viridiplantae; phylum Streptophyta; class Magnoliopsida; order Santalales; family Viscaceae; genus Viscum; species Viscum album. Next base: position 544,676,751 of record OY728156.1, read on the forward strand.
ATATGTCCTCTCCAGGAGTCAGCTGCTTCAATAACAATCGGGCATCCCTACCCCTCATACCATAACTACCCTCTAAGCTCAGCAGTCCCTAGCTCAAGTCACATCTGAGCCTCCCAGCACTGCGTACAACAACAACCCTCTATGATCAGCCATCCAAGGCACACAAAACATCACAAGAAGCATGAAAAAAACATAGTTATGGGATCTCATCCCAAAAGAGTGGAATCCAAACATCACAAATAGTGAGATCTCGTGGCAAAAAAAACACAAGGAACATGGCTATTATAAGAAAGTTGGAAACTCATTCCCTGCAATGGAATTATCATCAATCAATAAAGTGGATCTTTTCCATCATGATTTAACCAATTAATTAATAGATGTTCCATCTATGGGAAACCCAACCAACAAGCTATCTCAATCTATCAAACATTAATAGAAAAATTAAATTAACATTCCTTTATATCTAATTTATAAACAAGAATGAACATGATTCAGGTTCATTAGACAATTTTCTTAAACATGCATACTTAAATCAATTTGATTAACATAAAATTACAACAAGAATAACATAATTCATTAAACATGCCTCTTTGTAATTTTACTAATTAATTATAAATTAATTCCAGATTTATGTTTTTTAGTGATTTCCATCAAGAAAAACATGCTAAACCAATCAAGTAATAGAAATTACACTATCTAGTAAATCTATAGGAAAACTGTTATTACAGTATAAAGAAGCTACATCGTTATTCAATAAAAAATATTCTTTAATACAATTCATGTAAATATTTGGTCAATTTCGTTATGATCCAAGGGGATAAATCATGCTAAATCTACAATTTCACGTAAATAAATAGAGAATAAATGAATCCACTTCTTGATAAGGTCTTTGAAAATCTTCACACGAGAAATATCCATGAAATGGATCTCTGATCACTTCTCTTGCAATAACTGCATCCAACCGAGGATTTTGCGGCATCATCACACCAACAACAACTGGTAGAACCGCATTAAAACCATGGGTAAGAAAATGACATAGCACGATCAGAATATAAAAGAGGAAACATGATCAAAGCTGGGAAAATCTGCTAGAAAATAGAGGAAAACACAACATGTGTCATGTCGGGTCAATACAGATTGAATATGGCCGCCCATGATCAATTCATGTCGAAGGGATATCCAAACCACTAAAGGGGGGACTGTCGGGTATCCTGGCATGAAAGGTAGGGAAGCAGATGTTGTAGGGTTTGATAACCCAAGTGGCTGGAATGTTTTAAAATATTACAGTATTGGTGAATTACACTGTATGAAATCCCCATTCATGTCATGTAATTCATTGAGCATGGTTACCACATATAAACATACACCATTTGATTTAATTTTATTTTTCAAACCCCAAAATATTAAATGACTTGAATCCCTCTTTCACACTTTGAAATTATTCTACATGGTGTGAAACACAATTTTATGTTTTGAATGTTCCATGCTCCCAGATCTCAACACTCGAGTCCCTCCAAACACCCTCTTACCCTTATTTAAGCTCTGCAAGCCATATGAACATGAAATGGGTCAATCCACATGGATCTAAACCCTTAAAATTTATAACATAAATATAGTTAATTTTAAAAAAAATTAATATTTTTTACAATTCACTGAAACATTAGTCTTTTCAGTAAAGTAAAACAATTACCTCCTCATATAGTTTTGTCACATTAAATCAAAAATTGAAATTTATTTCAAAATATTAGTTTTATAAAACACTTATAAATAAATTATAATATTCAATAATAAAAAAAACGAAACAAAATTATGATGAAAATATTTTTTTTAATAATAAAATTACATTACTAAAAATTTGTGTTCATATTTCAGTGAATTAATTAACAAATTAACAATTACTATGAATATTATTTATTTTATAATTTCATTAATATTGTTAATTATCTATTATTAAAATCTTGTTCATATCATTAAAATTTAAGTAATAATAATTTTTTTGTCATTGCTCGATGTTGTATATCTTGTATGCTATCAAACATAGTATTTCTATTTCAAATCATGGGATGTTACAGAAATTCTCACAATAAACATTACTATTTTAATAATGGCCAAAACTAGTATGAACCAAGTTAATTATGGGTGCGAGGGATAATATTTTTTCGATCCATATGAGAAATAAAATAAGATAGGATATGGAGTTGAAAATATTGCGGTTATTACAAACCATAAATATTGAGGTTTTATTGGAAACCTGGACTAATAAAAATTTCCTAAAATAGTAAATAATATAAAAATGGAGTTCCATGGATGTTCAAGTGATTAATACCATAGAGGAAAAAAATATTCAATATCCTATGTTTAAATAGTGTAGGAAGAACCAACTAGGTAAATTTCTAATAGGAATAAAATATATTTTATATTTAAAAAGGAAATCGTAGTGTGGTAAAATTTAGAGAAGAAAGGAATACATACATTAACTCAAATTGAAACAAAAATGTTCATCCATGGGTATCACATAAAATTTTCTACTTTAAATTTGGTGAGTCTGAACATTTATAAAATTATCTCCCTATGAAGAAATATTGTGAAACAAGTCAGCATGATTTTATGATTAATGTTTTGGAAACATTATATGTAATATAGATGAAGATGATTAAATTTTCAATATTATATGAATTCTACGATTTGATTTAATTTTTTTTATATTTAAAGTAGGCGACATTATTATATTTAGAATTATGAATCATAGGATATGATTTAGTTATATGAATAAAACTCATGATGAAAGGATATATGAAGTAAAATAAATTATTTATGTATCTAAATATAGGTTATTTATAGATATGATGTAGTGGTATTTTATTTGAGGGTTTAAAAGTTTAAAAATGATAATTTATTCAAAGTTATATATACTTTTTGAGGTATTATGTGATTTTATTCAATGGTTATTAATGACATTTTAGAGTTTTTTAATGGTTATTATTTGATGATAATTTTATATGAAACCCCTAGGTTTAACATGTTATTCAATGTAAATGTTTTTTTGAAAACAATGTTAATATATTTTTGAGATATAAGATAAATGGTATATATAACCATTATGGTTACCAAATTATTAAATTTGAAGTTTATTATGGTTAATTAGGATAATGGATTTTCAAATTTTTGGAAACATATAGGATTGTTTTAAATGTAAAATTATAGGCCAATATATATTTTAATATCATTGTTTTTTATAATATTTAATGAATAAATATTGAGTTAACCATTACAACTATGCATTAAATTGTATCAATAATCTTTAAGACTTATTTTAGGATAAGGTTTATCATGCAATTTTTAGTTAATTTTACTATTTTTTTTTGTCGATTTATGTCTCCCGGATTTATCTTTTTTATGGAATGTACATTTTGGATGACAGATTATTAGGAAATATATATTTTTCATCTAAATTTATGAGTGACTAATGATTTTTGGAGAAAAATTTTAATTCCATTTTAGAAGAATATATGATCAAATATTTTGGATTATTTTTTAAAATTTTTTCATGATGGATTTTAATAATTTCAGTGTTTAGTTATTTGTGGAATGATTTATGTTAAATTGAGGGAAATAGTTTCTTATTATGGTTTTGGATATTTATTTATTATTTCTTCATATAAAGAATTTCTGATGAATATTGAAACAATATGGTCTTTATTTATTTGATATAAATAGAAGTAATGGATTGATATATTTTTATGATTTCATTGATATATTGTATATTGAAATTAATTCTTCATATATTAAAAATTCATCTGGTCATTTCATTATCGGATTTTAAAATTAGCCGAAGATTAAAAATGACTCAGACACATCCATGGGATGAAATTGAAATTATGAAATAGAAAAAATTAACTATGTATATTTTCTCATATTCTGTATCTCATTGTTAAAATAATTCCCTAGACTCTATTATATAGAATATAAATATATTGAGTATTATATAGAAAATATATCTTAGTGATCAATTTAAACATTTTTAAAATCATTTAAAAGTACAAGTCTCACAATTGAAAATTCATAGTTTATGAGATATTTATATAATGATATTTTTAATATTCTTAACATATACTGTAATTTTGTTTTACAAAAGAAAATTAATCCATGAGGTTTACTCAAAACCAATGAAAATAATAAATGTTATTTCTTTCAACTTTTTTATTATTATCTTCCACTCTACATTTCTTCTCTATAACACTATTTTAAGGTTCCATTTTTATTGAATCATTCAAATTAATTCTTAATAGACTCATCTTCCACTACATTAAAATGATTAGAAAACGTTCTAAAACCATTTATATGATAAATGATTTTAGAATTTTTTGGATTCGTTTTTTCTTGAGGGAAAATGTAACACCTTGAGATTTGAATATCTAATTTTCCATTAAATAATAATTTGTCCGAATATATATGTTACAAAAAGACAGAACAAAATTATTTATAATATATTTATTTATAATAAATTATGAATATAAAATATTATTCATCATTATAAAATTAATATAATTTTAACACCTCAATGTAAATAAAAACATTTTAATTAATCTAATTAATGTTAAAAATTGATATTTTTCAATGAAATGTATTTATAGTGCTTCATATTTTAACTTAATAAATTAAATTTAACAACTTTAGTAGAATATATATAATATAAATATCTATATATTAATATACTAAAATATTATTAATTATAAATTTATGTGAAATAATATTAAGAACACTTCTTGTTTAAAAGGGGAGTTTTTATTTAAAATGAGTTTTTTTAATATTCTATATTTTCATCTAAAACCCAAATTTATAAATTTTAAATTATTAAAATTCACTTCATTTTCAATTTTTTTATGTCAAAATTATATTTGTGTGAATATTTTGCTTATTTATGAATATGATAACATTTTTTTGAATAGAAAATTTACCAATTTTGCAAGAAACCGCCACTTTTAAGACATTTTCATGACATAAGATTTAGTTGAATGATTAAAAAAATTTATAACAAATCTATATATTTAATTGTAAAAACATTTGGTTGAATTTTTATTTATTTTTCAATCCAATATTTTTTATATATTTTAAAACCTATGAATTTTTTTGTTATAATAAAAGTATTATCCTTGAACATTTTATTAAAGTAATTATATTAAAAGATAAATTTGGTTATGGATTATTTAAAAATCATTTATCTATAGTTTTTTATTTAATTAACCATTAATAGTCACAATTATCAATTAGATTATTGATTTTTCTGCAAAATCTTTTTTATGCCTAATAAGTAAATTTTAAAAAAAATTGTTTTCTATTACATTACACACACATATATTAAAAGTAATTTTTAACCCATTAGTAAATATAATATTTTTAATTTTTTTAAATACTTAAAATATAAATTATATAAATTATATTATATGGTTCACGGTATTTTAAGAAATTTCTTTTCTGTTACCATAACAGCAGTTAGTCACCATGGTAATGGTTAAAAGGGTTAATAATGGGGATAAACTAAGGGATAAGTAATAAAATATCTATTAAACATGTATAAAATTGAGAGTATAATTATATTTATTCTATCATCTATCCAATATTAATAATTTATATGAATTGGATCAATTTAATTGAAGTTGACTTAATTATTTTTTAACATTTCATATTATTTAAAAGATTGCCACTCCTCTCACATATAAAAGAGATCCACTAATCCTAACTTATCCAAACTCATTGAGATATTTATATTAACCAATATCAAAAAGAATTTATTCCAAATACATTTATCCAAATCATATACCCTATTCTATTCCAAAAAAAAACCATGAATCGTTAATGTGACTTTCAATGAAGGTTTTTGGAGGAAGTGTTATGTGTTCTAACTAACAACAATCAAGTTTTATTATTTATAAAATATTAAAAAATAATATATTACCATCTCACCATAATAAAATTAGATTATTTAATATATATAAATGTTTTTATGTTGAGGTAAAAACCATCAAATACCTTTATCCCTCCACTAGAAAATGATAACCTTCATAATATATATGTACTCACTTCCACCTCCAGGAATAAAATATTTCATTTTTCATCACTAATCACATAGTTGGTTGTAATTATTTATTTAATAAATTAATATAAATAAAATTAAATAGTTTTTACAATGTAAAGTTACCTCGTTATCTAAATTCGTACTTTTCCATCCCCTGAATAATGAAAACATTAATCGTGTAAACACACATACATCTACGCCCATGAATGACATATTTCATTTTCTATTTAAATCATACATAGATTATTCTAGAAATTTATTTAATGAATAAATAAGATATTTATGAAATTTATTAACTTATATTTAATTAATATTATCATTAAAAAATAGAATTGTATTCCCTAATGAACTGTTTGAATGTTCTCTTATTTTAGTCAGTTTTACCACCTATATGAACATTTGTATTCAGTTTATATCCTCATTGATTATTGAATGGTGTATATTAGTAATATGAAGTATAAATAAGTAATTTAGGATGTTTTAGAATTATTAATTATAAATATTTTGGTATACATGTGTGTGTGTGTGTTTTTTTTTGTTCTTGTTTCTCTCTGTGTGTGAGAGAGAGTAAATAACAGCAATTCATTCTATAAATCAAAACATCTGAAATAGAATATTTGTGATTTCTATGAGACTCCTCACCCTATGTTATATGAAATTTCCATATAAATATATAATATTATAATTTAAATATATATATTCATGAGGAACAATAATTTTTTTTGTGAAACCATGACCATGACTCTATGAGAAAAACCACCAAATCATAAAATTACATGTAAATAGGATAGGTAAAACAGACAACTCGATTTAAACAAAGAATTATTAATAAATGGTTTATAATAAAATTTAAAATAATTATATATAGTCATAAATATATAAATATGTTTCCATTATAGGTTTATAAATAAAATTTATTATATAGGGATATTACATTGCATCATAATAAGTTGATGTTTGAGGTAACATATTTTTCATTAATGATGTGATTTATAGTTTTCCTTTCAAAATATTTCACTTCAATATACAATTCTTTTAAATGTACTCTATGTAGTCAAAATTAATTTATAAAGATATTTTTAACTATCTTTAAAATAATTTTCAATATTTCAAAATGGAATCATATTAGCATTACATACAGATAAATTTGAATTCCTCAAGAAAATTGTAAAAAATGATGTATTTTAACATTTACTACATGAATAACTTTTACCATCACCATATATGTTATTCATTTTCTATAGACCTACATAATGTTTCATGGGTTTTCAAATATATTAATATTTCCATTATTTATAGAATTTTTTTAAGAGTTCTCAAAATAAAAGGATATTTCTCCTTATTTTTCCAAAAAAATGGAATTTAATTTTTTATAGGATTAAATGAGTTTTTAATAGATTTATGATAGAAAATATAATTATTATAAATGTTCTGTTAATGGTAAAATACTTTTTTATTGTTTATGATGATGGGTATTTCTATGATGTTGTTATCCAATTCATTGGGAAATGATTCAATATTAAGAGACAGTATGGTGAAGGTAAATGTTTAGGTTACTCTTCGGTAAAGGGTTAAATGAAATAGTTAACATGTGATTTAAATATGATACCTCAATATTCATTTATGAATTTCCTATTCATTCAATTGTAATAAATGGGTTTATTTGAAAATGATTTATTTACACATGTGATTGTGATTTATTTTACAAACTAAATGATTATAATAAGAAAGAAATATATTTTTTATAATTTTAATTTTATTACATTAATAATGGGATTACGTTTTTGTTTCCATTCCTTACTGATATATTTTTTTCTCATTCAAAATTTCAAAATATTTTTGATAGAGCGTAAAATTTTTATTTATATCAAAAATTTCAAAGATGATGTTATGGTTACTCATCTTGAAAGAAGAAAGAAAGTGTCATGGATTAATAAGTTTAAAATTGAGAACATTTTTGAATAAAATTTCCAAATTTTATGTAAAGGATTTCATAATTCTGTAAAACTCTAATCCTAAATGAACATGGAAAAGTAGGAAAGTAAAATACTTTTACTAATCATATAATTTGTGGTTAGATATATATGGGTCATCATAGTTGGTATCTAATTCTATATGAATAGAATATGATATCAGCACCAAATATGCGAGTATGGGTCCTTGGTGTGAAAATATATATCATAGTAAAAATATAGGTAACATTATAGTATATAATTTTATTAAACGAGAATTGTTTTAATTATTTTCGAAACTCCAATAGTTAACCTATTTTTTGCATCATAATTTAAATGAAATATATATCCAAAATGATTATTTATTTATTGAGATTTAATGTTATTTGGGAATTAAATGATAAATTGAAATAATTTAATAGAATGATACATAGTTATTTACATTGTATTAATCATGTGATAATTTTATTTTTTGGGCTTCGAGTGGTGTAATGTTAATTTCCAACTATTATTCTTGCTTAGGGTGCCTCTAGGGTACCTGTAGTGCAAGTTGGATTCTCAATCCCTCCCCCTTAAATGGGGGAGGGATACATTGAAATATATTAGTCTCCATTTTGTTTCCCTAATCATCACCATGCATCTTTTACAAACCCACTGATATTCCAATCCTTCCATGTTATTTTGATTAACCCTGTAGTTCTGGGTATTTCCAATATAGGACTATAGTTTCATATTTACCCATTAAATTATTATAATTCTCTTCCATTTAAAATATTATCCTATTTTACCTCATCTATAATTTAATTCCTTCTACTAATTTTGTTAATGTGATTTTCCACACACAGTGGGAGCTACGTCATCATGTGGCGGCTGAATTGCTCAATTTTCAGAAAATAATGATTCACTTTTCTTTTGAATAAGACATATCTCTTAGTTGATCATGTTAATCATGATTTATAAAGATTTTATTTTATTCCTTATTATATGTGCCTTTTCTCTACACATGATTTTTCACCATGAAATGAATGTTATTAGTATTCAACACTCATTTTTTCCACTCTCTTTATAAAATACCTCTATTTTCTAATGTTGTGTAATCTCATTTATTGTTTCTTGGATGAGAGCCTAATAACCCATGTGGTATTCCATCCAATGGTGTCTCGAATTTTTTTTGGGGTTGAAATATCAAATACCCATTGTATTTCTTCCAGATCAAGATAGATGGAGAGTAAAGTCATAAATATCTCATGATCTATGAGTTGTGAACTCACATTTTCTTCTCGAGGTACCTACAATAGCATTCTGTAATGATATATGATCATATGTGCATCTAAATGATTTATTTGAATCTAGTGAATGTTGTTTTCTAGTAGAAATATTTTTCCTAATGGAAATGATACCTTGTTTACCATGATTATAGGACCTGAAATTAATAATCAAATCAATTTCACTTGACCTTTTATGTAGAATTAGTGAATCAACCGGACCTATCAACAATGATATTTAGATCCAATTTTTCTAGGGTATGAAAAATGTTTGATATAATCCCACAATATAAATCATTATTTTTCTAGATATTAATGAAGTGACAACTAAAGGAATTTCTAGACTTCATTATTTGATGCATGACATGGCCTGGTCAGAATAGAATATAAATGATACCTCAAATGGATTTGGCATCCAAAACATGTTTGTAGCATTGGTGGTTGTAAGATTATCCCACTTGAAAGAGGTAATTATGAGGAATTAGGTCATTAAAGGAATATGTCTCAAGGAGAAAGCATGGATGAAAAATATTCTATTAAGTATTCCAACACTGTTACAATGACTTCTAAAATAATGGATATGGAACAAGTGTAAGATTACCTTTGATTCTCTATCATGAAATAAAATAAAACCGATTTGGACTCTAATGTATTTATTAATTTTTTAGGAGGTCATGGTAATGAAATGAGTAATCTAATTTTCTCATAACACCACTTACAAGATTATCTAGTAAAGAATACTTCATCCAAAAGAAATCTATTTCTAGTTAATACATGGTTGAAATATAGCATATGAATGATATTTTCTAATTCATAACAGGGTCAACTAAAACCCCCTAAATATGAGGTTATATAGAATCACGATAATAGTAAAGATGATACAAATTAGAAGTTGGAACCATTAGATGGTGTTATAAATGGTAATGTAAAGACAAAGTTGATAAAAAATGCACAAGAGCTTATCCTTCATTATAATGAAGTTATATAATATATTTATTTGAAGATACATTTTTCAAATAAGGATTCCACAAAAAAGTTAAAAGCAACATTCTACGATGATAAAAATGATGATAATGGCTTTAGATCAATATACAGGTTCATGTTTTGGTTTGCATCTTCAGCTAGGGAAGATATGTTTGGTGGAATATGTTCTGACCATCCATAAGAATGAATTAAACTTCAACAAACTCATCAATTAAAATAAATACATAATGTTAACCACCATTAAATAGATATTATACAAGATGATGGATTCTAACACATTTTATGTTTTATGGAATGTCCTAGTGGTCTTATATGTGGTTTTATGTCCCATATTTTTTTAGTTTCACACATTCCTCAAAATGAGATTCTGGAAATAAAATTATAATTGACAGATGGTATTTGGGAATAATAGGATAATTTAATTTTATTAAAATTTATATACACACTCTATACTCTTTGGTTTTAAAAATAATTTAGATTAACTACGAAACTAGTTAGCAATGGTTTAAAGGAAAATGTGGTGGATATCTAATAGAGTAACAAAACAATATGGGAACTAAAGTAAAATTAATATCATTATGCCTAACTGTAAACATTGAGTTAGTATTAAATATATGAATCTAAATATATATCCAAAATAAAAAAATATTATTAAAATAGATATTCATGGAATATAATTTCTTAATGACTATGCATGAAAAAAAGATCCACTATCATGTGGGTTAATAATGTGGGAAGAAGGGCCTATGAAAATGTCTCAAAAGAACTAGATAATATTTTATATGTTTAAAAAGGGTTTATATAGAAATAAAATATCTAGGAAAATGAAGTGTTTTAAAACATACAATAGGGAAATAAAGTTCATCAGATGTAATCACTAACAATATAATGTTTTAAATTCGAAGAGAACATGAAATAAAAATAGATGCCCTTTGAGTAATGGTAATAAAGTGGATCATTAAGATCATATGAATAATTTTTTGGAATATTCATATATTATATAGTTGAAGATGAAGAAGCTACCATAAAAATATTTAATTTGTGAGTTATTGGAATAGTTTTTATTATGATTGTGGTAGGAAAGAAGATTAGACTTATAATGATGAATATTAGAATACGATTACTATTTTATTTTGATGGAAAAAAGATTTAAGGAAATTTTTTTTAAAAAAATAATTATATTTTTATAAAGGAACTTGATTGATTGAAGTTTCAACATATTGGTTTTTAGATTTATAATTTATTGGTATTTTATTTTTGTTTTGTAATGTTTATATATGGTATTATGTTCAATGTAATATAAAATTTTTATGTATTTTTTTTATTTCATTCAATGGTGGTTAAAGATATTTTTAGATTTTTTTATTGTAATTTATTAGATGTATATGGTATTTTTAGACCTTCAGATTAACATGTTATTTAATGTGAAGGTAATTTGAAGAATAATTTAATTCCATTTTTGAGTAATAATAATAATTATATAGATAACCATTAGGTTTTACTTATTAATTAATATAGAGGTAAATATGGTTAATTGGAAAAATGGTTATCGTATTTTTGAACTATTAAAGGATTAAGGTGAAAGGAAAATTATAGGCTAATATTGGATATTATATCAAAGTGTTTGATGTTATTTGACATATAAATATTGTTTTAACCATTGAGAAAATATATTAAATTGTATTGGTAATCATGAAAATTGAATTTAAAACAAGTTAATTCATTATAATTTAATTGAACTTTACTGTAATTTCATATGGTTTTATATCTTGGTCATTTAAGTATTTTTTGAATGTATATTTTTGATAATATATTTTTATGAATATTTATTTCTAGTATGTAACATTTTGAGTAATAAATTTTTTTTGGGAGAGAAATGTTATGATTATTTTGGAAGAAAAGTGATAAAATGAGTGTGATTTTTTTAAGATTAGGACAATCATATTATAATTAAATTTGAGGTGTAGTTATCTTTAAAATTATATATGTTAATATTTAGGTTTTATTTTTATAATTATTATTTTATATATTCAATTATTGTGTTCATATGTTGGTTTATTTTTACTTATTCAAACCACATGGTCTTTATAAGTCAGATATAAAAGGATGAATTGGAAGATATTTTTTTCAACTATTGGTTTTCTAGAACACGATTTTCATGAATCAAGAACAAAAAATTCAACTTGATTATTCATCATGGGATTTTAAATGGGATGGAGGGGAAAATAGATTAATAGAAAATTAAAATATGAAATTAAACTTATGGTAACTATAAAAATCAATTATTATTATTTTCTTGTATTCTCTATTTCAATGGTAACATAATTACATAATATCTAGAATAATAAAGATAAATCTATCAATTATTATAGGTAATATATCACCCATCTGTCATGGTATAATTTCTTAAACAGGTTGAAATTTATGAGTGTCATACCTGAAAATGCATGGATTAAGTAATACGTAGAAATTAAGTGTCTCATAGTCACAACACATCCATTAATTTTTTTTAAAATGTAAATTTTATTTATTTGGTATCATTAATGCATTTAAAAATGAAAAAATGGTATTTCATTACACACACACACACACACATATATATATATATATTCAACTCAAAATTTATTCTCTTTTCCTCTACTTTAAGGATCAATTATTAGGGATTTATCTCACATAATGGTTTTTGAAAGTGATAATAAAAATATTCTAATCCCATGTGCTTCAAAAATGAGAACTAAATTATGAGGATGCAATTTTTAGTGTTTGGAATGTAACAGTCTATGATTTCAATATATCATTTAATTTTAAAAAAAATATGTGTAGTAGATTAAGTTACATTAAAAATATAACTAAAATAAATCACTATATATTTTTTGATAATAAAATATTTTAATATAATTTTAAAAGTCATTATGAAATTTATATAATTTTATTTCCATGAAGAAAATAAAAGAGTTAATCAATTTATTCAATGTTAAAAGACATATTTTCACACTAAAGTATTCAATGTGTTGTGTATTTTGTCTAAAAATACTAAATTGGTCACCTATAACATCTAATATATAATATTTCAATGTATAAATTAACAAATTAACACACAGTTAATTATAAATTTATAGTATTTCTGATTAATAACAGATGATGTAAAAATGATAATTCTTATATGAATTTTTCTATTTAAAATAATAATTTAGGAATTTCAATTTTATAGAATATAATTAATTTTTGAATTCATCATATCAAAAGTATATATGGGTGCATTTTGCAGATTTTTCTAAAAAGGTTGTTTTTTGGGAAAATGGTGAAAAATATAGATTCTATGAATGTTTTCACTTTCATTTAGTTATCTTGATATAAAATGATTGTATTTTTATAAAACATTTATGAAATAAAAAATTTATTTTCATAAGTAAAATATTTAATTTAAAAATATTATGTTGAATTTAGTAACATATGTTTGTAATTTTGAAACAAAACTAAATTTTTATTCCTATAAAGAAACTATTTTCAACCCTTTCCATATATTGATTATTTAAAATGTCTATTTTGGTTTTCAAATCATTTTATAGTCCCATAATACTCCAATTTTATTCATGGACATATAATATTAATGGGGAAAACGTATACACATGATGTTATTCTCGATTTCTATTTTTTTTCTTCGAAATAATTTTTCAAAAAAAATTATAATGATAAAATTTGGATTATAAATAATGTTTTATTCAATTTTCATTCATAAAAATAGGTTACCATAAAAAAATTATTGCCACAACAATAAGGGATAAACAATATAAATATGGGGCTAAACTAAGAAATAAGGCCTCTAATATCTCTAATAGTTTTATCTATTCTGTTAGTTCACTAGACTTAGGTATTACCTTTTCCTATATTATATAATAAGATAAACTGTTTTCATTTTACTTGAAATAACTTAATTAATTTTTTTTAAGATGACTATATTGACTATATTTTCTCTTATGTCACTTATATATGTAATCATCATATCCATACTTCTATATACACTTTGGGTACATTGGATCCACCAAAATCTGATAAAATACATGTCGGATTCCCTTGCCCATGTCCTAAAGCATATAATATTCTCAAAAGACCAATCCAATAAGACTTAAGTTGATTTTTAGTTGAGATTATCAAAGGAAGAAGTATATGTTATAACGAAGCTATTTCATGTTAAATTCGTCATAAAATATTTTCAAATAATCTATTACACTATCAAAATGAATTAATCATTTTCAATAATATAAAAAATTATTATATTACTGGGAAAACCATCATCTACCTATGTTCTAGTAGTTGGAAATTGAAAATGATTCTTCTATATACGTGGGGAATACCCCCCCCCAAGAAGTGCATATTTCGTTTTCCATCAATGCGTCAACATTCCAACTATAAAGATGCATTTGATAAATTAATATGATAATAATTAAATAATTATCATTATATAAAAATAAATCAATATTTACCTTATTTAATTTCTATCTCTTGATAAATGAAACTGTCACTCATGTGTATATGAAAACTACCACCTCCATATACAATGTATTTTATTTTTCATTAAAACTATATTTATATTTTTCAACAAATGGATTTAGATAGTAAATATGATATTTATTACATGATTACACTTATATAAAAGTTATATGGTTAATAAAAATTAATGTGTTCTTACTCATTTAACCACCTTAACATGTTCATTTTCTGGTCAGTTTTACCAACTACATGAACATTGTTATATAATTTGAGTCTTAAATGATTAAATGATAATTTTTACTTGTAATATTATGAAATAATGATGAATTTATGGTTTCATCATAATTATATAATGGAAATATTCATAAATATATGTATTTATTTATTTAATTATGTATTTATTTATATGTGTCAATAAAATCAATTCATTCTATAAAATCAAAACCTCAAAAAATTTATATTCTATGATTCCCATGTGATTCATCAAAATAAGTTCCATCATATGTTTATGAAACTCCAAATTCATATCAAATAAATACATTAAATGATCATTAAAATTATATAGGTGATAAAAATGGACAAACATCAAGGGATAAAACCACATATTTGAAACATGCTTTCAAAACGAGGTTGTTAATACACAAATATTGATTTTAAAAAATAATTTTTAACAAATGAAAAATAAAAAAATATGATCAAATATCATCTTGTAATAAAAGTATAAATATAGTTCTTATATAGGTGAATAATAAATCTAAAATAATTATCGTTTGGTTTTAAATCATGTCCGAGTAAGATGAATTTTGATTTAAGGGATATTTCTTCAAACACATATTTTAAAATTTATTATTCAAAAAATTTCTCTTCAATATAAATTTTATTTTAATTATTTTCACTAATAGAAAAATAAATGAATGAACTCGTTTTTAGATATTTCACCTTTTATTTAATTTTTATTAATGATTAATCTTTTTAATGTTTTAATACAGGTAATATTGGATTTCCTTATTCAAGTGAAAAATAATGTTTTTAATGTAAATTGCATGACCAGCTTTTCTCAGCATCATAGTCGATATTTTTTTTCAAGATTACTCTACAAGTATTAATGGGTTTTCAAATAATATTATATTCTAATTTTTTAGTAATTATTATGTTTTTAGAGTTCATTAAAGAAAATGATATATATATCCTTAATTTTATACAAAAATGGAAAATTTCTTTTTCTTTTGTGCTCAAGTGATTTTTCCATGTGTTTTAAGATGAAAATGAGAAAATTTATTAAAAATAATTTTATGGTACTTTTAAATTATTTATGATTATGGGTGAGATCAGTATGTATCTCTACAATGAATTAAGTAATGATGTTTTTTTAAGAGACAACATATTGTAGATAACCAGTTATGTTACTCTTATTTAATGTGTTATTTGTTGGAGTTTAGATAAGTTATGAATATGATTCCTCAAGATTATTTCTCGTATTTTATATGAATTATAATTCTTGTAAAAGTTATTTTAGAAATGGATATTTTTAAAATATGTTTAGGGTGTTTTTTGAATACTCAAATCTTATTGTAATATTGTTAAGAAATTATATGGGTTTATATGTTTTACTGAGACAAACTAGTTTCTTTTGTTTTTATATCCTTTAATGATCATTGTATTTATTATACTTCATTTTAAAATTATATTCACATTTATGAAGGATGTTTATGAACATTTAAAAACTCAATTACGATGTTAATGTGACTCATCATAAAATAGAAAAGGGTGATATGAATGAAATAAGAGTTTAATCATAAGAACATATTATTTCTGAAAAAATGAACACTAAATATAATTTTAAACATTATTATAATATTTTTACTAATTATCTAAGACTATTATCCTATATGATTTGATAAATGTATGAAAAGAAAAATCATTAATACCTAACTCAAAATTATGGTTTATCTACGTATCTGTTATCATAGATTGTATCAATGCTAGTATATATTGAATATGATATTATCACTTTGTATTGGAATATGTATTTAGAAATTTACAATTGAATCCCTAGAAACTGTGATCAATGGTATGTTCATTCATTTGGTTTTGGTATTATGGTAGAATGGTAATGACTCCCAAGATTTTTTTGAGGGGGAATTTCTTATTTTAGAGAAATATCATCATTTAGTCTCACATCAATTTCTAAGATGACTTTTTGGGGATTAAATGAAATATTTTGGGGTCATCTTTTACACCCATGATGTCATTTTTATGATTGAAATTTACTTACTCTTGTTATTTTTCATTATTCTAAATTTCATGGTATTTCTGTCTCAAAATTATTAATTATGAGGTCACACTCATAATTCCATAGTTAGTGCATGGATTATCAATAACATATCAAAAACATGAAATGTAGATAGTTTTTAATAGTGATACTCACAAATTTTGTTCTTAGTTTTTCTATCCATGTTTTCAGTATAAGAATCTCACCCATGTGTGTCCTATTCAACTAGAATGAAAGGTTCATGGTTTTGAAATCCATTTTTGAAATGAAGTGTTGGATACCAAAAATTTTAATATTATAAAATAACTAAATTACAACCATTTAATATAAACCTAATATTACAATTTTACACCATTATAAATCCCAAGTCATTCCTCCCTTAATAAACACCTCACCCACTCACCCTTGGTTGATTTTTGTGATATTTTACCATATATTATCAAGAGTATCACTTGATATGTTTTTTTATTTAATCTTCCATAGTTATATTCTAATCCTTTACTTAGTTATCATTCTACCATGAGGTCATGGTGTCCAAGATATCCTCATACATGATTTTGGATAGTAAAATTATAATGTTTATGGTTTCCTATTGCTATTTACGAATCTTTACTTCCCTTTTCAAGTATATTCATTTATATTTCATACAATATCATTGTTAAACGATGGTGATAATTTAATAACTTTTTTCAGTTGATAGATTCAGTATTAGATAATAAATGTTAATTTTAAAATTGATAATATTTGAATTAAAATATTTTTAATGATTTATTTATATATATTTCCAAGGCCTTGTTTGTTTCTTTATATTGAATATTTAAAGATTTTATGAAAGCCTTATAAAAGTATAATCAATTTTTCCACTAAACTATATATAAAATACTATTTTCAGTAATGGTTTCCCAAATAGTTAACATCCTGGGAAACTTTTTTTCTTATATAAGAAGTCGTTAATATTAAATAAAGTCCCCTCCCACTAGATATATAAGTCAAACTTACTATTGAAGTTATGTAAAATATATTCAAAATATCCTATGATGTATTTTTTAAACTAATACACTTATTGAGGGTAATTACATAAATAATTAAATCATTTCACTAGGTGACCTAAACCATAGTGACCATGGGTACAGTCCCTTATTAATATTTTTAAGCTTTTTTGTCTAGTTCATTCATATTTTTTACAGGATTAGGGACTGAAAAATGCCTATTTTTTTCAAAATTATTAAAATATAATTTATTAAATTTTTATTGATACTATCATGATATAATTTTCCTAAATAATGATGTGAATTAAAAACATGGTGGGATATTAAATAGATTGATATTATCACAAATTACATACACTAGTAGGTGTATAAATATCTCTTTTTGTTTAATAAAAATAAAACAAAGGTGTATATTATATAAAATGGGTTTAATGATTAAATACACTCAAGATATTTGAGGTGACATGGTGCGATGATTCCCTATGTCCCATAGAAAGAGGAAGAATTTATTTTTGGTCATTATTTATTTATTTATATCATTTATATACTTAATGTTGTATCACTTTTTCATTTCCTCATATGATCACACAAATTTTTTGATTGTGGGTTTAATTGATATGGGTATTCGACTATAGAATGTTATCATGTTTTTTTGGAATTTCCATTTTATTTTACAAATGTGATCATATGACATAATTCATAATTTAGTTGGTAGAATAATAAGCTGATATATCGAAATGTCTTATTTGATTCTTGGTTATTAGTCTTATAGTAAAATTTTTTCTTCTAAAAACCATTCCCAATGGTTTATTCCTTGATTAAAAGACACTATTTTCTAGTACTAGGATATTGATAATGACTATCAAGCCTTGCCAAAAACAATATGAAGTGTCTAGTTCATGGGATTCTTTAATTTATCCATGATATAATTTTTTATGGATGGAATGATCATGTATTGGAATGAGTAGAACACATTTAGTGTCTGAACCGATTGATGTTGGTGCTCAAGGGGTTTTGTATGATGGTTAATATGGAGGGTAGTGAGCAATTTGTTCTTTAAATGTATGAGCCCCATCATAAGTATATTTTCAAGAAAACTAAGGATGATGTTCTTAGTGGGTTAAGAATAGTATTTGATCATTATTACATGTTGGATCTCATATATAAATTATATGGTCATATTAAATCACTATATTTAGTGATAAATGAGTTTATGAGGATGATAACAAAGTATACAACTATAATGGGGAGTATATTTTCAGTTATATATGTTAAACATTCTTATTAATAAGGTTATAGGGATAGTGAGGTTGGTTGGTTTATAGTCGAGATAACATAACTATATACGGGTGATGGATAGATCTAATTTTATGTGATCTCAGAGTATATAAATGATATTCCATTTTTTATAACATATATGGTTCATTTTATTATATTAGTTTTGTATTTGAAGGGTGGTATAGCTGATTGTTGGACAGTAGCATGGTATTAAATATGGTCTAAAAGTGGGTTGGATTAGAGACATGCTACTACTCTTGTAGAGAGTAAGATTGATTTTCTGGGTGGATGAGGACCTTCTCATGGGATTACACAAAGTTTTCAATTGAATAATCAATATGGGAATTTGAATGATTTTATGATTCATCAATGGAGTTAATGAGACTTGATTCGAATATGTGGTAGTCCATTGGTAGGAAAAAAATTTAATTCAAGAGAAATATTGATAGATGTGGAAAAAATGGTGTTATTGTGAATGATTATATGTTTTGTGGTGGACACCACATTGGATGCATGAAATGTGATATGATGGGTGTTTTTTTGTTGTTAAATAATGAATTTTAGGGAAATCCTAGTCTATCATAGCTTAGTACATAGATGACGGAGACACATCTAATTCAATACAGAACCTATAATGGGGAGTTTTATTACGAATAAATTAATGTCTTTGAACTTAATAGATACTCCTAAGTGCATCTTAGTGACATGATTTGTTATAATTGGATGTTTATAAGATGCCACAAATTTAGGGATTTTTTATTTACTAAATATTAATTTCTGGGTCTATAGTAGGGTAAGATTCATTAATTGAGACTCAAATCAGAATTATTAGTGTTATATTATATTATTAAGAGATTATTGCATATATTTAGAGGCTTAAGAGATAATTAATGTATTCAGTTGAGGATTGGAGTGGATTTATAGCGACCCATGATTATAATATAACTGAAGTTTGATTTTGTATATCATGATATGTGTGGGGCATGATGTGAAGAGGTTTTATCAATGGGTGGTCATGTTATGGTTGAGGGTACCATTCTATATAGGTTATGAATAATGGTATTCCCTTACTCCATCCTTTTTGAATTTTCTATGAATAAGTTACTCATGTAGTGACCCTTTGGTTATATCATGAGGTCTTGTTATAAAGAGGCATCATGGTGTGTGACATGAATGTTTTTCCTGGAAAGGGGAGGTAATTATATGATGTCTTGGACCTCTATTTTGAAATTTATATCATTCAATGACCTAAAATCAATATTTCATGATGGTGTGTTATCAATGATCTATCCCTCTACATTTCTGATGTCACAATGTAATCTATAAGGGTCATGTTGTGATAGATATAGGCATGGGTGTTGATATATTTTCCTTTGAGAAGATACACCACAACCTGAAAGGGACACTATATGAATTTATAGGGAAATGTGACATCATGGCCTAACCATTATGGTCATTGAATAACCTATCTTTTGGGATATATTTTATCAAGGGAATACTTATCCATTTACAGTTACCCTCTATCACGTTTTTAGATAATTACGGAATCAAGAGAGGGGAATTTCAACCAAACACCCCCTTATTCTATCTCATTATATCTACCATATATAATGGTGTCTTGGGTGATTCCATAATTATTCAGGGTGATTTATACCCTCCAAACATTAATATTTTTATTTCCCTTCATAATATTATAATTTTAGAATATTATTAATTCATATTCCACATAATAATGGTGGAATCATACTAAGATTATTGATATTTTCCATGGTTTGGATAGTGGATTCCCTATGAGGTTAAAGGAACATGGTTTTTGTGGATTTATTTATTTATATATTCTTTGTGGTTTTTCGGTGATTAGGGATACTTGATTCAATTGAATAATAAATTATAAAATTTTATTCATAATTATTTGCATATTGTTCCATCAGATCCGTTCCTAGCTATTAGCTGATCTTTGATGAGGGACATAAGTCTAGGAAAATAGTGAGAAATGAATAATGAGGATGGTAACTCACTATTGTCAGTAGTTGACCACTATAATACAAGATTATATGCATGTTTATTCTTAATTGTATATACTTTCATATTTGGATGTCTATTTGGGTGAGGGGAGTCAGACCAATATGTCCTTCATTAAAGTGATAGGGTGTAAACTAGAATCCTTGACATGCGAAATGTTCTCATTATCAAAATGAGTATTTTAGGGATGCCATAAAACTATATCCCTGGCAAGAAAATGGTGTATTTTTGGGTTACTTGAGTCCTTGGTTAGTTCCCATGAATTTGGAAAAGTCATGTGTAGCCTTGGTTGGTTCTTTGCAATAATTGAGAAATCCTAAGAGGTTTTTTCCTAGTGGTGATGTGTGATATAGACATACCTCTAATGCATTTTGAGAACCACCCATTATAGGATGTATTAGAGACATATTCAATTTAATGAGTGGCATAAGTCAATTAGAGATTAATTATGTGGTTTGAGAGGTTCTACTCCAATTGATGTATAGTAACTGTATCCTATTACACAAAACATTACATGATTTTAAGTATAATTATACATCATAAAACAATCCAAGGACCCTAAAGTCTATGTCTTCGATGTCTAGGTACAAAAAATTGTAAACATGGGACTAAAAAACAATTCATTTTTTAACCATCATAATGAGATCCTAAATTACTTTGAGACCTTACATCTTCAATGGGTACCTTGGGGATCACATGAATAATGGGATGAGATAAATTCCCATTAAGTGAAAAAATCATAGTTATAAATCTGTAACACATTGTTTAGAAGGATTGGCATAATGAAAATAAAATTCATGGAACAGATGGAATAATAACACAAAAACATGGGATCATATAAACATGAATTCATAGTAATGTGGCAGCAATAAAAATCATTACACTTGTACGATTCAAGGCTCGTTTTATATAGATAAGCACAACTCAAGGGTAACCACCAACACTGTTTCCCATAACAACACAAGTCAAGGCTATCCGCCATAACCGTTACACATAACGTCTCATGAGACTAAGATTTACACAATTCATTGGCGTGCTATATGGGTGAACCCATCATTACATGTTCATGAATATACATTCCACATATAGAATAATACAAAAACAATACTAAACATAAGGATGCCCATGGAAAGAAATGGTTATCATAATAATATAATAAAGCATAATGAATGGGTGTATCATAAAAGTAACCATGAATGAAAGTAATTAAAACATACATGGGAATTAATTTGGTAAAATAGGGATACATCTAGGTATGTTATGTAAAATAAAAGTGAAAACATGTGAAAAGAGTATATAATAATATTTAGCATTAAAACATTTTAGTGTTGTTTTAAGAAAAACACTAACAATCATTTAAAATAGAAAAAGGAATAATATTTTGTAAAAAATGAAACATGATCCAAGAAGGGTTTTATAGTAAAAATTATTGATTTTTAAAAACAAGTGTTTCTTAAGACATATGGTATAGTGGACTTGAATTTGGGTATGGATTCCTGCATTTCCCTTTAATTTGGTTATTTTATCGAAAAGTATTGATGAGGGAATCATTTAAAAACATGTATATACCTAAAATAGAATGATTAATGGATATTTATACGTGATTTTTGATAGTATAAAAATATTTTATATTATGTACATAAATATAATTGATAAATTAAATTGGGTAGAAATAAGGATAGAAGAAACCGAAGGAATAATGGAGGAATTAGTTGAATCCCTTGTGAAATATCGTTATAGTATCAAGTGTACATAAGAGGGAATAATGAGAGAGAAAAGGGGTATCTCATTTTTTAAACCTCATGAGGGATGTATGGGGATAGTTTGAAATCATAACCCAACATTAAGAATTATTCATAAAAGGAAATAACATAAGGGAGATTCTTGAATAAATGTGACAAAGAGTGGATCCCTTACCTTAATCCCAATAGTGTGTTTTTCTTGAACTTAATGACATGAATAAAAAAATTAGTTTCAATGATTAATAATTCTATAACCTCCACTACTTGTTACTGATTTATTATAACCTTATTATGTTCATTTATGTCATTTTTTATGAGTTAACAGTTTCAATTTCATTATTTGGGAGTGTTTGCTTCCTTAGTTTTAATGATCAGTTCACTTGTATTCATATTTGAATAAACATATTGGATAGAAATGGTTTTCCATACTTTAAGATATATGATGTTAGTTACCATCCAAAAGATTAAATTCTTAGAAAATTCATTTTGTTATTTGGAGTGAAGGTGAATCATTATATAAAACATTAATGATAAACTCTTGGATTTATTTGGCAATTTTGCATACAATTGAATTTTTTGGTAAAATAATTTTTCATCATGTGCGTAGAAGGATTCCAAAAAATAAAACAACGTAAAATAAATTTTTAACATTATGGTTAAAATAAAAAAAATGATTTCATGCCATGATTTTAATATGTTATTATAAATTGATAACTCGTCCTCCTTGAATGGGATAAATTAACACATCACTGACGTTGTTTTCATTTATGTCGTATAAAAAAGGGGAAATTTGATATAATAATGAATTATCCCATTATCCTTACAAAATTAAAGTAGATTTATGGTACTAGAGTTTTCATACCATTTGGATGACGATAGGTTATGAATGAAAAGAGAACAAAGGAATATGAAAAGATAATGAAAGAAGACAAAATAGAAATTTACCTCTTGATTTAATCTTCCTTGAGAGCCTCTTATACAGATATTATTTGGTATTATATGGATAAAAATGCATGATAAACGTTGGGGAGGGTCTTGGGGAGGTATTTTGAAAAAATTAATGGAAGTAACAATGCTTGAGAGGAGTGAAGAGAAGTTGGTAGTGTGGGTGATTTTTATAGTTGATGCGAGGAGAGTTTTTTTAATATTTTAATCATTAGAATAATATTTTTCCAAAAGAATATAAATAGTAATGATTCCATGATAAAAAAATTATAATAAGTGAATGTGAATTCAAAATAATGTTTATTACATATGCCATAGTCCTAAAAATATTCCATTTATCTTATACTGTATATATATGGTAAATTACCATATACTACTATTCATGAAAAATTAATGTATTTAAAGAAATACCAAAATTTCAGCCTAACAATTTTTCAATGTGCAGAATCCAAAAATGAAATCTATTTTTTAAAATTAAATTTCTATGAATGATTAATTTAATATCTAGTTAAAATCATATTTTACTTGAAAAATATATATTCTAAAACTATAAATGATTTTATAATGCTTTAAAAAATTTCCATAGTGTATTACAAAATTATCTTAAAATCAAAATACATAAAATTGTTAATTTACAAACACCGTTTTTGAAAAAAAAATACTTTTAAATTAATTAATTAATTTTAGTTCATTATTTATGACATACAAGAACACCAATACTTTTACTATGGTCATATTATAACTAATAAGATCCATAAATTTTATTTTTACATTCAAGGGTGAGGTTAAAATTATTTTGGAGGATTTACTATTCTTAAGTTTATATTATTAATATTATGTGCATCATTACAATTCATAAGGGTCATATACTATTCTCTAAAAATTATTTTTTCCTTATTAGACTTCAAACATCTTACTTATCGCAATCGTGTTTGTCATAATTTTAAATTTCTAATCATATAAGTGACAATATTATGTTTAAAGGTCACATATTACATAGTCTTCCATTGTGTTTTGATTTCATGTGATTATATGACAAAAATATAAGAAGGTAATTTCTAATTATAAAACATTAGGTCGTTACATTATTCCCCATTATGAAATTTCCCCATCGATATTTTTTTTAGATTCTAATTCATAAACACTTGCGGGAACATTTCATTCATTGCCTCCTCCAACTCCCATGTTGTGTTTTAGTACATAATGTTATACTGAATTACATTGACTAGGTGATTAGTATTATTTCAATGAAATTTATCCATATAATACAATATCTTCCCTGTCTACTCCTCATAAGAAAGATCATTCTCCAACTATACCACCTCTGAAGAGAGTACATGTGAAGGGTCAGGTATGTACATCCATAGTAGGGATACATGAAACACATCGTGTACTTTGGACATGGAAGGTGGATGTTCTAGATGATAGGCCACAACCCCAAAAAGATCAAAAATCTAGAAGGGGACGATATACCTGGGACATTGAATTCCCTTCTCCCCAAACATATGAAGTTCTTCCATAGAGATATGCATAGAAATATCAAGTATCCCAATCTCAACTCAAGGACTCATCGATTCTTTTCTAAAAACCTATTTGGTCAACTTTTGGAAGCTTTGATGGGATACTGAATGGTTTTCACCTTATACACCATTTCCTTAACCATTTCCGGTCCTAATAGCTTACTCTCACTGAAGTAATCCCAACACGGTGGTGTTATGCACACTTTCTCCTAAATGGATTCATATGCGGTCATTCAGATTCTCGAGTAGAAATTATTGTCGTATGAGAATTAGACAAGTGGAAGATGTTGGTCACATCATCCTTTAATGTCCATAGAAAATGATCTCCATATATCATCTAGTGTCTGAATTGTTTTCTTATATTGGACAATAGTTTGAGGATGATAGGGTATACTAAAGTTTAGTTCAGTGCTTAGAGAATTTTGGATACTTTTTTGAAACATCAGTGTTAATCTTAGATCTCTATTGGATACAATAGATAGCCATACTCCATGTATATATACACACTATTTGATATATATCTTTGAAATTTAATCTAATGGGAATTCCACACAAAATTTAAATAAATTGATATGCCTTTTTAAGACTATACATGATAACCCATATAGATTTTTTTCCACTAGATGACCTTGGAAGTCCAGTGACAATGTATATGGTGATGTTCACCCACTTCCATGTCGGTATGGGTAGTGGATTTATAATCCCCTTAAACTTTTATATTTTAGCCTTCACTTATGGACATACCATGCACTTTGATGTATGCTGATCAATCTCCTTTTTTTATTTTCCCACGAAAAAGTCTCTTAGTTTTCTCAATACATCATTAGGCTCCCTTGGTGAATAGAGAAGGTTTAGCTATGTGTGTCATTCAAAATATTTTTATTTATCTCTAGATCAGATGGTAAATATAATTCGTGACCCAAATCTTACAACTCCTTCCACATTAATAATGAACTCAGAGTATTTCCCATTTTTAATGGCATCAACCCATTTCAGAATTTCCACATCTTTTCTTTGAGGATCCTTTATTTTATCCATGTGATATGGTTGAGAAATCGTTTGATAAAGGATTGATAATTTTCATATCTTAATGTTTCTCATGTCCATCCTCAAAAAAATTATGAAGATCAGATCCTTTCCAATTATTATCATTGATAAATATGTAGGATCTTTTCTACTCATGGAATCTACCACCTAGGTTTCTTTACTCGGATGGTAGTGGATTCAGCAGTGACAATCCTTAATGAGATCTTTCCATATTTGATGGTTCATAATAGGATCTTTTTCTGTGAATACATATTTGAGACTATTGTGATCAGTATATATCTCACACATCTACCCATATTGATTATACTACTGAATTTTTAAAGAAAAGATCATAGCCGCAAACTTCAGATCATGTGTAGGATAGTTTTTGTCATAGATTATCAGTATCATTGAGGCTTAGGCTATCACTTTATCATTTTTCATCAGCACACAACCTAATACCTCATTTGAAGCATCACTATACACCAAAAAGTTTTCTCTACATTTTGGATGTGTGACAACTTGTGTAGTTATTAGCCTCTTTTTAACTCATTAAAATAGTCTTCACAATACCGAATTCAGACAAACATTACTCCCTCTCATGTCATCTTGGTCATTAGGTTTGAAAATCATGAAATTTTGTTCACAAATCATTGATAATACCCGAGTAAACACAAAAATATGTGGATCTCCATTAAATTTTTTTGACTTGGCCACTCTTAAATCACCATTTCCTTGGAAGGGTCTACAGATATCCCTTTACTGGTGATAACATACACTAAGAATGATACTTCCTCTATCCAAAACACACATTTACTATATATTTCATACAACTTCGCCCATCTCAATGTCATTAACATAGCATTAAAATACTTCTCATGTTGCTACTTTATCTTGGTGTATATCATAATATCATCAATAATGGCCACCAATTTTTTTTGAGATATAATATGAAACTATTTATTAAATCCATAAAACATTCAAGATAATTAGTGAGTCTGAAGGGAATAACTATGAAATCATATTTTCTATACCTCATTCGACAGGTAGTCTTGAGAAAATATTCTTTCCTCAACTTTAATTGGTGATATGCTGACCAAAGGTCCACTATAGAGAAATAACTATCCCCATGAAGCTCATCAAAAAATTCATATATCCGTGGTAGGGGATACTTGTTCTTTATCATTATTTCATTGATCTCACGATAATCAATGCATTGGGGAATTGATTTGTCCTTCTTGTTGATGAAGAGGATTGGCGCACCCCTTGGTGAAGCACACGGGAATATAAAACCCTTCTCCAGATTCTCCTGTAACCAATTCATCAGTACCTCCAGCTCTACAGTGTCTATTCTATAAGGCATATTTCATATAGATAGTGATCTAGGAATAAGTTCAATTGATAACTCAACCTTTTTATCATGTGGAAGACCATGAAGCTTCTTAGGGAATACATTAGTGTAATCATTCACGATATGCTTGTATTCAAGAATGATTCTCTCATTTTCCTTACTTATTTGAGCTAGAAATGATTCCTAATAAGGAACTAATATCCACACATGAGATAAATATTCTAAAGGATATTCATGATCCTCCTTATACTTGTAAAGAATTAGACGAAACGTTGGGATTTGAAGAGTGATCTCCCTTTCTATAAACTTGAGGCTGTCTTTTGTAAAGATAATAAATCAATGCCCATGATAACATAGAACTCCACTAAAGGAAGTATGATGTGATTTTTTGGGAGGTTCAATGCACAAATGATAATCAAGGTGGAGTTATAAAAAATATCAATAATTACCCAATTTTTATTCTCATGGATAACTTTTCCTCCAAATCATTAGGTGGTGTTTGAATAGTTCTACCAAATATGAAATATATGAAAAAGTGTCTTGAACCATTATCAAATAGTATATTCAATATTATTGAATGAAGGACTAGTTTACCTCTCACCACATTGTTTTCCAGCTTCCCCTCAGCAGTAGTGATAGCATAATCCCTTCCGTGTTTACTTGGAGGGCGTTGTTGGTTTCCTCTAACAACCCTCTGTATAGGAAACTTATTCGAATAATATCCATGATCGTTGAAGTCATAACACTAAACTACAAGATGAGTGTTGATATGAAACTTTTTTTTCATCCACATTATTGGGATTTTTCATATCTAATAGGTAGTTTTTATCCAGATGTCCAAACATTCCACATTTGAAACAATTCCTTGTTCCGTTTAGATAGTTCCGAATATTCTTCTTCCCTGGATTTTTACATGTGGGATGATCAAGATTCATTCCATAATGATATTTAATTTCAGGATAGACCACATTAAATTCCATTTTCAACTTTGTGTTGTTGGGCCCACGATACCACTGAGAGTGTCTGATGTCCATTTCAACAATAGGGACACAATAAAAAATATTCTCATAGTTGTCGAAGTCTCAAATTACCAACGATTTTCATAGAATCACCATCAGTCCACTAAAGAAGAAATCCAAATTGATTTAGTTTCTCATGAAAAATAAAGAGGCATACCTTGAATGTGTTGTAACGTTTTCTTCATATGCCCCAATTGTCTCATTTTCATTCTACTTGAGTCCAAGGAACTATTTCTTTATCTTGAGATTGAAGGTTTTGGGAAAATATTTATTGAAAATATTTTCTTGAATTAATCCCAATCCATGGAATCAATTTCATCTTGGGGCTTCATATTCTTGATCCATGTCCACAACTAATCCACTTCCCCATCAAAATAATAGACCGCCAAAATGGAATTCTCTTCTTCTGAGCACTCGAGGACAAAGAATATCTTTTCAATGGAGTTAATCAACTATTCCATGGGGAGGGGATCAAAAGATCCACTAAACATGGGAGGAATTTTCCTCATGAAGGATTCAATGGTAACATACTCTTTCCATGGAGGAGGTGGATACTCCACAATATTCAATTTATTATTCATAACATGTTCCACCTGAGCATGTACTATCAAGAACTTTTGAGAACCTGTTCCCATCATATCATGCATATCTTTAGGTCAATATTTAGATTTCCTATCACATTGATTGTTGGATCATGTTCTTCCATTTTATTCCATTAACTATGAAAAATAAAGTACAATTAGAGGTCTTGAATACATAACTATTGAGCATAAAATGGAATGATTGGTCATAAAAGGATAAACTTGAAAATGAGAAGTATATCCTAACATGAGATTCTCTATGTTTCAATATTGGTTATCCTTGATCTATTTATTAACATATATTATTATGGGTTGTTTTCATTCCATTAATAATGGTTTGAACCAATCTCAGGAATTTTCTGAATCATATCCCTCAATAGTTCCAAACAAAGATTGCATTAAGGCCCATTTTTATGCACTAGTTATCATTTGAGTCTAGTTCAATGTGGGTTTCTTGTGTATTACACCTAGATACGTCTATTATAGAGCCACATATACATTTATATGTATATATAATGATGTATCTTCTTGATAAACAACATACTCAATACATACCAAAATTTATAGGTGTTTTTATATATGTAGTCTCATCCTTAAGGTATTTACTAATGTTCACTATTCCTAATCAGAAAAAATAACTATACTATCCAATGATACAAAATACAGTGACACTAGAATTTTATACAAAACATTACATGATTTTAGTCATAATTATACATCAGAAAACAAGCCAAGGATCATGAAGGCTTGTGACTTTGAAGACCAGGTACATAAAATTGAAAACATGGGACTAAAAAACATTTTATTTAATCTTCATAAAGAGCTCTTAACTTCATTTTATCACTCAAATACTCAAAGTGTACTCAAGTCATCACATGAAATAAAATGATGAGATAAAATATTGGGATGGAAAAAAACATAGTAATAAAACATTAACAGATGGGTTAGAATGAATGTGATAATGAGATTAAAAGGCAGGTAACACATGGAATCGTAACACATAAATAAGGGATCATATAAACATCAATTAAAAAAAATATTCCAAAAAAACAAATAATGGAATTATCATGAGGCAAGGCTTGTTTCATACAGCAGATCACAACTCGATGTTAACCACCACGACTATTGGCCATGGTAGCACGAGTCAAGGCTTACCGCCAAGACCATTAAACCTAACATCTCATGAGACTAAACGTTACCCAATTCATTAGAGTTATATCAGGGTTCACCCAACTTAACATGTTCATGAATAATATTTCAACATATTGAATCATACATAAACAATCATAAACATAAGGTCACCCATGGAATGAAATGGGTATCATAATCATGTCCTAAATCATAAAGAATGGGAGAATCATAAAAGTGTCCCTAAATGAAAGGAATTAGAACATACATGGACATTAATACGGTAAAATAGGCATATGTCATGGTATTTTATGTCAGTCAAATCTGAAAACATGTGAAATGTGAATTTAATAATTTTTAGCATCAACACATTTTAGTGCGGTTTTAAGGAAAAATCAAACCAGAATTTAAAATAGAAAAAGGAATAATATTTTGTAAAAAACCAAAGTATTCAATGTTTCCATTAATAATAAATACACTTGTCTTATAAAAACAATGGTGGCCTAAAACATATGGTATATTTCACATGAAATTGTGTGTGGGTTCAGGAAGTTCCCTTAAAATGAGGTTTTTTAATGGGAAGTATTGAGGTGGGAATCATTTAAAAACATGTATACCCATGAAATAGAATGATTAATGGATCATGATAAATTATTCTTGATATTAAACCCGAAATTTATAATATATACATAAATAGAATTGATAAATTCATTTTTGTGGAAAGACTGATAGAGAAACCTAAAGGAACAATGGTGGTTTGGGTAGAATACTTTATGTAATATCGACATGGTATTTGGTATACTTAGGTGGGATTAATGAGAGAGAAGTGGGTTTTATAATATTTTATAAATCAGGATGGAAGTATAGGGAAGGTACCAAATCAGACACCCCAACACTAGGAATTACACATACATGGACGTAACATAGAGGAGATTCTTGAATAAATGTGAGACAAAGGGGATCCCTTAACATAAGAACGATGGTGTTCTTCTCTTGATTTTACGGACCTAAATAATTATATTAGGTTCATTAATTAAAAATTAAAAAATCTTCACTACATTTTATTGATTTATTATAACATTAGTATGTTCATTCATGTCGTTTTTAAAGAGTTAAGATGTCCAATTTCATTATTAGGGAGTGTTTTCTTCCTTGGTGTTAATGATCGGATAACTTATATTCATGTTCAGATAAGTATATAGGATGAAAATGGTTGTCTAGAATTGATGTTATTTGGAATTAGTGATCATTAATAAGATTACATGGTTATAAAATCCTTCTGGTTATTTGGACTGAATGTGAATCATTATATAAAATGTTAAGGACAAATTCTTGGAATAATTTGGTGATTTTTCTAACAAATAACATATTTTGTATTATTATTTTAAATCATGTGTGAAAAATAATTTTAGAAAATTACGTAAGAGAAAATGAATTTGTAATAGTCTTTTTCAACCATAAAAATTGTTTCATGACTTGAATAGAAGATTGTAATAGAAATTGATAACCCTTTGCCTTAAATGTAATAAATTAACACATCTCAAAAGATGGATTCATTTCATTCATATAAAATTAGGGGAAAAGTGATATGATAATGAACTATCCCATTATAATAACAAAATTAGAGTAAATTTATGGTACTAGAGTTTTCATAACCTTCGTATTAGGAGAGGTTAGGAGTGAAAAGAGAAAAAAGAAACATGAAAAGAATATGAATGAAAAGAAATGAAGAATTTATCTCTTGATTTAATATTCCTCTGGAAACTCTTAAGGGGGAGGACTTTGTACTTTGAAAAAACTAAGGGATTCTGGACCTAGGGGAGGATCTTGGGAAGAGATTTGTGTATAATTTAGGGAATTCACAAGGCTTGATAGGAATTGATATAATAGGGGAATGTCAGTGGTTTTTATAGTAGAGGGGAGGAGGGTTTTCATATGATTTTAATCATTAGATTATTATATTTCACTAAAACAAGAAATAGTGATTATTACATGAAAATTAATAGTAATTAGTGCATGTAAATTAGAACTAATGTTTCTTATATCATCCATGACGCTTGGAACAGTCCATTTATCTTATAATGTCTATATACTGTAAATTATTGTTTTTCACTATTCGTCAAAAATTCAAGTATTTTATATAAAACCTAAAATTCACCCTAACCATTTTTTGATGTGTAGAATGAAAAAATAAATCCTTTTTTAAAATTAATTCTCTATGAATGGTTCATTTCATTTTTAAATAATATCATAATTTTGTTGAAAAATACTGATTTTAAAACTATGACTAGTTTGATAATGCCTTCAACAAATTACATAAGGTCATATCAAATTATCTTAAAACCAAAAGATATAAAATTGTTAATTTATGGACACCTTTTAAGAAAAAAATCATTTAAATTAGTGAATTAATTGTAATTAATTATTTACGACATACAAAAACACCAATACTTTTACAATGGTTATATTATCACTTATAAGATAGGTAAATTGTTTTTATACAGTATTGGGTGATGTCACTATTCATTTGGAAGATTTATTATTGATGAGTGTTATATTACTATTCATAAGGGTAATATTAAAATTCATAATGGTAAGTTACTATTCAAAAAATTTAAGATTGTCTTATCGGAATCCAAACATCATACTGAACGCAACCATGTATATCATATAATCAAAATTCAAATCATAAAAGCAATAATATTATGTTTATAGGTCATATAGTACTTAGTTGTTCATTGTGTTGTGATTTCATGTGATTATATGACATACTTATAAGAAGATAATTTCCATTGATAAAACATTGGGTCGTTGCATGATGGGTTATGACATCTTCTATGGATATTTGATCTAAAACTTCATCGTGTATAGAGGTGATTTTCAATGACTTGGTAATAAATTTACAAGGAACTTAAAGGGAGTTTCTCAAGATGGTCCCTGGCTACTGAGGTTGCGCTGTGTGGGGATTTTTATAAGCTTTAGAATATCATATGGAGTGTTAGGTATAGTAGATCCTTCATCTTTTAAGGTCACCATAATGTTATGAGTTTGTATATTTGATATGCATTAGTGGATGAGATGGGTTTGAAAACATAAGTAGATGTCTGTATAGGTGACATGAGAAGGGTGATAGGTATGGTGTGATATAATAATATAGATAAGGTGGACTTTAAATGATTATGTTATGAGTCTAAATAAACTATTAGGCATATTTAAGGATAGTGAGAGGTATTTTATGACAAGAACCCTAGAGAGGAGCCAATGAGCATGTAAGACTTGTTGTGTTCCGTGTTTTGTAATGAAATAGGGTTTCTGATTGTATGTATATCAAATTATAATGGTTGAATTATAGTCCTACATTGAGTGAAAACATATTTTATAATTTGGGTAGGGTGATGTGGTTGGATTATGATGCACGACCTTCCATATGGAAAAGTCAATAGTTTGGTCCTTGATTATATTTCCTCCATTGAGAGTAGTTGGGTTTGGTCCTATGATGTGTTTCATACACTTCATCGAGGTGTAGTGGTGGGGTATAATTTTTTGGAATCTTCTGAGTGTTCAATGATGACATGGGTACTATTTACATAGAATCTCCTAAGTGAGTAGGGATGATCGGGGTAATATTTTTGTAGAACCTCAAACGTGAGAAGGTATGACTAGGGTACTATATTTATATATTCTCTTGAGATGAAAATGACTACAATGGTACTATTTTTGGTATCTCCATAGAAAGTAGTGATTAAAAGGGATCTATTTATGTAGTATCTCATAAAAAATTATGGATGACCAATATATAATATATGTATAATCTCATATCTAAATAAGTATTCCAAAAAAATATTTGGTATTCTATCCCATAATAGGTTTTGGTTGAGGTACTTGTTATGCATCCTTACCTTAGGGTATTATCTATGACTCTTGATATGGATCTCACTATAAATATGGGGTTAGAGGATATGATATTGTATGACACCCTACCCTACATTTCTTTGTGTGGTTTGGGTTCTATGAAATGATGTAACTATTTTATAGTGTCATCCAAATACAGTTGGGTTGGGTGTCATTATGACCAAGTTTTCACCTGATGAATCAATGTGCATATTTCATTCTATTATTTAATTTACTCGTACATTACAATTTATATGATGGAATATATTAGTGTCACCAGCTATGAAAATACTAAGATAAATTTCTCACACAATTCAAGGGTACACACGAGTGTGTGAAGACATTATTTATATTTTATAGTATTATGCAATGGTTTTAAAATTGATCATGATAATGAAAGTATACTACTGTATGTTGAATAGGTTATTTTGAGGATTAGGGTTGGAATTAGAGCCCTTATGTAATAATTAGATTCTTAGTTTTATATATGATTAGACAATTCAGTGATCAGTTACTATCTGACTATATGCTACTATATGGTACATTTTTGAAGATGATTAGGTCATGGATTGTACATACATTGTTACTATTTTAGATGATTTTTGGTCATTTTGTTATGATTGATTATTATGATTTAGGCCCACACTATGATTCAATAACATATGACATACATAAAGGCATGGTTGAGGCTACATGGTGACTCTGATCATATCAGTAATGAGTGGTCTCAAGTTGGGAATCTTAATATTTAATATTTTATACTTGGAAAAATTCCATAAACATATTACATAAGATATTGTTAAACAAACATGGTGGATTCATAAGGACTTAGAATTAGATTTTTTTTAAAATATTTGTCATGTATGATTTTATATTGTTATAGATATGAATAAGCCTTCCACCATGAATAATTTGACTATGTCATGATAAAATAATAAACTGATGAAGTTATCTATGTGGTGGAAACTAAAATCACATCATTCAGGAATGAAATGATTTGAGGGAGTGAAATGTTTAAGAACCATACTATAGACACACCCCTCCATGGGCATGGTAAATTATAAAGCAGTGTTCACAACACATAATAAAGGTATGGTCTTCACCATTTATTATACTGTGAGATCATGTGTCAATATGGAGAACTCATTTCAGAGGGAATATGAATGGGCAATGATCATGGGATAAATTTAAAGAAAAATAAATATTACTTCCTCCTGGAGAATATAATATAAATAAATTTATGGAAATGAAAACTATAGATACATTTTGGAATATTACCACATTTAAAAACATATTCACATGGAATCTTAGAATGAAAAACTGAAATAATGATTAATAATACTCGACTAACTATTTCCTACATAATTTATTCTTCCACAATGGTAACAACCACTCTCATAGGCCTATGAGAATAATAATTTATTATATTCTCCATAATCCATGAGATTATAGTTTCATATTTCATCTGTTGTTTTCTTTTATGTAATTTTATTTTTAATTATTTATAGAATTACTCTCTTTTTATCTCTCACTCTAGTGTCATTTTTTCTTATTATTTCTTATTATAACCTTTAATCATTTTTATTTAGGTAGTCTAATCTATGGGTTCTTCTGGTGGAAGAATCTAGGGACACACTCGATTCGTCACACATTCAAAATTGGAACAATCCTATCTAAATTGGGTTATTAATGTGGGTATGGATACTGGGGATAGATGAATGTGTGTCCTTAATAAATTTTATTAGGTTTAAGTTCCTCTTATATAATATTCTCTCTCACACCACTCACTCATTTGAAAATACGATGGAATGTGGTTGGATAAGGGTTGAAAAGGTGTGATCATTCACCATGAAGGTAGGATATTGTAATGACCTAAATTATTATAAATAAATAATTCCATTTTAATTTAATTATGTGTCTTATTATGTAATATGGTAATACAAAAGAAATGCACTTATTCTTTTATTATATAAAATTTATTTTAAGAAAGTCACATTTCTATACCATTGATAATATTTTCATTGAACAATGATCCCATTATTAGTGTAAATATAGAGTTTTAAAAAATCCAATTGATATATACAAAGTAAGTGAAGTCGTAATCAGTGGGATCACACCATATAAAAACCATATATCATTGATTTTGAGAGAAATAAACTTTTTGGATTTTCCATTGACCAACACCAGGCTAATATCTAACAAATTAATCTTTAGTGAGACTTTTTATAGGAGAAGTCCATACACATCGAGATCACAGCACAAACCCTATTCGCTGAACCACCCAATGAATATCTAGTCATTGCACACCTTACTATTTGGGTGTTTGTTGTTATATCAAACAAATTTGTATCATGAACCTAAAAATATGAATATGTAAATTATTATTTATATAATAATGAATATATATCATCCTATTATTTTTTCTTTTCATGTGAATTTTATTTTGATTCAATCAAAGAAATATAGTTTTTTTTAATATTCAAATTAAATTAAGGAAATTATTTTAAGGATGGAAATTATTGTTTTTTTATTTTCAAAGCTGATTCAGGATAACCAGAAACCACACAACAAAACCGCCATCATCCAAACCATGGGTACATCAAAAACCTAACATCCAAAAGTAGAAACACATCGGGATTCAAATTAAAAATCAGACCAACCCTCATGAACACCTCGAGCCACACAACCTCGAGAAGCATGACAAATCCAACATCCACTCCAATCGCCGGAACACCACACGCCACCATGTAGAAGACGATGGAGCCGACTTAGGAGCTGCACACCCTTCACAGTAGCACCAACATCAAGTGTCGGAGCTGAAGCACCCACATCCACCATGCGCATCACGACCACCTGAAAATCAAAAAAAGAACCACGAACCACCACCTGTCTCAACAAGAATATCCGCATCCGCCGAAGCGCAGGATACCATCACCATCAACCTTCGACACCACCGTCAACGGTCCAGAACCAAAACTACAACCCTCTGAAAGAACATCAAGTCCATAATCGACATATCATAAAAATATTCCCAAACATCAAACCCACATCACCCTACTCAAGAGATTAATGCAAGAAAACAGAATAAATCACCCAAAATACCGGACGAAAGCACAGGAGAGAAACAAATCCAGATCCCATCGCCACCATCTATCAGCCCATAGGAGACACACTTCACCACCTATTGCACGCATCCATAGAAGAAGTAGATCCCTCAATCAGTAGAAACTGGGACTCGGCCTTTGAGCAGCTACGCCGCCGTGAAACCTTATCCAAAGAGTGGAGTCGAACCATGAAGCCGGAAAATCAAGCGCACCGTCGAGAAGGCCGAGCCAAGGAGGCCATCATCGTGAACATTGAAACCAAAGGGAAAGGAGCCTGAGTGAGATGAGGGAGGTGGCAACGATGAGGTAGAGCTCTCGCGACAGCACCCCCTACAGGCTCATATCTTCAGGAAAATATTTTATGAATTAATGGATTTCTGAAATAAATAATATTTTAAAAAATATTATTATTATATAGTTTAAATTAAAAATACAGGGTCATATAAATTTTTTGAATTCAAATTTAATTTTTATAAGTTTTGGAAAACTATTATTGTTAAAAAAACCAATCACTTTCAATAAATGTATGTTGTTATTTTAAAAGTGGGAATTCAACTTTTTGTAAAACTATTTATATTAAATGAATATTATTTTTGGAATCATTATGTTGATTTATCCAATGGTGAATTTCACAAAATTTTCTGAGATTGTCAAATTTTTCTGTAAAAATTAAATACCATATAAATATACATTATTTATTATGACATCAAAATGAAAAAATGAAGAAAAATACTATAAAGGCTATAAAAGATCAAATATATGTTTTCCTTTTAAAATAATTTTATTTTCAGTTAATTTGATTTATTTTATATATCCATTATAAATATTCCAAAACAAATAATATATTTTAATTTTTTTACAATCATTTACTTAAGAGTGTGACTCACCATAACAAAATCAAGGAATTTATTTTAAAAATGTAGTCCCTTTTACATTTAAAATAATAAAAACCTATCTAAATTTATAGAAACCAAGGTTAAAAACCATGGTATGATTTGTGGTTTTGGATATATTATTATGTAGAGTCCAATACCAAAATAATAAAGTAATCTGCTTCATTTAAAATATAAACCCACCCAATATATAATTCTTATTCATTCAAAAACCTTTTATCACATCAATACCCTTCCATCAACTCTCTAGAGTCCTTCCAAGGAACCTAAAATCTCTCAAAAATCCACTCCTAAGCATTTATAGCGAAACAATCAAGTAAGGGATCCTCAATATCCTTTCCTCCTTTCAATTCAAGCACCTTCTTTGAATTTTTTTTTCAAATAAAATTTTATATATTATAATTTTTGAATAAATATTCTATTAACATTCAATTAATGTTATTTTAATGATATATTATTTATCATCTCTTATTTTGACCTTTATCTATGTCGCTACAATACCATAATTTTATATGGGATTTGTCTCTATCAATTTCCATTCAAGAAATGATTTTAAGTCATGTATATTAAATTTCATTTTATTATGTTAGAATATGCTCTTCTATATTCCCCTTAGCAAATATTTAATGAAAAATTTATTAATGTTTCTTTCCCTCTCATTATTCCTCCCATGATACTTTATGAAAACCAATTAACCTGCCCAATTATTGTTAGGATTCTTCTCTATATTTATGTTTTATCTTTAAGTTATTTCTTATATGTCATTTTTTTAATGTTGGAATATTATTTTCTATACCCCTATTAATTATTGTTTAATGTTTATGTGATGAGAAACCAATTTTCTCTCATCAAAATTTTTTATGAATCTTTAAGTGACATCATAATATTGTCAAAATTTAATAGCGATCTACCATGCCAAAAAATTTCTGTAATGAATACCATACCCATTTTCTATCAAGTGTGTTAACATTTATTCAAATATATATTTTATTAGGAAAATACATATATAAATGTCACACTCAATAATTGTGGAAGAAATTATGATGAAGAAAATATCCATGTTTTATGATCTATGTCACACACTTATGCCTGAGAATGAAATGAATATGATAGGTTCAACTAGATAGCGCTTCAATTCATTGGGAAATGATTAGTATCATGACACGTCCTATTGGGATGGGTAGTGAACATGATTCCTTTATGTGACTTTTCCCACCATGATGACTTGGTTAGTTTATCCTTGAACTATTTTTATGATTCAGTGTTTT
The DNA here is from genome assembly GCA_963277665.1 of Viscum album. Classification (NCBI taxonomy): domain Eukaryota; kingdom Viridiplantae; phylum Streptophyta; class Magnoliopsida; order Santalales; family Viscaceae; genus Viscum; species Viscum album. Next base: position 544,716,548 of record OY728156.1, read on the forward strand.
ATGTTTTTTTACATCTCCCATGTTATCATTATCAATATTTATCATATCTAATTTTCATGTTAATGTCCTTTACTCTTCTTATTCTACATTAATATGTGTATTTTCTAACAGGTTTTATTTTCTCTATGTTATTCCAAGTTTATTAGATTACCTTTCTATATTTATCACCCATTTATTAGGATTTTCCAGGTTATCCCGTGATGTTTTAAACTTCATGGAATATTAGAAGCATGTTAAGGATGTTTTTAATAATTTTTTTGGATCCCATGTTCCTTATTTTATGCTATGTATCTAATTCCAAAGGACACTATACTTATTGGACTTTTAATTTTATTAAGTGTAATCATATGCAATAAATCATTTATTAATTTGATATGAATAATAGGGTTATTATATTTGGTATCAAAGTAAATGTTTATTTATTTTTGAGATTATAATTATATATCTATAGTGACATATATATGTGTAAGAATATGTATAAGAAAGAATGCAAAAAATTGGTAATTATAATGAAAGTGGTTTATCAATAAAATACTCTTCTATCTAGATACTACCAGTGGATCTGGTTCTCAAGGAGATGTAACAAGGATAGAAACTATGTTAAGGTGTCTCAATCCTGAATCGGGGTAACATGGTATATGAAAATTGGACTTACATTACACTTATTTTGACACTCCTGGGGGATATTATTTTGATAATTCATAATCCCATTATGAAACATTATTAATGGTAAAATTTTCATAAAAATATTTTTTAGGAACTATATCATGGATTTCATATTTTAAATCTTTATAATTCATAAGTTTGGGAAATAAATTTAAATTATTTGTTCTCCCATTAATTTCATTAGATTCCTCTTTATGCTTGTTTAGTCTAAAATTACAATACTTAATTATCATTATATTCTATAAAATGGTCGTAAATAGGATGAATTAAATTCCATATAATTGTGATGGGAAATTGGATTACATTACTAAAAAGAATCCTAAATGGTGGGAGTAGAATTCATGGAATTTATAATCATACTCTCTCAACTGACTCAGGTTTGGAATATAATCCTAATTTAAGAGGCGTGTCTAACCCCCTCTAAGTGATAAAATAATGTGATTTAGATATTTATGTGACAAAATCATCATAAATTCAATGGATCATATGATCCATTAATCATTTAACAATAGATCACCTCTATTGAGAAGATATTTTCTAATCATCAATGTTTCGAACAAGGGAATTTTCTCCAGGCTATTTATTGTGTAGAGGGGGGAGATGATAAGTGATGAACATTTTTAAAAAATATGAAGTAAAATAATATTATAGAAGAAATGTTGTGTAAGTAGTTATAGAAATTTTTTTCTGATAAATGTTTTTCTTATACTCTCTGACGTAAAATAGAATGGGATTCCTCACCGTAATGAAAAAAGGCATCAAAATCTATCCTGACATATGAGGAAAACATTAGAATAATTGAACAATACACCTATCTATTTTTCATTACTATAAAATGTATGGTTGAAAACATATTTTCTGTGTTACATACAATTCTATGAAAATCCTTAGTGATCTATGACATTAATAGATATGAGAAATTATTTTGATGTTCACAAAAATCTAAAATGAAGATCGGTGAATGTTAAGGGTGTCATGGGGATCTGAAGTGAAAACTATAAATTAATTATGGTGGTACGATGTAGAAATATAATAGTGCCATGAAATTTCAAAATCCTTCATTTCAAAGGAGTGGGAATAAGAACCAAATAAATTTTATAAGGGGGAGAAGAAATTTGTTAGGTGTGGGAAGGAAGGACACCTAACTAGAAATAACCAATATTAAAAACCCACTAATGTGATGAAAGATACAAATGCTTTAGTCAACCCTTAGAGAATTTTACATTAATTAAATTTCAATGAAAGATGGAACTTTGCAAACCATCTCCCTTATACAGGGGTTTCTGGATAAAACCAACAACATCCAATATAGAAACAAGGATTTCTTCCATCACATCCATTAAGGTGGATGCTGGAAATCAAGTTGTTTAATGTACGCTATTGATTCATTCAATTATAGACAGCATATATTTTGATTGTAGTTTTATGAATTTCTTCATATCATGAATGTTTAGTAGATCAATTCAAGTACCACCATAATGAAAGGTGGTATTTATTTTGCTGATAATTGATAATGGATAAAATTTGTAATCCCATGTATATAAACTCTCCCCTATAATAATTTGGTGTGCGAATTTCCTAGTGATCCTCGGCATACTTCTTGTGGTGGAATTGGACCCAATTCTTGTCATTAATTGGTCTTACCTTTATATATCCTAAATAAATTTCCATGAGAATGAAATAACCAATTGTATTGTGAATCAACCCCCGATTATGTACATGTTTAAAGAGGACAATGAATCTTATTTAGCACAAAAATATCAAGCATGGATATTATTACCCAATCAGAAATCATATCAATATAAAATGATTAATTATATGAAAATAATCATCATTGAAGACATTCCAATTAATTAATATGGTGATGTGTTTCCATAGGAATTTCATGGTTTACATCCTATATGAGAGGTTGAATTTTCAATTGATCTCTTAAATACAACATTAAGAATGACCAAGAATTCATATTGAATAACTGTTGTGGAAATTGAGGAGTTTAAGAAACAATTATAAGAGAATTTGGACAATGTTTTCATTCTCCCAGGTGATTTACAACGCGGTGCACCAATCCTCTTCATTGCAAAGAATTATGGGTCAACGTGCATTTGTATTGATTATGGTGATCTCAACAATTTCATGATAAAATATTTATCTACGACTTCAAATTGATTATTCGTTCAAACAGTTACATTGAGAACAATAACACTCCAAGGTGGATTTGTAGTTCGGATATTACCAATACAAGTTGAAGAATGATGATATCCCCAAGACTTATTCTCGTACAAGTTATGGGCACATTGAGTTCATAGTGATTTCTTTTATGCTCACTAATTATCCTAAAATCAATAGGTAAGTGATGAACAGAGACTTTATTGATTTTCTAAAAAATCAATTGGTAGTGTTTATTGGTGGTCTTATTATATTCTCTAAGAACAAGACGGAGCATGAGGAGCATCATAGAAATGTGAAAAATTTTATGCAAAAGGAGAATATTTATTCCAATTATAGAAAATTTGAGTAATGGGTCAAGGAAGTGTCCTTATTTGGGTATATCATCATATATAATGAAATATATATGGATACATCAATGAATGTAACTATTTATGTATTGTTTTGGCCAAACATCGATGAGTGATATTGATAATTTACATGGATTATCTTGGTACTATAATCAATTTTTGAGAAATTTATCGCGAATTCCAAACACTGTAACGAAGAAAACTCATAAAGGTGTCTTGTTTCCTTATAATTATGAATATTAATATATCTTAAAATATTTTTAGAGGGGGATTATCAATTCAAATGTGCTCACACTACCCTTAAGTGGAGTTCCTTTCATTGTATAAGGTGATTCTTCCAAGAACGGACTGGTTTGTGTGTTAATACACAATGAAATATTAATAGCATATACATCAAGTTAGTTGACAGTTTTTGAATTTATAAACCAAACATGTGATTTAGAGTAACTAGAAGAGATATTTTACTTGAAAATATGGTGGAATTATAAAATTGTTATATATGTGTGAAATATATATGTATCAAAAAAGTATCAAGTATATATTTACATAGAATGAGTTAAATATGTGCCAAAGAAGATGGTTAGATCTGATCAAGGACTACGACTACTCTATACAATACCATCATGGTAAATTGAATAATGTGGTGAATTATCTATGCAGAAATGATTTAGAAATTCTGCCACTAATGAGGATTGATATGGGCCAAATATTCATAGATTTAATAATGATAGATATATGAATCATATAGGAATTAATAACATCAATCATTTGAAAAATTATTCCTCAACCATCCATTTTGAGAGGCTAAAAGATGAAAAAATGGATTATGATGGAAATTATATGAAAGTGTCGACTTTGAAAAATGGGAAATTCTCATAATTCAATGTTAATGTAGATAGAATTGAATTATTTTAGTCAATACTATGTGTATAATCAAATCCTATGTTATAGAAGTACTTTTTGGATGATGCACATACCTCAACCTTCTTTATTCGCCAAAGAAGCACCAAGATGTATCAATATATCTAAGAACACTATTGGTGGCACAATATGAAGAATGAGATTGCAAAGTATACATTAAGATGTCTTGTATGCTAATAAGTGAATGTAGAAAGAAAAAAATCCAAGGGTATGATGAAACCAATACCAAAAAGCCACATGGAAATCATAGAATATCACCACTGAATTTTTCATAGGACATCCAATGAAATCTAGTGGAAATAGTGATACATGGCTTGTTTTTTATAGTCTTACAAAGTCATGCCACTTTATTTCGATTTGAGAGGATTTATCATGGGATCACCTTGCACATATATACATCAAGGAAGTGGTAAGGAGGTATGGAGTACCAAGGTCGATTATATCTAATCAGGATCTAATATTAATCCATATGGATTGGAAGAGTCTCCAACATGATCTGAATACTGAGCTTAACTTCATAATGGATTGTCACCCTCAAAATGATATCCAATTTGAGCAGATAGTCCAAATACTTGTGGACATTTTTAAGAGAATTCTCAATAGACATAAAAAAGGATAGGACGAAGATTTTCTTTTTCTCTAGTAATCATACAATAACAGTTTACATTCAATCGTCCAAATAGATCCCTATGAATCTCTTAATGGGAAGATTCGTAGAACACCATATTTCTTGGATGATGTTGGGGAATATAAATTGTTAGTTCCTAAAATGGTTGAAGAAATTGTCAACAATGTTATGACCATTTAGTGCACAACAAGTCTACTCAGAGTAAAAAAATTATCTATAATAAAAATTATAGCTGAGACAAAGGCTTTTATGTAAGTGAAATTTTATTCCTCTGTATATCTCGATGAAATAAAGTGATGGTATTTGGGAAGAAGGTAATTCTTAGTCCAAGGTACCTCAACCATTTTGAGATCCTAAATCACATAGAAGTGATATCCTATTAAACATAAATCCCACCAAACATATCTCAAGTACATAATGTATTCAATTGATACCTCTTGACAATGTATATAAAATACCCCTCAAACTTACACAATCTATTTGTATTAACATTAAAAATTGATCTCTAATATGGAAATAAGTCGGTTAATATTTTAGATCGTAGAGAAAATGATCAATGATATAATGAAATTATCTTTGATAAAGTTCTATGGAGAAATCACAGGTTTGAAGAAAAAACATGCGAATTGAAATAGAAGATGAAATATATTTACAATCATCTATTTTATTGTGGGAAAATAAAATTTTAGGGATGAAATTTGTTAAGGGGGGATGATTTTAATGACTCAAACTATTATAAATAAAAATTATCTTTTGATTTATTTAAATGTCTTACTATGCAATATGTTTATAGAAAACACATGAACTTATTTTTATTTATTATATATATTTGGATTTAAATTAAAATTATGTTTCTTTAGTGTTTATAATATTGTAAATGAATAGTGATCACATGATTTGTATAAATATTGGGTTTTAACGAATCCAATCCACACAAGGAAGGGTAGTGATGACCACAACTGGTAGGATCATACCTGATTAATCTAATTTATTGAATCACCAAAGGGAGAAATCGTATATATGATTTTACCTTGACCAATACCAAGAATAGATCCATCAAATTAAGCATGAGAGAAACTGTTTTTGGGAAATGTTCAAGCCCATCGTGATCACTTCCCAAACCATGTTTTTCAAAACACCCCATGAAAATCCAACAGTTGTGCACCATACTCTTAGGTGTCTACTATTGTGTTAAAGGGGTATATATCAATACCCTATGAATAATATTATCTATGTTATTTTTAAGATAATTTTTAATATATTTTCATCATATTATTGTTAATTTGTAAGTGACTTTTTTATTCAATAAAAAAACAATTTTTCTGTCAATATTCAAATTCAATTAAGTAATTTACATTGATGAATTAATGTATTTGTAGATAAATAATTTTTTAATAAAATATTAAAATTTTATAGTTTTTATTAAATATACGTGATCATATAATTCGTCTAAAGTCTAATGTAATTTTTATAAGGGTTCGAAAAATGTTATTGTCAAAAAAACCCATCATTTTAAACAAATATTAGCTATTATTGTAAAAGTTAAATTCAAATATATATATAATTATTTAGATAAAATGAACATTATTTTGAATCATAAAATTGAAATTATACAATGGTCAATTTTTAATAATTTTATAAGATAATTGAATTTTCAGGTAAAAATTAAATACCATATAAATATAAATTGCATATTATGTCATCATAATGACCGAAAATTGATTTAATAAATATTATAAATGGATCCACGACCAAATAAATGTTTTAAAAGTAAAATAATCTTATATTTATTTTAATTATTTTAAAAATTCATTATTAATCTTCAAAAATTTGTAATATATTTTATTGTTTTAGAATAATTTTTTATGAGTATGACACACCCACATGTATGAAAGTGAATAATTTTAATATGTTCTTAACTTGTCCTTATAAAATAATAAAACCACTCCAATTTGGTATAATCCAAGGGAAAACCCATGGTATTGTTTTTGGTTTTGGATATTTTATTCTATAGTTTCAAAATCCTAAATAATAACGAAATACCCCCCCCCCCATTTCCCATATAAATCCACCCAATATCTAATTTAACTTCATTAACTCTCTATGAATAACGTCCATACTCCTCCCCACGATCTATAGAGTCCTCCCAAGTTTACCTAATGCTCTCAAGAATCCCCTTCCAATCTTTTGGGGACACACACTCAAGTAAGGCATCCCCACCTTCCTCTCCTCCATTCAACTCATGCATCTTCTTTGAAATTTCCTTTCTTAATAGAAATTGTTTATAATTTTCTTTTTTATTAAAAAATATCATATGTTAAAATTTATATTTTTTGAATTATATATTATTTATAATATTTTATTTTGATCATTATCTATGTTTATTACTATGTCGAAATTTCATAAGTTATTTCTCACTTCACATTTGTGTTCAAGAACTTCCTTTATGATATGTATTTTAAATTACAATATAATACATTGGAGTATGTTCCCACATTTTCTCCATAATTTAAATTTTATGTATAAATGATGATATACCATTAATCAATCATTAATCGTCCCATTATTTTTTTTGTACACCTATTACCACGCAAAAATATATATTGGATTTCTTCTATATTCATGCTTTTTCATTTACATTTGAATTATATTTCAAGATTTCTAATTTGAGAAATTATTTTTCCTGCAACTATTATGAACATTTTTATTTTTATTTTTTAGAGACCCCTTTTCTCTCTCGTGGAACCATTTTTATGAATCTTTATGGGGCATCATTATGCTGCCAAAATTTCACCACGATCTTCCATGAAAAAACAATTTTTTATTGAGTACCATACACTTTTCCTATCAAGGGTGTTGAAATTGAGGAACATATAATTTTTTGGGTACTTACATATATTAATTCCATACTCTTTAATAATGTAATAAAATATTATTGTGAATGTATCCATGCGTTATGATTTATGTGGTACACTTATGAATGATAATGAAATGAATATAATATGTGTGCCCAGAGAATACTCTAATAAATTATTAATGTTTAGAATCATGATATGTAACGTTTGGATAGGGAATGAACATGATTACCTGTTTTAATAGTGTGCACAATGATTTCTTGGTGGGTTTATCCTTGACATATGTATCTTATTCAGTTTTCTATGTTGTTTCCACGTTTCCCATGATATTATTGTCATGAAATATCATGTCTCATTACCATGTTTATGATCCCTACACTTGTTATGCCACCTTGATATTTCTATTTTATAACATTTATTATATTATTGATGTTATTTAATGATTATTCCATTACTAATCTTTGTACCTCACATGTTTCTTTTGTTTTCTCATGGTTAACCTTCGTAGTTTTATATTCCATGGAATTTTAGAATCATGTTATGGAATCTTTTGATAATAGTTGTGTATCCCATATTCCGAATTTTATGCTACGTACCTAATTCCAAATTTCAATACACATCTCAATATTATGGGTTTAATTAAGTGTAATATAATTTAATAAAACACATATTAATGAAAAATAAAAATAAATATTTTTATAGATAGAGTGTGATCTTGAATAAGGATCCATTTAGCATGGTATCAATAGAAAATGTGGTTCTAGAATTGACATGGTAGATATCAGGTACAATATATATTCACAATAAAATAACAAGTGGATAAAAACACATAAAATGGATTGTGTTCATCATATAGGTAAGAAACTCAAAAATAGGTAATGATAGTTAACGTTGGGTAATTATCTTTGGATGATTTCAAATTTTTTAGCTATCTATTTCAAATGTTCTGTTCACACATACATTTTTATTTCTGGTAGAACTAATTCCAAAGGCAATAAATCATTATTAAATACTAAAAAAATATCTTTCATGTTGGTTGAGATGATGAAATGATGGATCATCCCTAAAGGGGTTTCACTAGGACACGACGGAAGGGGATTATATATCCTCTCCTTTGATCAATGTATGTTTTCAAACAATAGTTTGGAGAAATATAAAAATTAAATCTATATTTTATCTCTTTCAAATGATGCATTTGAATCTTTTGAATAGTGTAAGGATGTGTTATAGAGTTAGGATTATTCCGATGAATGGGTTTTTGTACATATCTTGGTTAAATGGACGTGTGTCATACATTTTGTAACTACATAGTTTTTTGTTGTACATCATGCCAATTAAATTTATTTTAATATCTTATGGTACTAACATATGAACAAACAAATAATATGGAATAAGGAATATAGTGTGTCTTATAAATGGGGATCCCGTTCAAGTTTAACCTGAATATATTATGGTATTTTTAGTCACTAAGAGGATAGTTTCCATAGGAGTCATCTATATGATGATTATGTGTGATAATATCAATCTAGTTCATCCCATCTCATGGAAAATTAATTGTAGAAGATATAATCATGGCTTTAACCTGGTAGGAGGTCATTCTATCTTACATATGCCTATTTTTATTTAATATTATGAAAAAAATATAGAAGATGTGTTATTCTATGTTCATCACATATGGATGTTAGTTTTTTTGTAATAACTACATAAGAAGGATGGTCAAGTTTCTGAGAAATTTCAACTTAAAAGATATAAGGTAGGGTAATGGTATTGATATTATGCCTGAGGAATTTATACTACATATATTATTAAAAAATATAACTAAATACACATAATTCAAATTGCACAATTTATGGTCATGTGATAGTACCGATTAATTTAGTTTAGTATCACACAAAATGGAGTATAAGATATGTATTTTAATGCAGTATAGATAATGTTTCAATTATAAAAGTTCATAATAATGGTTGTGATGGGATTGGGTGTGAGAAATCCTTTCTAGTTTATAATTTATATAGGTAACTGGACTGTATAGTGTATGATTGGGCCATAAACCTTATCAAAGGACCACTATGAAGAAACCAAGAATTAAACTGAACTAAAATATTTTTGATGTCCAGGAGGAGTGGCTAAACATAAGTAATATATCATGGGGTTGGAACCAAGGTATGGTGTTGGATAATTATATAATTTTTAAAAGACCTAGTTAAATTGGTGTCCTAATTTTGGGAATAGGTTTAAGTGACACCATATTAATGTTCAAGAGTTAATTGGTGCCCAAATAAAGGACTACAGTGTCACCAAGGTTGGAGTCCTTTATGAGGTGGAAACCATGATGGAAGCATGGGTGATAAAACTCATATCGTAAACACATTGGGGTTATTCATAGATAAAAATGATGTGTGTGACTAAATGAGTTATTAGTTATCCCAACATTCATATGTCATAATTATAAAGTGTTAAAAATGATATAGTGATCAAGCACATAATTACTTAAGAAGTAACTTGGGTATCTTCTACGTTAGCTTAACACATTAGTATCAGGGAATAATTGGTTTGACACTCTAGTTCTATAGAACTCAAGTTGTGACTTTCATTCCAATGTAATTTGAATAGACACTTATACCCATTATCATTAGGTTTTGATATCAAAATATCTAAAATATAGTTCCATGTGCTCATGCTATTTGGCACACTAGTCTTCCTTGTGTGCACTTATTCTACTAGGGGTGTTTCTAAAATGGAAGTAAAAGTGGGAAATTTTATTTCTATCCCCAAACCTAGGAACACAGCTATGGTAGTAACAACACAAGGATCCCATATATACCTCTTTGTGTATGAGGTTGGGTGTGTGAAAAAGCTAATGTAAGTCTTGGTGCATGATGTATGGATCAAATATAATGGTGTGTTAATATAAGATGTTGTTCATGGAGTAGAGCATTTGTAGATAAGGTTGTGGACAAATTTAAACATGCTCATGTGAAATTCAATGAAGTCATAATTTTCCCAAATTTGTAAAATCTTCTTCCAAATTCAAATATACATATCCTTTTATCTGGAAGTCAATTTTGGCTCCATGTGTAGCCAAATCAAATCATAAAAAAATACATCCCTTACTACCAGTTTAACTTGTAATATGTGTCTTATATGGAAGAAACATTGTCTAGAATTCCCTAAAAAATAATTTACAGTTTTTACAACCCTTCTCATTAGAAATTGAAAATTCATTGCTTAATCCTAGTGGGAAGATCTCACCATCATGTGACTATATTGATTAATGTTTCTGAGTAATAATTATCCCTCATTATGTGATAAATATTGCAGTACATAGAGATCCCATTTGAATATTCTATGGAAATATATTTTTCATTCTTTCCAAGTGTGATTTGTGTTATCTGAATGAGGTTCATATCATGAATTACATGGAATAGTTCATGGTATGAATTTTTTTAGTTCCACCACACTCATTCAATCTATAATATACATTATATTTTCATTGATTTCTAAAATTATTTTCCAAAACCCATTTTAGCATCCTTTCAAAAAAAATCTAAAATAACATAAACAAATTTGTATTTTTAAAGTAGTGACTAATCTAAATAATTTCTACTAAAGATAGATGATATTATTTATCCACTATATTTAAATAGTGTTAATATAAATAGTATTTTCACCCACCACCTGACTACTCGGTCAGGATTTCATGAGGATAGACCTGTCAATATGAATTCTACATGTTTTAAGATTTATTGGATATTTCTATCAATCAATGAGTGTATTTCTACATAGGATTATGATTATTGGAAATTTAAATCTAGATTCAGGTAATTTGATTTGTAGATTAAAATCATGAGGACATATAACCAATGTTACTTAGAGTATAATAATTGAGACAAACATGATATAGAATTAAGTGAATAAGTCATTAAATTTTTTTCCCTTCTAAATTAATTCAATAAGATCATTATAACCATTTTAATGAAATTAAATTTTCTACGGAAATCCATACCATCCCACTATTACTTCTTAGAAATTTATCCACTGATTCCATCAGCAACAAATGAACTCACATTACCCTATCCAAGATACTATGGAGTCCATGACCCAAATAGAACATACCCAAACCTTATAATCACCTCACACTAAAGGGACTATAAAGGAAAAACACATAAATCGAAAATTATTCATCGTCACACTAATTGTAATATCCTAATATTTGAAAGGAGAACTGTGTTTGATATTATATGCAACACACAACACAACCATTAAATAAACAATAAAATATTAATATTTAAATTTTTAACGTAGCCATTAAATTGAATCATATGAAATGGAAAAAGAAATTTAGAAATATAAAAATTTCATACTAAAAAATAGTATTTTATCTTCAAAAGAAATAAGGAATAATTTTTTTAGTAAATTCATTTTAGGCGTAAAAAATATGTTTTCTTCAAAAATGGTTTTATTTTCTTTGTGGGAGAATATTATAAATAACTTCTGGAACTTTAATCAATTTTATTTAGTAAATATGATATAATTTTTTTAATTTATCATCTCAAAATTATCTTTGAATGAAATTTTATGAATTTTTTTGAATGGTTTTTTTGATGTTGGGGGAAACACCTGATTTTATCAAAAAAATGATATATTTATATTAAATATGTATTTGAGGTAATATTAACATGAAACAAAGGCCAAATGGATTAAATCTCCCTTATACTTTATTTTTCTGATTTTCCTATGATATGAAGGCCCAAGAAGAGTAGACAAACATGACATCATGGTCCCAGTTTTCTCACTATAGAACACCCTTACCATCAACCATTTCATTGCACTTCCATAATGTACAGTCATGGTAGAGAACCCATGTTATCCCATTTATATGTAGATGGGAATATGGTAGTTACCAGTTCACCCATATCTCTTTCTATTTTCCGACTCAATAGTCCATACATTTCCCCATGCCATGTTACTTTCTGTGATGTCATGTTTCATCTATATGGTAATCACCATTAACTGGATGTGTCATCCCTCTACCAGGAACAATCAAAATATTATCCAATTTATAAGTACATGCTAGATAACCCCTATTTTCCAAGTGGTAAAAGAGACATATGATAGGTTCTGAAGATCCAAAAAATACTTTGAGTAGAACTCCTTGAAAATCTATCTGAATCAACGTCATACTACAAACATGATAAAAAAAATTGGTCACCTAGAAAAAATTGTGTCACCAACATACATAGTCGTAACCTAGAGGCCATGTGGCCCAAATTCTAATGGTGTTTTATTTTCCATCTGTTTCAGAGTTATTTTTTGAAGAAAAACATTTTTATGTTTTGATGAAAAGTTAATTTGATTTATTTAATATTAATAAAACATCATATTACATATTTTTCATTATTCTATATGATTATAATGTAATAATATCCTAGATAAGATGTCGTATTGATAATTTCATAGAAGTTCCCTAATATGATGTGAAACTATAAGAGATATGAAAATATTCCTAAATATAGTTAATTTTCTGGATAACATACCGTGATGGGACACGTAGTATATAGACTATAATTTGAGATTACTCATAAGCTAATTTGTTTTATTATCATAAATCTCGAACTTGGTAAGATCCATGATCAAATATTATAAGAAGATACATGCTCTTAAGAATTCCAAATCATTTGGTATTGTTTAATATTCTGAACTATGAGAATTTATGATGGACCATAGACATTAATATCATGAATTGATCTTTTCACAACTCACATAATTATATTTTCTGATGAATACTATGATGCTATATGTTCATGGGAAGGTAGGTCACGGTGCATGTGTCACTATTGAAATTTCAGTAATGGATCAGTTGAGGAATGAATTTTCCCTTCCCTTTTTATGGATGTTGATATATCATCCCATTTGTTGTAATGAAATATTTGAATTAAATTCCATGGCCTTGGTGAAAAAAACATATTTATTTTAGACAGTCGAAGAATCTTCCATCATTTCCATATTTTGATTCATTTTTTGGGTTGATTGTTTTTATTAACAAAGTGGGTTTCCTTGATCAGTTGTGGAGCCTCAAATATATTTTTGAAAAATGATCTTGAGAATGATACATTACAAATTAATGGGTGATGTAGAGGTTGTACAAAACGATCTTATGCATGGTGTTGTTGTTTCCTAGGGTTTTCCTATTTATTTGGTCCAAAATTGGTGAATGGTGATAATGTTTTTTAGAAAAAAAATGTTGTGATATAGTTTAAAGGTGGTTTGTGACATTTTTCATCATTAATTCGTCAAGATCCCAACATAAAAATATGTAAAAGGGTTGATGGGTATGAAAATTATGGATTTGCGCTAGATATGAGGTTTCATGAAAGTGAGACTTGTGCGTTTAAGGATAAGTTGCACGATATGCCCGTATGGTCTCCAAAATTCCAATAAAGAGGTTTCTATCGCTATAATTCAAGTAGAATATATACACATATATAAAATATGATCTTTTGTTATGCATGTGGTCGAATCTGGCACACAAAAGGAGAGTTTTGAAGAAGACTCATACTAGAAGGGAGATGTATGTCATTAGTTAGTTTCATGTAAAAAGGGTGTGTTGTGAAAGTATTGTGTAGTGAAAAATATTCCTTCTGTGAAAAATTGGTGAAATTGTGAAACATGCATTAATGTTGGGCACATGTCAACCCTATGTTGGGCGAATGTTGGAAGGTTCCCAGTATATATTTATTAAAGAGGTATTCATTTGTGGATGCTCGTGAGACATCAACATAACATCTATATACAGTGTAGGATTCATTAATTGAAGATAATTATGGGATATACAAGTCCATATCATTTATAGGGATCCCTTCCAATAGTTGTGATCAAATGACGAGGAAGATAAGGATATTTTCCACTGTTAGTGAGCTAGATAAATAGTAAAGGGAGTGAACCTTGGAAATTATGTAAATAAACCTTACACCTAGTAAGGATGGTGAGCTTTGGAATTGTAGTGATCTAGCCCGAACCTTGTATTTAGTTGTGAGATTTAATGAATTTGGTACATGGGAACATCAACATTGTATGATCCTTGGACGTAGCCCAGTGAGGGTGACCCAAGTAATATTACTTATTCCTGGGAATGATTTAATTGTTGTGAAACATTTCTGTGGTAGAAAGAGACAAGTGGGTTTTGGATAATGTAGAAACCTGATCTTATGAGGAAATAATTATATTCTTCCATACCATGATGCAAAAAGGTATTTTACCTAGAAGACATAAAAATTTGTATCATATGTAAAGGATAATTGATTTTGATTCTCTCTTAGTATAATAAATGGAGCTGGCCAATCACAAAGTTATTCTGATCATTGATGGAAAATAAATTCAACTATGGAAGAATTAGATGTGTATCTACTTTAGATCATTTGGAATTGATGTATTTGAGGCCCCAATTCCGGAAATATC
This sequence comes from Viscum album, assembly GCA_963277665.1. Lineage (NCBI taxonomy): Eukaryota > Viridiplantae > Streptophyta > Magnoliopsida > Santalales > Viscaceae > Viscum > Viscum album. The sequence continues at coordinate 544,731,592 of OY728156.1, forward strand.
ATTTAATCTCATTAGTGGTTCTTTATTAGAAGCTGACTGAGGATAATTGGATACTGATGATAATGGAAAAAATGCTTTAGAGGGAGCCCTATCAAATGCAATATATGTGAAGTTGATTTCATGTATTTCATCACATGTAATGTTGGAAATGTTATTGAATATTTATGCGAGTGACTCAAATGTTAGAGAAGAAAAGTTTTATATTCTAGGGAAAAACATGAAATCTCATAATGAGCTCTATTGAGTTTGTTGATACAATATTTTACTAGGTAAATATTTATTTGGAAGACATGCGTAGTCTTAGAGAAATTATAAAAGATGTAAATATTTTCATTCCCAACCTGAGAAAACTCCCACCATGGTTTAAATAAATTTTTATTATTTTTCAGGATAAATATGTGAAGGACAAGACATTGGATAGCTTAAAGATTACTCTTGTTTCATATGAAATGAGAAATGATGATAACCAGTCTGTGGAAGAAGGGAAGTCCAAAATAGTGACATTCAATTCCATGAAGAAACTAACCATTAAAGATGGTCAGGATGATGAAGATATGGATGAGGTGATGTTGTTCAATTCCATAAATCTCTTATGATAGAAAGGAAAGTTCCATGAAAACTACCCCTTGTATGCTTTCGATGTAGAATGGTTGGCTATGTCACAACAAGGTTCCAAAAGATATATCAAGAGGATGAAGAGGATGAAGTTAAAATTCCTACAAAGAAGTATTCATCTTATGTGAATGGTGAGAATACTTTTACGATAGGTATCTTCATAAAGAATAATTGACATTAAAAATAAGATAACAGTTCATAAGAATATGATGTTGAAGAGCTGGAGGACTACAAGGCTCGTAATGTAGATGTAATGGTTGAAGTTATTAGTAATTCCCAAACAAAGTTAGAATGTTACAATAATAAATAGAAATTCGAAGAAAAAGTTGAAATTTAGGTTGAATTAGGATACACTCTTGAATAGATAGATGTTTGGAGATCCAAAATGAAGAAATATAACAGTGTTGTTCATGATGAAAAATTTTATATGTAGCAGAAGGAATAAAATAAGTCTGAGTTGAATGATGAAATTGAAAAACTGAAGTTATTCATATAAGAGAGATCAGAAAAGGATTTTGAGTACATGATCAAGATTAAAGAATAAAAAGGGAAATTGATAGATTGATTAAAACTGGGAAAGAATAGATCAGGCATATCAGTGATCATTAAGGGAAAGTTGTTAGACTGTGACGAAGTGCTAAGGATCAGGAAAAACACTTGACTCTCAGTATGACATTAGTAAAGAAGAACATTCATCAAATAAAGAATACTCAATTGCATCATAGCTGTCGAGTTGACCAACATTTACATTTAAATTCAAATGATAAGGATGGTAAGAGAAAATATTGAAAACAAAGTGGATTGTTTATTAATGTTAGGCCATAAGCACTAACTCCAAAATTGATGATTGATTTAGGTGTAAATCATATTCTGAATATTCAGAGAATCCAAGGGACAAATAGTAGTATAGAAGTTACATGACGGAATGAACATCACATCAAGTGTTATTACAATGAAAATATGGGACACTCACAAAATGTGTGTTCCATATAACAGATATTCCAAGGCTAGAAGAATAGTAATGGCATCCAAATAGAATGAAATACTATATAACAACATTCAAGGGACATTTTTTTTATGTAGAGGATCTGGTCATGTGGATAAATATTGTACATCAACCATGCAGAAGAATGCGCCGAAGAAGAATCAAATTGGTCGCAAATAGTAATTAAATGAACCATCATGTGGGATGAAAATACAAAATTTGTTTTGATTATTTAAATATGAAGTTGGCAATTCATACACTGAGGAAGATAATGACCATTAGTAAATGATGGTTATGAAGTGAAAATAATGGATAAAGAAGAAATGAGATGAGCATGAAATGAATATAGATATTTCTTTTAAAGAATCAGATCGCACTAGAATATAGATCATTAATAGTAGATTCACCTTGAATATGATAGGAAATAAGGATCTGGTGACCAAAATCAGGTATGATAAATAGGGTATCATAATATTTGATAATTATGATTGATTGAATGTTAGTGGATCTGGAAAAGAAAATTTTGGGGGTAAAGACAAGAGATGTGCATATGTGTTAGTTGTTGAAGGTATTTGTCACAACTTACTTACCGTCAGTGAACTATGTGACTACAGACAAGCAATAATATTTTCCCTGAAATGTTATGTCATCAAGGCAAGAGACTGTGCAGTTTCTCTATAGGGAAAGCACAAGAAAGGGAATCACTACCATGTGAGTGGAGAATAAGATTTATGTATTTTTTCCACGGAATAAGATAAAATCTATGGTATAAACTATTTAGCCATTTGAGACAAATATCCTTGTATGATCTGGTAAAATTTGATGCATCTTGAAACCTCCTTATATTATCATGTGATCGTACTCATACATGTGATGCTTTTCAACAAGGTAAGATTATTCAAAATACATATAACAAAAAAGAGAAAAGGTCAAAAAAAATCATTAGTTCGTGCATATTGATGTATGCAGACCAATTTCACTGTGAGATATTGATGGTTGGTGATGCTATATTATCTTCATTGATGATTTTAGCATAATGGCATGGTTATTAGTCATCACCCCCAAAAATGATGTGTTCAGTTTCATAAAACCTTATAAAAGGGAAGTTTAGAAGATATTGGGTCAAACAATCTGGAAGATTTGAACAGATATTGGAATAATGATAAAAAATATTCAAGTTCAAGATTATCTCAAGAAGAATGGGATTGTTGGATTGTAATATATATTTAAATGTATATTAGATGGTACAATACAATATGGGGTGAGTTTTCATTTTAATAAACTTTGTATTTAAACCCTTAAGAACGAGTTTATTTTAAGAAGTATTAAACTAATAAAATCCACAATCAAAACTATTTACCACAACGATTTTGGATCTAATTGATATAATATTATGTAATAATATAAGTAATTTAATATAATTTTATTTTAATTGAATAAAATTATTAGAGTAATACAAAAGTGAATGATTCTACCATATAGCCTATAGAATCACTTAATACAATATGTAATTAAAGAATCATAATTGAAACAATTGAAATTGAAATGAATGTGAAAATAAATGGGAAACAACACAATTTTGTTTCTAATATAGATAGTAGTGTATATGTAAAATTATTACAATTCTATCATCCCAATGAGTATGCTATCCTTTCATATAGTAAAAAATGTCTATCCTACCACCACCTTACTAAGCCCTCGATACAATGATTAGTACACTTGTATTCCTATCCTCAGAATCCCTTGAATAGTATGGTAACCAGATCCTCTATCTTTCAAGGAATTGATAACCATTGATACGATGATCAGCATCACATCTTCATATCCCTCGAAGCCGATGATCATTAACAAAAATATCAATTGCACAATGAAGAAACAATGAACGTAAAAATACAAGAGCATGTAACTAGTTTCTCACTTCTTGTATCTCTAAGGCTTTCACATGAAGCTAAAGAGAAGTAATAACATTTCTCTATATATATTTTTGTAAGTAAAATTTCTCTATTTCGGTTCAAATGACCACCTTTTTAGTGTGTTTATGTTAGAATTATCATATGTTCTTTAACTATCATATTTCTACAAAAAAATCAAAGGGAATTTGACACCTAGCATTACAATGGTCAAAACAAACAAAATACATGAAATCATTTTGATTCATAAAAAACCAACTCAATGAAATCATTTTAGGTTAGAAAATTGTATATAAAATGATAAAATATAATCTGTATGTGTAACTTGAAATCAGTATATTAGTTATGATAAGAATGTAATGCATTTCAAAAAAAAAATACATAACTTGGTTACTAGTATTATCATGATAACAATGCACATCGATTACAATGTATGACCTGGTTATCATTCTAAACATGGTTAACATCCACGATATTTAAACTAGTTACGATGCTTAAATAAAATGAATAAAAAGAGTATGGTACAAAACCTGGTTATAATTAATGATTAAGATACAATAATTATTCTGCTTACGATGAATAATTATTATGTGGTACTTAACTTGGTTACAATGCATGGATATGTTGTGGTACTTAACCTAGTTATTATGCATATGCTTATGATGACCTGGTCACCATACATGTGATTATGATTCATGTAGATACAATGCATTTGAAATTGATGCAGTATATAATCTAGTGACGAATCCTGATTATAATGTAAGACATAATATTGTTATAATTCAAGATTATGATTCAATACATAATATGGTTATGATTGAAAAAAACATATAAAAAGTGTTAGTGAACTATATATATTATTATTATAAGAATGAAATATATAATAAACACAATTTGAGGGATTATGATTGTGAAAAACAGACATGATAAATAATATATGTGATTACGATATGTGTGGATTTTGATTTCCAAAACTAACGATTGATGGAAAAGTCAAAAAACATTTTGACTCAACAATCTCCCCCTTTTTAAATCCACAAAACAATAAACAAAACTAAATTAAATATAAAATAAAAACACATCTCTCAATGAGTATAGTAACTCTTATGAAATAAGAGTGAGTACAACTAATTCCACCCTTGGTTTAAGGACATATTATAAGGGATTGCATTCTATTTACTTTTACTTAAGATCTATCCCCCTTTATACATAATTCATAAAAATTTTCCTTTTCTCAACCATTATGCCCCTTTGTGATTCTCAAAAGGAATTTGGTTTAGTACTTATTTCCTGCAAAAGGTTATGAAAATAGAGTATGAAACAATAACTATTACTTGAATCAAAATTTCATTACAACAAGAGTTTAAAACTCATTCATTCTCCTTTTGTTTTTCCAAAAGATTAAATATCATATTATTAATATTTTTGAACTCCTTTAATTCCTCTGTGTTAGTATCAATATATTCTTTTTGAGCCTTAAACTTTACATCTTTCTCCTAAATAACCAATTCTTTCTTCTGGATCCTATATTGTATAAGTTGATTGATTCCTTCTTGAGCTTTAATATTTACTTTTGGAGTTTTATGCCCTGCTACCTAGTTTTTGAAATCATCCAATCTGAGTATATATGACATTTTAAGGACAAAAAAACAATTTGAGAGTTAAATGTTCTCATTAATATCATTTTAAACTTTTTTTAAATCTCAAGCACTTCTGAAGCTACACTTTTTGAGGTATTTTTTCTTTGAAATTATTCAGACTTTTCATTCAAATCAACAATATACTTTAGATAGACAGTGTTGAGTTTATTTACCGACTGTAATTATTCTACATTCTTGCCCAGATGATTTTTTAGGATTTCATCAATATTATAAGACCACTTCAAAAAATTATTGAAATCCTTAATATGCTCAGTAGCATGTTCCTTGAAATTCTTGAAATCAACTTCAAAACTAAGAAATATTTCCATCAAAATGTTAATAGAGTCCTTTATATCATTATGATAATATTAAATAATTTCCATCATGGCTTCATATTTTGGAATGAATAGTAATAGATCCTCTAACATATTCAAGTCCTATTAAATGTACTGAACCCCTTTCATATTGATCGCTCTTTTAGAATTAGTGTCCATAGTGTATTGTGAGAGTTCACCAAAATGAGTTTCAGTGACGATCACTTGAGCTAGCTGATTCTGATCCTTATCAGATTCTTACTCTTCTTCTTCTTCTTCTTTATTATAAATCTGAATAACATTTTAAGAGGGAACCTTTTGAAATTCATTTTTTGAAGACTTAAGATCTGGAGATGGAAAATTGAAAGAGAGAACTTCTGAGGATTCTGCATTATGAATCCTCTATTTTGCATCTCATTTTTCTTCCAATAAAAAATTGTCTTTTCCTTTTTCATATTCCCCTTATGATTTCTGATCTACTTCTTCTTCATATACTTGAGTAAGAGATTGTGAGGCAGAATGTTCAGAAATAGGTTTCTCCTTTTCTTTCTCTATTAGAACCGATTGAGACTTAAAAAATGGATCCTTGATTTAAATTATGGTGTTTAATTATTTAGAAATTCTGAGAAGACTATCAATGTCAATAGATTCAGCCTTTCTCATCTTCAACCTCTTCTTTCTCTCTTCATCATTCAGAGTTTTTTAAAATCTCACATTCAATCCAAGGATTCAGCAGGATCCAATACCAACTGAGGATCCCCCTCTTCCTTTAATTATTTTTCTTTCTCCATTTAGCAGAAACCTCATTGGATATATCCTTTTGTTTCATTTAATTTTTTAGAGTTTTAGTGTCAACTATATTTATTTTAGTCGAAGTAGACTTTGATGGCTTAGACGGTTTCTCACTACCTTTAATAAGTTTCCTTTCTTTCTCAACATCCGGATCACTCTAAAACTTATTTGATTCATGGTTGAATCATAACGTGAGACTCCTTACTTTATCCTTACATATTATAGGATCCTCGAATGAAGTCAGATCTAACTTGATTACAATATTACACAAGCCCATGCATTCTTTCAGAAACATACTGATAATGGTGGGAAACATGATTATCTATGATTTTATTCCATCTGATTTGAGCTTCATGATTGTCATAAAGATAAACCCCAGAGGGTTGAACATTCCCATTGTAGGAACCCGGATCGTATTTTTACGTAAGTTTTCCTTTTTCTGGAGTTTTTGAGACAAATCAATTTTTTTCTAGAAATTTTCGAAGTACACACCGTGTACTTTTTGAGTACACACTGTGTACTCTCTTTTTCGCTCGAATCCATGTGCTGGCCATGTCCGAGCCACACACATGGTGTGTAAGGCTGAGGTGGAGGCCAGTTAATTCGGAGTACGGAAAATTTGAAGTACACGTCGTGTACTCAAGAAGTACACGCTGTGTACTTTTTTTTCATTAAACAGACCGGGGTCACGCCTCATTGTGATATTTACCTTCTTCTATGTCTGGTTCCTCCAAAAGCGACTCGTACGACCAAATCTTCAACGAACTCCCACCTTGTCGTCTGTTCTCCGATTCAATCACGATTAGTTGCATTGGAATCGCAACGTTAAGTTCTTCCGCCTACTTTAGCCTTGTGTCCTGATTCCTCCTCATTTCTATGTTATCATGGGATGCAAATTTTGTGCGTTTTCCCAGATCTTCATCATTCTATGGACAATATGTCGTCGAGGTTCACATATATCGATCTACTAGGATCAAGGTAGGTGGTTTGTGCCTTTCCATGGAAAGTTGATGAATATTATGTGCAAATTCCACCAATACCCTTTAACAGGGTATTGCGTGTTTCCTGTTTTCCCCTACTATGTGCCTAATTTTTCTTGTTTGCTTTAGTAGAGGTTTTTTCTTATGAGTAGAGTAATTTATTTTGTGCTCAGGTTGCATTGCCATGCTTGTTTTGCCCGTTGGGCATTTTTACAGTTGTCATACCCTGTTGTAGGATAGTGGAACTGTATTTTTGATATGCTGTTGAGCCTTAGTTGATAGCCAAGTAGTTCTTGAGGTTTACTTGGACGATATACATGCTCTGAGCATGTTTAGTTTTACACAGGACTGTGAGATCCTAGTGTAGTGGACCACAGGGAAAATTGAAGTAAGGGATTCTCCAGAGTGTCTTTTAATTATGATATTAGACTATAGGGGGAATTGACGTTGATTGCATCCTTAGATATTCAGTAGTTCAATGATGTGGGCCACATGGGGAATTGATGTTGAGTGCTTCCCCATGAAGCCTTTTGCACGATACGAGACTATAGAGGAATTGACGGTGAGTGCTTCCCCAGAGAGTCTCCTTAATTACGTAGCTAAACGAGTGGGTTGAGACTGTGTGTGCCTCCCATAGGGTTTCTAATACTATAGGTTGAACCATAGGGGTTAGGCTATGAGAGCTACCAAGAGGGTTACCTGTATTCTTCTTGTTGTTGGCTGCTTACTATTGTACTTTACTTGTTAGAACTGTGGATTTTAGCTTCTTGTGCTTTCCTGGCTGCTGCTTCTTGTTTATTTACTTCCATGTATTTATTGACTGTAAGGCATAAATCTTTGGGTGATTTCCTACTAGGATTGTATCTCAAACCCTGTTTGGTCCATGATTTTGGGAAAAAGAATACTATGTTTCTGTAGGTATAGATAAGGGAAATCCCCCATCTACTTTAGGTTCTTGATCGCGCTGGAGCTAGAGAGCATGGGACCGAGCCGTGACTCGTGATGCTGAGGAGTTTATTTTTATTTCCTTTGAACTCCATTTTCATTTGTATTCCATCACATTGTTGTGTTTTCTATTTTCCATGGATACATGTACCTTCTACATTATTTTCATCATTGTTATTTATCTACATTGCTTTCGTTGTTTGGTTTCTATTGGTATGCATGTTGTTACTGCTTCTGCTATTGACTGTTGTTTTTTCTATTGTATACCTTACTGAATGAGGGCATAGTTTCTCCACCGACTCACCAAGGCCCTCGCTGCTAGTTGGCAGCCTTTGGAATTCAGGGAAACATGCTTGAGGTCATGTGGAGAACCGGGTACGGGGCTCCAGTGGAGGGGCTCCAGACTCTGGTCATTACAACGTGGTATCATAGGAGTTCTTCTCTCTTCCTTTTCTATTTGGAGACATTATCAAGGGATAAGATGGATTTTATACTTGGTTTTAAGATGTTCTCTGGAGTAGCTAACCTGTGTACAGGTAAAATCCATACTACCTCGTTAATTGCAGTTGCTGGATTTGAGATTTTATAGTTGATCTGATTTCACCTAGAGTGATTCACATGGCTTGTGCTATTACTGTTATGAAATTGCGGTACAATTTATGTTGCAACCCAATGCGATGAGGTATTCCATCTCATGAATCATATAGACACTTGTAAAAATCACATTCCATACATTCTTCCCATGCCATCTAGCGTGCATTAGTGATTTCATGCTGTTGTGAGAGAATTTGAGTAGATTATTCATGATCTTGTGATAGTTTCTTGATAGATTCTTTGCAGTTATGTTAGAAAACTGTATGTTTTGTTCTTTTCTTAATATGAATTCCAAATTTTGGTTCTTGAGGTGTTATGGGCCCTCAGGGATTGGAATTTGGCACTTTTTCTCCTTATTTTTAGTGTTTCTAGAATTATGTGCAGTTTCTGAGCTATTGCCCAGAAAAACCCAGAATACATAGCATGTAATTTTTGGGAACATGCCGTGTAGTTTTCAGGCCATTTCGCTGACCGCGTGAGCAGAACACGATGTCATGGAAGTAACTTTGGAAACACGCCGTGTACAGTAGCTACACGTCATGTAAGCTTAGAGCTATGTACCTGGCTGTGTCACTAACAACACTGGTCGGGGAGGCTTGGGTAGAACACGTCGTGGCCATAGGGAACACGCCATGTATTACTGTTCAGGTACCCACCCGTGTCACGAACAACACGGGCCGACGTTACCTTCCTTTCCACACACCATGTTTGTTCGGAACACACCGTGTTGTCTTGCCCAGGAACCCGGCCGTGTCACGAACAACACGGGACGGTGTGGCCTTCGCCTATATATTCCGTGTTTCCCCAGAGCACGCTATGTAAGGTCCAGCCATGTAGACAGCCGTGTACTCAACAACACGGACCGCCGAAGCCTTGCCTAATGCACACCGTTTTTTTTCGAACACGCCGTGTAGTCTTGGGTTATGTAGGATTGTGTGCGTTAGCCGTGTATGGAACTCTAGTAGGGGAATGGTCACAAGTACACACCGTGTATTGGGGTCAAAATAAAGTGTATTTTGAAGTGTACACGACTTTTAGGGAAGGAGTACACACCCTTGTCAGTGGCTTAAAAAGACAAGTCGTGTACTTTTTATACATGCCGTGTAGTCGTGTTTTTCAATCTTTTGTGTTTTCTTCCCGTATTCCAATTTTGCAGCCTTCTGTTCTCTATCCCGATTTTCCCGATCTGAGGTGTGATTTTGATCTTTCAGAGATATGCCTCTGAGACGTCCTCCGGTCATACGTCTGCCTTCAGGCAGTGATCAGACACAAGATATGGCTGATTAGGGACATCCTGTCGATCCCTCAGCCGAGCCATCCTTTACATCGGTTGTTGTACCCATTGCGAGCACTGATGCGCAGTTCAGGGAAGGTTTCATGAGGATGATTCAGGCATTCCAGGGAGCACCGCCTCCTGCCTCGTCTATAGCAGACATGATGTGGGTCTTTTAGCATCATCATCCGTCCACGTTCTCGGGGGAGGGAGGACCTCAGGCTGCAGAGTCATGGATGGAAGCAATGATTACTATATTCGAACATCTGGAGACACCTCCAGAGAGGTGGGTCAATCTAACCACCTACATGCTCAGAGACTCCTCTAGGAGGTGGTGGGACATGGTCTCACAGGCGGGTCAACAGCGGGCTATGACTTGGTAGGAGTTCCAGTGCGTGTTCTACGACTACTTCTACTCGGAGACCCTAAGGGCCGATCGAGCCCGAGAGTTCATGATCTTAGAGCACGATACTCTATCTGTCATGGAGTATTACTCTCATTTTACTGAGCTGTAGTGTTTTACACCCCTCCGGGATGGGAGTGGGGTGTTCATGGCGAGGATGTTTGAGGATGGACTTAGGCGGGATATTCACTTGTAGGTGAATATCTTCCAGCTAACTTCCATTACTTCCATCGTCAACCAAGAACTAATTGTGGAGCGCAATTAGAGAGACTCTGGAGATGCGATTCAGGGCGATTTTTCTTCCAGAGCTAGTTTTTCTTCAGATGACAGAAAGAAGCGCCATATGGAGCCTACATGTGGTGATTCGAGGAATCGAGACACATCATCAGGCAGCCAGGTGACATGTTACCAGTTTGGCCGGTCAGGGCACACGAGGTCGCAGTTCTAGAGGGACCCCGTGGAGTGTCGATCTTGCGGCAAGATGGATCACCTTCATTGGTTCTGCCAGGTTTTCTCAACAAAATCTAGTGACCGGGGTTCTTCCATTACTCCTCATTCAGGAGTAGCCCCACCAGTTTCTCACCAGTCAAGAAATTAGAGTCTTCTGGCCATTCGGGCCGAGGTGGAGGTCGAGGCCATGGTGGTCAGCCACCAGTTCCTCAGCACCAGCAGGGAGGTTCAGCTCAGAGTGGTCAGCCAGGGGCGGAGGGCCACGGTACAGGCCAGTCTTTCGCCGTGGAGAAGACTTATCAGGAGCTGGATCCCGACCCTTTTACTGTTCGAGGTATGATTTTAGTAGCCTCAGTTTTATCTTCAGCCCTTTTCGATACGGGTGCTACACATAGCTTTATCTATGTTGCTGTTGTGGAGAGCCTTAGACTCTGCATCTTTTCTTCTACCGACTCGTTGACACTAGACACACCTTTGGGAACGAGGACATCTAGTGTACGCTAGTGTAGAGAGTGCCCTCTCGAGCTGGTAGGGTATCACTTCTTATGGGATCTCTATGTCTTAGAGATGATAGGCTATGATTTCATCCTCGAGATGGACTGGTTGATTCCCTTCCAGGCAATCATTGACTATTATCGCCGCAGAGTTAGTTTCATCTCACCAGAGGGTGAATCTTTTCTTCATAGAGGCGAATGGGACGTTCGTATGAGTCGGGCAAGACACGAGCATCTGGGGCTAGGAGGGGTGACAACCCATATTACTAGTCTTTATCTGGATGATCAGGGGACTCCATAGTTGAACTTTCCACCAGTAGTGTATCACTTCAGGGATGTCTTTCTATGGGAATTTTCGAGTTTGCCTCCGGAGCGTGAGGTAGAATTCTTTATTGAGCTCATGCCAGGAGCGACACCAGTTTCCATTCCTCCCTATAGGATGGCCACACCTATGTTTGAGGAGCTCAAGAAGCAGTTGGAGGAGCTTCAGGCTAAGGGTTTCATCTGACCCTGTACTTCTCCTTGGGGTTTGCCTATTCTATTTGCGAAGAAGGCTGACGGTACCCTTCGGCTTTGTGTAGATTATCGGAAGCTGAACCAGTTGACGGTCAAGAACCGATATCCCTTTCCGCTAATTGATGACCTTTTCTATCAGCTTCGAGGATCCTGAGAGTTATCGAAGATTGACATGAGGTCCGGTTAACATCAGTTGCATGTTAGACCATCAGATATACCACTGACAGCCTTCATGATTAGGTAGGGTCTTTACGAGTATACATTCATGCCGTTCGGTCTCACGAACGCACCTACTGTTTTCATGGCACCGATGAACCGAGTGTTCCATCCATACTTGGATTCCTTCATCGTGGTCTTCGTGGATTATATCTTGGTGTACTCTCACATTCTACATGACCATGCTATCCATCTTGAGATCGTTCTAAGTGCACTGAGAGAGCATCAGCTTTATTCTAAACTCTCGAAGTTCCACTTCTGGATGGATCAGATTAACTTCTTAGGTCACGTCATCTTAGAGGAAGGAGTATCTGTGGACCCAAAGAAAGTGAGTGATGTAGTTTCCTGGGAGAAGCCGAAGAACTTCGTTGAGGTATGTAGTTTCCTAGGGATGGCTGGATACTACAGAAGCTTCATTCGGAACTTTTCTCATCTAGCAGCACCCTTGACAGGTTTGACCAAGAAGGGGGAGAAGTTCTTATGGTCAGATTCTTGTGAGTCAGCCTTTTAAGAGCTGAAAGGGAGGTTGACGTCAGCACTGATACTAGTCTTTCTAGAGCATGGAAAGAGCTACACTGTTTATTTTGATGCTTCTGGTGTCGGGATAGGAGTTGTGCTTATGCAAGGAAAGGGAGTAATTGTGTACAGGTCTCGACAGTTGAGGCCACATGAGAGGAACTACCCTATGCATGATCTAGAGTAGGAAGCTGTTGTTTATGCCTTGCGCTATTGGAGACACTATCTTCTGGGAGAGCACATTATGGTCTTCTATAACCACAATATTCTCAAGTATATCTTCACTCAGCGTGATCTGAATCTAAGGCAGCTCAGGTGGGTTGAGTATCTACAGTCTTTTGACGTCGAGCTTGCCTATACACCGGGAAAGGGCAACTCCATGGCAGATGAGTTGAGCAGGAGAACTCATATTCAGGAATTTTAGGAGGCCAGTAGTGAGTGGCAGCTGATGGCTCTGTTCTCTGAGATGCATCTGGAGGTGTACAACAGACGGGGAAAGACTTTTCTGTCTTCTTTAGCTGTTATCTCCACGCTACTTGATCGGGTACGGATGAGGTAGCTATCAGACTCGGAAGGCTTAGTCTGGCGGGAGAGTGTGTCTGGATAGGACCCTCTTCCTGGATGGACAGTGGGAGAGGATAAGATCTTGCATTTCCAGGGACGCGTATGGGTGCCAGCAGACATACGCGAGGAGCTGATGCTGGATTCCCATTCCTCTGTTTGGGCAGTTCATCGTGGCTTCACCAAGATGTATCGGGATCTTCCTCTCCAGTATTGTTGGCTAGGTATGATGAAGGATGTTTCTAGTTTTGTCATGAGATGTTCTACTTGTCAGCAGGTGAAAGCAGAGAATCAGCGACCAGCGGGGCTCTTATAGTAGTTACCCATTCCAGAATAGAAGTGGAACAATGTTGCGATGGACTTCATGACTGGGTTTCCGAGATCGCCTTGGGGAAACGATGATGTTTGGGTTTTCGTCAACAAGCTTATGAAGGTTGCTCACTTCCTGCTGATCAAGGAGACCTTCAATGGTGATGATCTGGGGCAACTTTACATCAGAGAGGTCCTTCGTCTGCATGGAGTTCTGCACTCTATTGTTTCAGAGAGAGATACACGCTTTATCTATCGGTTCTGGAAGGGACTTTAGAAGGCCTTGGGTACACAAGTACTTTGGATACAACATACCATCCCATGACTGATGGAAAGTATGAGTGCACGATCCAGGTGCATGAGGATATGCTCTGTGCTTGTATGCTAGAAATTGGAGGTTCTTGGGAGAATCATATTCCTCTGGTGGAGTTCGCCTACAACAACAGTTTTCAGGCGACCATTCAAGTGGCACCATACGAGGCTTTGTACCGTAGGCCATGCCGATCACCCTTATGTTGGCTGGAGGCAGGAGAAGCAGCTTTGCTAGGACCTCGTCCTGTTCAGAAGACTTCAGAGTAGATAGAACAGATTCAGAATAGGATGGCTACAACACAGTCTCGACAGAATTATTATGCTGATAAGCGGAGACGACCTCTACAGTTCGAGGTCAGAGATCAGGTCTTCCAACGTTTCGCACCTAGGTTGGGACACAAAAGGATTCGGAGATATGGTAAGCTTTCATTGCGGTATGTCGGGCCGTTTGAGGTCTTGGAGAGAGTTGGGCCGGTCGCCTATCGGTTGCAGCTACCTTAGATGTATCTGGCCATGCACGACGTATTCCACATCTCTCAGCTTCGACGTTACTTTCCAGACCAATCTCATGTCTTCTAGCCTGAGGAATTCGAGCTTGAAGCGGAAGCGTTGTTCGAAGAGCATCCTATCCGGATTATCAATCGCAGTACGAAGGTTCTCCGCGGGTGGTCTATTCCTCTAGTACGAGTTCTATGGAAGCACGGGAGAGTACAAGACAAGACCTAGGAGAGGGAGACCGATGTACGATCTCAGTGGCCGGATCTATTCGGTAATTCTCCTTCTCCGCCTCGTTAGGGAAATTCAGTGACGAATTTCATTATGGGGGGATGTTTTTAAGAACCCGGATCGTCTTTTCAGGTACGTTTTTCTATTTTTGGAGTTTTTGAGAAAAATGATTTTTTTCAGAAAATTTTCGAAGTACACGCCTTGTACATTCTGTGTACACACCATGTACTCCATTTTTCGCTCGATGCCATGTGATGGACCTGTCCAGGACACACACACGGTGTGTAAGGCTGAGGTGGAGGCCAGTTAATTCGGAGTATGGAAGAATTGATGTACACACTGTGTACTCAAGAAGTACAAGCCGTGTACTTTCTATTTATTCATTAAACGGATCAGGGTCTCACCTCATCATGATATTTACCTTATTCTAGGTCTTGTTCGTCCGAAAGTAACCCATACTGCTCAATCTTTGACGAACTCACGCCTCGTCGTCCATTCTCTGATTCGAGCACAATTAGTTGCATTGGAATCACAGAGGTATGTTCTTCCTTATGCTTTATCCTTGTTTCCTGATTCCTCATCATTTCCATGTTATTGTGGGATGAACGTTTTGTGCATTTTCTCAGATCATCATCATTTTAAGGGGAATCTGTCATCGTGGATCAGAAATATCGATCTCCTAGGATCGAGGTAGGTTGTTTTTTCCTTTCCGTAGAAAGTTGATGAATATTATGTGCAAATTTTACCAATACCCTTGAACGAGGTATTGCGTGTTTACTGTTTTTCCCATGCTTTGTGCCTGATTTTGCTTGTTTTCTTTAGTAGATGTTTTTTCTTGTGAGTAGAGTAATTTATTTTGTGCTCAGGTTTCTTTTCCATGATTGTTTTGCATGTTGGGCGTTTTTCCAGTTTCCATAACTTGTTGTAGGATAGTGGAACTGTTTTTTTGATATGCTGTTGAGCCTTAGATGATAGCCAAGTAGATATTGAGGTTTACATGGATGATATACGCGTGCTGAGCATGTTTAGTTTTACACAGGACTGTGAGAGCCTAGTGTAGTAGACCATAGGGAGATTTGACATAAGAGCTTCTCCAGAGTGTCTTTTAATTACGATGTGAGACTATAGGGGGAATTGACGTTGAGTGCTTCCCCAGAGAGCCTTTAGCATGATATTAGACTATAAGGGGAATTTATGGTGAGTGCTTCCCTAGAGAGTCTACTTAATTGTGTAGATGAACTATAGGGGTGAGACGGTGTGCCTCTCAGAGGGTTTCTAGTACTATAGGTTGAACCATAGGGGTTAGGATGTAAGAGCTACCCAGAGGGTTACCTGTTTTCTTCTTGTTGTTGGCTGCTTACTTGTGTACTTTACTTGTTAGAACTGTGGATTGTAGCTACTTGTGCTTTCCTGTCTACTACTTCTTTTTAATTTCTGCCATGTATTCTTTGACCATAAGGCAAAAATCATTAGGTGATTTCATACTGGGATTGTATCTCACACCCTATTTGCGCCATGCTTTCAGGCCCAAGCCGACTATGTTTCTGTAGGTATAGATATGGGAAATCTCCCTTCTACTTCATGTTCTTGATCGCACTGGAGCTGGATAGCATGGGACTGAGCCGTGACTCGCGATGCTGAGGAGTTTATTTTTTTTCCTTTGCACTTTGTTTTCAGTTGTATTCTAGCATGTTGTAGTATTTTCTGTTTTCCGTAGACACTTGTACCTACTGCATTATTGTCATCATTGTTATATATCTACATTGCTTTCGCTATTTGGTTTCTGTTTGTATGCATGTTGTTACTGCTTCCACTATTGACTATTGTTTTTTCCATTGTATACCTTACCGAATGTGGGCATAGTTTCCCCACCGACTCACTAAGGCCCTCGCTGCTAGTCAGTAGCCTCTGGCATTCGGGGAAACACGCTTGAGGTCATGTGGTGAACCAGGTATGGGGAACCAGTGGAGGGGATCCGGACTCGGGTCCTCACACCCATGTTCACCAATTAATCAAGAATATAGGCATCTTAAACATTCAATGTTTCATTGTCATCCATTTTCATCACCAAAAACACATGCATCCAGAGGGTTATAAGTCTATAATCTTCTGATAAATGACTTAATTTTAACTTATCATCAGGAAACTGAAAACATTTTTTTCAGCTTTAGACCTATCAATAGTTTCACCAGCTTCCAATAACATTTGATAAGGACATAATGATTCTCCCTCAAATGGAACACCCAGAAAAGTTGCTTCATATTTTTATGAGGTTGTATATGTCTTGTCATACATCATTAATGAAATATTAATATCCTTTTCTATCTCTACTAATTCATAAAATTTTATCACCTCATCATCATAGAGATAATCGTGATAAGAACCCGGTATTTCAAAAAAAAATTCCCAGACCTGAAAATGTATAATCCTTTTTAAAGACGAACAAAATACTCACAAATTCCCCATTAGACCATCCTTTCACTTTTGTAGGTCATGTACGATAATTCATTTGGAGCTATTCATTTCCGAGAAGAAGTAGTAGACTCATTCATGAATGTTTAACTTGCACCTTAAAGAACCTTATAATTATGAAAGCTGAGTAGATCTATGATTACCGAATTTTAGGTAGGTATAGATTTAAAACCATGCTGACTACATATAGAGAAACTTCTCTTGAGAGAAAGAAAGATGAGTTTTATGAGGTATAGATTATTTTAAATAGAGATTTATAGTTAATATGAGATCTGAAAGATCCAATGGCCAAGAATGATTTCGAACATTTGTGGTTTTCCTTAAATGAAAAAATTATTCAAACTGAAACAGATATGGATTTAAAATAATAAAATAAGAATTAACCAAGATAACATTTTAGAAATTGTACCTTTCAGATTATCGGGATAGATTTATCAGTTTAATTACATTTTTCTTATGAAAACAACACAAAAAATAAAAATCTAAGAACAATAAAAATTCGAAAATTGATAAAATCAAATATTCTAGTACCGATTAATTAGTACTGATAGAGAAATCCACAACCAATATTCTAGTACCAACAATGTAATCCAACATCGATAAACTAGTACTAATAGTGAATTTAAATGCCGATATTTTAGTACCAATAAAGTATCATAATACGAGTAGTATAATATAATACCAAAAATTATTAAACTAATAAAACTATGAAATCTATAAAATTATGAAACCAATAATATTTTGAAACTGATAAAATTATGAAACCTATAAAATTATGAAACCGATAAAATTATAATACCAATAAAATTATGAATCTGATAAAATTATGAAACCAATAAAATATAAAACATAAAGGTGAAACAGATTGAATGAAAAACCAATTCATGCGAACTAATTCAATCTAAATCGATATTTACAAAAATAATATGTAAAACAAATCAAATACAGAACATAAATAGTAAAAACAAAAAAATATGTATAATACCCCTCTGAAAAGTAGTAACATAATTTAATGAGATGGATTAAACTATAAATATTTATGAATGATTAATTTATAGTGATCATTCATAGTTTCTTTTTAATTTATTAAAATCTATTGGAAGATAATTGTTTTGTGAAAATTTCAGCAAGTTGTTCTTGCATTTCAATTAATTGTAAAACACTATCTCATTTTTCTGTGTGATCCCTATGAATGTGATGCCTAATATATATTTTTTTCCATGTGAGTGGTGTTCATGGTTTTTACTAAGATAAATTTCTAGTATTTTCACATAGTATTTTTGTTTTGGAAGAACTCATTCCATATTCAGTGAGTGTGTGTTGCATCCACAACACCTGAGCACAACAACTTCTAGCTGCTATATATTTAGCTTCAGCAGTGAAAAGTGATACTGAGTGTTTCTTTATTCATAAATAAGAAACTAAAAAATATCATAAGAAATGACATGTTCCAGATGTACTCTTTCTATCCATTCTACATCCAACAAAGTTAGCAGATCAATTTTTTTAAAAACAAAATCATTTCTAAAAGAATAGAGTAGTCCTAAATCACAAGATCCCTTTAAGTAGAACATATTTCTTTTCACTTCATTTAAATTAGATTCTTTCAGATTATATTGGTTTCTTTTTCATAAGCATAATGAAAACATTATGTTTGGATGACTAGATATCAATTATTAAAAGATTCTTATCATACCTCTAAAATTTGTTTGATCCACTAGTTTCTTGTCTTCATTATGATCAAGTTTATTTTAATTACCGATTTATGTACTAATACTCTTTTTCTTGTCCAATCCATTACATTTTTAGTATGTATTTGATATACTTATACTGAAATATATTGGTTCATTCTGGTTTTTGAGATATTTGAGAAACTAAAAAACAATTTTAACTCACACATCATAATAATTTAAAACTCATATTTCATTATATTCACAAAATAATCTATTAAGGATTTATAAGTTGAACCGTATATAATTACATCAAAATTTATTTGGATAACCAAAAAAATTCTGTTTTCCATTTTATAAAAAGAGTTCAGTCAGCAGTACATATTTCGTAATTGATTTGTAATAGAAATATTGTGAGGCTATCATACCCTACTCTATGGTCGTGTTTAAGTCAATAAAAATCATTGGTATGTTTAAAAACATGATCAGGATGTTTTGAATCTATGAAACCGGGAGTTTTTTCAACAAAAACATCTTCTTGTACAAAACCATTAAGAAAATCACATTTTACATCCATCGGAAAAAAAATTTGAAGTTGAAGTATGCAGTAAAGGCTAATAGAATTCGAATAGATTCAAGTTATGCTTCTAAAGCATAGATATTTTTTTTCATAGTCTCTTCATTCTTGTTGATTATAGCCCTTAGGAACATATATTTCTTTATTTCATAAAATAACCCCATTTTCATTACATTTATTTCTGAAAACCCATTTTACACCAATTAATGTTGTTTCTTTAGGTATATCAAACAATTTTCAGACATGATTCTTTCCAAATTTATTAATTCATCTTGTATTATTTTAATCCAATCTTCATAACCTAAGGCCTCACTAGAGGTGTTAGGTCCGAATTGAGATAGAAAATAAATATGTTCTATTTAAGGTATTTAGGGTCCTTATAGTTTTATTTAATTCACCATTGATATTATCACATAGGATTATTCTTATGAAACCATTTATTTGGGTTTTGAAAAGCCAATTCTGCAATATAAGATAGAAATTATTCTCGCATAAATGTTTCAGAAACATTTTCTTTAGTATATCCATTGTTAAAATAGTTTTCAATAAAATGATGATAATAAGTAAGTGAAAACACATTAGTTGATGTGGGTAAATATTTTTAAAAAAGAAAGGGGTCAATTTCATCAAACATAACATGCACAGTTTCTTCAATAGTACAAGAGTTATTATTAAAAATTCAATAAGCCTTAGAAGTTGTGGACCAACCTAGAAAGATTACTTCATTGTAATTGGGTGAAAATTTATGTAAATTCCCTTTTGTATTAAATTTGAATACATTCTATAAAAACACTCTAAAGTAAAAAAAAATTTGTTGTTAGCCAGTACACAATTCGAAGGTTTTTTATTAAGAAAAGGTCTAGTTAAAACACTAGTCAAAGTATAACTTGCAATAAAAATTGCTTCATCCCAGAAATGCTTAGCAATTGAGTATTCAATCAACATTGTTCTTGTTATTTATTAAAAAATATGATTCCTTCACTCAATAATACTTGTTCTTCTGAGTGGTTCATGGAGATGAAAAGTTGTGAGCAATACCTGTATTTATACAAAATTTTCCAAAATAATAATTTTGAGACCCTCTACCATGATCACTACGAAAAGTAATCAGCGATAGGATTTTCTCATTTTTAACATTGTCTATAAAAGTTGAGAAACTGATAAAGGTTTCATATTTCATTGCCAGAAAATAGACCCATGTAAATCTATTATATTCATCTACTAAAACAAATACATAGCACTTCCCACAAATGCATCTAGTTTGTGTAAGAAAAAATAGATCCATGTGCACTAACTATAATGAATTAGAATTTGAAACATCACTGATTGTTTTAAATTTAGTTTTCTGTCACTTTCCATATTGAACAGGGTCACAAACATTAAATGAATCATAACCTTGTTCTGGTAGGTCCTCAAAAAGTCATTTCATTGATTGTTTACAAAGGTTACTTAAGTTAAAATGTCCTAACCCTCTATTCGATAACAAAAATTATTCTTCCATTTCCCTAAAGAATGGTTGTCATGGCTCCTAAGGTCTTCTATGCTGATTGTGTATAAATTCTCATGCCTATGGGAAGAAATAATAAATTAATCTTTGGAATTGTGTGCTAAACATCTATCATTCATAAAATTCACAAGGTATCCTTAATCACATAATTGAATTATGCTTATAAGGTTGTTTTTAAGAAATTCGAAATACAAAACATTTAATATTAAAAAAATTCCTAAATGAACAATATTACCTATACCAATGATATTTCCATCGGAATTATCTCTGATCGTCACTCTCCCCCCTTTCATTTCAAAAATATTTTCGAAGAAATATTTGTTTCCATTCATGTGTCGAGAAAAACCACTATCCGTGTACCAAATGTTCTTATTATTTGTAAACATCTTGTTTTCCTAAAAAATAAAAAGATAGTTTTTCAGAATCCAAATTTGTTTGTATTTAGAAATGTTATAAATTTTTTTTAGGAATCTACTTTTTTTTGCCAAATTAACTTATGAAATCCTAAAAATTGAGTTTTATTAAGAGAAAAATTTCTTTCCCAATGTTCACCACATTAGAATTGAATGCATAATGGAGAATTTTGAGAAACAAAATAGTTATGACTAAAAATCAGTTTTGAGTGTGTGTAACCAATTCAAGAAGTATTCCTTAGAGGTTGAATTTTAGAATTCATATTTTCATATTCATTCCATAAGATAATAAATTTAGATAAATGTTTCTTAAGAGAAAAAATTTCTGATGTTATTCTAATGACTAAATTATGATTCTCACAAGAATCGGTTTTGGAAATGTTTTTAGTTTCAAAAAAAATTCTTTAAAACTAGTTGTTCAATGTCTATAGAATGATTATCCTTCCCAAAACAAACTACATTAATGTTTTTTTAAAATATTTTAAAAATAAAGAGTTTTATTATTATGATTTTTTGAATGATTTGATACCTCTCTTGTATGAATAAATGTTCTATAATTTCCTTTATCATGATTCTTCTTACGTTTAGAATTTATATTTTCATGTAATTTGGAAAATCTGGATACATCTTCAAAAGAAGGTAAAATGTCATCTTATGAGGAAGATTTTTCATCTGATGTATAAGAATTTTTCTCGATAGGGTAAGTTTCATTTAATGATACATTTGTAAGATATTCAGTATTGTGTACCTTATATATGAAATAATGATTTCAAATAGGTAGCCGGACTGTGTGTCTTATTTTCTTTTTAACAGAAGATTATTATTTTGGGGATTCATCTGATGAATCACCAGCACATGCACTCCATGTATCATTTGCCTTCAAGAATTTATTTATCTTTGACTTGTAATACATTTTATGGTTTATTTAATAATGTCTATCATTCCAATAATTTTTGTTCAGTAAAATATAATCTGGTCTAATATGACATGCTCTTTTACATTCATATCATGTTGCATCTGAGTCTTTCTTGTCCTTATTATATTTATTTTTGAATATGTTATGAAAATATTTCTTTCCAACAATCTTGTTCATCCTTCAAGCAAGATTGGATAACTCATTCTCAGAATGATTAATATCACTTGATTATGATATTAAATCAAATTTCTTAGCTTTGAATACATTTATTCTTCTCGGTGTCTTAACTTCTTATGTAGTAGAAAAATATACACTTCCATTACCATTCTTATTCTTATTGAAATCAACATCTCTTTTCATTCATGTCTTGTGGTTTAAGAGAGTACCAAATAACACTTTAATAGTGATTTGACTAAATATACTATTTTCATTTATAGAATTCTTTTTTCAATTCCCATTCATTGGGAATTATATCAATTATCTTGTACATATGTGCTTCAACATTAATACCCTATTCAGCAATAGATTTTAAACTCATGAAAATCATCATAAATCATTGTTTCACCTGGAATACAGGTTCTCCATTACAAAAAATAAACCCACGATATTTTTCTTGAAGCATTTCTCTTCCTATTTCTATAACTTTGGATGTACCAAAATGTGTGACATCTAATTTCTTCCAGATACAATTGGGTGCATCACAAGATGATATCAGACTATATATATTCTTGTTCAGGGAACATAACATTGTATTGTGTACATTATGGTTTAATTGATATTCTTATTCTCTTGATTGGTGAAGTTACTGACTTCTTTTTCTTGGATATTGTATCCTCGAGTAAGCATGATAAATTTTTCTACTCCAGTATTAATAAAAACATTATTCATTTAATCTCTTCAACACTCATAATCATTTCCATCAAAAATAGGTGGTCTTTTGGGACTCAAATTGTCAGTTGATTCAATATTCTTCTGTTATTTATTAACAAAAAATACATTTCATCTCCACACGTTAGTGTAGTAAATAGTTATAAACACAAAATTTGTAAGATAAATACCATTGTATTTCCAAAAAGAAAAAAAAATTAATACAAAATAGTGGAGACCATCTCTGATAAATTTTTTTGAATGTAATATAGATATATATATATATATGTATATTATATAGAAAAATACACACTAGGGTTTTATTTTAGGTTTAAAAACTATGTATTTAAACACTTAATAACGTGTTTAGTTTAAGAAGTTTTAAACTAATACAATTAACAATGATAACAATTTACCATATAGGTCTTGGATTCGATGGACATGTTATGATGTAATACTATATGTAATGTAATACAATTGTACTTGAATTGAATACAATGATCAGAATAATGAAAAAGTGGATGATTATACCATAGAGCATATAGAATCTATTAATATAATATGTAATGAAATAATTTTAATTGAAACAATTAAAATTGAAATGAATTCGAAAATAAAGAGGAAACAATACAACTCCCTTTTTAATACTGATCTTTCTGAAAATGTAAATGTATTTAAATTCTTTTATCTCCAAGAGTTGGGCATCCATTCACCTAGTATAAAAGGTATGTCTTACCACCACCTCGGTAATCACTCGATACGATGGTCAGTGTGACTGCCTTCCTATCCTTGGAATCCCTTGAATAATTAGGCAATCATCACCTATATCATTCACAAAATATAAGGCCCTTGATTCAATGATCAACAATAGATCTTATTGTCCAAAAAATACCTCGATATTTATCACAAATATTGCTCGCAGAATGTAGAAACAAAGAACTTAGAAATATAATAGAATTGAATACTATTTTCACTTCTTTTATCTTCATGGATTAAACATGAAGAATTTGATAAGTCACAAAATCTATCTCTAAAACATTATAGAAGAAAAAATTGTGCATTATGGTTCAAATGACATTAAATTTATAGGTTCCAGTTTCCTACAATTATATTTTCTCCAACGATAAATTTTCTCTGAAGAACACGGAGGGACAAGGACCCCTGGCATTACAACGGTCAAAACAAACAGAATATATGACATCATTTAAATTGGTAATCAACCAACTCAACGACATCATTTTACATTTAAAAATTGTAATTACAAACATAAGAAACATTGTGTATGAGTGACATGAAATTAGAATATTAGTTATGATACTAATGTAACACATTTCAAAAGATCAATACAAAACATGGTAAATAGGATTTTCATGAAGAAAAATCGTATAGATTATAATTTATGACTAGGTTATGGTTCTAGACATCATTACAATGAATGATATTTAAATTGGTTATAATTATTGAATACAATACATAATATGAGTATAGTACAAAACCTAGTTATAATTCATTTTTATGATACAATACTTATCTTGGTTAAGATGCATAATAATGATGTGATACTTAACCTGGTTACAATGCATAATTATGATGTTGTACTTAACCTGGTTATGATGGATATGGTTATGATGTCCTGGTTACGACAATTTTGATTACGATGCATGTGGATACAATTAATGTGAAATCTATGCAGTATATAATCTGGTTATGAATCCTGAATATGATGTAAGACATAATCTAGTTAAAACTCTTGATTATGATGAATACATAATCTGGTTACGATTGAGAAACAACATATAAAACAATTTTAGTGAACAACATAAATGATTATGATAAGAATGAAACATATAATAATGAAAATGTGAGTGATTACGATTGTGAAATGATACACAATATAAACAGTATAGATGATTACAATATGTGTGGTTTGTGATTTCAAAAAAAAATGATTGATGTAGATGTCAAAACACATTTTGAATCAATAGGGATAATGCACAATGTTTCATCTTGAAGAACTCCATTGTAGAATGGAGTATTTGATATAAAAAATTGGTCTATCAAAAACATGGCTAGAACAATGCTCATTGAGAATACCCTTCAAAATAATTTTTTTAAGGATCCTTCATAACATTGGTCTTCATGTAAAATAGAGCATAATTATGTCCAAACGTGGAAAAGACACTATATGAGCTTTTGTATGGGAAGAATCCCACATTGAAGTAATTTCAATTCTTCAGATGTAAGTTTTTCATTCTAAATAAGGGTAAACACATGAAGTTTGAATATCATAGTGATGAAAGGATATCTCATGGTAACTAAAAGGAATGTAATGTATGTAAATGCTTCAATAGGAGGATGGGAAAGTTATTGAATGTTATGATGTAACCATTGTCAATGATGAGAAAAATGTTTAGAAAATACATGATTAGAATAAGGGGGATAGTGATTAAGAGCTATGAAGATTATGGGGTGATCCAGTTCCGAAGTATGATTCATAAGAAAACACAAATAATGTGAAGCATGAGAACCAATAAATATATATCCGAAAAACAATGAGAAGATCTAATACTGATATACATAACATAATTGGTGATCAGAACGAAAAAGTGAAGAAAATGAGGATGAAGACTCTATAGAATGCATAATACTTATCACAATTAATGCCTAAATGATTTAATGAATCATTTGGACTCAGGAATTGGGTTTAGGGTATTAATTAATATCTTGAATATTTTGATAAAAATCAAACATGGGAGATTTATTTGAGACCAATAGAAAAGAATTTTCTCAAAACTAAATGGTTCTTTCATATCAAGATGAATGAATATGGTGATTTTATATGAAAAAATCATGATTATTTTTCAAAGGTAACTCCTAGATAGATGGTATTGATTTTGTTGGGAAATTTTTACTTATTGCGAGGCTAGAGACAATCAAACTATTTTGTTCAATAGAAGTGAAAAGAAGGTTCAATGTTATCCAAATGGATGTCAAATCAGCATTTCTAAATTCGTTTCTACAAGAAGATGTATACATTTAGAAATATTATGGTTTTCTCATTCATGATGATGAGAACATATTGTTTTGGTTGAAGAAGGTGTTGTATGGTTTGAAGTAGGCACCAAGATCATGGTATTCAATACTATATTAATTTTTTATGAAGCTGGATTTCCAGCACAGTGTAGTTGATTACAATTTATATGTGAAAAATGAAAGTATTAAAAGGATTATGGAGTTGGTATATGTCAATTAAATAATCATTGGAGGGTCAGCTGAAGTGCAGTGCAGTAATTTTTCCGAATTATTGGGAATGAGTTATAAATGTAAATGAATGGTGAACTGATGTTTTTCTTTGGTTTACAAGTAACAAAATGATATAATGTCACATTAATTTCTCAACATAAATATTAAAAAGATCATTTTAGAACACAGTTAGTGGATAATTCAAAGGAGATGAAAAATATGAGGGATTCTCACATGAAACTGCACAAGATGATGAAGGAAAAGTAGTTTATGTCATTAAATATAGACATAATATTAGAAGAATGTGGTACGTGATAGTGACACAAAGAGATATTATTTTTTACACATGTTATGAAAAAAAATATCAATGCAATACCGAATAAAACCACATATTTTCATTGAAAAAAACTCCAGTGTTTCAGTGGAACAATGGATTTCGATTTGATGTAAAACAAAAAATATCAGTGTGAGTGTAGGTTCCTGAAAACATCACAAAGGTAGGTAAATACTCCCAAAAGCACTTTATATAATGAATCATTAAAGCATTCCCACATATCTGATAAAGAAAATTGAAGAAAATGGAAATGAACACGTGGGAAGAAACATGAAGAAATAAATTTTTTTTCAAGAGTTGTAAGTGACCCTTGTACCATCCCAAGGAAAGGATCATGGAGCCCATGAACCGAGAACCACTTGTATACTGAAGGAACCATGATCCACTATCATATGGGGTGATTTCTAGTAAACCCAGGATGCAATGGACTGTATCATCAAAAAATCATGTATGGGAAGGCAATTCACATACCATCACACAATCACAGTAGTTCGTGGATGAAGCAAGATGGCATGGTTTTTTGACCCACGAAAATGATATGACAAAGTCTAAAAACATTATTTCACTAAGTCGTCCATAGGTTGATATATATTTTCATGGGATTCCACATATGGTGTTTCCTGCCCACAAATATGATTCCCATAATGCTCTATAAAAGGATCATTTGAAGAAAATGAAATGGGATGAATAAGAAAGCATGGAGGAGAACCTAGAGGTTAGAAGAAAGAATTCAGAGAGGATTCCAAATTTTGAATTGAATCATCAACGAAGTGAAAACTGCGACTAATGTTTCCTCAAGTATAACCATCCACAAACCATAAAAACAATGAACTTAATAATAATGGGTAAACCACAAACCTAATTGGTGTCATCGTGAACCATAAGACAATCACATATGAACTATCCATGAACCAAAGCATCTCGAACCCTCCATCAATATGGCACAATGCATAGTGCATCACTATGCAGATTGAACCCCATGTCGCACACTGTATTAGTATGCAGTTGGAAACCAAAGTGTCATAGCAGACCACATATAGGACTGTATACCACTTTAGTGTTTGGTGGTCGATACCCAATCAAAAATACTACTTAGGTACATGGACGACCCCCTAATCCCCTTGCAATATAGTTTGTGGGGCTTCCCCACCCCACATGAGAAAATAGTACATGGAATGGGGAATCTTCAGGTGTCTTTCCTGCATGCACCAATCTCACTCCTCCATTTTCTTCCAGTCCTCCATAGATCCTCAATGAACCAGTCCATTGACATCAAGACAAAGCTTCTTCAATGCTACTGGACTCGTATGATCAGATCAACGAGTTCATCAACACACCCCTTTGTGTCTACATACCCATGTTATGAAGAGTCACGAAGGTTGTCCCCACAATGGTTTGGATTCCTAGGATGTCTATAAGTCCACATTCCCTTGGTAACCTAGAGTCCAACCATGGGATTCTAAGATAAAATTCCTCGTTCTAGGGTTTATGGGTGATCACATGGTTTTCCATTAAATTTAGAGCGGTGATCTGTCAAAGGAATCATGCTCACTACTCCTTTTGATGAGAGAAAACATTCCTTCCCTTTCATAGAGAGAATTTTGGGGCACTCCCACTATGGTAAGCCCCTAAACATTCAAGGTCCAAGCCTCATGACCTTCAATGTCCTCCAACATTGAATGGTTCATCGCTCTGTTCCCTTTCCCACCTTCACCTTGGCTTCTTCCATCATAGTCATAACCCCTCCCATCAACATAAGAGATGGTGTGTGGTTGGTTGAATTTATCATATCCACTTGTTTATCACCCTGAGTACGAATCATGTGGACTTATACATTTTTTATGATCACAACATCAACATAATAAACCCATCCAGAAATACGAGAACTCGGATTCCTATTCAAACCAGGATATGTAGGGTGTCTGCATGAAGGCCTAAGATAAAAATGGGAGCCCATCCAAAAGGGTTCAACCAATCATGTTCCCCTCAAATGGGAATCTTCCATGAATAAGCTCCGACCCATCCTATACTATGAGAAATATGATTCCTACTCAAACCAGGATAAGTAGGATTTCTACTTGAAGGCCTGAGATCAAATGGGGTACCATTTCAAAAACGTCATCCCCAATTATGCCCCCAATAAATGGGCCTCCTCCTAAGTCCAAACCTCAATATAACCAAATTACATAAGCTCTTATTCCTCTTTCGAGTACATGTAGTAATCCCATCTTGTTGGCCTCATCAAAATATAAAACCACCTTCTGTCCCTCCTAGATGATGATCAACTGTAGAGAATTTTATTAAATGTCTTAAGATAGTATTTACACTATAGCATCAAATCCATGTATATCCATGATGAGCCTATAAACTAGGGCTATCCCATAGATACACTATTCAAGAATGAACTGAGGAATCACAAACATATGATCATGGATTAAATATATAATAGAGTTCCTTAATAGGTAATAAATCCCCCCAAATGGCCTTGATAAGCCTGACCTCCTATCCTCTTAGAAAATAGGGTCCTCAAGTGTTATTTTCCACATAATCATCCAATGAGTACCTACAATTGAAATGCATGTCCATGACTCATGGATACGAGGGTCGCTTGGTGTTTTGGGATCTGAAAATAAACCCATTGGACACCTTCCAAGGAAGTCATATCTTAAGAGGAAATATTTCACAAATACTTAACACCATGCAGTCTCCCGTAGGGACCATTCGACTATGGAACCTTCTTCATAATGAAAATGGGGTATGATTCCCATTCCCTGTGGGGTCAATCCAATTCGCCCTAAAGGATAATGACGCCGATCAAGACGAAACTAAAATTGTGATTTGAAGGTCTCTATAATAATAGAAAAATGATTGTCACCGGTAAAACAATTTTGTGTTTTCCACAAAAACCTACACGCGCCGCCTCAGAGGAAAACAAAAATGGTGAACCCAACGTGAATCCTCAACTATGGTGGTGGTTCTACCCCCACTTAATCCCCTTCCCCTAAAAAAAGATGGGGGCCAACATGAATCATTATATATGAATACATTCAAGGGATTATACCTTGATGGGGTTAATTTTTTTATATATGTCATAAATATACAATTTTTTTCTCCATTGTAACATTCGATCCAAATGATTTCCCAACAACCAATGAAGACACCCATGTTAGCAATCCCACAAGCAGTCGGGGCCTCGATGGAGAGCATGAACCCCTCACCCACCCATCATCTTCAAACTTGGTATCCAGCATGCTGATTAATTAGTATCACTAAATATTTCTCTCCCTATAGTGGAGGCCACTAGATGAGACCTAAAATATGAAAAATCACATCAACTACATCCTCGGTCATTCCAATTTCCCCAATACAAGGCGGCACTGGTGGTCATATTAATCTATTTAGGGTGCCTATCCCTGAAATGTGACAATATGTACCTCCCTTGTATTAGAGAGGCAGATGGAGTTGATGCAGATGACTTCATCTCAGCTGCACAATGGTCATACTCATGGGCCACTAATAGAGAGTGTCTATACAAACCCCATAAGACAATGTTTTTTCACTATGAAGTGGATCATTTGTTAAGGGAACCTGTTGAAGTCTAAAAGACATGATCCCCATGAGTAGCCCACAGATGGAGGCAGACATACCACTAGGAAATGGCTATCACCCTGATTCCTTAGGAGAAATCACACCGTAAAAATGTGATGTCATTCAATATGAAGAGATACAACAATTCCCCCCTCTACTCAAACCCAACATAGAAATAGGGTGTCACAATACTAGAATGCGCACATTCCTGCCAATTATTGTCAGTCCCACCATGTAGTCAGATTTGAAAATTACAATCATATGTAGACATCTGCTAATGTTCAAGATACCCATCATCCAAATAGGCAGGCAATAAAATACATGTATGCACAAATACTTGCTGATGCATATAAAGCCCTCCATCCAAATATAGAGGACAGTAAATTTGATTAGATTCAAATTCCATTAGATGCATACAATGAAATTGAGTAAAATAAAGATCAAAGAGAAGAGATGAAATACTTATATGAAAATTTGATGACCAACAGTCAAATACTATGGAAACCAGAGAAGAAAACCAGTTGCATGATCATTCCTCTGTCCCATCATGGGAGAACATCCAGTATCTACTGGAAACTTATGGAGGACAAGAGCAGGCACCATATCCTACTCCGAAATCAAGTTGGACCTTCATTCCCAATCTATTAAAAGATCTATCCCATCACATCCTGCAAATTATGGAAGATCAGACGGTGATTCCAGACCATATTCTCCAAACATGAGAAGATATAATTGCATCAGCGGCAAAGGCTATAAGCTAGGCTTGTGACCTAGTTTTTTCAAATAGAATGACTAACCCGCAAAATGGTTAATCACCCTATATTAGTAATCAATCCATGGTCCCACCAAGAAGGGATAAAGAAAATATCCCATGATACACTGACAACTGGATCAAGAACATATCCCCATTACAACTGGGGGATGTTGTCCAACATGGTGGACACTTCAGGGAATGGATATATCCCTACCGAAATTCAATATGGTAGTTTTTGTATCTCGACAGCATCATGAGAACCAAAAAAATTTGGACCCATATATAAATTTCTTTACTAATATAATATTTCCCTGGTTACCCACAAGAGAGTGCCCAAGAGTGAAATGCACCAAAGGATCCTTGAAAACAGAGATCACATACATGATCCTGCTCTTCTGGAATCTAGAGTTGTTGATCCCCAAGAGTATTTATTAATAAAAGCTCAAGTCTCTATCAGTCCATTACCAAATTATGTAAGTGGATTTAAATGTTGTGAAGGCCCTCCCTACAATTTTTCTACTAATATATCTGAACGTCTCTCCTAGGACACTCATGTGGGATTACTCTGTGGGCTCAGAATGATCGATCATGAGAGCCTATCTCTTAATCCGAGTTAGGGAAGCCCTCCCCTTAACCTCAAGATTAGGCGGCTAGAAGGTTCGACCCTTACTATCATCTTCCTTGATGGTCCTCCCTAGGGTATATAATACATATATGTTTCTCCTAGAATTAGGATATCAATTCATAATGGTAGTCCTCACCATGATGACAACTACTGATAAGGACATCCCCACAATGGAGGTTGCTGTTAGGGCCCTTCCAATAGAAAAATCAAGCAGTGGGAAGTTCCTCCCCTCATTTCATTATATCCCACATACCCTCCCTAGGATGTACACAACATAAATTCTCCTTGAAGCTGGATATCAACTTGTGAATGTAGTCCTCAACATCATGGCAGTCATCGAGAAGGTCGTGCCCGTAGGGACATCAAGTAGCGAGAAGGTCCTCCACTTGCTATAGTCTAACCTCAATGTCCTCCTTGGGGTATACTCCATCGGGACAATCCCTATGGTCAGTCATCTAGTTGAAATGGTATCCCTATCCATTTTATCAAAAATGGTGAAGGTCCTCCCTACAATCGAAATTCATGTTGACAGGAAGGTCCTCCCCTTGCTGGGGAAAATGTGAGAAATCCCTCCTAAGCCAAGGCAGTTGGAAAAAAAGATAGATATGTTAGAAACTCTATCTATGATGTGAGATATCCTTTCTCAAAAAGAGGATTTTCAAGGTCCACATTAACTTTTGAGTCACCCCCAAATTTCTCAAATATCTATGAGGCTCCTACCATCCCTTCTTCTTAGAATGAAATTATGAATAGGTAATCAAGGTGGGCATATCAAGTAGAGGAGTACCTAGAATAAAATTTTAGGATATCTTCCTCATTATAAGACACCTAGATAAGGATAATAAACTGGTGATGTATTTTCCCACATGCACTTCTCACTTCATCAAGCCAAGGTAGTTTTCTGACAATTGTATGGATAACATTCTACTTAATATCTAGACAACACTTCACCATATAAAAGAAAATTATCTCCCTATAAAGGGTAATAAGACCATGTAAACATATTTAGATATATTTTTTATATAATTGACATGGAATCCCTCTAATATTCATGGTGAACATGATCAAAATGGAAAAGGAAAAACCTTGAACTGGATTTCCTCCACGCAGTACACAAGTTGTGCTGCCTCACCGGCAACGCCCCATTTGGAGTTAATATTCGCGGGTGGAGAGAACATGCATCACTACACATCACCCGTGTCCCATATAATAGACTTTATTGGAAATTAAATTTTGTAATGTCATTACCCAAATCCAATAATCAAATGAAATCACTACTCATGACAGATGGAATACTCAACAAAAACTGGCATGGGGAAAGTCTCTAAAGTTTCAGGCCCGACGAGATCAAGCCATCGAGAAGCTCCTGTGACAAGAAATTGAGAACATCCAGAAAGTTTCCAGCCTAAGGGAATCAAACTTGAAAGCCACTCCAAGGTCCTCAATAACTAATAAATTCCAAATGAATCCAATAACATACTCAGTTCAAACCTGCATAAAAGGGTATAAAATTAAAAAGGTGTAAAGAGTGGTGGCTACGACCACAATACATTAATAGCCCCAACACGTAGGGATGGTGGGATTTTTAACTCAAAATACCCTCATTGGATAAAAAAAATCTAGACTCTAGTGCATCAATATAAAAATAATAGAAACTCCATCACACAGTGCTTCGGGGATTTTTCATGAAATTACCGCACAATAGATTTCTGTCTTCCCCCATATGGGAAGAACTATGAGCAAAGAGGTCAACAATTCAACATTTTCTTATGGTTTATACCATCCGAGATGAAGAAACATTGGGAGGTCAGATCAGGGTTTGGTTTATGTTAATTTTCTCCAAGAATCCCAAAGAATACTACAAAATGGAAGGTGAAAGTCCAACAAAAGACACCAAAATATTTCCAACCATTCGGCACTGGGTAATCCACCCCCAATGCGATATGCATCGGCCAACATATTAAATTTTATCCCCATAGATCTCATAGGAAACCATACAAATGGAGATGATACAAGAGAATATTGTTCCCTCCTAGAGGCATCCAACACTGATCCTAATCGTGTGCTTACCCAGAACCAGATATTGGTCCTAAATTTGGGCTCCCCCTCAGTTAATCTCCCATTACTTCTCACAAAAATCCCCAAAAAATGAGAATAATAAATATCAGTTCATCTATGACTCTCCTCATCAACCCTGAGAATGTTTCCCTAATGCTCGTGGAATGATTCTCCAAGATGGTGGAATAAATGAATGAGCTTATGCAAATCAATTTCTAGCTACGTCACTGAATCTATCTCACCAGATGTGTTCCTCAAGAGGAATGTCAATAGGTGATCCCAGAAGAGGTTCCCATTCCATAGGCCCTAATCCTAGTAAATGATGTTAAGATCAGATTCACATCTAATCTAGCACTGTGACCATAAAACTACATCAATCCAACCTTCAAAGGACATCAAGACGTCCATCCACATGGAAAGCAGCCAGAATGCATTTTGTCGAACCCACAAAGGATCCCCTTGGATGGGTATCCACCCCAAATACTAGTAGTTCTGGCACATCCATTTTTCACCCAACTGCACTCATCCAAGCTCATGTCCGGAAGGATATGCACAAAGGATCTCGAATACTGGCACACAATTTACCACTCGACTAAAAGATGTGGAAGGGTGGCGCGCTCCGATACAACCAGAGTGAAAACACTACCGTGACTAGGTGAGCTACATTTCCTACCACCAATCATCAGTAACCCCATATATCTGGTGTTTAATGGTCTCGGAGTCACAGAATAGAATCTATTGAACTATGCCGCTTACTGGGACCCCATGATTGGACCCCCAGAGCCACAAGAAGTATGGAAACTCAACTACTTCATGAAAAAATTGTATAGATCAACCTTCATATGTTATAATTGCCTTCCAGATTACTCAATCACGGGCTAGGAGGACCTCTCATGAAAGTTTATCTTCCATTATAGTCTGAAATTTTCTAATACAATGTTCAGGGATCACATGAACTATAATCAGTGAGATAATGAAAGTGTTTCAGACATCATTTCTTGATGGGAGGTTCTGACTAACCCTGTGTACCATCCACTCCCCCATTATGAAATGCTCACTATGTGCATTGATAATATTCATTATTAATTTCACAAACCATTCATCCTAATGTATTACATGAGTGTGTTCTGAGATTTCTCCTACATTTCCAAATGGATATAAGACTCTTTACAGTAAACCAATATCATGTCTTAAGTGTCCCCCTCCACAACGAAAAAAAACAGGAAAATCTAAAGTGGCTTATGTCACGCATAAGCCACCCCCGAAACTATATCCAGATGTTAGGCTTCTACCGAACCGTGCAGGTCCCCCTATATTCCAATAGACACCCCCACCTCGGCAAGATTAATGAAGGGGTCCTAATATAAATTAGTTCGAGGAATGAAGAAATAATTTCTACTCATTTTGAGAAGACCATGTCCACGAATAATTCATAGCCACCATGAAGTGCAACTTCTCCAGCTACGGGAGCCAAAGAGAGACGATGAACTGGGTCTCAACAACCATACACATTATTGTTCTTATCACCGGATACTGTGGCACATAATCAAGGAGTGCATCAACTTCAAGGATCTTTTCCAAGAGATGGTGGATTCTAGACAGGTCAATATGGGACCGCTACTAGCACAAGTGGAATATGTTTCCACCTAAGACCCAATAGTGGATAAGGAATGGAAAATAATCACTATAAAAATGGAGTAAAAATTCTACAGTTGGATAATGTGGAAAACAGTCAACCGATCTAATGGATTTTTCTTGGCGTAGGTGAAGCAACCAACCATGCCTCCAATAGCTCTAGATGCAGCACAACCATCATCCTCAGACCTGCAGTCCTCTGGCGGCCAAAAGGGAAGAAATCATGAGGAAGAAGATGAGTAGACACCAATAACAAAGTCATTCTTGAAACTTTTTGAATTTATGCTAAAAGACTTGAAAGAATGGGCACCACCATGCCAAATTGCTCAACTGGAACCACCTTTCCAAACCGCACAAGGGAACCGCCCCACCAAACAGAACCATTAGAAGAAGACAGTACACATAAGCATTATCGGATCAAGAACTAATCTTTGGATGCAATAATATAATTCACATTATAGACCCCTAATTTGTGGGGGACTATGGCCACAAACATTATTTCCCCATGTCCAACTAGATTGCTAGTGGAAGAGGCCATAGAGGCCGAGGGTTTCTTATAAGGCGTGAACAATGTAGGAGTTATATTCCCAACCAAGCCTTCACTGAAATAGTTAATGTTTCCAAAACTCAAAGAAGAACATTTCAATAGACACAGTAGGAACAAGATTGTTTCTCCATGTCATTCAAAAGAAATATGAGTCTAACCATCTTTGAGTATCCATCATAGTAAGAAAATATGTCCAATCTCCCAAGGCATACATGGGGACTAATTCCGTCAAACTCAAAATGCACAACAATACAATCAAATCTTTTCATAGAGGATATACCTTTAATATCCAAATCTATGTCCCCGAAAGAGCCCATGAAAGAGCCTCACTGAGATGGGATGTTCCAAATGTTAGAGTAGAAATATGATATTATGAAGTAGTTAGCCACAGTACCAGCAAAGCTGTTGATCTCGGATTCCCTCAGTCTATCTTCAGACATTTGGGATCCACTCAACGAAGCCTTACTAGGATACCAAGAATTCACGAATGAAGTAATACCTAATTAAGTCTATAAAACATAGGCCAATACCAAAAAATTATATGGCCTCATCTCTTTCATTGATCAGGATGAATACACTATCATGCAAGGAACATCAAACCCTTATATGTGTCTCGAATGATAAATGGCACTGATGTTTGGGAAATATTTATTGACAATGGATCTGGAGTCAACCTCCTCCCAATGAGAATGATCCTTCAGTTAAGATAAGATGAGGATAGTATGACACCCTACACCAGAAATCTACTGGGATATGAAAAAATACATCTGAACCAGTTGGGATAAATCAGCTTAAAACATGGCTCAATGAACTCATGTCTAGTTCTGTGTTTATGGTAGTGCATAAATGTACAACCTTCACCATTATATTGGGAAGGCCCTGGATGCATCAACATGATATGATTCCCTCATCATACCATCAATGCATCAAATATTGTGCACATATGAAAAACTAGACCTTTCACTCAAATAAATACCCATTTGAATCCTGTCAGTTGCATTAAATCTATGTAGGGTTCTATGAACCGAAAGAGAAGCAGTCTTTCGCTGACGATGTTGATTGGATTACTTCCCCAAATGGATTGGAAATGGATCTCACCAATCCCCTCCAAAAAATTGGGAATTAGTTTTGGTTATCCATCAACCAGGTTGAGAGTAGAAGTTCAAACTTAGATATAGACTCATCCGTCTACATTATTTTAATTGTGGCCTCCACGTTCAAAGTTGTTTAAAAGAATACTAGCTCTAATAATGAGAGGGAAGGACCAAATAAATATTCTCTTGTCTCGTCCTCAGGGCCCTATAAGGATCTTTCCTTACATACTAATCTAGAAGACGATGTCTTGTAACTGAAATAATGAAAGGAAATTCCATCTGCTTTAGGGAATTCCCCTTGTTATTCGGGAAAAGGAGTGGTTTTAGTCTACATAAATCCAAGTTTTGATACCTCTCTTTATGATAGAGATTTCATTTTGATAATACTATATCCATAAAAAGACAATTAAGATGAAGAATATTTTCAATAAGTTGAAGAAATTGAAGAAAAATACCTCAATGATTCCCCTCCCGCATTTGTAGAATGTGTATCAACAACATTAGATGAACATAGGGAGATAAACATAGGCACCTAAAATGATCTACACCACACTCTTATTAGTGTGGCTATGCCCTTAGAGGTGAAAAAGGCACATACCACATTCCTAAAGAAGAATCATGATGTTTTTTCCAATAACTACAAAAAATGCTAGGCCTTAATCCAGAGTTAACCACTTATCACCTGGCTCTGCTAAAAGACCATCATGGTCATAGGCAGGTTGTTTGAAGGACCCACAGAAAACATGCTACCAAACTAGAGGCTAAAGATGAAAATATAGTCAAAACTTATAGCATATGGTAATTTCAATATCGGATCTAGCAGGAAAACATTGTCACTGTTAAAAAAATAATGCACATATTAGTGTCTACATTTATTTCAAGGACTTCAATCAGAACTGCCCGAAAGATGATTTCATGGCCCTGATCACCTAATTTTTCATCTATGTGACCACCAGATATGTGGCCCTATGCTTGATGGATGGTTTTTTTTGGATACAATTAGATCTGAATGGTCCAAGGAGATGAAGAAGACACTAATTTCAGCCCCCCTAGGTAGTTTTCTACTCTAAGGTTATTCTTTTTGGTCTAAAAAATTTTGGGGCTTCATATCTGTTCCCCATGAATCACATTTTCAAGCCCTTATTGGGTGAATATATGAAGTTCTACATTGATGGTATGATGGTCAAATCAAGATAGTTCTCAAATCACATGATAGATATTGAGACTATCTTCAATAAGCTGTGACATCATAGTCTAAAGATGAATCCCCAAATGTGTGCTTTCAGCATTACCTTTGAAAAATTACTAGGCTTCATCATATGCCATCGTGGCATCGAATTCAATCATGAGAAGACCAAATCCATACTTGGAATGTCTCCACCCCACAACCTCACTGAATTGAGGGGTATCCAGGGAGACATGGCCTACATTTGGGGAATCATATCCAACCTTGTGGGTAGGTGCTTACCTTTCACTAGGATAATAATGAATGGGGTCTCATATGTGTGGGATAATTATTATCAAGAAGCATTCAACAATATCAAAATACATATCATAATGTCCTCAGTGTTGATGCCACCAGTTTTGGGGAGACCACTCATTTTTTACGTAAGAACCATGGAACATTCATTGGGCACTTTCCAAATTAAGAATAATTATTCCAATAGTGAGAACAATCTCTATTACCTTAGATGAACAATGATTGATACTACGACTCGGTATTTAAGTATCAAAAAAAATTCCTATACCTATTAATTGTTGATCAGAAATTCAGGAATTACCTAAACCATCATGAGGTGTATTTGGTCTCCCACTGCAAGACACTCAACTATATCCTGTATTGCCCCATGCTAACAGGAATACTATCACCATGGCCAGTCATCCTACAATAGTTTGACCTACAGTAAGTGCCCCAGAAAACAATCAATGTCCATGCATTAGTAGAATTCCTATCAGATAACCCCATAGAATAAATGACCCCACTAGATACTGAACTCCCCTATGAAGAGGAATTCTTTTCCCAAGAAGTCCCCTAGGCAAGGGAAATGTACATTAAATGTGGCTCCAAAATCCCGACGGTAAAAATGTTGGAGGATCCCAAGATAAAAAATGTAGGGATCGGTGTCATAATCATATCCCTAAAAAAGGACATCTTACCTTACACTTTAATTATTTTAGAGGGGTGAAAAATTTAATAATGAGAATACTATCCCTCATTGTAGGCCTGGAGGAGGCACTTCATGCACAAGTCGAAGGCCTAAAGATAAAGGGTGATTCAAAACATGTTTTAAGGCATTTCAATGGTGACTATGCCATTATGAAATATGTATTATCACCATTTATAAACTATGTTAGAGAACTGAATGTAGAATTCTCATCAAAACCAACGATGATTTATGCCATGGGTTATAAAATGCTCATGCTGATGCATTGGAAAATTTAGCCGCAACCGTAGCTAATCCAGACTGGGATGAAACAATCATTTATATTTCCCACATTTGAATGGTATTTCCATACATTCAGAACTATACAGTGGAAATCGATGAGATTATCACCATTTTTGAGCCTTATGGTCACACCACCGATTGGAGGACTACCATTGCAAATTACCTCTAGAGGGGGGGAACTCTGACCAGATAGAGTTGTAAGAGATCAGATACAGAGGAGGGTATTAAATTTTATCTTGTACAATGGAATAATCCAAGAAAAGGTTAGCTAAAAATTGGCCTTCATAGGGTCTTTCATAAATGCATTGATGGAGAAAAGACTGCTACTATCATGAAATAGGTGCATGGTGGATATTTTGGGGCACATCAATTAACAACCAAGATCTCCCATAAAATTTGAAGCCTTGTATACTATTGGGCCATTATGATATAGGACTATGACACATTCACCATGAAGTGTCATCCCTGCCTTGTATGTGCCATTTTTATTCACCAACCACCATAGCTACTTCAAATAGATATGTACACATGGCCATATTCCATATGGGGTATGGATATTGTGGGACCTTATCCTCCCACCACAACAAAAAAAATCATGTTCATTCTCATAGGAACCTACTTCTTCTCCAAATGGGCCGATGTTATACCCGTTAAATAGGTTAGAGAAAGCATCATTGTTATCATTGTGGAATCGAACATCCTTACCATATTTGGGGTCTCTAATACAATACTGATAGAAAATGGAACTAAATTATTTTTTACTGAGTTGGACAAGTTATATCAAAAGTATGGAATCAAAGGAAACCATTCATCCCACTACCATGCAGCAGCCAACATGCAGATAGATGATTTCAACAAGGCTATGTCCAATATACAGAAGAATACGGAGGACAAGGAGATGAATTTTTGTCCTAAAATCTCCTACCATCTTTAAGGGATTATCAGACCATGACCTACACTACCACCTAGGCAACCCCATACTCATTAGTATATGGGAAAGATGTGGTTTTTCCATTTGAAGTTCAATTTCCATCACTCTACATTACCGTTTTTTGATCAACATTCCATTGATGAGAAATCATAGAAACTATTTGATGAGTTATAGATGTTGGATAAGAAAATGTATCACACTTTGATTCATTTGGAGGACTACCAAAATCAGATCGCTTGAGCCTTAAAAAAAGGATTTCCTTCAATCATTCCTTGAAAAATAGATGACATTGTTCCTCATAACCCCAATGATACTCTAGAAGAAACCCCCAAATCTTAAGCCAAAGTGAGAGGGGCCATACTTCATACATAGGGTCTACCCAAATTAAGCATATTCCTTGATATTAATGGACGGAAAACTCCTCACAGCTCCCATTAATTCAAGGTTCCTGAAGAAGTCCTATGCATAACCTTGACCACTAATGTCCTTACTGAATTATTATAAACAGGAAAATAATGTTTCCAAGAATCATGATGTTAAACAACATAGCATAAATCCTCGTAATCACATGATGATAAACTACATGGCTAAAATTATCTGAACAACGTCACATTAAATTGTATGGAGTTCGTCCTTACCAAAAGATGTTAAACTACATAGTTTCCAAATAAATATGTATTTCTTGATTCGCATTAATTAGTGGGATACATAGCAACACCTAAACCCTCAATTATGGCCTCTCCACTATATGAAAAACGATGAATGAATATGTCTCTATAATATCATCTTACACACCATACCATGAAAGTCATCCTCATGACCCATGGTTTCTCACATAGAGTATGACTCACGTGGGCTTAGGATCAGTTGTAAGGATTACCTTTTATTAAC
This sequence comes from Viscum album, assembly GCA_963277665.1. NCBI lineage: Eukaryota > Viridiplantae > Streptophyta > Magnoliopsida > Santalales > Viscaceae > Viscum > Viscum album. The sequence goes on from OY728156.1 coordinate 544,772,712, forward strand.
AAACCATAAAGGAATATGATCGACCTGACACCAATGGAGGATAAAACAAAAATTACCCTACTCCTACACCTTAGTTAGAGCAATACATGGAAAAAATATATCTATTTATATCAACATTCCATCCCTTTTAGGATATGTAGTTATTCTTGAATTTAACATATAGGACCAACAAACAATTAAAGAAAAATGACCTCTCATTTCCATACATGTGGGTCAGACCATTGTAAGGAAAATTTATAACAATGTATGGCTTGATTCCTCTTCTGGAAGGATACATAGTGGCACCCAGACCCTGTATTCTAGTCCAGCCACACACAAAAAAGCCCATTCCCCTATGAATAATTTGTACAAGCTCTTGTGAATCCATGAAAGGTCCTAACATCATGACATCAAAATGTAGGGTCACATAAGAGTAACGTGCGGCCCAATTCTTAGTATTATGGGATCCCGAACATGCCCCGAATTTCTTACACAAAAAATTCATAGAGATGATAGAAATTTCATGTTTGAATTTTGAAACACATAATAATTCAAAATATCATTCTTCCCCTACTTATGAGCCAGATCTACGTAAAATCATCAGCAATTCACTGAAAATCATGGTCTGGATATTTTTTAACATCACAGACACATCTTTCCAATATTTCAAACATTATACTCTAGGAAATCATGGGTCCCCATAATCATTCACGACCATTGGGGATAGAAGTCCAACGTCTAGTGGACACCTTTGTTTGACTATTCATATCATGCCCTAGTGGCTCTGCATATGTCTCCAACAAAGTTGTCACCAACCGAAGGCAAACTCATCCTCAAGAGAGACCTTTCTTACCATTGTATGCCAAATAACTTCCAATCCCCAATTCATTCCTTCTGATCCAAGCCCCCCTAGGACTATGAATTACACCTTCTATCATCACTCATGTCTAGTGAATAGTAGAATATCCTGAACCAGATTAACTCATAGCTATTTATTGTAATTGTGACATGTTGTCTCTAAAACATGATAGTAAACTGTGCACCAACGCCCTTACCACATGAAACTAAACTACAAGTCCAAAAGTGTCCAAGTTTCACAAAATTAAACTACATGAAAGAATGTAAAAGCATATATTATTTTCCTATCTTAGCTTTATCGAACAAAATTCCTTCCTTTCCCATGTAATGTAAAATTTCCTAAATAATTGTTCATTAGTGATCCCACGTAACATTGTTTCCCCCCTAAAAAGATGTATAGAAAACAAAAATTCTACAATCTGTACTCAGCTAGAGAAAGTATTGAACTATACCCTTCTTAGATAAAAAATAGAATCAAAATATTGAATCCCCAAAAAAGTCCTATCTAAAGGGCTGCTTAAGGGAGATTTTATTTCCCTTATTTCACATTGAGTTTACCATACATCCACCCCAAATGATGATAAATTATGTGAAATTTCTCCTTTCGGCATGAGTTTATAATATGCAGCATTTTCCTAAGCATAGAATGTTCCATACCATTGGTTATTCCATTCTTATATGGTGACATGAAATCCTCTTAATCCCATGTTTCTCACACCAAGAATAACACACATGAGCTTAGGGACCATAGCAGGAGATTCACCATGACATCATTAGAAATATGTCTAGGAGTTTGTTCCTAGAAGTACTACTCAAAAAGGCATGTTATAGTTTACTTCACCATAAGGAACATTGGCTCCTACCCATATGAATTTAGACTACATGGTATAGCAATAATAAGATTGATTCCTTAACCTATGTATGAGCCTGATCTACGTAGGGGGTCACTTGATCCCATGGGTGAATTATATCCTGGACATTTCTAATGTATCCTAATACACACCTTCCAAAAATCAAACATCATGATTTGTGTAATTTCTAATCTCAATAATACTCCATGTCCATCGGATATGGAAGTCCAACGTTTAACAGACACCTTTATTTGACTATGTAGACCATGCCCCTTCTCTCTACATATGTTTCCTATAAAATGGCCATCATACAAAGGAAAAATTTTCTATAGGAGAGTCCTCTCCTACCATAGTATTACTAATGGCACTCAAGCCTCGTTTCATCCCTCATGATTCAAGAATACTCAATTTCATAGTTTATATTCACATTCCTACCCAATTTCCGGATATATGAGAACATCCTGGATCGATTCACCCCAGATCACTCTTGTGGATTCTACAAAATAAAGATTCCCCATCCCTATTCATGAATTTAATGAGTGTATGAAAAATATAGCACTGCCACCTATTGCTGTGTTTTCGGTTAAATATCATCTACTGAAATATCCCCCTTCATGTTTGGGCACAGCCGCTTCCATAATCCATACACAATGTCCCGAAAGGTCCCAATCTCCATAATCCATCATGGCTATAAGATTTGGAATACCAGTGTCCTGTGGACATCTTTTTTTGACTTTGAATATCATTCCCTAGTGGCTATGCATATGACACATACAAAATGGCCATCAACCAAAGGCAGACTCATCCCCAAGAGAGTCTTTTCCAATTTCTATATACCGAAATGACATTTATGTCCCATCTCACTCCCTGAATTTGGAAACCATAAGATATTGGTTTACATGTCTTTCCCCTTTCAAATTCCCAGAGACGAAATGAATATCTAATAGAACCAATGAGTCTCTTTCAATCCTTTAGTTCGACTAAAATGACCTCCTATAAAAGGATTCAACTGTCCTGGTTGAGGATGTAAAATTGTACTATTCAGCTGCTCTCCATTAAACATGTAAATTTTGTGTGGGAATGGTTTCCCATTCAAAGGCAATACAAATTACCACAATACTTTATGGAACTATGCCTCATATAGGCCACCCACAATGGTCCCCAACCCTAAAAGAAACCCAAAGTATAAAAAATATCCCATGAAATAGAAAACGGAAGGCCAGTGTCCTTCAAACACATTGGTTTTACTATGATTATCATCCCTCGGTGGCTCTGTATATGTCGCCTACAAAATTTCCATACATAAAATGAAAACAGTTCTTCATTAGAGTCCTCTCCTACCTTTGTACACCTATAATGGCTCCCAATCATTATATACATCCAAAAATCATAATGTTTGGGTCCTGAAAAATCCCTCGTTATTATAAGAAAATATTAGGACATTATAGAATGATGAATACCAAATTGTGGCCCTTTCCCCATCAGGTTTTATCAATGTTTTGTGAACTAAAACATCATTAATAAGTCTGATTAGCAGGACTATATACCACCAGTGAAAAAGATGCAATACTCACCATGGTGAAAACCTGCAAACTGTACACCTGAATAAAAGTTATGTACTTTCTCATTAAACCTATACTATGTATGTTTTATGAAAAAAATGTGTGTTGATATATTATATTCTCAAAAGATACATAAATATTTTTAGGTCAAAACCCCACATTGGGTGGCCTAAGAAAAATTCAAGTTATAACCGCTAAGCCCATAACAAATAGGCTTAGGAAAAATTCTGGTAACAATGGAAAAAGATACAAAAGTTCATAATGTTATCCATAAACCCACAGAAATATTCATTATACACACACTATGTCTTGTGGCTCAGGTAAAAATTTGAGCCAGATTTGATTATTTCAAGTTACCAGTTCTGAATCATTGTGTAATACTAATAATTGATCTAAATATTGTTTGTATGGTTAACTGTGATTAATTGACATTACAAGAAATGGAAAGAAAAAGAATTAGACTATAAAAAAATGGTTCCATTATGTTCAACAAAAAAATGGAGAAACATCCTTAGTTCAGAGTCTCTCCATAGTTTAAAAAAATGCAATTACACCATGATTTGGAAAATTATTTTGGAGATTAGCTATCCCTTTCTAGAAAAATGGAAATTGACTTTTATGGGCCACAAATATTTTTTAGAAAGTATCTATCTCATTGACTTCAGCTTTAACCATCAGGAAAATGTGTTCCATAATAGTTTTATTGTCCTGCCATTTATTTTGGATAGCATTATAATTTTCACCCTAAGAGTCCAGTTACCCTTCATCCTTTCCATGCAAGCCTCTCATTCTCACATCTCCTCCTTTTGGGTGATCACCAAATTGTGCGCCTTCACCCCCTCTATCATCAGGTGATCGAGTTCCTTTGGAACATATATAATGATTGTCAGATAGTGATAGGAAGAATTTAATTCTGTATGTTTATCCTCAAAATATGTTAGGTCATCCCATTCTATGAAAATACACTAAATGAAAAAGTGTAGATGCCAGAAATCAAATCCACCACAACAAAATTTGGAAAATAACTACAAGAAGTTGTAATTTTCATCAGTAATGCTATCTGGCGGTGTTTCTGTGGAAATAGAAGTTAATTGATTCCATTCCTATTTTCACACCACATGATTCATCATCACGGCATAAGGGCACTGGCCCTCCCCTACTATAATGGGTTTATAGTCCGGAAGTTTCATTAGAGGAGTGTGAAGGGACCTAATATAGGTTAACCAGGAATAATGCCTCTCCATCCCCACTGATGGTTTTACCTATAGAGCTAGATATGGAGGACTGGCCACAACATATGGGATATCTAGTGACCCTATACTAGGGCCAACCAAATTAGGGTCATGGGTTGTATCCATAGGGGGGAGAAGTTTAAATCACTCCCTATCAAGAGCGGCCACATAGATGAATCCCTTCTAGAAACATATGATGGAGGACCGAGCATCTCTTCACCACATGGATAAGAATATATGGTGTTGTCATCATAGTCACCACATAGATAGAAATAGGTGGTGTGGTAGTCACACCCAACATAGGAGGAGAAATATATGGTAGGGATATCATAGTCATGTCCGGCCAAAGGATAGTTAATGGATATTGGACCAATCAAATTGGTCCTCCTAGAATCCCTTAAAAGTAATAGTCCACCCATAGTTGGGAATATTCTTGTGATAGAAAGGTGTATCTTGTAATATTTGGAATGATAACCTCCATAGTGTTACCTTCTTGCATCAATATAATCCCTAACTGGTAAAGGATTATGGGATGATATACTTCACTGAACTGAATATAAGGTAGAATTGATTTCTATCAAAGGCACCCAAATTTCCTGGAAAACTTGTAAGAGATGTGTGACTCATAGATGGCCACTCAATATATGCCCCCAATTATAATCCCATCCCGAAGCACGATAATATATGATCTCTATTCTGAATAAATACTTATGGTAGCCCTTAGTCACCCATGAGGGGTAGGGTATGGTGAATATGAGAAGAAAGGAAAAAAATCAGTAGCCTAAAGTCATCTTTAATGATTAGTGTCATAGGAAGAACAACGATGATGTTAAGAATAGATGGTTTCAATTCAGAGCGAGGAACCCTCGTAGTGTAAAAATATTCATAGCAACAGAAGTGTTCTGCTATCCACCCATAAATAAATTTAAATGGAATGATGATATGATACAGATCTTTTCCTTCTTGTTACTGCCTTAATAACTCATAAAGTGGGGCATGTGTAGGAATGGCAAGATATTCTGGTCAACCCTCTTCCTACATAGCTGCCATCATCAGAGTGAAAACCCTGACCCTAGTATAAACTTCATGGAATGGGAAGATCCATATAATCAAGAACATGGAAAAGATACTTTCTAATATAATCACATATGGCACATTTGGTTGAATACCATATCACCAGGTAGTATATAATCCCTCTTCGAGGGTGGTGCAATATGGCCCTATAATTTGTTGAGGCTGACTGGTTGGATGAGATTGACTATGACGACCACTCATCCTAATACCATTAACCTATAGAAACGATCTTATCCAATCATCAAATGGGATAAGTGAGAGAGCCTATAGAAGGTGATCAAGAAATTCATCTACCATGACTAGTAGGCTCCAAGTCAATAGGGACACATGGTTCATATCGTCCCAAGTAGTAGATATGGGAATAAATTCATCATAAATATTTTTTAGGATGGGGAGTCATCCAAGATAGTGAATTTCCAATTAGAATATTCCTGCCTCCCCATTTGAAAAATAAAATATTTTGTTTCATGAACATGAGTGTCTCAACAACTCATGGAGGATTTCACCTAAGGATAATGTTGCGTACTAGGAGAACAAACCTGCCTCGTATAAGTTCACTTCCTCCAACTATTCAGGGGACAGTAAACAGGTTTCATGTACCGAGAATTCCCACAACTATTCATTAGAGAAGCATCCTTTGGCTCGCAGGCCCAATTTGGTGATCCACCCACCGTAAGGGTTTTCTTGGGAATCGTTGATAAAAGTCAGGTACTATGATGCGACTAGTCTCAGGGAAGTTTTGTGCCAACTACAATTTCTCTGGGTCTAAACTAAGACTTGTTGTTTAAACACATTCTCATGAATGTTAGTAGTTATTATTTACCCTATTGAGGAAATACTGTCTTCATTAGGCCCTTGGGGTGCTTCCAAAAGAATTAATGTATTATTACTGTTCGCCAATGGAAAATGAACACCATCAGGAAGACCAAATCCATAAGGTGTCAAATGCACATATAATGGTTAAGCTAGACACTCTACCGTAATGAGATATTTTAAGAAGATATCCTGAGGAAAAATATAGGATTGAATATGATCCTCATTATTCTCAACCATGGAGACCCTTGTATTGGTTGATTTCATCAAGGTCTATATAAGATCCATTTCATTCTACACAGAAAGTTTCAAACCATAGAAAAAATCAGTAAAATTAGAAAACTTTTGGATAATGGACATAAAAATAGCCAAGGGGGTTAAAAAGGTTCCTTGTGGGGATCTGTGTACTACCAGCATAAATGTCATGTGGAATCCAATTTCCAAAAACTGACAGTATGCAGAAGCCATCTTCCTACTACTGACGATACGCAGAAGTGATACCCTATGTATATATGCGGTATGTGAAATTCCTGTAAGCCATTGGAACACATAGTATTTTCCAGTTAATAGAGGGGTTTGTGGAAGAAAGAAAACATTAAATAAGTCATATCTAGTCTGATTTTCAGACAATACCGATTAAGAGTTTATGTTTGATTTAATAAGGATTTATGTTCAATTCGTTGGTTTATGTTCTGTGTGAAATACATGTAAACTATATAGAATTATCCAACATAGAAGTCAAGACATTAGTATTAAATTCCACAATAGATCTTGCGAAACCCAATATTCGGTTTGTAGGAAGAATAAATTTTGAATAGTTATGTTCATAGAGCATACATCGCAGTTCGCGAATACAGATATCGTAATGAAATTATTATGTGGATGTAGAGAAAGGAAAGGGAGGTCAAAAGAACTTTTCAATCTGATAATTGGTGAAAGAAAAATTTCATGGGCCTCTATAAATAGGTGTGGTCTCCTCTTACTAGACCTATTTGTTCAACTGGTGACCATTTCAGTTCAAGACTGCTTCTACATTGTGATATCTTCTCCTTCATTCTGAATATACCCCATTCCAAAGGGGGAAATTGTAGGGTCTTAAAAACATAACAAAAGGAGGTAAAAACTGACACAAAATACATTGCAAAAGGAAGAATGAATTCCAATAGGTCTAGTAAAGAAAATTTAAGAAAATTGAATTTAATAATTTGAAAGAAACTTCAAGAAATAAAAAATTTCAAGAGTTTTAGGTGACATGTATACCATAAATGGGAAAGGTTTACAGAGCACATGAACCATGAACCACCGATACTCGAAAGGACCTATGAGGCACTGGCTTTCAGTTTAATTTCTAATAATCCCTGGAAGCCACAAACTACATCATTTGAAGAATCGAGTGCATAAAGGACATCCTCACACCATCCTGTGATCTCGAAGGTTCACAGTTGAAGCAACCTTTTAGGGTTCCACGAACCACAGCTTTCACAAACCCTAGTTGACAGAGTCATCCATAGGTTGAGATATATCTTTATGGGATTCCACAAATGGTTATAAATTTCCCTATATATAATTTCCCAAATGATCTAAAAAGGATCACAGGAGAATGAAGAAAATGAAAGATAAATAAATCATGGAGGAAACCCTAGAGGTTGGAAGAATGAATTTAGAGATGTTTATAACTTCGATTTCAAATCATCAACTAAGTGAAAAATGCGAATCATATTTCAATAGGTATAACTAGCCATGAACCATAAATATAAGTAACTTAATCATAATGGGTAAACCATTAACCAAATTGGTTTCATTGTGACCCATAATATCCTCATGGATGAACTCCCCATGAACCACAGGTTCCAAGACCCTTCTTTAATATGGTGCCTTTCATAGTGCTTCACTTTTCGGATTGAACATTGATCTGTGTACTGAATCAGAATGCAGATGGAACATAATGTAGCACAGAAGACCGCATACAGGACCACACAACACTTTTGTATGTGGTGGTCCATACACTAACCCACATACCACTTTGGTTTGTGGATGACTCACCTACTCATATAACATTATGGTATGTTGGGATTCCCTATCCCGCATGAGAAAATAGTAAGCGGAATATAGAGTCTTCAGCTTTCTTTCCCTCCGGATCCAATATCGCCCCTCTATTTTCATCCACTTCTCTATAGATCCTCCATGGACAATTCCACTAACATCAAGCCATAGCCTCATCTAAAGCCACAAGACTGATATTATGGGATCATCTGGCACATCAATGTTCCCCTTTTATTCTACATAGCCATGGTATGTGGAGTCATGAAGGAATTCGCCCCAACTTGTTGCATTCCGAGGATGTCTATAAGTATACATTCACATTGTAACCCGGATTCCAACCTTGGGATACTAACATTAACCTTCATGTTCTATGGATTAATTGAAATTACCTGATTTTATATTCACAGTGGAATGGTGATTAGTTTAATTAATCCCAATAAATTCTTCTTTTGATGAGTGGATACAATCCTACCCTTTCCCAGAGAACATTCTAGGGCACTCCCAGAGAGGTAAGTCCATAACATTTGGAGATATGAGCCACATGACCTCCAATTTCATCCCACATTGAATGGTTCATCTCTCTTCACCATCTCCCACTGTCACCTTGGCTTATTCAATTGTAGTCCCAAACTCTCCCATCAGCAGGATAGAAGGCATGTGGTTGGTTGAATCCATCACATCCTCTTCTTTATCACACAAATTATGTCTCACATCGGTTTATAAATTTTTTTATGATCAAAAAATACACCCAAAAAACCCTTCTTGATCTCCGATAACTCTGATTCTTGTTCATACAAGTATATGTAGCATTTCTTCTTGAACCCTCATGCTCAAAAGGATTCCCATTTGAAAGGCTTCACCCAATCATGTTCACCTCAAATAGGTAGCTTCCATGTGTAATCCCCAACCCTTCATGAACTATGAGAAATCTGATTCTCGTTCAAAATAGGATATGGAGGATGCCTTTTTGAATGCACGAGCTCAAAAGGGGTCCCCATTCAAACGTATCGACCCCAAAAAAACAGGCCTCCTCCCTGGACCAAACCTCGAGCTAACCAAATTACATGGGCTCTAATTACTTTAATAAGGATACATAGGAACACCATATTATATGTATTATCCCAACATCAAACCACATTTCTTCCCTCCAAGAGGATTATAAACTCCAGAGCGCCTTATTGCATGGACTGAGTCACCATTGACTCTATGCCATCAAATTCATGTATATCTATGATGATCCTACAAACCAATGGTATCCCATAGATAAACTCTTCATGAATGAACGAAAGATTCATAAACATATGAGCGTGGATTAAATCCTGAAGACAATCCCAAAATAGGTAGTAATTCTCCCCAAAAGTGTGTGATGAGCCTAACTTCCCATCCTCTTGACCAATTGAGTCTTTAAGTGTTGTTGGCCTCATCTTTATCTGGTGAGAATATACCTTTGGAAATTTGTACTATGAATCGAGGATAACAGGGCCATTGGGTGTTTATTGCTCCACGAATAAACTCGTTGGACACCATATGAGGAAGTCATATCATAATAGGATGAGTTAAAAAAATATTTAACCACCTATAATTTACCATTAGGACTATTTGATTATGGCACATCATTAAAAATTCGAAAGGTATAAACTTCATAGTCCCCACAGGTCAATCCAATTCTCCCTAAAGGATAATGTCACAGATCGAACTGAAACAAAAATGGTGACATGAAAGTCTATATAATAACAGACAAATACTTGTAAAATGTTGGACCATTTTCGGTTTTCCCCAAATAACACTCACAACTCCTTGATGCAAAACAAGAAGTTATTGGGATATACAGATGTAGATCGGGTTGGTTCATCATATGATAGAAAGTAAACATCAAGTGGACCATTCTATCTTGGTGGTCAATGTATTTCAAGGCAAATAAAGAAACAAAATTTTATTCCCTAGAACAATGTATAACATGAATATATTGCGGAAACTCAAGCATGCAGACAGTTATTGGGAATAAAGGAGAATCATAATGATATGAAAGTAGAAGTGATGTATCTATTCAAAATCCATTATGATAATTCATGTGTAATAATTTTTTGAAAAAATATATTACATAACATAAGTACAAAGCATGTTAAAATAAAGTATCATTTTATAAAGGAGATGGTTGCTTAAGGAATTTTCATTTTGGAGTATGCACCTACCAAACAACATGTTGTGTACATTCTAACAAAGACCTTTCCCAAATTAGCCTTTGAATGACATAAAAAATATCTTAGAGTTTATTTGACTCCCTGCACTAGAAAAGTGTGGATGTGGGACCCCCTCCCTGAGGTATGGTTTTTTCCCGTTATGTAATAATCAATGTCCTTTACCCACTTGCATAACACATTGAAATGATCTTTGGGTTCCTTGATGGTGTGACCTTATAATTCTATAACAATGGGGGATACATTGTGGCTATAAGAGGGAGAATATTTGTTAGTCAATAAATTCGAATAAGTTGACTGGTGGGGAAGTGAGATATGGGGATTACTGAGATAGGGAGAGTTTTAATTCATACAATTCTAATGGTGATCTTTAAAAATATATATCACGATTGTTGAGGTTCTTGATGAATGAAGAAGTGTGTTTTTTGAGTGGAATGAAGTTATTCATTGATGAAAATTACATTATAATCTTTTTTCTCACACCGATCATGGATCAAGTGGTCATAGAGTGTGTATTTAGTAAATCATTTATTTCTATCTAAATCAGAATAAGAGAATGGTGGTAGAAGATAGAAGAATATTTCATGAGGTATCAATGTGTGATGGGTTATCAACACACACAACGAGGGGTATTGATGGGGAAAACTCTCAATATAAAATTGATTCATTATTATGGGTGTATTGTGTTTGGAACATTTCATGTCATTCTATATTTTGAGATCTCTACATCAAAATATGGAAAACGAATGAAGGGAATGTGGTTATGGATTTGAGAAAAAGGTGAGGTTACATGAAAGTGAGACTTTCCCAATTAGGGTGAAGTTGTGAAACATGAACATAGGGTCACCAAAACACCTATTAATAGATAGATACCTCATCATTCAAGTATAATATCAATACTTAGAGGAAATCAGAGCTCCGATCGTGCAAGTGGTAGAAAGTGGAACAAAACTTATGTGTCGCACAAAAGTTGTGTTCCCAGAGGTAGTTGTGTGCTAATAGTTAGTTGGCCTAAAAAGGATGTGTCATGAAAATAATGAGTTGTGTGAATATTTTTCTATGATAAATTTGAAACTTGGTCACCAGGCATTAAATTTGTGTGCAAGTCATCCCTACGTTGCGTTAATGTTGGAAGCCACCCTGTACAAATTTGGTAAATTGGTATTCATCATTGGATGCTATTGGGAAATAAATAGAGCATCTAAATATAGTGGATGATGAAATAATTTGAGTTAATTAAGGGACATAAAAATTCATAAAAAATGTGTGGATCCCTTCCAAGAGTAGTGAAAAAACGAATAATAAGATAATGATCCTTTCCACCAGTAAGGGAGCAAAGAATGATGCATAAGAAGAGTACTTTTTGAATGCAGTGAGAAAATCCGAAAACCTATAAATGCGGTGAGAATGGGAATAGAAGTGATTTCATAGGTAACTTTTAATTTCTAGAGATATTTATAAAATTAGGTACATTGAAACATAATCCTTTTGGGATCTTTGTATGTAGCTGAGTGAGCGTGAAAAATGTTAAATTGTGATGTCTTGTAAATGATTTAATTTCTGTTCTTAAATTTATATGGGATAATGTGGGAAGATTATTTTGTTTAATGATGAAACAAGTTCCAAAGTGGATGTAGGTTTAATCTTTCATACCCTAATTCACACCACTCTTAGGGTATTTGACCTACTGGACCAAACAACTATTGTTAGGGGGAAGGGTTAAAAGTCAGTGATTATATCTTATTAGAAGAAATATATGTGGTCAATCAGATAGGGATTCGGATATTTTTTGGATATATTTCAGAGTTATGTTATAATTATATGTAGTACTACTTATGATAATTTTTAATGGATGTCTTTACATAATCTATTCATGGAATATTAGCTAATATAAATAGTGATTCTTTATTATAAGATAGAAGAATATAATTGTATGTTGATGTTTAAGGAATCAATGATTTAGGTTGGATCCCTTTCAAATGAAATGTATATGAAGGTGATGTCATGTATGTAATCACATGATATGTGGGAAAATATATTTAATAATAATGGGGGTGGCTCGAAATTAAATGAAGAAAAGTTTCAAGTTCTATAGAAAAACTATTAGGATCTAATAATGCACCATAATGAGTCTTTTGATACATTCTTTGATTGGGTAAATATTTTTGTGGAAGATATGAATGGTCTCAGAGAAATTATTGAAGAATTAATGATTTTTTAAGTGTATCCTAATAAAAAAATCACCTTGGTTTAATCCAAATGTCTCTATTTTGTAATATAAGGATCTGAAGGAGCTCACACTGGATAGCATGCATAATACACTTGTTTCATACGATATGAGAAATGATGATAATGAGTCTGTGGAAAATGGGATGTGAAAAGTAGTGGCATTTAAGGCCATGAATAAGTTAACCATTGAAGATGGCCAGGATAATGAAGAGAATAATGGGGTCGTGTCATTCAATTCCTCAAATAATTAAAGAGGAGAAGGAATATTCTAAGGGAAACTACCTCATGCAAGAGTTGGATGTGGAATGCTTGGACATCATGCATCAAGGTTCCCAAATATGTTTCAAGAAGATGAAGTGGATGATGTTAAAATTCCAGAAAAAAATCCATCATCTTATGTAAATTTTGATAAAAATAATAAGAAAACATTCCTTAGAAAAAATATTCTTCTTTCAAAAGAAGATGACAGTTCAGATGAATCTGAGTTTGATGAGCTGGAGGACTAAAAAAATGATAATTCAGATGTTATGGTTGAATTTTTTAGAAATTCCCAAACTAGGGATGATATTGATAATGAAGAATATGAAGTCAACTGAAGTGTTGACCATCATGTTGAATTAAAATATACTCATGAAGAGATATATTTTTAGAGAGAAAAAAAACAAATATATACAAAAATGTGTTTTGTGATGAAAATATTATTTATTTAGTAACAGGAAGAATATATGTCTATGTTGAATGGAGAAATTGAAAAACTGAAGTCATCTATATAAATTTTTTGTTGAGTAAAATCTCAAGATTGAAGAATAGAAATATGAAATCAATAGTTTGTTTAACGCTAGAAAATATCCAATCAAGCATATCAAAGAACACCAATGGGAATTTTTAAGCCTACAATGATGTTTTAAGGAAAAGTAAAAACTTTAAACTCTTAGAACACAATCAAGAATGGTGATCATTCTGGAAATAGAGAAGTTACCATTGGAGTATAGAGGTCATGTAGAACAAAAGATATAGTGAAATAAAAAAAATGATGGAAAAAGGGTTGATAAATAACAATGTGGTGTGATGATTAATTTCATACCGCAAGCATCCAATTTGAAACATAATATTCATTATGGTATATAGTAGAGTTAGAATATTCAGAGAACCCATGTAAACAATTGGTGTATAATTGACATGTAGGACTGCACCTCACATCAGGTGATATTACTACGAAAATATACAACACTCAATAAATGTGTATTACATAGAAAAGAGATATTGAATGGATTAAAAATAAAATAGTATCCAATTAGAACACAAGATAATATTACTTCATTCAAGGGTAATTATTTGTTGTGTAGATGCTTTGATCACGTTTCTGTATACTATACATCAACCATGTAGAAGAATGTGCTTAATGAGAATCAAACTAGTCGAAAATAGAAATTAAATGAACCATCTAGTGAGTTGAAAATGAAAAATCAGTTTTCAGTATTGCAAGATGATGATATTATACTATACATAAATGAAGATAAATATCATCAATCTATATTTGGTACGAATTTAAAAGAATATTTGAAGAAGAAAATATATGAGTATGTAGATTGAATAGATTTATTTAAAAGCATCAGATAGCACTAAATATATATCATTGATATTGGATGTTCATTGTATATGATTAGGAATAAGGATATGGTGACTAGAATCAATTATGATAAAGAAGGAGTCATAAGATTCGATAATTATGATGGATTGAAAATTATTTGCTCTGGAAAAGAGATGTTTGGGGGGAAGGACTGGAGACTTGTAGATGTCTTAGTTGTTGAAAGTCTCATTGACAACATTCATAGTGTTATTAATATATGTGACTTAGGAAATTTCATAAGCTTTTCCATGAAACCATGTTTCATCAAGAAAAAAGAGGGTGCAGTTGTTCTATTTGGAAATATGTTGAAAGGGAATCTATACCATTGTGAGTGGAGAAGAGGATATGTGTTTTTTTTCAATGAAGAAGATTACAAGCTATGGGATTAACATCTTGGACATTTAATCCAATCATCCTTGGAAGATATAGTTAAATATGATGCTACTTGAGACCTCCCTAGGTTATCTTGTGATTGTACTCATAGGTGTGATGATTTTCAACAATGGAAGATCATACTAAAGGAATATAAGGAAAAAAGATCAACGAAATAAAAAATTCATTAATTGGTTCATATTGATGTGTGCAGAAAAATTTTACCAATAGGTATTTATGGGAGGAGATACTATGTTCTCTTTATTGATGACGTTATCATATTTTAATGGATATCAATCATCACACACTTATATATAGTGTTTGTTTTCATAAAAAATATTGAAGATAAATTGTGATGATGTAGGTACAAAAAATCTAGAAGAGTCAAGTCAAAAATGGATCAATGTTCACAAATTTTCATGTAATGTCCCCGTCTCGGATGCCACTAAACCAGTGCTCCGAGCTGGGTTCATACATGACCTTAAGCGTGCCTCCCCGTACGCTAAAGGCTGCCGACTAGTAGCGGGGGTATATGGGGTCTAGTTGGGAGACTATATCCCCTTTTTATCAGAGTAAGCCACAACAGAAATAAACCCAATAACGGAAACAATAACCAATCAATAAGGAACATTTATATCAACCATTTCCAACAATAAATATGTCATGTCATACTACAAGTGCAAGAGTGAACAAATCCCAAAATAAAGACAACGACCAAAATCCCCAAAATGGTCTCGACCCCAAGTTTGAATCCCCCACCAAGTGATACCCATGTCCAGTCATGATGTAGCAAGGACCCTTGACCCTCTCATGACATGAAAACATGATGTCTGCTCAGGTACCCAATGACGGCCCAAGCAGGGTGTGAGTACAACTTAGTAGGCCACCGCCAATGGTGTCTATGAAATATCCAGTATAAACCGGTAGAGCATGAAAAAGAAATATGAATGATAATTGCCAAGTAATTAATTAAGGTTCCATTAACAAGTTTAGATCCAAATCCATTTCCACATCAATTACCATTCATTTCACACCACTTATCATCACTTACCATTTCATCACACTTCCATGGGTTAAACACATATATTATATTACATGGGTTCAAGGACAACAATCACATGCAAGACGGTAAACACATCGTTTTCCTATCTCACTAGGACTACTCACTCATAGAAACCATATCCTTACCTAGAAGCCTCAGTCAAAGTGAATGAAACCATATCACCACCTCGAAGCCCCAATCCGGGTGGATGCAACCTTTAAGAGAATAGATCATCGGTCATCATTCATATCCCATGAATTTAGGGTGATGTTCAGAGCATCAATCTTCACTCGAACCATGGGTGTAGATTCTCAAGTCATACCCCACACTACCAAGCCATGTGAACATGCTTATATATATAAGTAACCATCAACCATTTGTACAATTTACCCTTAGACAAAACATTCACAAAAAACCACACAGGAATTCACATCATGCCTTAACCCCTTAACACATTACCATTTCACATCATTTAACCATTCACACAATTCCCATGTGTTATCCTTATCTCACTAATCATTCAAAACTAGACCCATAATTCATCTCATTATACTCATTTATAAGTTTACACATTAACCCATTCATCCCATTCATTATTACAATGAATCAACCATTCGGACCATTCCAATTAACCCTTAGGCTATTTCCAATTCTAGGTGCAACACATAACGTCTATTCCAAGATCAACCAAACCTGCCAACGTGTTCATCAAGGTATCTACCCTTTATTAAAACAAGGTCACTTGTTCAATCACATTCCCTACTTTCGGGAAAATCCGGTACATCCCATGGATGGCCCTAATTAGGTCAAGTCATTCCCAACGCATCCCATGGGGATCGTGAGAGTTTCTATTTACTAGTTTAAACACCAATATTACCAAACATGCCAAGGTTATTCAAAACATAACCAAGGGAAATCAAGAAAACCACTAAACATGCACAAATACCCAAATAACTATGGGATATAACTTTTAGACCACCTACCTCGAAACCGCGGTTGAACGCACTCTCAATTGAGTCCTTAGACCTCGATCCAACCAACCTCTGGAGCTTCAACCCGGAGCTTCAATACACATACAATGGCACCAAAAATTCCTTAGAAACGAGGGATAGTGACCTCTTGGAGCTCTTGGGTGATTTGGTTCGTCCCTAGGGTGATGAGGGAGGAATGGAGTGGAAATCCCGAGGTGGGGTTTAAAAGCCCGGAGTGGAAAACTTGTAATTTTTCACATCATTAAGTGGAATAATGGTTTATCTGCATGGTTTGAAAAACCATGCAAAAATTGTGCGCATGATATTGCCCGGAGGAGAAGGGTTGCACGGTTTTCCTAGGTAGGCCGCACGGTTTTCCTGGCCGTGCGCTGGCCGTGTGGCCTGGCCTATCTTGCCCAACTTTCCTTTATTTCATGCCCTAAGACCCTAAAATACTCCCACAACCTCTCATTCATCAGAAGACATCAATTAAATGCTGAAACAAGATATCCAACAAAAACATAACAAAAAACGTACCTTTCGAAAAACCAGGATCATACAACCTCCCCACCTTATAACAGTTAATCCTCTAGACGAGTTCCCAAGCCTCATTGCTCCACCGAAGAGAAGGGTTCAGGCCACTGAGCCTGCATATCTGATTCTCTCTCCCATGTTTCTTCCTGAACATTACCATGATTCCATAGTACTCGCACTAATGGCACATCATTTCCCCGCAATATCTTTTCATTACGATCCACCACACAAACCAGATGCTCCTCAATGGATGCATCATCCTCAAGCTCCACATCCTCAACATCAACCTTGTGAGATGGGTTAGGGTGATACCATTGAAGCTGTGACACATAAAAAACAACATTCATCCCACCATACCACTGTGGAAGATCCAATCAGTAAGCCACTAGTCCAATCCTCTCTACAATCTCTAAAGGTCCCACATACCTGGGAGCCAACTTACCTTGCTTTCGAATCTGCCGGTGACCCAACCTTGGAAACACCTGAAGGAACACTTTATCACCAACCCCAAACTCAAGAGGTCTACACCTCCGATCATCATAAGACTAATGCCAACTCTGAGCCATATCCATATGCTTCCTGATCAACATATCTCACTCTGGAGTCTCCTGCACGAGACTTGGCCCCAACAACTCAGATTCACTGGCCTCTTGCCAACACAGCGGAGATCTACATGGCTCCCATAGAGTGCCTCAAACGGTGCCATCTAAATCGTATCCTAAGAACTGTTGTTATAGGAAAACGAAACTGACGATAGGTGACTCTCCCAAGAACATCCAAATTCCAAGACACAAGCTCATAACATGTCTTCTAACACTTGGATCGTACACTCTGACTACCCGTCCGTCTGCGGGTGCAAATCCGTACTGAAAAACACCTGCGTACCAAGCGCCTTCTAAAACCCTTTCCAAAAAACGCGATGTGAAACACAGATCTCTATCCAAAACAATGGTTCTCAAAACACCATACATGTGCACGATTTCTCGAACATACCGCTCACCCAACTGGTCAACTGTAATGGGCTCATGAATCGGTAAGAAATGAGACACTTTCGTTAACCGATATACAAACACACAGATTACATCATTCTTCCATGGATTCCTCAAAATACCGATGAAAAAATCCATCGTTACATCATCCCACTTACATTATGGAATGATCAATGGATGCTACAAACCACCATGGCATTGATGCTCTGCCTTCACCTGCTGACAGGTAAGGCACTGGGCCACAAAGCCCACAACTTCCTTCTTCATTCCAGACCACCAAAACTAACTTCGAAGATCACGACACATCATGGTAAAACTGGGATGCATTTCCCACGTTGATGCATGGAACTCACACATAAACTCTCCCCGCACACACTTTGGCATAACCCAAACAACAACTTCAGCGTCGACGGCCCAACTAGAAGGTAGCTACCCTCCTTAGATATTCCTTCATGATCAAACACTCAGGATCATCATCCTGACCTTCCTTAACTAAACTCAAAAGCATCAACTCCATCGTTAAGTAAGTAAGAGTGACCTGAACACTCCCCTTCTGCACGTCCAGGTGCATCTATACAAACCAACCCATCACCTGCGATTTGGTGTTGGACTCTTGAACCACCTGATTTTGAACCATCTTGCTCAGAGCATCATCAACATTTGTTTCTCTTTCCCAGTGTGTACACCAAATCAAAGCCCAAAGACGGGAGATATTCATCCCATCTTTGCTACCGAATATTCAGATCCAGTTGCGAGAAGATGTACTTTACGCTCTTATGGTTGGTAAATACGGTAAAATGATCTCCCAAAAGATAGTTCCCCCAACACTTCAAGGCGTACACCACTACAGCAAACTAAATATCATGAGTGGGATAGTTCTGATCATGGGGTCTCAACTACCTCGACCCATAAGCCAGAACCCACTCATCCTACATCGACACAGCCCCATGTCCGACTCCAGACACATCACAAAACATGACGTACTTATTACCCAGCTCAGGTAAGGTCAAGTTAAGTGCGGTCGTCAACCGCTTCTTCATCTATTCAAAAGAATTCTCAAAAGCCCTAGACCACTCGAACCTGATTCCTTTCCTGGTCAAGCCCGAGAGTGGTGCATCCAAGAGAGAGAAATCTCGAATGAACCTTCGGTAATACCTGGCCAAACCAAGAAAACTCCGAACATCAGAAACACTCTTGGCCTGCACCCAAGATAAAACCGCCTACACTTTCTATGGATCCACTGACAAACCTACCTCCGACATGATGTGACCCAAAAAATGTGCCTCACCTATCCAAAATTTACACTTTGATAGCTTGGCTTATAGCCGATTCTCTCTTAGCATACCCAAGACGACATCAAGATGTTGGGCATGATCATCATGAGTTTTTGAGTACACTATGATATCATCAACAAAGACAACCAAAAACTGATCTAGATAGGGATGAATGATTCTGTTCATCAAATCCATAAACACATCCAATGAATTGGTTAAGAGAAAGGCATTACCACAAGCTCAATCAACCCGTACCAACTCCGGAAATCTATTCACGATACGTTAGAAGACCTCATCCTCAACTAGTGATAACCCGACCTTAGATCAATATTAGAAAACACTGATGCACCCCTCAACTAATCAAACAGGTCATCAATTCTAGGATGAGGGTACCCATTTTTCACCGTCATCTGATTTAACTTCCGATATTCAACACACAGCCTCAATGACCCATCGGCCTTCTATGAAAAAAGCACAGGAGATCCCCACGGAGATGTACTAGGACAGATAAACCCCTTATTCTCCAACTCCTCAAGTTTACCCTTATGTTCCTGGAGTTCTTCAGGTGCCATACGGTATTACAGAATAGAAACTTGCTCTGCTCCTCGCAGCAACTCGATTGTGAACTCAACATCCCTCTCAGGGGGAAACCTCGATAAATTCTCAGGATACGCATCCTAAAATCGATTCACCACATGAGGGAAAATATATTGATCCCCTCTTTAATTGTAATCAAGCATGATACTTTCCACTCAAGTCGTGAGTCCACTCTTCTGTTGACAAAATGGACCTGCACGCCCTACTCGAACATCCCATTTGCCATGGTGGACAAAAGCCTCACCCTCATGCGAACTAAATGATGCTCTGTGACGATAATAGAATATGTGTGTCTGATACGACACCAACTATTCCATTCCTAAGATTAGGTCAAAACCTAAAATCTCAAGAATAAACAAATCCCATTGAAAACGATACCCACCAACTTCCAAGGCACATCCCTTGCACTGCTTGATATCATCAACCTACACCCTCGATAGAGTGTCGATTGACATAACTCCACAAACCCTCTCCACAGGTAAACCCAACACTACTACAATTTGAGCAAAAACAAAAGAGTATGTGTCACCTGTGTCAAACAATGCACTTTCAAAAGTAGAAGCTACAAGGATCGTACCTCGCACAGTCAACGGTCCAACTTCTCCATCACTAGGTGAAAACTGAACTGCCTAAAGCCACCCTTCCCCTTTACCCTGGGCTCCATCCTGAGTACCATGTGATACACTGCCCTGTTGGCATGATAGATCTTTCCCTGGAGTCCCACGTCCACCACCCTTGCCAGTACGGCCCGTAGAGCTCGAACTGCCTACCTAATACGAGGAAACTGATCCCCTTCCTATATTTTGTACCTTCCTTCAACCATCATACTCTCCCACCTGCTGAGGTTTCATGCAAAACTTCTGCACATGTCCTATCCTACTGTATGAATGAAAAAAAACTGGAGGTAGAGGACACTGACCACGCATATGCCCCGGCCTACCACACAGATAGCAGAACAACTGTTTTCCACTCTAAGAGGCTAACCCTCTCTTCTAGCCACTTTGCACACTTCCTCTATGCTATGAGCTCTCATGGCATCGCTTCCGACCCTCAGAAGCTGCACTACTCGTTTGCCCCACTGGCACCACAAGCCCACTACCTGAATCTCCCTTCAGGTTTCCTTCCGAGATAAATGTATGATCTACTACCTCAGAGAACCTCTCCAAGCGGAAGATATTCACTTGAGACCTGATCTCATGTCTCAACCCATCCTAGAAATGACTTTCTACCACTACCTCATCCCCTGCTAACACTAGGACAAAGCATCTCAAATCCGTGAAGCGACTAGCATAGTTCATCACCAATAGCGATCCCTGAGTCAGCTCATAAACTTAGTAGCCTGCTTAGGCCTCAATATATCGGGGTAAAAAATGATCCAGAAACATCTCTTGGAAAACTTTCCATGATTTCCCCTCAGCCTGCTTGGTCTGAGCCTGAATGTCCAACCAACGCCTTGCCTGGCCCTGCATCATATAAATGACCAGCTTTACCCACTTTTCAACAGGGGTCTCCAAATGATCCAGTATCATTTGGACAGACTCTAACCAGAAATTTGTTGCCTCTGGCCCATGCTCTCTAGTGAAGCTCAGAGGGTGTTGCAGTTAGAACTCCCTGGTCAGCTCAAACATTCTCGGTGAAACCAGCCCTGGGTCCCGGTCCATCATCTGCATAAGGTGATCCATGTTCTCTCGGAATTAGTATTCTCTACCTTCACTGATCCCCACATTTTTGTTCTCTTCTACCGGAGGAGTGTTCATAGCAACATACTCCCATTTCCCAACTAGAAATCGATGTCATGGTGGCATCTATCTACATTGCCAAACATGAGATTTAGCACGCATACCATAAAACTTTCATGACTTCCTCAATAATCTCTTTACTAGCTACAACAACCCACTTTCATATGCTAATTTAAAAACATTAGCACCTCAAATTCAGCTCCCCGACCATCCCTACAATGGGTCATGGTCCACATTTTGTAAATAACCATGCACTACGACGAAACTCACACAACGTTTTACAAAACATTTTTCACTTCATTTCAAACCCTTATGTTTCATTAAACATACTTTACCCAATTTTTTTATTTCATTCATCTCATCATTTATTAGTTTCATGGAATGCATGATGCGCCCTACCTTCCTGCCTCACACACCCATCCCGTGCATGTGCCTAACACGATGCATGCCACCTGTATCTCTAGGTACCCACAATGATGCATGAATGAAAATCCTCGTGTCATTAAGGCCATGAGCCAAATATCATAAAATAGTCAGATCAAACCACATGTTCATCACCCAATGGTGAAATATCATCAACTGTAACAACACACTACCAAGAACAACATTTCCCACCTAGGTTGACTTGGGTTTTCCCTCGTACATGGGTTATCTACTCCTAAGCACAAGTTCATTACCAAGGCCTGACATGTCTTAGCCATTGACAACCTATCCCAAATAACAATACCTCATAGAAGGAGAAGAAAGACCTCCTTTGATACCAATTTGTAATTTCCCTAACCTAGAAGCCACTAAACTGGTGCTCTGAGCTAGGTGGTTACATGACCTTAAGCACGCCTCCCCGTACGCCAAAGGATGCCGAATAGTAGCGGGGGTCTTTGGGGTCAAGTGGAGAGACTATACCCTATTTTTATCAGAGTAAGCCACAACATAAATAATAAAAATTGTAGAAACAATAACCAATAAACAAAGAACATGTATATCAATAATTTACATCAATAAAGATGTCATGTCATACTACAAGTGCAAGAGTGAACAAAACCTAAAATAAATACAACAGACAAAATCCCCAAAATGGTCCCGACCCCAAGTCTGGATACTCCACCAAGTGCTACCCAAGTCCAATCACTATCTAGAAATGACCCTTTCCCTTCTCTTAACCTGAAAAAATGAAGCCTTCTTGGGTACCCAATAATGGCATGAGTAGGGTGTGAGTACAACTCAATAGGCCACCACCAATGATGTCTATGAAATATCCAGTATAATTAGTGAGTGTATACAAAAGGAATATGAATGATGATTGGCAAGTAATTAATTAAGGTGACATTAACAAATTCAGAGCCAAATCCATTACCAAATCCATTACTATTCATTTCACACCACTTATAATCACTTACCATTTCATCACACTTCCATGGGTTAAACACATACATTATGTTACATGGATTTAAGGCCAAAAATCACATGCAAGAGGGTAAACACATTGTTTTCTGATCGCACTAGGACAACTCCCTCATAGAAACCATATCTTCACCTCAAAGACTTAGTCCAGGTGAATGAAACCATATCCTCACCTCAAAGCCTCATTCTGGGTGGATGCAACCGTTAGGAGATTAGATCATCAGTCCTCATTCCTAACCCATGCATTTAGGGTGAAGTTCATAGCATCAGTCTTTACTTGACCTGTGGGCGTAGATCCTCAAGTCATACCCCACACTATCAAGCCATTTGCACATGCTAATACATATAAGTAACCATCACCCATCCATATCATTTCCCCTTGGAAAAACCATTCACAACAAACCACACAATAATTCACATCATGCCTTAACCCATTGACACATTATCATTTCACATCATTTAACCATTCACCCAATTCCCATTTGTTATGCTTATCTCACTAAGCATTCAACACTAGACCCATAATTAATCTCATTATGGTCTTTTATCAGTTTACACATTAACCCATTCAACCCGTTCATCATTCCCTATGAATCAACCATTCATCCCATTCCAATTAACCCTTAGGTTATTTCCAAGTCTAGGTGCATCACCTAATTTCTATTCTATGTTCCACCAAACATGCCAACATGTTCATCAGGTTCTCTAACCTTTATTAAAATAAGGTCACTTGTTTAATCACATTCCCTATGTCCGGGAAAAGCTGGCAAATCACATGGATGGCCCCAATTGGGTCAAGTCATTCCCAACGCATCCCATGGGGATCATGAGAGTTTCCATTGACCATTTTAAACACCAATATTTCCAACCATGACAAGGTTATTCAAAACATAACCAAGGAAAATAAATAACACAACTAAACAAACAAAAATACCCAAATAACTATGGGATATCACTTGTAGACCACCTACCTCGAAACCAAAGATGAACGCACTCTCAATCGAGTCCTTAGACCTCGATCCGACCAACCTTTTGAGTATGAACCTGTAGCTTCGATCCGAATCCAACAACACCAGAAATTCCGTAAAAATGAGGGAGATCGACATCTTGGAGCTCTAGGGCGATTTGGTTCATCCCTAGGGTGAAGAGGGAGGAATGGAGAGGAAATACCGAGTTGGGGTTTAAAAACCTAGAGTGGAAAACATGTAATTTTTTCCATCATTAAGTAGCTGAATGGGTTACCTGCATGGTTTGGAAAACCGTGCCCAAACTATGTGCATGCTACTTCCCGGAGGAGAAGGGTCTCATAGTTTTTCTTGGGCAGGCTGCATGGTTCTCCTAGCCATGCTAGACCGTGCGCCCTGACCTGTCTTGCCCAACTTTACTTTCTTCTATGACCCAAACCCCTGAAACACTAACAAGGCCTCTCATACCTCAAAAGACATCCCTCGAAGAATGAAACAAGGGATTCAACCAAAACAAAACTAGAAACTTACCTTTCCAAAAACTGGGAGCTTACATTTCAAGTGGATGATTTTCTTGAGAAACATATGATAAGGATCCAAGTTTCACCTGTAAGAAATCCAAAGAAGAATGAAGTAGTTAAAAGAAGAAATTTGATTATCAAAAACATGGATTGATCAACACTCCCTGAGAAAGACCTTCTAGAATTTTTTTTGAAGGAAGCAATCATTACATCATTCTACATATCAAATAGAGCGTTATTGTGTCCAATATATGAAAAGACTTCATTTGATCTTTTTAATGGAAATAATCTAATATTTTTGTAAATTCAAGTCTTTATAAGTAACTGTTTCTTTATCAATAACGAGAACTGTTAGATGTTTGAATCTAATGGAGATTAAGGGATAATTATTAGAAATTTAAAGAAATGAAAATAAGATAAATTCTTCAATAAGTGTCTGAGAAATTTTTTTAAGGAAATAATATAATTACTGTATAGAATTCATAAAATCTAAAAAAAAAATAAATGATCATACTTTTATGGATAATGATGAATATATAAGAAGTTTATGGGATGTTCTAGTTCTAGAGGCTGATTTAGAAGAAGACTCAAATATTGGGAACAATTAAAAAAACATAGTGTCTATACAGAAAATAATTATGAGAACTGAAATTGATTGAAAAAATATAATTAGTGATTAGATAGAACCAATGTAGACAAGGATAATGAAGAATCTATAGAAATCATCTTACATATCACAGTTAGAGCCAAATACTTTTATGAATCAATTATAGATGAGAATTGGGATTAGGCTATGAATTTATATCTTGAACGAATTGATAAAAATATGATATGGGAGACTATTTTGAGGCCAATAGACAAGACTATCATCAGAACTAAATGTATCTTTCATTACAAGACAAATGAGGATGGTGTTTTGATTCAAAACAAATCACAACTAGTGTGAAAAGGATACTCTTAGATAGTGATTATTGATGTTCATGATATTTTTGTACATATTTTTAGGCAAGATTCAATTAGATTATTCTTTCCCACAATAGTGTAAAAAATGTTCATTGTTTTTTAAATGAACATTAAATAATCATTTCTGAGTGAGGTTCTAGAAGATGATGTATACATTGATAAATCATATGGTTTCTCATTTCTTAAAACAAGAACCGAGGATGTTAGATGAAGAAAGGACTATATGGTTTGAAAGAGGCACGGATATCATGGATTTCAAGACTAGATTAGTTTTGTAAGAAGCTTGATTTCTAATGTGGTAGAGTTCATTGCAATATATATGTGAACAATAACAATAATAATAGGATGATGGTGTTAGTATATGTTGATGATATAATATTTGGAGGGTTAGATAAAGAGAAGTGCATCCTATTCTTCAAATTCATGAAAAGTGAGTTCAAAATGTCAATGATTGGTGAATTTATTTTTTTCCTTGGTTTACAGGTAACACAAAGGAATAATTACACATTAATTTGTCAATATAAATATTCTAAATAGGTTTTGAGATGATTTTGTAGGAGTAATTCCAAGGTTATGATGAATCTGGTGGCTACTAAGAGAGACTATCATAGGATGATTAAGGGAAAGTGGTTAATGTCACTGAATATAAGCATATCTTTGGAAACCTATTTTACTTGATAGTGACATGAACAAGTATCATTTTTTCCCTATTTCAGGTAGTGTGGTATCAAGTAACCCCAAATAAATCCCCATGCCTGTAGTGAAAAAAAACATCAACATATCAAGGCAATGGTGGATTTTGGTTTCATGTACATTGAAAAATATCAGCAAGAGTTGTTGGGATATAAAGATACATATTGGGCTAGTTCCGCAGATGATAGAAAATAAGCATTAGGTGGTGCATTATATCTAGGTGGTTTTTGTATTTCATGGCCTAGAAAGAAGAATGATTTTATTTTTTTTGGAACTACATAAGTTGAATATGTTACATCTACTCAAGCATGAAAATAATTATTGTATGTTAAGTAGAAACTTGATTATATTTGAGTAGAAGTGAAGTATATGATCAGAATTGAATACAATAATTCATGTTTTATAAATCATAGAAAAAATAATGTCCATCACTCAATGAAAAATAACATTGAATTCAAGTATCATTTTATCAAGGAGAAGGTGGAGAAAGTGATTTTTAATTAGGAGTATGGGCCTACAGAATAACTGGTTATGGAAATTCTGAGAATTCCCACACCTGGAGAACCGTTTTAATGACATCGACTGGCTCTTTGAGTTCAGTGGACTCCTCACAATTGAAAAAATATGGGTGTGGGACCCATCATTTTGAGGTATATTTTTTTACCTTAATGTAATAATATGTGTTCTTTACCCTTGTACATACCATATTGTCATGAACATTGGGTTCATTGATGATGTGACCACCCGGATTGCTAATAGAGGGGAGACATTGGTGCATTAAGAAATTGTGTTAGTCAAGACATAGAAAGAAGCTGATAGGTTAGGTAGTAAGATATGCTAGTTTTAAATATAATGATTCTAAAGGAGATTGATCAAATATTACATTTAACAAATAGTTGAGGTTTATGATGAATGATGAAGAGTGGTTTTCAAATGAAAAAAAATTGATTCATTGAAAAAAGTGCATTATACACTTGTTTCTCACACTAACATGGCTCATGTGGGCTAAAAGTGTTTGTTTAGTAAATCATAGATTTAAATTTTAATTGGATGAAAAAATGGTGTAATAAGATGTAATAATAATTATTTAGGTATCCATGTGTGTCGGTTTGTCAACAAACCCAAATTGGTTGATTGTAGAGAAAAATCACTCAATGTAACAATGTTGCATTTTTTGGTTGATTGTGTTTGATTAAAATGTAGGTTTCAATAGTCATTTTTTGAGTTATAGAGATATTGTGGACTATATATACTGAGAAGGATCAATGAAAATTGATTGGATGATCTTTAGGTGGTAAAAAATGATCATATACTATAAGGACACGACCATAAACTTTATATAATATTTAATTAAATGAATAATTCACATTGAGGATCTTTTCAGGTTTAGAGTTTTAGAGAATTAGGACATAAATATTGCATAACAACTTGAATATTACAAAGTAGAAACATCTACACAGTTTCCATTTTTTATATATAATAAAAACCCTTGAAAAAAAGGGTCATGTCTAGTTCCATGTTTTAGATAGAATGACTTTTCCTTGATCCCATCCTTGACCCTATCATCATTATGTCCTGTGAAAACATTTCAAAACATGGGATGAGCATAAAAAGCTCAATAAGGGTTATAAAACAATGAATGAAAACACTTTTTCCTTAATACATACAAAACATAAAAACCTTTACTTACCTCATAATAACATTAAATTTATGAATAACACATAGAAATATTAAATCATAAAGGTAACTTGTGGCATCCATATCATACATACATTGTAGCTATCACAGCTACATAGGAAGTTAATTTAGAATACCCATCACAGTATATTCCCTAAATCTCTTAGTAGAAACATTCACATTTACCTCCATCACATTACCGAATTCATCAGAGAGTTATCTTGGGTTCACCTGCCCTAGGTTTATCATGGAACCACCCGTATATGTAAATAATGCCAAAGAACTGTAAAATGATCATAACACATAAAAAAGCATAAATGAAAGATAAAATTTCCATATTACAATAAAAAAATATCATTTCAAGATATTGAAACAATAAATCCATTATCAAAACTATTTTCAATAATAAAATATGTAAAAATTGTATATGGTATTTATTTTCCCTTTTAAAAAATATTACGACTTGTTATGGAAGCCAAAGATCAAATAATACTCACGGTGGCGGAAAGGTTGTTGTCACCAATATAATTTAAAACCTACATTCCTCTTTGTAGTTTAGTAAAATTCTTTGTATAAAAATATTCCCTTTTAATGAAATGAAAAATAAAAGGTGTTTATACATCGTATAAAAGAAAATCGTGTATTAAATCAAAATATGCCTCAATGAAAGGAGATCGAGATAAAGTCCCTTACCTCGTGTCTGGATTTTCTCGATCGTTCGTTAATCTCTTGAATAATAAAATAAAGTTAGTTTATAGTTACTTAAGAACCTTTTTCAAGTTTGTTATTCCGTTTATATCAATTATTACCATGTTATAAACATTATGTAATCATTTATGTTAATGACGTCCATTTTGTCGATATTTGGTACTTGAGTCAAAAAATGAACACCTTATATTTATAAGTTGTCCATGTGGTCAAAATTTCATTATATCCAGAATGATATTCATTATTTAGATATCATATATATCATATATATCTATTATATACAAGTATGTATAATAGTACATAACATTTAGAGGTAAGAAATGAAATGCACCGTTCATGGAGACGGTAATTCGTACGTACGCATGAACGCTACTTTCATTTCTATTTATTATTTTTATGGAATTAAAGCATAATGATAAATATTTATATTATAATCACAGTATAATATCATATATGTAATATCATTAAATCCATCTTTTATACATCCCACAAAAGTCATTACCGAGTCACATCACTTTGAGGGGGCGGCAATCCGCACTTCCTCAAATGAGATTATCATATTTACCCACTATGAAAACCATAAACGCTTGATATAATTTGGAAGTAGAAAAGCATAAAGAAATCATAATCAAAATATATATCATATATAAATACAGTTACATCATAATGGCCCCCATGAGAGGGGGTAAGATGTAATTGAACAGTCATCATTTCGTGAGCCGTTAGTTTTCCATCCACAGAAACATAAAGTTCTTCATCCATTAGATGGAGGTGTGTGTAAGTGTAGTTTGAATCCATCTCATAACTACATCCTAGTATATTGATGATACTGGTGTTGTTAGAAAAGAAAGGAATAAAAAGATTTTAGGGGTTGGAGAAGAAAAATAAAAGAAAACAAATTAAGAGATACTATTACATTTAATTTGGGTAACTTCATTTGGTTTGAAAAAAAGGACTTTTATAAGTGCCTTATGTCTAAGTTAAGGATTATAGGGGAGGATAGGAATGTAGGGATCTTAATTAGGAGAGGTTGGACGAGCCAAATGGCTTGAGAGGTGTGAGAAATTTAATAGAAATGGTCTCCTTTTAAATGGAAGAAGAGGGGCTCTTTAGGAAAGTGTGAAAATATTATTTTATTATATAATGATAATTGGATTCTAATGGTCCAGAAATCATTAAAGATGAAGATACGATGACTCATGGTCGAAATAAAATCATTCAATCAGAATTGGACATGTTTTGGACAATATTTTAACCATTATAATCTTATTTATTTAAATCATTTAACAATGAGGTAAATAATGCATCATTATTGTGTCATAAATAATTTTATTTATTTGATTCTAAAAATTATTAAAAAATAACATGATATAGAAAATAATTTTAGATTTATAATTAATATTTATAGCCAAAAATATGACTTATATAACACCATATAAAAATGAATTAATAAAAGATTTTTGTTAATGTCAATTTTTTCTTTACATTAAATTAATTAATCTGAATTGTCATTATCACACCGAAGTGGCTCACTGGGGTCCCAAAATCGACCCAAAGATGATCATGGTCGTTAATGACTAAAAAAATAAGGTTTAGACAAGTGTTAATGTAATTTTGAATTATTATAATATTCTTTTTACCTTGAATTAACCTATTTACCTTTAACCGCGGTAAATAAAAGTCAAAAGTTACTATTCACCAAAAATTATTTTCATCTTATTGAACAACATTTTGCTTCTTTATAACAACCATGTATTTCGGATTTTTGAAATTCAATTCACAGAAGTGGTAAAATTTAATTTAAATGAAAAGGTTAGTTTTTTAATTACCACTAAGTGGTTTCACTATTCATCAAAAATTGATGTTTTTCAGAAAAATACCAAAAATTAATCCTAAGATATATTTGATATTCCAAATTAATAAATGATGTCTATTTTACCAAATTGAAAACATAGAAGTGGCATTGATTAATTTTAAAATTAATTCCCGCAGTTAAAACAAATAGCGTGTTTTTAAGAAACAATAACTATCAAAAGTTCGACACTTGTTTATGTCCAATTTCAAAGTGAAATTAACTCCAATGACCATCATTGGATTAAATGGTAAAATTATATTCTAATTACACATTAAAACCAATTAAAAAGATAATATAACCATATAAATAAATTATATTAAAAGGAACTTTTGAATGAAAATACAATGTTTTCAGTATTCAGTAAAAATGAACATTATCCGAAAAATACCAAAAAAGTACCCAAAGTAAATTTTGATGTCACAAATCAAAAGTATAATTTTATTTGGTCAGATAGAACATATAAAAATGATTATTACTATATTTGAAGAGGGTTCGCCATTAAAATGCAGTAAATCGACCTTTTAAGGTAAATTATGCTAAAAATAAGATTCATTCACATTTTAAACCTCTAACTTTTATTGGATAAAAGTAAATACATATAAAAAACAAGTAAAATCACATTTTAGTTGATTTTTTTCATTCCCTCCAATACAACTTCTAGGAGTTAACTACCATTTAAAATAATAATATTTTATTATTAGTGTGCAGCGTAAGATTTTATAGGAACTCGTTGTTGCGTATCGGTTACGCTATCGAACATAGAAACCCTTTTAATGTAAAATTAACATTTAATTCACAAATATTAATAAATATGAAATATGTATTATTATTCATTTACATGGGATGTTACATCCTTCCCCCCTTTTAGAAATTGCGTCCTCACAATTTTCATTCACTTATCAAAATAAGTGGAGGTATTTATACCTCGTAGTTTTTTCACATTCCCACCTTGCCTCTTCAACCATGTGGTTTTTCCACAAAACCTTTACCTGATGAATTACCTTATTCCGCAACACTTTCTCTCTAGGGTCAAGAATCTGGACTCTTTGTTCTTCATAAAAGAGACTCTCTTCCAACTGAACTACCTCTGGGCTCAAAACATGTGACGGATATGGTATATACTTTCTCAACATCAAAACAAGAAAAACATTGTGTAAATGGGATAAACTTGGAGGTAAATCCACTCGGTATGAAACTGATCCAACTTTCTCCATAATTTCATAAGGTCCAATGAAACTTAGACACAGATTTCCCTTCTTTCCAAAAAACATCACACTTTTCCATGGATAATCATTGAGAATGACATGATCACCTAACTCAAAAGAAAGATCTTTCCTCCGGTTATCTACATAACTTTTATATCTGCTCTGAGCTGTTATCAGGTGCTTCTAAATAAACTAAACATTCTCTGCCATTTCTTCTACCAATTCTAGTCCCATCAGCTTCCTTTCACCTACCTTATCCCAAAAATCTGGAGTTCGAAAATTCTTTCAATATAATGCGTCAAATGGAGCCATCTGTATACTGGAATGAAAACTGTTATTATATTAAAATTCAACCAACGAATGATGTTGGTCCCAACTTCCCTGATAATACATCGAGAAAGAACATAGCATATCCTCCAATGTAGGAATTGTACATTCTGATTTCCCATCTGATTGACGGTGAAAAGTGGTACTAAATTTTAATTCTGTACCCAACAACTTTTGAAGGCCTTTTAAAAAATTAGAAGAAAACCATAAATCACGATCATATAAAATGGAGAGTGGAACACCATGAAACATGAATATCTCTTTAACATTCAACTGAGCAAGTTGATCTAGAAACAAAATATCTCAAATAGGAAGTAAATGAGTAGATTTAGTAAATCGAGGAACTATAACCCAGATTGCATTATTACCTCGAGATGTCTTTAGTAATCCCACAACGAAGTCCATGGATATATTTTGCCATTTCATCTCTGCCACCAGTAGAGGCTGAAGCATCCCTTTCGGTACCTTCTTCTCTAATTTAACCTGCTGACAAGAAAAACACATCACAGTAAAATCTGCAATGTCTCTCTTCATTCCATCCCACCAGTAATAGTCACAGATATCTATGTACATCTTAGTACTGCCAGGATGAACTGAAAACGAATAACCATGAGATACACATAACAACTCATTCTTCAACTGTGAATCACCAGGAAAACATAATATCTTCCCAAACCTCAATACACAATCATTATCAATATTAAAATCAGGAAACTTACCCTTCTAAACCAACTCTACCTTTTTCTGTAACTCACTATTTTCTTTCTGCGCATGCTTTATTCTGTCTGATATAGATGATCTCATAGACACCTGATATAATACAGAAGAATTTACTACACCAACAACATCTATTCGAATGGTTATTAAATCAAAAACCAAAGGATCTCATTCGAAACGTAGCATGGCTAATGAAACATTACTTTTTCGACTCAAATCATCAGCCAGTTTATTTGTTTTTCCCTGATGGTAATGGATCATGCAATCATAATACTTGATTAATTACAAACATAGCCTCTCTCTCATGTTCAATTATTTTTGAGTGAATATATACTTTAAACATTTGTGGTCATTATATATTTCACATTTTAGTAAATACAAATGATGCCTCTAAATTTTTAAAGCAAACACAACAGCAGCTAATTCCAAATCATGTGTAGTGTAATTTAACTCGTGAGGTTTCAAATGATGTGAAGTATAAGAAATTACCTAATCAATATGCATTAGGAAACAACCCATTTCTTTCAATGAAGCATCACTATAGATAACAAACTCACCATTTCTAGATGGCAGTGCCAAAACTGAAGTATTCAGTAATCTTCTTTTCAATTCCTGAAAACAATCATCACATTCTTTTGTCCAAATGAACTTAACACCTTTTCGATTTGACATAGTCATTGGACTAGATAACTGTGGAAACTTTTCAACAAACCTTTGGTAATAACCTTACAAACCAATAAAACTATTGATCTTGGTTATATTTTTGGGTCATGGCCATTCTTCAACAACATTGTTTTTATCAGGATCAACAGTTATTCCATATTTTTAAAAATAATTTGACCAAGGAAAGAAATTTGTTGTAACCAAAACTCACACCTACTAAATATCCCATAAAGTTTATTTTTATTTAAGGTTTTCAAGATGAACCTTAAATGAATTTCATGCTCCTCTTTACTTTTCGAATAAACCAAAATATCATCAATGAACACAACCACAAACTTATCCACGAATTCACAGAAAATTCTATTCATAAGATCCAGGAATACAGCAGGTGCATTGGTTAAACCAAAAGGCGTTACTACAAATTCATAATGGCCATATCTAGTATGAAATGTGGTCTTCGAAATGTCTGCTTCCTTTACTTTCAACAGATGGTACCCCAACCTCAAATCAATCTTTGAAAAATACTAAGATCCCTAGATATGAACAAACAAATCATCGATATGAGGAAATTGATACGTATTCATAACAATTATGTTATTAAATTATCTATAATCAAGGCATCATCTCATTGAACCATCTTTCTTTTTAACAAACAAGATAGGAGCACCCCATGGTGTTGTTTTAGGCCGAATGAAACCTTTATCTAATAACTCCTGAAATTGCTTCTTTAACTCTAAAAGATCAATTTTAGCCATTCGATAAGGGGGTCTTGAAATTGGATTATCATCAAGAACAAAGTAAACATTAAATTTATCTTCCCGATCATGTATAATACTAGGAAACTCATCAGAAAAAACATCAACGAACTAATTTTCCACTGGCACATTATTAATCTAAACAGTTCCTTTGTTTTCAACAATATGTGCAAGGTAACATTCATTTTCCTTTTTTACTAGTTTCTCAGCTTCCTGATATGTTATTAACAACAAGGGTTCATTTTTGTATACAAACTGAAAATATTTATGAAAAGAAACCTCTTTAGATCTGCAATCAGTCATAGCATGATAAATAGAAAGCCAATCCTTGCCCAAAATAACATCAAAATCTACTATAGGATAAAAAATAAGGTTTTCATGTATATTTTTTCCCTACACAAGGAAAACAATGTTCTTATTTTTCATTTTTGGCTCTAAATTTCCTCCACATGTTTTTATCATATGTTATGTATTAAAATCTTGAGATGGAATTTCCAATTTACTAGAAAACTTCTTAGAAATGAAAGTGTGTTTAGACCCTGAATCAAACAACACATTGGAATAATCTTAACAAGAAAACAGTGTACCTGATACTACTTCATTTGATGGCCCCACATCTGCTGAAGTAGTTGCAAAAGATTTCACCACCCCTTTCTGCTTGTAATATGGCTTCTTTCCTTCAGTTGTGTTCTTTGTTGGACACTAATTTTCATAATGACCCATTTTGTTGCACTTAAAACATTTTACTGATTGAAAATCATATTTTCTCTTACTATTACCATGATCTTTTTTGGTGAAATTACGATCCTTATGTCCCATTTTACCACAATGGTAGCACTTAGCAGAATTTAAAAGACATTCCCCATCATGCTTTTTACCAAAATTTTCAATACCGAAAACATAAGTTTCTTACCATCAGACTTTTTTGAAGAGTTCATCCCTTTCGCCTGCCACCCCGACCTCTTATTTTTTTGTTTGGAAAAGAATACCTGATCATCAGTAAATTCCATTTCCACCTTCTCTGCACAATGAACACGTTTTTCATAAGTTTTGAACTCACAAGAATCTAATGTCCTTTGATACTTTGACTTTAATCCTGAGCAAAAATTGTTGATTTTACTATCAAGATCTCAAATGAAATTTGGAGCATACATTTCAAGTCGAGTGAATTTTTTTTCATAAGCATCCACTGAGTCATCCTCCTGCCTCAATTCTAGGAATTGTTTTTCCATCCCATGACGAACCACCATAGGAAAATATTTCCCTACAAACATACCATTGAATTCATTCCAATCAAGACCATTAATATCCTCATTATGCTTCATATTTTTCACCATCGTCCACCACTGATCAGCTTCACCTTCAAAACTGTAAACAACGAGACTACCCTTTTGATGTTCTGAACAACCCATGACATCGAAAATATTCTCCAGTGGTTTAATCCACCCTTCAGCTAGTACAGGGTCAGATGATCCTCTGAATGATGGGGGATTTTTCCCCCAGGAAATGCTCCACTACTTTCATGTTCCTTGTTGGTTGATCTGTCAGATCTCGTGCAAGGATAACACCACCATTTATTCCCTGAGTCAATTGTTGCATCACTGCAAAAAACTATTTAGTTCCGATTCCGACCATCTCAGGTTGCTGATTTGGAAGGTTGTCTTCCTCATGATGTTGTCCCAGCATATATGCCATGTTTCCTCTGCGGAAAACCATTCTGATAATAGAAATATCATAGGCGAAGCAACATGGTAATCTGTAAATGCTATATGATTTCAATATTAACATAAATTACATTATGAATATTAATTTAACAATGCCCTAACTCCTAACTTTGTCTAAACCGACCTCTGATACCAACTATAAAGAACCAGCCTTAAAACTTATATAAAAATTACTTAAATGAATAATTCACATTGAGGATCTTTTCATATTTAGGGTTTTAGAAAACTAGAACATAACTATTACAAAATAATGTGAATATTACAAAGTAGACACTTCTACACAGTTTCCATGTTTTTATAAAATAAAAACTCTTGAAAAAAGGTCATGTCTACTTCCATGTTTTAGAGAGCATGACTTTTCCTTGACCTCATCCTTGACGCTATTCAAATTTAAGTCATGTGAAAACATTTCAAAACATGGGATGAGCATAAAAAGCTCAGTAAGAGTTATAACACAATGAATGAAAACATTTGTTCATAAATACATACAAAACATAAAATCTTTTACTTACCTCATAATAACATAAGATTTAGGAATAACTCATAGAAATCCGAAATCATAAAGGTAACTTGTGGCATCCATATCATACTAACATTGTAGCTATCACAGCTACATAGGGAGTTACTTTGGATTACCCATTACAGTATATTCCCAAAATCTCTTAGAAGAAACATTTATGTGTACCTCCTTCATGTTACCCAATGCATCAGAGATCTATCTCGGGACCACCCACCCTAAGATTATCACAGAACCACCGGTATACGTAAATAATTCCCATGAACCATAACATGATCATATCACATAATATAAGCATAAAGAAAATATAGGATTTACACATTGCAATAACAAAATATCATTTCATGATATTGAAATAATAAATCCATTATAAAAATCCTTTTCAATACCAAAATATGTAAAAATACCATATAAAATTTATTTTTCCTTTTAAAAAACATTACAGTTTGTTAAGAAATCCAAAGATCAAATAATACTCACGGCGGCGGAAAGGTAGTTTTCACAGCTAAAGTTCTAAAAAATTTCCACTTTATCGTTCAGTAAAACGCTTCCTATAAAAACATTCCCCTTTAATGATATGAAAATTCAAAGGTTTTTATATAGTGTGTAAAAGAAAATCGTGTATTAAAACAAAATATTCCTTAATGAAAGGGGATTGAGACAAAGTCCCTTACCTCGCGTCCTACTTGACTCGATCGTTCTTTAATCACCTGAATAATAAATTAAAGTTAATTTATACTTTCTTAAAAACCTTTTTCAATCTTATTATTCCTTTCATATCAATTATTACCATTTTATAAACATTATGTAATCGTTTAAGTTAATAATGTCAATTTTGTCGATATTTGCTATTTGAGTAAAAAATGAACACCTTATATTTATAAGTTGTCCATGTGGTCAATATTCCATTATATCCAGAATGATATTCATTATTTATATATCATATATATCATATATATCATGTATATTCATTTATTAATAAAAGTATATAAAACTAGGAGGTAAGAAATGAAATGCACCGTTCATGGAGATGGTAATTCGTATGTATGCATGAACGCTACTT
Organism: Viscum album; assembly: GCA_963277665.1. Lineage (NCBI taxonomy): Eukaryota > Viridiplantae > Streptophyta > Magnoliopsida > Santalales > Viscaceae > Viscum > Viscum album. The sequence continues at coordinate 544,810,453 of OY728156.1, forward strand.
TCATTTATATTTCTTATTTTTATAGAATTAAAGAATAATTATAAATTGATATATTATAATTATAGTATAATATTATATATAATATCATTAACTCCATCCTTTATACATCCCAGAAAAGGCATTAACGAGTTACATCACTTTGAGGGGGCGGTAGTCCGCACTTCCTCAAATGAGATTATCATATTTACCCACTATATAAACAATAAAGGCTTGATATACTTGGGAAGTACAGAAGAATAAGGAAATCATAAAGATAATATATATCATATATAAATACAGTTCCATCATAACAGACACCATGATAGGTGGTAAGATGTAATTGAACAATCATCGTTTCATGAGGCGTTAGTTTTCCATCCACAGAAACATTATGTTTTTCATCTATTAAATAGAGGTGTGTGTATGTGTAGTTATAATCCATTTCAAAACAACATCCTAGTATATTGAGGATAATTTTTTTGTTACAAAGGAAAGGAATAATAAGATTTTAGGGGTTGGAGAAGTAAAATAAACAAAAACAAATTAAGAGAAACTGTTACCTTTAATTTGGGTAACTTCCTTTGGATTGAACCAAAAGGACTTCTTTAAGTTTCTTTTACCTAAGGTAAGGCTTGTAGGGGAAGTAGAAGGATGTAGGTAGCTTAATTGGGCAGAGTTTTGACGAGAGAAATGGCTTGAGAGGTGTGAGTAATTGGATAGAAATGGTCTCCGTTTATAAGGGAGAAGAGGGGATCTTTAGGAAAGTGTGAAAATATTAATTTATTGTATAATGATATTCGGTTTCTAATGGTCCAAAAATCATTAAAGATGAAGCTAAGATGACTCATGGTCGAAATAAAATCATCCAATCAGAATTTTACATGTTTTCAGTAATATTTTAATCATTATAATCTTATTTTTTAAATCATTTATTAATGAGGTAAATACGACATCATTATTATGTCATATATAATTGAATTTATTTGATGTCTAAAAATTATAAAAAAATACCATGATATATTAAATATTTTTATCCTTCCAATGAATATTTATAGCCGAAAATATGACTTATATAACAAAATATAAAAATTAATTACTAAAAGATTTTTGTTAATGTCAATTTTGTCTTTACATTAAATTAATTAATCTAAATTGTCATTATAACACCCAAGTGGCTCCATGGGGTCCCAAAATAGACCCAAAGATGCCCATGGTCGTTAATGACTCAACCAATAGGTTTTGGACAAGTATTGAGGCAATTTTGAATTATTATAATACTCTTTTTACCATAAATTAACCTATTTACCTTTAACCGCGGTAAATAAAAGTCAAAAGTTACTATTCACCAAAAAATATTTTCATCTTATTGAACCACATTTTACTTCTTGATAACAACCATGTATGTCGGATTTTTGAAATTCAATTCACAGAAGTGGTAAAATTTCATTTAAATGAAAATGTCAGTTTTTTAACTACTACTAAGTGGTTTCACAATTCATCAAAAATTAATGTTTTGAAAATAAAATACCAAAAATTCAGCCTAAGCTATATTCGATATTACAAATAAAAAAATTAGGTATATTTTCACAAAATCAAATCATAGAAGTGGAAATAAATATTTTTCAAATTAATTCCCGCTGTTAAAATAAATAGCGTGTTTTTAAGAAAACAATAACTATCAATTGATCGACACTTGTTTATGTCCAATTTGAAAGTGAAATTAATTCCAATGACCATCATTGGATTAAATGGTAAAAATATATTCTAATTAAACTTTAAAACCAATTAAACAGATAATATAACCATATAAATAAATTGTATTAAAAGGCACTTTTGAATTAAAATACAATATTTTCAATATTCATTTAAAAATGACCTTTATCCGAAAAATACCAAAAAATTACCCATAGTAAAATTTGATCTCCCAAATAAAAAGAAGAATTTTATTTGGTCAAATAGAACATATAAAAATGACCAAAACTATATTTAAAGAGGGTTTGCCATTAAAAGGTGGTAAATCGGCCTTTTAATGTGAATAATGCTAAAAATTATATTCATTCAAAATTTAAGCCTCTAACTTTTATTAGATAAAATTAAATACATCTAAAAAACCTGTATAATCACATTTTATTTGGTTTTGTTCATTCCCTATAATACAACGGCTAGGGTTTAACTACCATTTAAAATAATAATATTTTATTATTTGTGTACAACATAAGATTTCAATGAAACCCGTTTTTGCGTATCGGGTATGCTATCAAACATACGAACCCTTTTAAAGTAAAATTAATATTTAATTAAAAAATATTAAATAATATGAAATATGTCTTATTCTTCATTTTCTTGAGATGTTACATATACATTGTGGTTTTGTTTCACAGTGTTTTCCAATTTTTTGGGTCCCAAAATTCGGGAATGGTAATATGTGTTTTTGGAAAAGAAGTATTTGTGCCTGTTTGAAGGAGGTTTGGACCATTTCAATACATTCATTCTTCAGGATATCTATATCAATATATGGAAAAGGAATGATGGGATTGCATGTTATTGATTTTCATGAATGAAGAGGTTGGGAAAATGTCAAACATACATGTTCAGGGAGAAGATGTGCGCCATGAACGCATGGTCTCCAAAATTCCTATTAGTAGTAAGCTACCTACCTCATTCAAGTATAAGATCAAATTTAAGTGAAAATTAGACTTCTTGTCACACAAGTTGAAGAATGTGTTGAGAAAATAGCGAGTTGTGTAGAAGTTGTGTTCTATATGGGAGTCTCATGGTAACGGTGAGTTGGATGTAAAAAGGGTGTGTCTTGCAAGTATGGAGTAGTGCACAAGAATATTTTCCCTATAAATGGTTACAAATTCACACTGTTCCTTGATTATTTGTGCAATTCAATCCTATGTTGTGATAAATTTATATGTTTCCTAGTAAATCTATAGTAAAGTGGTATTAATTTGTGGGTGCTACTGGGAAATCAACAAAAAATCATCATATAGTGGAGGATACCTTCATTAGAGATTATTAAGGGACCTGAAAATACATAAAATTTATGTGGATTCCTTCTAAGTGAAGTAATTAAAAGAATAAGAAGAGATTGATCATTTCCACTAGTTTTGAGCTAGAGTAAGAGACATAGGGATTGACCATTGGGAAAGAAGTGAAAAAATCACGAACCTTATAAACGTGGTGTTCCTAGGCATATAAGTGATCTAGCATGAAAATTTTAATTGGTAATGAGAATTACTGAATTTAAAATATCATAACATCATCATTTTATGCTCATTATACATAACCTAGTGTGGGTGAACCATATAATATTGATTAGTCCAATGCATGATTTAATTTCTATTCATACAATGTTACTGGAGAAAGAGATAAGTGTGTTTTATTTAAGGATAAGACAAGATCTATAGGGGCATTATTTTTCATCTATCATACCCTAAATCACCGCCACTAAGGGTATTTGACCTAGTGTACCTAACATAAATGACCCACTTCTTTTAAATTGTAGAATAAACACATATTGAGAAAATAGGATGGTGACACATATGCCCATCCTACATGATGAGATATTGTGGAAAAGGGATTATATAAAATAGAAATAATTACTTTGGGGTTTTTATCATTATGACATTAATTTATTGATCTTGGGTGTCTTGAAACATTTCAATAAAATAATCTTGGAATTTAGGTAGGCCCAAATAATGCCAATGTAAAATAATCCTTAAGGGTAACACAATATGTGTTTCTAATGATCTCGATTGAATTTATTATAAATTTAACTAATTAAATAATTATTTTTCATAATATTAAGAGATAATTTCATTCACACTTTATCAATTTCAAATATTTTTTGGTGGATGAAATATTTTATATAATTATTTATTCAGATATTCAACAAATTTTAGAGGATTTCGAATGCACCAAGACAATGTTTAGTGAAAAATATTAATTGAAGATCCTATAATGTAATATTTCTTATTGAATATGTTTTCGAAGAGAATAATTTAATAATAAAAATAAAAATAGAATTATTATTATTTTAAATAGTGTGTATTAAATATTATAATATTATTTTAGGGTCGGAATGCTATTAAAAAATAGTGTATCCTCGGTTATGTCTATAATATATTTCATCCAAAAAAGAAACATCCAAATAATTGTGAACAATACAACTCTATAGTGACTTATTTTTATATTAATATCAATAATGAAAAATGAATTATATATTCCTTCATGATCAAATGGTGAGCAATCAACATATATAACCCCTGAAAATAACTTCACTGGGATAACACTCACAGATCAATAGTTGTTACTTAGAGTTCAAATGTGAGCATTTGGATCACTTATAGATGGATTCAATCCATGTATTCTCACAAAACAATAAATGAAAATTGAAAGGGTATTTTTAACATTATATATCATGTACTCTTTTATGTATCACCTGGACATGATGCAGAATGCATGGATTTCCACACTGTTGTTACATGTGGTGTATGTGGCATGTTGATTGGCTAACTGGGAACATGTTTTGTGGGATTAAATGGTCTGTATACATCATACAGACAATGTAGTCGTCATGGGTTAGAAGAATAAATAATCCAATTCATATAGTCTTAATACATTGTCAAACCAAAATATATTGTAAAACTGTAGAATTTATCATATACCTGTTGTGTATGTGGTGTACATAGTGTGTAGTCCATTAATAAAATAAATGAGATTCATGTTGAGTCATCAATAATTTTATTAGGACATAATAAATTAAAAATAAATGGTGTGTATCCCATATAACCCCTCCTGTTTTCTCTCTCCCTAGAACACTTAATGTATTTTAGAGCATTGCAAAGTCACATGGAATTCAGACCTCAAGGCTTGTAGTTAGCCCGTAAACACCAGGTAATCTGCTGAGATAAATGTCAAAGACTTAGGTGAGTTTCTTTATAACATAGTATGAACATACACAACTTCTAATTGTCATGTACATGACATGTAGTGTGGCCAAGCCAAACCACTAATTCCCCATGCATGTATCCCAGACACATGGGAACTAAGGTACATGTTGTCTTTATATGCTGTACATGTTGTGTATTCTATCAATTCGTTGAAAGATTAAATTAAATTAAATTTAAAATTACATAATTAAAGAAATATTAATAATATTGTAACGTTGATTGTTTTAAAATGTAATAAGGGTTTTAAAAAATTTAAATCATCAATAAATTTCTTGTAACAAATCTACAAATATTGGTTCTGTTGTTTATTTTTCATTATTCCCTTTATGATAGTTATCTCAAAATTAATTCATATTGTCATTAGTATTAAATAAAATTATTTAATTATATAATCTTATATTTTTTATATCAATATTAATGAATTGAAAAATAAATTAATGATGTCTATTTAATTTTTCATATTAGTAGCATGTATGACCTGTCATTAGTTAGACTAGGACTAGTGTATGTGTTGGAATTTATTTTATTTAATTTATTACATTTTTCTACAAATATCATATATTAACATAAATTGAATTGACTAATATTCATAACTAAATTATTATATAAGTCCTTCATTTTGATGGATATTTATGTAATATCTCATTTACCATTCATTTGGTTCCCCAAAACTTTGTGTGCGTTATAAATACTTGTAATTAATGGAGTTACCCAATGTGAAAGTATGAGTTTAAATAAATAACCATAATTATTCCATCCCATGTGGAACATAGGTGCACAAGTTGAATGTTGTATCTCATTCCAGGGTCGAAAACAAGTTTTATTTCTCATAGGTCATAGGTTGATTTATGGACTTATCATTAAATCAACCATCAGTTAAACCTCAGGAATGGTTCATTTATTAATTTATTTATTTCTATTTCTTTATTATTTAATTTTATAAATTAAATAGTGTTATCACATTAATGAATTACTGAATCTAAAAAATTGGAATTTAAATAAAAGTTATAGGCATGGATGTATTGTCCAATATAATTAATTAATCACGTAAAATAAAATTAATAATAAAAATAAATGTAATTGTTAAAACTAGATAAACTGTATTCCCAATAAATTAAAAACCCTATATTATATATTAAGTTATACTTTGGATTTAATTACATTATGTAGAATAAAATAATTAGAACTAAGTCTCTAAAAAACTCTCATTGGGACATATAATTTAATCATGGAGTTCTTATGAAGGTTATTAGATGAATTAACCATCTGACATCAAGATAATTATCTCTATTATGAATTTCGATAACCTAGAATCCAGATTTGAAAAAATCCAATTTAATATTTCATGATAGGGGAGTCCCTTCAATAAATATAGGATCTTCAAGATCATAGATAGAAAATAACTACCTACATAAATACCCTCATAGCTTGAAAAACACCTTTTGTTGTTACATAATGGTTCATATGGATCATTTCCACTATAATTTCTTATAAACTAGAAATTATATATTCAATAGTGGGGGTATAGAGAAATTATAAATCATTTGGGGGTTTAATAAAATTAACAAAATAATTAATACCATGAAAATTATAATTAAACAAATTAAAAATAATAATCAATTTTAATTGTATAATAAAATAGAATTTCCAATATCCACACAATCCCTTTAATATATAATAGAGACATATAATCTCCTAAAATGTAGTACATTCTAATAGTGGATAATATACTTATAGGTTGTGTTGTGCCGTGAATATAAATATTACATAATAGGATCCTCAATGACTAATACAACTACATAATAATAATTTGAGGAAGAGTTCCTCATCTATGAAAAACAATTGAGTGATGTGGTTGATGTTAAATGTTTTATTCTTTCATCCATGTATAGTGAAATCATGATGGCCCATGAAAATATTTATGTATATAGAATGCATTAGAACCTCAATAGAATTTACCTAGAGAGAGTTATATAAGAATTGTATTATATTTTCATGTTTATCTTTCAAATTATGCTTAAAGAGTGATCCCTAGTTGGTCCTCTCGTATTTAAGAGCATTGGATACATTGATCACATAGAAGTTATAGGGTTTAAAATTCCCATAGAACTACGAACTGATCTAATTTTTTCATCATCCTCTCAAATATTATCTAAATATATTATGATTTATAATATTAATAACATTTACATGTATCTTAAAGATATTCTCACTCTTCTTCACCAAGTAGATATGTTGATGAATCAAGAAAAGTATTCCATAATTCTTTTAAATAAAAGAAATGGGAAAGTGTAGAGAATTAAGGAAATAGATTCATCATGAATTTCTGAAAAGAGAAAGATCAATGGTAATGGAAGGGATTATGAATATTATTGTTTTACATGTGGATGGTATATCCACTGGAAGAAAAAGTTTTTTATCCAATGATGAAAGGGGTGTGTTTGTTATAGTGTGGTATTTATTTACTTATACAAATTAGGTATTAGATATATCCATTAGTGATCAGATTTATATTAAAATATAATAATTATGTATATTAAGAAGAATTAAATGAGATCGGGTAGATTGAAGAGAATCCAATAGAGCCAAAATGTATGTTTTAGCTATCAAGGACTACTACATCATATTTTCAAGTAAAATGATCTGGATTATAAGGGGTTGTTATTATTTTCCTTCAATTTAAAAAAACCATATATCAATATCCATACATGATATGAATGTATTTATTTAAAATTTGATAAATGAATATTTTTATAAAGATATTTTTTATGGTACAACACATATAATTAAAAATCCTTATGTGTTAAATTACATGAACCATGTAATGGAAATGGATAATGAAACCTATTCACATGATTCATACCACACCCAATTAGGGAATCATTTGTTAGGTCATGTAAATAAAATTAAATCAATTATATTATACCAAGATGTATATTAATATTATTTTAAACTAAAACCACATGGTGTACGCAATGTGTATTTACAAGGTAAAATTTCCAAAGCCTCATTTAGTGTAAAAGTTAAAAGGGGAAAATAACTTCTTCAACTATCTCATATAGATTTTTTGGGGAAATAACTAATAAAAAATTTTGGGGTAATGATATATCACAACTTTTATTGATGAATTTATTATATATGTATATATTAACTTAATTAGGTTTAAATCATATTGTTTTGATAAACTCAACAAAGACAACACTGTGGTTGACAACCATCTTGGTATGAATATTAAGAAAATCTACTCAAAAATGGTTGAGAACACTATAAATAACACTTAATTGATTACTTACAAGATTTTGGGATCCAATAAAAACACACTATCCCTTATAAACATTAGTGGAATAGTGTATTGTAATAAGAAACTTCACCTTGTGGGACATAGTGGTATCAATTATGTGCCATAAAATTAATACATTATAATTTTTGGGGATTTTCATTAAAAATAGTAGTATAAATACTACACCAAGTGAAAACTAATGTTTCAGATGATATAAAATACCATTTAGGGAATGGAGTGAAAATTTTGTTTTCATACATATATGTTTGGGGAGGTGAAGTTTTTTTAGGACCTCTTCATGTAAAAAACGTAGACCCTAAGAAAAAAAAGTGTACCTTTTTAATTTAACCAATGAAATATGATGATATTGACTATATGTACCCTTAGACAAAAATTTAATAGTATAAATAATTGAATGTTTCTATGAGAGGGATCACATATCTAAAAGATATAGAGAGAGTAAGATATTATTTGATAAATTTGGGGATGAAGGTATATAAGAGTTGTAATAGGAATATATTCCACAAAGACCCGTGAAATAAAAAACTATTCCACACATAAAGGTACTATGTGGGAGGTCAAGATAGGTTATAAAATGGTAATTTTATTGTTTTATAGTCACCATGTATTGTGACTCATTTTTAGTTGAAAGTAATGACCATCTAACCCAAAAGAAACTAATACATGGTACAAATGTTTCCAAGTGGAAAGAAGCCACTAATTTTAAATTGGGTTACATATACCAAAATCAAGTCTATATTATGATAGATCCTCAAATGGATATTTAGACTATTTTATTCATTGGGTATGAAAGAATAAAACAGACTTATAAGGAATATTCAATACCCATAAAGAAAGACTATCTGAAAAAAGTGTTTGAATAGTGTCAAGTCATTAACTATGATGAAACCATTTGACCTGTTTCAATTTTAAAAACCATCATAATTATACATGGAATTATTGATTACCAAGACTTTAATAGTTAAGAAATAGATTTCAAAATAGACATCATTATTTGGTGACATCAAGAAGGTGTTTATATGAGACAACATGAAGGGATTATGACTCCAAATGAGTCAAAAAATATATTCAAATTAAAACCCCATTTATGGATCATAAAATGAATCGAGGCTATAGAAAATTCATTTTGATGAAACTATAATGGAATTTTTATTCTTACGTATTGAATGTGAGGAATTTTTTTACAAATTTTTTTGGGGAGAGCCATCATTTTATTAATAGTATTTGTCGATGAAATATTACATATTTAAAAAAAACCTCACAATATATTAAATAATGGTTTAGTAAATGTTTCTCAATGAAGGTACATGGCATGGTAATGTATATTATTTAGACAATGATCTGTCATGAAAGAAATATTAGACTTTTCTTCATATTTAAAATAACAAAGATGCCAAGATACGGGTGAGGTTTAGTGTCAAACCATCCAATAGGTTACTGTATCCAGTGCCAAATGGGATTCATCTTTCCAAGAAGATGCCTCCTCAAAAACATGATTATAGAAATAGATTTTAAAGGATTCAATATTTGTTGATGATTTGGCCAGTTATATATATTATGTTTTGAATTATTCTAGAGGATTATTTGGAATTTTTTGTGGTAGGATGATATCAAGGTAACCCAGTTGGCGGCTATTGGATGTAATTAAACACTATCATTAAGTATATGAGGCATACTAATGATACATTACTTATTTATGGAGGAAATGGGAAACTATTCATCATAGTATTGGAAAATTATTTTTCTAGATAGATAAAGATGACATGATGTCAAAAAATGGGATACATCTTCCCTTTTAATTCTGGTACTGTGAGTTGGCAGATCCCTAAATATGTTGTGGTCATAAAATCTACCCTAGAGTCTAAAAATGTTATGAATTATAGGGCACAAAGAGCATAATTATTGATTCATACCTTCATCTATGTTATTTTTGTAGTACCTAGAAGTAATGAACATATCACACTCAATTGTGATAATACTATATCTATGGAACTTGTAGAATAGAGAAGTTCATATTATAAATCGATATTCATAATTCATATGTATCATCTCTTGATAGATTCTTCTTAGATATATGACACTGTTGTGAGTAGTGTTACAAAATAATGAAATGTGGAATACCCCTTGAATAAAACATGGACTCAACCAAAACATAATTATCATGTGTGGTCTGGCATACTAAATTTCAGACCCAGTTGGATCCTGTCAAGGTGTGAGGTTATTATATTTGGTTTAATATGAAAATGTATTTTTACATTGATTACATGTGTATTAAATTTGATGAAAATTAAGAAAAAATTATTATTTTATATATTTCATTATTCGACATGACACTAATATAATAATGTCCTAGAGTATATGTCTCCATGATAAGGTGATAATAGTTCCCCAATATGATGAGAACCTTGATGTTCTATGATGGTATTATTAAATATAGCTCTTTTTTAGATAATATACTACAATGAAACACAATGTTTATAGACTATCAGGTAATATTACTCATAAGTGGGTGATGATTCTTATCAAGAGGTTCACACTTGGTAATCTCTATGATCATTGATTATGATAAAAGACCCACTAGAAGGAATTACTAATTTTTTTCATCAAATATTCCTTCAAATTAGCATGTGTAATGAACCATAGATTAAAAGTTTTCCATAATTTCATGCCATCTCACACACACATAGATTTGATGAAAAAAATTGTGATGTCATATACTTGTGGTGAGTTATGGAATGTTGGGTGCATCACGACTAAAATGTCATTAATGGATTAGTTGAGGATGTATTTTTTCCATCCTTATTTATCGAATTTGATATCATGGCCATTGGATTGAAATATAATAATCCTATTAAATTTTATGACCATGTTGAAGTGATGCGTTTACTTCATATATTAAAAAAGGATGTATCGAGTAAATAGGTTGGTAGCATAGATGTGAAACCTATATGATAAGATATTGTGGAAAAATGATTATATTACCCATTGATCTTACATATTTGGTTTTCATCATTATAGATCTGATTTACATCCCATGGGTTCCATGACCTATATCTATAATGCCATCATTGACTTTAGGCAAGCCCACCAAATACCAATGATAAATAATCATAGACGGTCACACCATATGTGTTTATGGAGATTGTGATTAAAATATATTTGTACTAAAATAATTGAAGAAATATTATACTAAAGAATTATGGATAATTTTAATTTGTATTTATCTATCTATAATAATTATTGATTAATAAAATATATAAATTAAATATGTTTTCATGTGCTCAATAAATACTATAGGATATTGAATGAAAAAAGGCCATTCGGATGTCCAATAATAATTAACAATCAAGATAACAATTGTTTTTTTCTATAATTTAGTTCATGACAAAAAAATAAAACTATTATTGATATTATAAGGAATGGGGTTCATTAAAGTGTATAATATCTTTCAAGGGATGAAATGAAATTAAATAGTATTTTTACTTAAACCCTAGCTCTACAAATATATAGGTACATCAATTTGGGATTGCATCTAAAATCAAAACAATAGAATTGTTTTCCCCAATTAAACACTCTCTTGACTCATTATTTCACTTTTCATATCAATAATGAAAACTTCGAGAGATATTCCTTCTAGATCGAAGGATAATAAATCATCATGAATTATGCAAGAAAATTGATTTTTCACATTAGAACACAGAGATCATTTGGTGTTTCCTATAGATTAAATGAGTTCGTGTGGATAACTTCTACAGTGGTTTTATCCTTGAATTCACACAATGGAAGGATAGAAAACCGATAGGGTATATTTGGATAATCCACATTTTCATCAATGAATGAATCTTTTGTTCGAGTAATTTTTTTCTATAATATTAAGAAAATTAATTATAAATTTTCAATAAAATCACCATGATTGAAATTTCATGGAAAGAAATATTAACAGAAATTTGAATATATCATCCACCACCACATGCATCAACTATGCTCAGAACCGACCCAACTTCCCCAAAAGACGAATTATATGGAATGTGGTCCTGGATCATATGAATAGTTTTGATGTAGTTGTAACTACTACAATATCCCAAAAAATAACTCCTTTCTCACTATTTAATGTGGGTATTTTGGATTTGATTAAGGAACCTATAATACTCGATTATAGAAGTTATGGATTATAAAATGTTTTATTTTTTAGGAATATTGAAAATACGTATTTTTATTCAAAAATGTACTTTCTTAAAATGTACATGCAATGTAACTATGTATTTTGGATAGGAACATAAAAATTTATTATTTCCCATTAATTAAATTTAATCCAATAAATTTTATTGAATTCAATATTATACATTAATTTTGTACAGATACATTTTTATACCAAAATAGGTTTTTTTGGAAAAGCACTTTTCATCACACGTTCCATGCATAATGTTAAATTAAATTCCATAAATTATATGAATATAATTCAATAAAAGGATTCCTTATTAGTAATTATCAAAAATAATATTATTTAATAAGTTCAAAATAATTTTGGTTAATATTAATCATAAAAATATAATTTTTTTGTTGCGACAGTAATAGTAAAATGGATTAATTTGGGTCAAAACTATTGTAGTACAGATTCATACTAGATAAAAAACATTATTTAATATATTAATTAGAATATATTTCAATTATAATCAACCAAAATTGGAAAATAAGACCTTTTTATGTCATTTATCTTTTATTTTGACATTTAAATAGTTTTAAGTATAGTATAATATTGAAAATGTCACTCTAATGATTTGAATATTTTAAAAAAAATTGAAATGTAAAAAAAATTATGTTTGTCTTGGAAATATTTTTTTAATGTAAGAATATTTTTTCAGCCGGTATTTTTTAATTTTTTTTAGCAAAGTTATGGTTTTCTTAATTTCATATACAACACTGACACAATGCTTGAACATGAATTATAAAAATTATGTAAATGATTTTAAATAATCTAAAAGTATTATTGTTGGTGTGTGTTATTGGGTCCCATAAATTTTATATATCAATAAAAAATATAAATTATTATTTTTAGATTAAAAAACTATTACTATCTTCTTATCTTTAAATCCAATCTAAATTAATAGTGTCAAAAAATGGAATATATGATATTTTATGTTAAATTATATTTTATTAAATTTTTCAAAAAATATAAAAATCTTTAATGGGAAAATTAAAATAAAATATTGTCAAAAAGTACATCCATTTAACAGTTGTGAGAAAATTTTCACCTTATGTGTTATATTAAAACCCATTAGTGTTAAAAACACATTAGCACGACTTTGGTTAAAATATATAAAACAAATAATTAAACAAAATGATAAGGTTTAATTTAATATCTAAACCTATATAAAATTAATTTGATGATTATAATAACACCATATCCCCTTATATATTTTAATCTAAGATATTTTTGAATAATTTTATATGAGTTAGACACATATTATATTATTATATTTCATGATTTTTTAAAAACAACTTCCCCCCTATATAAAATGAAACCCCACACTCTGATCTTTACCCCACCCGAAGCTATCTATATCAAAAATACTCATCCTAATAATCTAATAATAATAACTATCAATTAATTAAATGTTAATTCGTTTTTAATACTATTCATAGGATCCTTATGAATGCATTTAAAAGAGGATTACAGTAGAAGAGGTAAACATCTAACCCAACCACATTAAATTTATTTCTTATTCTACCTCCTTCAAATATTTTTAATCAATAATGTTATATTAATAAAACTATCTTATATATACATAATATGTATTATCACTATTTTAAAAATCCTTTTCCAATCCTTTTGAATCTTATGGGGTATTGAAAAATGGTTTGTGCGTATGTGTGGGATAACACCTACACAAAGTGATGTGTTTCATCTTCTATCACTACCTCACATGAATATTTATAATGACAGATTTAATCTATAAATATGATATTCACTACATAATTTTATTTCTATAATGATAATATATCATATAACTTTTATATTTACATACATTGGAAAATGATAACGTTGTTCATGTGTACCTGTAGATTACCACCTCCATGAAGAGATGTGATTATTTTTTAATCATCACATCACATGAATGGTTTATATAAAGTATTAAAAGAGATAATTTTAGAGTTATGAGATAAAAATAGATCAAAAAATGAAATTCGATATTTTCCTTTTTTCTCACAAGTTCACTAAAAATTAGGAATGTTACTCATGCATACATATATCCAACTTTCTCCATGATTTTATCGTAATACATTTTTAATGGGAATAATTTTTAGTTAGTTTTTTTAATTATAATCAATTTATAAATATTATAATATTATAATATTTTCAGGTTTTTTATTTTTTATTTTTTATATAATGGAATAATAAACCATCATACCATGGTCAATAAACTGATGTAATTTTGAAATTATGAACTGATATTCCTCAAAATACATGATGTGTAATTTGATGATTAATTAATTAAATATATCATTAATTTAAATGAAACATATGATTTAATGTTAGATTAATAAACAAATATTATGAAATTAAATAATTAAATAATATATATAAGATTATTATAATAAATTTAATGGAAGGTGTGGACTTGAGGAATGAGAATTTATCTAAATTTTCATTAAAAGGGTAATGTTTTAATGTTATTATCATAATTTATTTTACATAGTATATATAAATTTATTTTAAATATTATAAATAATTCAGAATTCATGTTATTTTATTTTAAAATTAATCTAAATTCATCTAAGGGGTTTTTATTTGAATGTCACCACATAGTAAGTTATTTCTTAACCTTATTTCCTTTTGTGAGGTTATATCAATTCATCATTATTATAATATTTCATGGTTATGTGTAAAATTACTATTGTTTTATTAACATTTTATTTGATTTTTTTGGATTTACATTTTATACACATAATCACACCGTATATTAATTACCAATTCCATGATATAATCTTTTAATTGTTAGCACCTCAAATTTATATTCTTTGAAATATATGGTTATTTTATGAACCTACATGATTTTATTAGGTGAATATACTTCCATATGAATTGTTTTATTTTTAATACCCTTATTTTCATGACATTATAATATTAATTTGAAGTATTTAATTCATGATACATATATTTCAAAATTTATAATTGTAATAATGGGTTTGTGTTTCAAACCCATTTTAATTGGTCTTATTTGTTCTTGGATTTCCATTATAAAAATTACATGGTACTTATTTGATAAACCCATTTCATAATTTTTATACTCTATTTTAGAAATATTGATGTTTAATTCCCATTTTTCTTTAATTGGTATTCAAAATCATTCAAAATATATTTTTTATTAATTATTTTTTCTATTTTGAGTAGGAAAACATATTCATCCAAAAAAAGGTTTTAAAAAAAATCCATAATGTTTTTAATATTGTAAAATGATAGTTTATGGTTATTCTTACCCCTTTTATAAATTTCACCAAATAGTTTAAAAATAATCTTTTTGAACTTTTTTCAACAAGTTTTTTTTACTAGATGTTGGAATAGAATCATTGATTTACGTATCATGAAATTATTGGAATTATCCACCATTAGAAATGATAAATTATATTAATATTTTTTACAATATTTTTATGGTAGTTTTTAATGGGAATTAGTTTCCTTATATTATAGAAATTTTTAGTTTTTAAAATATATTTTAAAATTGAAGATGTTATTTTTTCCTATTTACAATGATAACTTTTAAGGTTTCAATTAATGGAATTGTCATCAACTTCAATAAACATTAATTATTCCTCTACTATACATGAGTATTGATCATATGATACCATCCAAATATTTTATCTCGATATGTAATTTTGGATATATAGAATATATTATCATGAAACCAACTTCATTTTCATAGGTTAAAAAATTCATTATGAAATGATGGTTGATTTTAAGGGTGTTATGTTGAAGAATACAATATTCTAAAGTTTTATTCTAGAATGGTGGTTAGAAATTATTTTTGATGATGGTTGAGCTTGATATATTTAATGGTTATGGGTGACCCTTGTAATTATTATTCTATGGGTGGGCCCAATACAATTTATATAAATGATGATCCAAATAAATCTTATACGAACATTTGATGCTGGTATAACACTATAATGAATTGTATAATGTTTCTTTTACATAAAGTAAACAATAAGGGTCTTATGTGTGGATGTTTAAACTATGGATTTAATTACGATAAAATTAAATCTAGAATGAGAAATCATAGGTTAAGAATATAATCTTCATATATAACAACATGTTTTATTTTTACTAAAAATGTCTTTTTAATGGTTTTATTGATCAATATTAATATATAATATCTAATTAATACTGATTCAAAATACTATTTTAGTTGGTAAATCTCTTCACTTTGTCTCATGATTTATGATCCAGGTTTTAATTGGTAAAAATTTTCATATGTTACTCTTATTCACTTTGATTATGTGATTATACCATTATTCATATATTATTATCAATGATGACATTCAATTGTTAATGATATTTTTTACCTTTACTAATAATTTATCTCACCATTCGTATGTTTCATTTTCCATAGGTTGTAAATAATTTTTTATGTATTTTATTCTTACTAAGTATACTAGATGTGATTATCTTTTTAGGATATGATATATATTTTAATGCAATAGCTGTCTATGTATCTAATTTTTTTTTGAGTTTGTCCTAATTATTTAAATCATGAATCCAAAATTATTTTTAGATATTCCATTATTCAAATATTTCTTTTTTATGTTTAAAACATTGGATGGTTGAAATTGGGTGACATTTATTAGTATGAAATACAAAAATAAAAAGATGATGTGAGGTGTTAGCATGATATCTAGGAGTGTGGGTCTAAGGATATAAAATTTAGTATTATTGTAGGGTTTAGACAACATTGTGGATTAATAAATTTTTATGTGATGTTTATTTAATAATAATGGTTACCATAATATGTTTTAAATTTTAATGATTTTCATAATTTCAATGGAATTGAAAACCATTTCATTCTTTAAATAGATAGTAACTTTATGTGATTATTTAAATTTTGTGTGTTGGTTTATTGAATTTCAGTATACATAAATGATAGTTTAATTATGATTGATTATTTGGCATGAATGGTATTAAATTTTGTGATATTTAATCTCAATGTTATTATATAACCTTTTAGGATAAATTGTTTTAAATGGCGATTCAATTTAGGTAATTTTGTATATATGGTTGATTATTTTTTGAGTAATCTATTTGGAACAGTTGGTGTTATTATAGAATCTTTGCAGATTAATGTATTGTTTTTTCATATAATGGTATATAAATTTTTAATAGTCTCTTACCTAATGTCATCCATTTATGTTTTTGGTAATAACTTAATACATGAGAAAAAACATGTTACAAGTTTTTGGATTATGTGATCTGATAAAGTTTTATTTTATTTCTTTAGGAATGGAAAATTCCTTATGAAAACTCAATATTTGTAGATTAATATTGGATTGTGGTGTATATTGATTCATAGATGAAATTCAACTTGAGAAGTAAGTATATTTCCTTATGTTAATATTATATATGGTAAAGAAATTTCTCAACTCTCTTAGAATGATCATAAAAGGAAAATATTTTTTATATTACCTTCAATTCCAATGACTCGATGGCCTTATTAACACCTCATTGGTTTATGGACTTTTGGTCATTGAAATTCTCAATACCATTCACTTTCTTGTGATATATTTTATTTTAAACTATCCATTATTATTTGTTCATTAATTTATTCTTTGCATCCATATTTCATCTTCCAACTAATGTTATCATATTTGGAAACCTAGTATGTTTAATTCCATATAAACTTATTACTTAAATTTTCTCATCTCAAAAATATGTTTTAGTAACAGTACTTATAATTTGGGTTTCAAAAAAACATATATTTAAATTTTAAAACCATTATTATAAATATCATTTTGATATTGTATTGATTCAATTTATTTAATGGATGGAGATTTTAATATCACAAGGCTTTAAAATAACACTACGTTTAATTGTATAGACAACATGAAACATCAAGCTTAAACGAACAATGAAATATTTATATTTACATGTCATAACATAGGCATTATATTAGTAGATATTAATTGTATTAATATTGTAACATCCCAAGTAAGTAATGATTAATAGATATTTATATCTATGTCTATTAATGAATTAGATAGTGTTTTAGAGGCTTAAAATGAAAATAAATCCAATCTTAAGCATAGAATACACTAATATTTTTTTTAAAGAATGTTTTACTGCCTTTTAATGTAAAAACATTTTTAAATCTATATTTTGACAATTTTATAAGCTATGTTTGTCAAAATAAACTTATTCTTTATTATTGGGACATCAAAATTTACTTTGTGTGAATTTTTGGTATTTTTCTGACAATGTTCATTTTTTAATGAATAGTGAAAAATACTGCATTTTACATCAAAATTACTTTTTAATCTAATATATTTATATTAGTGGATTATCTTTTGAATTGGATTTAAAGATAAATTAGAATCTATTTTTACCATTTAATCAAATGGTGGTAATTATGATTAATTTCACTTTGAAATTGGTCATTAACTAATGCCAAACTTTTCATAGATATTGTTTCAAAAAAACCCACTATTTGTTTTGACAACGGGAATTATTTTTAAATCAATTATTGAAATTTCTGTGTTTGGAATTTGGTAAAATGGGTTACATATTTGTAATCATATGGTCCAAATTTTGTAATGAAGACTCTTTTGTTTTTGGACATTATGAATAATAACGACGATAATTATCTTTAATTATCTTGATTAATGAGTAAACAGGTAGTTAAGGATAATAAAATAATATCATACTAATAAAAAAATGACACCAACATGTGTCCTAATTCTACCGGTTGTCTCATGGCCGACCATGTGTTGTCTTATGCAAAACTTGGGGACCCCAGGGAAACAATTTTGTGAGAAAGTGACTTTTTATCTTTTTATTTTTAAAGAATGTTAAATGTAACAAAGAATGTATCACCTAAGTAAAATATTTTTAATTTTGTCTACATAAATGATATTTTAGACTATAAATATTAATTTGAAAGATAAATAGATTTCCTACATCATAGTAGTTTTTTTTCATATTTTTTAGACTCTAAATAAATTAAATTATTTATGACATCATGATGGTGCGACGATTACCTCATTAATAAAGGATATAAATAAAATGAAATGATAATGTCAAATATATGACCTACACATGTCCAAAACCTATTGGATGGGTGGATTTAGAACCCTTATCACCTTACCCTCTAATTATATCAATGTGGGACCTTTTGAATCCGAAAATCATATTAAAATAAAGTAACATTGTTTTACTTTCCAAGAGTGCCCCTCCTCTCCTCTTATAAAAGGCCCCCACATAAACCTCCTTACCCACACTCCCAAAGCCTTCGGTTCAGCCAACCCCTTCCCATTTTGTCTCTCCACATCCCTCTATTACTCCTTGAAGCCTCACTTTGGGCAGAAGTCTTCCCAAGGAAGCCTTTGAGATCAAACCAAAGGGAGTTACCTAATTTTATGGTAATGTCTTCACTTGAGTCCTTTTATTTAATTTTGCTTCTACAACCCATTAAATTCTTTTTATTCATTTATTTTGTAACAACTCTAGTATCTTCAGTATACTAGTATTTTTTTATAAGAAGGATTCGAGCACCACTTACACACACCTACATCTAATGGTTAAAGGACATACTGTTTCCGTGGATGGTGAATTTATGCCTCCCGAAACGATGATTGTTCAACATTCTTTTAACACCTTCAAAGGTGGCCATTAAGATGTCACTATATTTATATATGATATATAATATGTTTATGTTTTCCTTAAGATTCTGTATTTTTTATTTTGGGCATACCTTTATGGTTTCCATTATGGGTAAACGCGATATCTTCATTTAAGGAAGTGCGGACTACCGCCCCCTCAAAGTGATTTGATTCATTAAATACCATATGTGGGACGTATAAACAATGGAACTATGATAATATATTTTATATTATACTGGAATTATAATATACCTTTATATCATTATGATTCCATTCTATAAAATAAGAAATAGAAATGAAAGTAGCGTTCATGCGTACGTACGGCTTACCGTCTCCATGAACGGTGCATTTCATTTCTTACCTCTAAATGATTATGTAATATTATAAATGCATGTATATACTGTATACATATGATATATAAATAATTATTATAATTATAGATATAATGGATACATGAACAACTTGTAATTATAAAGGGTTTATTTTTTGACTCAAGTACCAATGATCATTAAAATGACTGTTATTAACTTAAATAATTACATAGTGTTCATGACATTGAAATAAGTGATATAAAAGGAATAATGAACTTAAAAAAGGTTATCAAGCAAGTAGAAATTAACTCATGTTTATTATTAAATACATTAAAGAACGATCGAGTCAAGTCGGACCTGAGGTATGGGACTTCGTCTCAATCTCCATTCATTGAGGCATATTTTTTTTATACACAAACTTATTTTATACGGTGTATAAAACCATTTGACTTTTACGTTTATTCAAAATTAATCTTTTTTTTACGAAGAGTTTACTAAATGACAAAAGGGAATGTTTTTGTCGTACGTATGTGGCGATAACGACTTCTCTGCCACCGTGACCATTATTTGAGTTTCAGCTTCCTCTACAAGCCATACAATTTTTTTAAAAGAAAAATAAATACCATGTTTTACGTTTATTTTATTTTGGTATTGAAAATGGTTTTCATAATATTTTTATATCAATGTGTTGTATTGATATCTTGTGATTGAAAGGTGGGAATGTTATGTTTCCTTTATTCATGTTTTATGTGATACGATTATGTTGAGGTTTTTGGGCATTATTATGAAGACGGGTGGTTCCGTGATAAACTAAGAGTGGGTGAGCCCGATATAGCTCTCCAATGCATTGGTTTACGTGAATAAGTGAAATGTTAAGGTTTCTCCGATGTGATTTAGGGAATATACTGTGATGGGTATTCCAAACGTAACCAAGAGGGTTACTCCCTACGTAAGAATGTTATGAATGCCTCATGTTACCTTTATTTATTATGATTTCTATGATTTATTCATGATTTGATGAGGTATATTAAAGTTATTATGTTTTATGGGTAACGTATGATTTCGTTATTATGTATATATGTACCCGTGTTTCCTTTCCATATTTTAATATCCCTTACTGAGCTTTTTATGCTCATCCCATGTTTTTTTGAAATGTTTTTCACAAGTCAATGGAAAGGTACCTGATATGATGATAGTGTCAAGGAAGTGTAAAGAAAGAATCCATGTTTTATTTTAAATATGTTTCCATTGATGGGAAAGAAGAATAATATCTTTATGTAACCACTTTTTTTATATGTGGAATGTAATGCAAGTTCTATGATCTAATTCTCTAAAACACAAAACCTGAAAAGATCATCAATGTGTAATCTTGTAATAACTGAAGATTATATAAGGTTTAAGACTGGAGCCTTATAGTTGGTATCAGAGGTCGGTCTAGATAACTTTAGGAGTTAGAATTCTATTAAATGATTATCCAAAAATATTTTTTTATGGTCAAATTGAAATGATATAGCATTTGAAGATTACCATGTTGCTTCATCTAAGACATGTTTGTTCAGAATGGTTTTCCGCAGAGGAAACAGGGAAGCAGTGCTATGAAGTCATAAAGAAGGAAATAACCATCCTAATTAACATCCTTAGATGGTCATAATTGGAAATGAACAGTTTTTGCAGTAATGGCGCAGTTGAATCAAGTGATAAATGGTGGTGGTATCCATGCACGAGATCAGCCAGATCAACCGCAGAGGAACATGACAGTGGTTGAACATTTCATGAGGCAACATCCCCCATCATTCAGGGGATCATCTGACCCTGTGTTTGTTGAAGGGTGGATTAATGCACTGGAGAAGATTTTCGATGTCATGGGGAGTTCAGACAATCAAAAGGTTAGTCTTGCTATTTACCGTTTGGAGGGTGAAGCAGATCAATGGTGGTCGATGGTTAAAAATATCAGGGACACTGATGAGATTGATGCTCTCGACTGGGATAAATTCAGAGGTATATTTCTTGAAAAATATTTTCCTAAGGCTGTTCGACTTACGATGGAAAAACAATTCTTGGAATTCAGAAAAGGGGAAGACTCAGTGGCTGCCTATGAATAGAGGTTCACTCGATTGGAAAGGTATGCTCCAAATTTTATCCGAGACTTTGATAGTAAAATCAATCGTTTTTACTCAAGATTAAAGCCAAAATATCAAAGGGAATTAGATTCTAGTACGTTTAAAAGTTATGAAAAGCTTGTTCGATGTGCTGAGAAGGTGGAAATTGAGTTTTCCGATGATCAAGTGTTCTATAACAACCAGCAGAAGAAGAGACCAAGGTGGCAGGAAAAAGGTAAGAATTCTTCAAAAAAGTCTGATGGTAAGAAAACTAAGTTTCCAGTTTGTGATAAATGTGGCAAAAGGCATGTTGGGGAATGTCTTCTAAATTCTGGAAAGTGCTACCGATGTGGTAAGATGGGACATAAGGCTCGTGATTGCACTGAAAAAGATCAAGGTGATGGTAAGTACAAATTTGATTTACAGTTAGTGAAATGTTTTAAGTGCAATGAGATGGGTCACTATGCAAACAAGTGTCTGACAAAGAGCTTGAGTGATGGGAAGCAGTTAGACTACAAGAAGAAAGGGGTGGTGAAATCCTTTGCAATTACTTCAGCAGATGTCAGGCCATCAAATGAAGTTGTATTAGGTACTTTGTTTTTTCAGAATATGCCAGTGTGTTGTTTGATTCGGGGTCTACACATTCTTCCATCTCTGAAACCTTTTCTAGTAAAATGGGAATACCATCTCAAGAAATGACTCCTGAACTTGTGGTAAAAACACCTGGGGAAATGTTGAGGCAAAAATAATTTATAAGAATCTTCCTATCCTTATCTATGGAAAGAACCTACTTGAAAACCTTATTGTTCTACCTCTGGTAGAGTTTGATGTTATCCTGGGTATGGATTGGCTCTCTATTTACCATGCTAAGATTGACTGTATAGATAAAAAAGTTTCTTTTCAGAAAGACTTTCAGTTTGTGTACAAGAATGAACGCTTACTGTTGATAACATATCAAGAGGCAGAGAAACTTGTAAAAGATGGAAATGAATGTTACCTTGCAAACATCGTTGAAAATAAAGGAACTGTTCCAATTAATGACGTGCCAGTGGTAAATGAGTATCCTGATGTTTTTTCTAATGAGTTGCCTGGAATAATACCAGATCGGGAAGTTGAGTTTACTGTTGACTTAGTTCCTGATGCTAATCCAATTTCAAAACCCCCTTATCGAATTGCTCAAATTGAACTTTTAGAGTTGAAGGAGAAATTGCAAGATTTATTAGAGAAAGGTTTCATTCGACCTAGCATATCACCATGGGGTGATCCTGTTTTATTTGTTAAAAATAAAGATGGTTCAATGAGACTTTGCATTGATTATAGAGCCTTAAATAACATCACTATTAAGAACAAATATCTTTTGCCTCATATCGATGATTTGTTTGATCAGCTCCAGGGAGCTCAGTATTTTTCAAAGATTGACTTGAGATCGGGGTACCATCAGCTGAAGGTAAAGGAAGCAGATGTTCCGAAGACAGCGTTCCGTAAAAGATATGGCCATTATGAATTTGTATTAATGCCTTTTGGGCTAACCAATGCACCTGCTGTATTCATGGACTTAATGAATAGAATTTTCCAAGAGTTCTTGGATAAGTTTTTGGTGATTTTTAATGATGATATTTTGGTGTTTTCTAAATGAAAAGAGGGGCATGAAAGACATTTAAGGGTTATCTTGCAAACCTTAAAAGAAAATAAACTGTATGGAAAATTCAGCAAGTGTGAGTTTTGGTTGAAACAAATTTCTTTCCTTGGTCACATTGTTTCTAAAGATGGGATAACTGTTGATCCTAAAAAAACAATGGTTTTTGAAGAATGGAAAAGAACCACAAATATAATAGAGATTCATAGTTTCCTTGGTTTTGCAGGCTATTACAGAAGGTTTGTTAGAAATTTTTTACGGTTATCTAGTCCAATGACTAAGCTAACTCAGAAGGGTGTTAAGTTTATATGGACAAAAGAATGTGATGATTGTTTTCAGGAATTGAAAAGAAGATTGGTGAATGCTCCAGTTTTGGAACTACCTTCCAGGAATGGTGAGTTTGTTATATACAGTGACACTTCATTGAAAGGACTTGGTTATGTCTTAATGCAGAATGATCAGGTAATTTCTTATGCTTCACATCAGTTGAAAACTCATGAGTTAAATTACCCTACACATGATTTGGAATTAGCTGCTGTTGTTTTCACTTTAAAATTTTGGAGGCATCATTTGTATGGAGTAAAGTGTGAAATATATACTGATCACAAAAGTTTAAAGTATATATTCTCTCAGAAAGAGTTGAACATGATACAAAGGTGATGGCTAGAATTAATCAAGGATTATGATTGTACAATTCATTACCATCCGGGATAAGAAAATAATGTGGCTGATGCTTTGAGTCGAAAAAGTAATGCTTCATTGACAATGTTGCATTTGGAATGTGATCCTTTGGTTATGGATTTGATGAACATGGGCATAGAATTTGTTGTTTCAGGAAGTTCTTCTGTTTTATTTTAGGTATCAGTTAGATTATCTCTATCAGATAGAATCAAGCAAGCACAGAAGCAAGACAGTGAGTCGCAGAAAAAGGTAGAGCTGGTTCAGAAAGGTATGTTGCCTGAATTCAACATTGATAATGATTGCGTTTTGAGATTTGGGAAGAGATTGTGTGTGCCTTGTGATTCAAAGTTTAAGAGAGAGATGTTATGTGAATCTCATAGTTCTCTGTTTTCAGTACATCCTGGCAGTACTAAGATGTACAGAGATTTGCGGGAGTATTACTGGTGGGATAGAATGAAAAGAGATATTGCTGATTTTACTGTGAAGTGTTTGACTTCTCAGCAGGTTAAAGTAGAGCGGCAGTTACCGAAAGGGATGATTCAGCATTTACCAGTGCCAGAGTGGAAATGGGAGAATATATCCATGGACTTTGTTGTGGGATTGCTGAAGACATCTCGAGATAATTATGCAATCTTGGTTATTGTTGATCGCTTGACTAAATCTTCCCATTTCCTTGCTATACGAGATACTTTTTCCCTAGATCAACTTTCCCATTTGTATCTTAAAGAGATAGTCAGGTTACAGGGAGTTCCTCTCTACATTGTATCTGATCGTGATCCCAGGATAACTTCTAACTTTTGGAAAGGCCTTCAGAAGTCATTGGGTACTAAATTAAATTTTAGTACAACATTTCATCCTCCATCAGACGGGCAGTCAGAACGAACGATTCAGACCGTGGAGGATATGCTACGAGCTTGTTCGATGGATTATCAGGGAAGTTGGGACCAACATCTTTCTTTGGTTGAATTTTCATATAATAATAGTTGTCATTCCAGTATATAGATTGTACCATTTGAGGCGTTATATGGGAAGCGGTGTCGAACTCCAGCTTTCTGGGACGAAGTGGGTGAAAGGAAGTTTATGGGACTAGAATTGGTAGAAGAGATGGTTGAAAAAGTTTAGATGATTCGGAAACAAATGAGAACAGTTGAGAGTAGGCAGAAGAGTTATGCAAACAGCCAGAGGAAGGATCTAAATTTTGAGGTAGGTGATCATGTTTTTCTCAAAGTATCGCCATGGAAAAGTTTGATGAGATTTTGTAAGAAAGGAAAGCTTAGTCCAAGATTCATTGGACCATATGAAATTCTAGAGAGAGTTGGATCAGTTGCATACTGGGTGGCTTTACCTCCGAGTTTATCTCAGGTACACAAAGTTTTTTTCGTTTCGATGTTGAGAAATTACATGCCAGATCCATCTCATGTTTTGAGTCTAGAGGTAGTTCAGCTGGAAGAGAACCTATCTTATGAGGAACAACCGGTCCAGATTCTTGACCACAGGGTGCAAGTGTTACGAAATAAGGTGATTAATTAGGTAAAGGTTTTGTGGAAAAACCACATGATGGAAGAGGCAACATGGGAATATGAAAATGCAATGAGGGATAAGTACCCCCATTTATTCGATAAGTAAATAAATTGTGGAGACACAATTTTCTAATGGGGGGAAGGATTTAACATCCCAAGTAAGTAATGAATAATAGATATTTTTATCTATGTCTATTAATGAATTAGATAGTGTTTTAGAGGCTTAAAGTGAAATTAAATCCAATCTTAATCATGGAATACACTAATAATTTTTTTAAAGATTGTTTTACTGCCTTTTGATGGAAAAACATTTTTAAATCTATATATTGGGAATTTTATAAGATAATTTTGTCAAAATGTACTTATTCTTTATGATTGGGACATCAAAATTTACTTTTTGTGAATTTTTGGTATTTTTATAACAGTGTTCATTTTTAATGAATAGTGAAAAATACTGCATTTTACATCAAAACTGCTTTTTAATCTAATTTATTTATATGATTAGATTATCTTTTGAATTGGTTTTAAAGTTAAATTAGAATATATTTTTACCAGTTAATCCAATGGTGGTCATTAGGATTAATTTCACTTTGAAATTGGGCATAAACTAATGCCAAACTTTTCATAGATATTGTTTCAAAAAAACCCGCTATTTGTTTTGACAACAGGAGTTATTTTTAAATCAATTATTGCAATTTCTGTGTTTGGAATTTTGGTAAAATGGATTATATATTTGGAATTAGACTGTCCAAATTATGTAATCAAGACTCTTGTTTTTTGACATTATGAATAGTAACGACGGTAATTATCTTTAATTATCTTGATTAATGAGTAATCGGGTAGTTAAGGATAATAAAATAATATCATAATAATACAAAAATGACACCAAAATGTGTCCTAATTCTACAGGTTGTATCATGGCCGACCATGGGATGTCTTGTGCCAAACTTGGGGACCCCATGGAATCAATTTTGTGAGAAAGTGACTTTTTATCTTTTTATTTTTTAAAGAATGTTAAATGTAACAAAGAATGTATCACCTAAGTAAAATATTTTTGATTTTGTCTACATAAATGATATTTTAGACTATAAATATTCATTGGGAAGATAAAAAGATTTCCTACATCATAGTTTTTTTTCATAATTTTTATACTTTAAATAAATTAAATTATTTATGACATCATGATGATGCATCGATTACCTCATTAATAAAGGATTTAAATAAAATGAAATGATAATGTCAAATATATGACTTACACATGTCCAAAACATATTGGATGGGTGTATTCTGAACCCTTATCACCTTAAACTCGAATTATCTCAATGTGGGACCTTTTGAATCCGAAATTCATTTTAAAATAAGTAACATTGTTTTACTTTCCAATAGTGCCCCTCCTCTCCTCTTATAAAAGGCCCCCACCTCTACCTCCTTACCCACACTCCCAAAGCCTTTGGCTTGACCAACCCCTACCCATTTGTCTCAACACATCCCTCTATTACTCCTTGAAGCCTCACTTTGTGTAGAAGACTTCCCAAGGAAGCCTTTGAGCTCAAACCAAAGGGAGTTACCAAATTTTAAGGCAATGTCTTCACATGAGTCCTTTTGTTTTATTTTGCTTCTCCAACCCCCTAAACTCTTTTTATTCATTTCTTTTGTAACAAATCCAGTATCTTAAATATACTAGGATGTTTTTATAAGATTTATTCGAGCAAAACTTAAACACACCTACATCTAATGGTTAAAGGACATACTGTTTCCATGGATGGTGAATTTATGCCTCCCGAAACAATGATTGTTCAACATTATTTTAACACCTTCAATGGGGGCTATTAAGATGTCATTATATTTATATATGATATATAATATGTTTATGTTCTCCTTAAGCTTATGTATTTTTCATTTTGGGCATATATTTATGGTTTCCATTATGGTTAAACGTGATATCTTCATTTAAGGAAGTGCGGACTACCGCCCCTCAAAGTTATTTGATTCGTTAAATACCATATGTGGGATGTATAAAGGATGTAACTATGATATTATATATGATATTATACTAGATTTAAAATATTCTTTTATATCATTATGATTCCATTCTATAAAATACGAAATAGAAATGAAAGTAGCGTTTATGCGTACGTACGGCTTACCGTCTCCATGAACGGTGCATTTCATTTCTTACCTCTAAATGATTATGTAATATTATAAATTCATGTATATACTGGATATATATGATATATAAATCATGATTATAATTATGGATATAATGAATACCTGAAAAACTTGTAATTATAAAGGTTTTATTTTTGACTCAATTACCAATGATCGTTAAAACAACCGTTATTAACTTAAATAATTACATAGTGTTCATGACATGTAAATAAGTGATATAAAAGGAATAATGGACATAAAAAAGGTTCTTAATCAAGTAGAAATTAACTCAAGTTTATTATTCATGACATTAAAGAACGATCGAGTCAAGTCGGACCCAAGGTATGGGACTTCGTCTCAATCTCCTTTCATTGAGGCATATTTTGTTTTATACACAACCTTCTTTTATACGGTGTATAAACCCATTTGACTTTTACATTTATTCAAAAGGAATATTTTTTATACGAAGCATTCACTAAATGACAAAAGGGAATGTTTTTGTCGTACGTATGTGGCGACAACGACTTCTCCGCCGCCGTGACCATTATTTGAGTTTCTGCTTCCTCTACAAGCCATACCTTTTTTTTAAAAGAAAAATAAATACCATGTTTTACTATTCATTTATTTTGGTATTAAAAATGGTTTTCATAATGTTTTATATCAATGTGTTGTATTTATATCTTGTGATTGAACGGTGGGAATGTTATGTTTCCTTTATGCATGTTTTATGTGATACGATTATGTTGAGGTTCTTGGGCATTATTATGAAGACGGGTGGTTCTGTGATAAACTAAGGGCGGATGAGCACGATATAGCTCTCCAATGCGTTGGGTAACATGAAGGAGTGAAACGTTAAGGTTTCTCCGAAAAGATTTAGGGAATATACTGTGATGGGTATTCCAAACGTAACCAAGAGGGTAAATCCCTATGTAAGATTGTTATGAATTCCTCAAGTAACCTTTATGTCTTATGATTTTTATGATTTCTTCATGATTTGATGAGGTATGTTAAAGTGCTTATGTTTTATGGTTAAAGTATGATTTCATTCTTATGTATATATGTACCCATGTTTCCTTTCCATATTTTTATATCCCTTACTGAGCTTTTTATGCTCATCCCAAGTTTTTTTGAAATATTTTTCACATGTCAATGGAAAGGTACATAATATGATGAAAGTGTCAAGGAAGTGTCAAGAATGAATCCATGTTTTATTTTAAATATGTTTCCATTAATGGGAAAGAATAATACTATCTTTATTTAACCACTTTGTTTATATGTGGAATGTAATGAAAGTTCTATGATCTATTTCTCTAAAACTCTAAACTTGAAAAGTTCCTCAATGTGTAATCTTGTAATAACTCAAGATTAAGTAAGTATTAAGGCTGGGGTCTTATTAATATAATGCCGATATATATAATGGTACTACAAAATATAAATTTAATCATTATTTCTTATGAAATAATCACTAAATTATTCAGTAATGTCACTTAATGCTTTAAAAATAAGTTTTCCTTAAAAAAATGTAATTTATTAATTTTTATGAAAAAATATTATAATTCAATTATATAATTCATATAAATTTAATTTAACAATTAAAATACCATTTTTATTTCATTATTTAAAAATTAACTCAAGAATAATATGTGAGAATTTTTTGAATTTTTTTAATTTTCAATGAATAGTAATAAAAATTAGATTTCCCTTAATAACTTCTATTTCCATTAAAGTACATTCAATTTCTCATTGTACCACGGATTAGTTTAAAATTTTATAACATTATTTTTTTAAACATGATTTAAATATTTTAATTATAAATATCATTAAAATTTAATTTGAAAAAAATTATTTATAAACATAAAAGGATTTTTGGAACAAAATCGTTGCCTTTAAGGATTTTATTTAGAATGAAATTCATCCACTTAAGTAAATTGTTAACATATCACTACCTTATTTCTGGTATTCCATGACTTCTATTTTTGTCTCCTTTAATTAGGTCTTATTATAGGGTATCTGGGATATAATTTGGATAATTTTAGAAACCCAAGGGGATAGGAATGGTTGGCTCACTATTAGGGAAAATTCTTTAGATTATTCAAACAAACCATCAAATATGTTGTGAGCCACTCGAAATGGAGAATAGTTTTACAAACCATGGGGTCATCCCTTACAAACTATGAATCATTACATATTGATTTTTTTTCATGTTTTGTGCATGGTTTGACAAAATATATTCCATCCTAGTAGAAATTGTGCACTATACAAGTAGGGGTGCACAATTAGGGCACACATTTTTTTTAATTGTGTTTCTCTACCCAGAAAACTGTGTGTGTATGTATTAAATCATATCAAAATTAGTTCAAAAATACTAAACCCCCATTTTATGTTAATATTATACTACATTGGACTCTATGACATTCCCTTTATCATTAGAGGCTCCCAAGAAGTGATTTTGGCCCATCCAAAACCTTTTCTTGGAAAATAAAAGTGTTAGTTGAAGATTTCATTGCTTTCAGGTATGTCTATCTCCTCAAAAATGTTTTCTTCTAAACTGTCCATCGTTCCTCCATATAGTTTGATTTATAAATGTGTAACATACATATCTAAACACTATTTTTTATATGGATTATAGGCTGGGTTTCTTGATGTCCTTTGCCTCATTCATCATTAGAGATCTTGTTTCAAGTGTTGCCTTTAATAATGGGAATAATGGTATGTGTTTTCATTACTGTTTACCTCTTATAGTAACCTTAAATTCTATGATTAAAATTAATTTAGTTTTTATTTGATTCAAAGGCTCCGATTTGAAAGGATTTTATGTGATAATTTTAATGTAATGGAAATTTATGAGAAAAACCCACTTTTAATTGAATAATTTTTTGTGGTATATTTGGGAAAAGTGATTTCTTAACTTTTTAATTGATTTTATAAATAGATTCTGTCATTTAAACATGATAAAAATAACCTATTGTGAATGTTGATTTGAATTAGAATGAATTGATTATAACCTTGGTTTTAGTTTTAAAATGAGAAAGGGAAGTTCAAAACTAAAATCTAAGAAATTATAATTTGTGTTGATATGAAATGATTTATTTTCTATTGTTTTGTTGATTTATTTTTTGAATAACCTGTTATCCTAGGTCGATAGTGGTAACTGGGATGGGCATGCATGATTATGTTTCCATAATAATAGATTCATAATGAAAACTCTTAAAAACCAACAATGGAATGACTCTCTATGATGATATCCCATATTGGGGTCAATGTTTCCCATGATGGGTTCCACTACTGGGGATTAGTTTTTGTGTGAACACCTAAACATAGCCAAAATCATCTTTTGATGTGCAAGGGTCCTATTTCAAAAAATAATGTCCTACCATGGTTATTATATACATGGTTACTTTCTGTAATCTATGAACTTCATTATAAATGATAATTATTTTTGAACTGTTTTATTCATGGAAATTTATTTATAAGTTTTTTTGAAAGTGGTATGGTATGCGTACCTTATTTTGGATTATGAAATCATGATTTCATTTAAAATATTTGAATCAAATGGAATCCCATGATTTTGTGTAACTGATAGAAAAAATGATAAATTATAATGGTATTGATTATGGAAGACTTGTGAAGACCCGTCTGGGTTTTATATATCTGAATCTATCTTTTCCCTTATGGGGTTTTAGACATTCTTATACCCATTAAGATAAAAGGGAAATCACCTTATAAACCTAGGGGTTTTCTTGATCTTTGGGATTGTGGAGTGGTGATGGTGAATAATGGAAATGATCTCCACTTATCACATAGGATATTTTTTTGATAATTTTTAGTAGTTTATGTTGTAGATTACTTTGGGATGTTTATATATGTATTTGGGTTCTATTTTACCTATTTATTCAATTACTACCTCCCATTGGGATTGTTGATCATTTTGATGTATATCTTTTATCTAATGTTTTTTTGGAAAAATCTACCCTCCTTGATCTTGTATGAGGTCAACTATAAGTCACCAACTTATTTGGATTGGGAACACCTTTCAAGTAATTTTAGAGTCATATTGGGTATCAGGTTAACAGGGTATCAATGCTAGTTCATGGAAAATTTCAATAATAGAAATATTATGAATATTTCCATGATGTCATTATGTTTTCTGGGATTTTTTCATGGGACATATGATATTGTTGTGTTTGAGTTCCAATCCATCTCTCACTCTAAAAAGTGTTAAGAACCTTTGGGTGTTTAGTAGAAAAGTTTCTTTGAGGATCATTTTGATATAATTTATTTTTTTGCCTACCTTTAGTCTATATTTGTTTTATATCCCAATATTAAATTTCTACTCGACTAAATTAGTATTTCTGTATATTTTTCTAGTGTATCCTTTATCATATCTTCAATATTGAATGTTGATTTTGTATATAATAATTACTTTACAAAGACATTTATATTAGCATGGAGGATGATTATTGTGAACCATTATTATAAAACACTACAATGGACAAGAATCTTTCCAAGATAGTAGTATATCTTGTCTATATTCTAGGACAGGCACTATCACCTATTCTCAATCATGATCTAGTTTTGGAACCTCAAAGGGATACATCTAGGAATCTTTCTCAACCATTCTTTCTCATTATGTCACATACTTTCCCAGGATCTAATGATCCTTAAGAGGTTTAGGATTGGTTGAGTAATATAGAATTTATTTTTGAGTTCTTTAAAATCATTCATTTATATTATGTAAAGTTATGATAACTTTAATCAAAAAGTTTCTATAAGGATATGCTGGGATTATATGATGAATGAAAATAATCATGAGGGATTGGTATGTAATGAATCTCGAGTTATTTTAACCAATCAATTATACCTACAATCAATAGTATTGGATAAATCTATTCAGCTTCTCAAAATCTAACTTGTTTCCATGATTATGAGTTAGTATACAAAATTATTTCCTAAGATTTATTTGTTGTTTTTATGAGGGGGTATGTAATTAAAATCTGAATGAATGGATATTTTGATATGGGTTATTGAACAGACATATGATATAAGGTTGTCCAACTGAATCTCACATCTTCTATTTGCGTGTTGGATAAGGTGTGGATAAATGATATTATCATTGACGGTAAATAATTTCACTTCCAGTTTTTAGATTTTGACCTATAATATAGTGTATCTTTCATCATTGGGATTTTGGATCATTTTCTCGATGTGATGGTTGAAATTATGAGTTTTGTGGAGTTTTTCTATTGTCTCAAGGTTGGTACATGGAAAGATGAAACCTTATATCCAGGCCAAGATATCCATGAAATATTTGGTGTTTTTATGTTTAAGGGTGAACATAATATGAATCATAGTACAAACTATTCATAAATTGTGTGGTAAACCACTATTTCATCACATAACAATTTCCCAAGGATGGTACACGGTTTACCAAATAATGTGGATAAACCATAAAAGTTTCCCTGATCATAAAATTTTGAAATTCTTCTTCTACACTCTCATTATTTTAACCACAAAATGCCTCCCCTCTCCACCCTCTAGTTCATGAAACCCTAAGGGGACTCCTAACTTATTCTCCGAGGCTCTACTTCCCTCTTATGATTTAGATCTAGTAATTCTTTATGGTTTTTGGCTATATTTCTCATTGTATCCAATAATCTTCTCTCAATAGTCCTCATTATTTTATTTTACCTTAAGATATCCTTCTCATGTTTCCTCTCAGAACCCAGATTCTTATTTACCCATGATTTATGATGACGTTTGGTTCTTTATTATGGTTTATCATGGTTAATCTTGGATATTGGATCCTTCATATAGTGGTTTTAGGTGTCTGTTGTAGAAGCACCACAGCTTTAAGGTATGTTTCCCTCGAACTTGAGTTTAATTTAAGAATCACCAGTTTAATCCTTTTCACACCTTATGTGAATAAATGATAGTGATTTTTGATCTTTGTAAAAGTATCATGGTGTGAAAAAGTTCGATTGATTCCTTATTTTATGATAAATGGAATTGTTTGTAGAATTTTGTACACCAAGTGTTCGATAAAAAGTAAGGTTTCCTTTGGAAGTGATTTGTGGTATCTAAAGCATATTTTATCATTGTAAATATATTTTCAATATGTGAAATGATGATTTGGGTTCTATGAATGGGTTTCCAAAGTATTTTCTTTAGTTAAAAGCACTATTTATTCGGCTTTTAAAAATGGTTTGGAAACTGATGGTCATTACCATTTGGAATTTTAATGAATGTATCGTAAGAATGAAATGTGATGTGGGAGTTCAGGGGGGGGGTTTATTAATGATTTTTAAATGAAGAAGTTATTTTTCACCTATTTGAATTGTTGGTTTAGTTTCTTCAAAAATGTCACAGTTTCATAAAGAAAGCATGATGGCCTGTTTGTCACTTTTATGAAAGTGGTGACAATGTTT
The DNA here is from genome assembly GCA_963277665.1 of Viscum album. Classification (NCBI taxonomy): domain Eukaryota; kingdom Viridiplantae; phylum Streptophyta; class Magnoliopsida; order Santalales; family Viscaceae; genus Viscum; species Viscum album. The sequence continues at coordinate 544,845,376 of OY728156.1, forward strand.
ATTTTGAAAACTCTTTATGGATAATTTTCTTGATAAGTAAATATTTAATGGTTGGAAAGTCTTTATTATGTACTACATGGTGACCAATTATTTTGTGATGAATGGGAGATCCATGGTGTAGAATCCTTTGATATATATTTTTTAAAGGAAAGAGATTAATACTTTGGGTGACTCAGTTCATTCATGTTGTGTGAATTATTATTAATTTTTTTGGGATTATATGATTGGTTTAGATCAGTCGTATCACAATATTTTACATCTAGACATGAGAAACTAGCACGGTGAGTAAAGTTTCTATGAATGATTATTGCACTAGCTTAGGTAAGGCACTACTTAGTAGCCCATAGCAAGGGGATATAATGTATTTTATCACTATGGGATAGTTCCCCTCAGTCTATAAAATATAGGGGATGGTTAGTTCTGTGATGGCTTTATTGATTTCATCAAGTGTGAGATTATTTTTGGGAAGAGTAAAAAATTATTATTATGTTATAGATTTTTCATGAGCTCCTAGGTTCACCCATGCCTATTGTCACATAGTTGTATGTGGAGAATGATCATGATGAATTGTCAGTTAGATTCTCTTATGATATATTTTACTATTTCCCTAGTTGTATGATTTTTGTTCTTACATATTGAGTAGTCTGATTTTATTCCATGAATGATAAAATGTTTTCAAGTGTTTACATAAAAAGGGTTTTGAAATGTTTCACACTCTTTATATCTTATAAGTGGAATGTTACTATTTCCTTTTTAATTCAATATAATTCCTCCCTAGAAGAGAATGATTATTTAATGGGTAAAAAGGGAAAGTAACTATGATTTTCTTAAAGTGTAAATTTTTTGAAAGTCATACTTTAAAATATTGTACTTAAAACATGAAGTTGTTGTTTCTTTTATTTAAATAAAGCATATTGGGAATAAATATTTTGGGAATAACTACTGAGTTTTTAAGCTCACACATATAGTTATTTCATGTTTTTAGAATGTGGTATAGGTAGCTTATTGGCTTTGATTTCTGGGGGAAATATATGGTTTTGGTATCAGAGGGTTACCCTCTTGGTCACAAAGAGATGTTATGTTTTCATTTTTATGTCTAGGTTTCGTTTTATAGTTTTACTGTATTTCTTAACATATATAATGATGATGTCCATTTGGGTTATTTACATATGTGTTGGGATGTTATGTTTCATTAAATATTTTGTTTTATTTATTTTCATTGGGAGAAATCATTCCCTTAGTTTCTCTGTTGATGCATGACATATGTCGACCACTTTTGGGGATCCGGAATGCCCTCAAGGCTTTCCATGGATTGACTTCAGTGATCAGTTTGGGTTCTACCCAATTTGGATTGCGACCAAATGATATCATATAAGACTATTTTTATACAGGTATTAGCTTTTAAAGTTCCCAATGTAATTTTTGATGTCATGGTAGATAGAGTAGAACTATCAAAACCATAGGGTGTTTGTATGAGGAATATATAGACAAAAATTTCTATTAAATGACATGGATTTCAATGAGAAGTCAGGTTTAAATTGGTCTATTTGGTTCTTAGGTATTTTTTAATGTTTGGGATGTGAAAACAAAGTTGGGATAATGGCCAATGAGAGCTCACAGGTCCTGGAAATCCATGTTGAGCTTGAGAAATTGTATTAGAATACTCAATGAGATTGTGGTGTGATTGGAATATAGAATCTAACAATTTATTCATGTCACCCATTGACATCAGTTCCCCACTTATAAGTATCTCTGAGATTCTATTGATTAAGAAATTATTTCGGTAACTCTTGTTCTAGGATTGTGAAAAATGTATTTAGAAATGGAAATGCTGAGGTTCTTGAGTCATGGAAAATGATTTTTTTAGTTTTATTTAAAATAAATCATTATAATGTGGATTTTTAAATGATTTTTACGTAATGGGATTTTTTGAGTTCTTGATAATATTATGAATGGGACTCAAGGAATTTAAATATCGAAATTTTTGGAAGTATAGAGTTTTAAAATAAATTTTTACTTAATGGATAGTGGTCTTTTGAAAAGATTTGTGAATGTAGTAATGTATTGTGTATTGAATGTGTGAAAAAAGTATTGATTGATGTTTTGGAAAATTAAAAAGTTTTTTTTGACCTTTGGTATTTTCATGGGTGCACCAATGTATGATATTTATGGATAAGTGGGAAGATGAATTCCTGGCTTGACATTTGTTGATATGTTTCTGGGGTTTTATGGGAATGTTCATGTGTGATTCTCTACAGATACCATTTTAAATTGTGTAAATCCACCATGATTTATGTTTTATTGAAAATGTTTTAATGAGGAAAATTGAAATTTTTTGAATTACTGACAGTTTTGTGGTTCATTTCCCCATGATTTGGTAAGAGTTTATGTGGTGTTTTGATTTTGAAAACTACTTTTTATGAGTTGGTTTTGATTAAGTTCTTGGAATTCTTGATTCCCAGTGTCCACCCCAAAAAATATTTGATTGATATTCATGATTTATCTTTGGGTGATTCCACTTTAAAAGTATTTCTAGTTGATCAACCAAAATATTTGATTATTTAGTTTAGAAAGATAAATCCACTACTATTTTATGGTCAAGAAAATCCTCTCTAAGTGGAAGAGTTGAAGTGAAAAATTGAAAGTATCTTCAATATCATGGAGTTTCCCAAGCCGATAAAGGTGATTTTTTCTACCTTCAATCTTGAAGGACCAATGTGGAAGTTATAACGACCCATACATTACATACATGGTTATTACTTCAGAATTTAAGCATACTTATTACAAAAAATAACAAAACCATGATAGGACCTTATAGGTATAGTGTCTTTAGAAACTAGGAAACATAAACAACTGGTTCTTTAATCATCTACATTGTCTATCGTTTATTTCATCATATCTAGAGTCCCTTTTGGAATATCATACTTAATACCCTTTTTCCTGACCTGGGGAAAACAAAACATACAAAATGGTGAGCTCAAATGCTATTTAAGGGTAAACAAAAGAAATATCAATCATATCATATTCATTAGAACATAACATTTTGAAAATCATAACCTTCAAAAGAGATCATAATATCATAAGAATGGGATAAATCATAGTAGTGAAATGTAATCCCAATAATCATAACATAAAACATGAAACTTTGTGTCATACACACATAATCATAGAAAATCATTTCATATTAGTCAAGGATCTTTTCCAAGACCATCATAGAAGACAAATTCCATTACTGAACGGAGTTCACTCCACGTTCCAGTCCTGTATCACTGAAAAGGATTAACATGCCGTTCCAGCCATGTCTATATCATGAGATATAAATCATTACCCAATGCATTGGAGGGATATATAGGTCCCACACATCTTATAATGAATCCATTTTTATGTGTGACACAAAATCATAAATCATATATCATAGCATGAACCATGTAATAAAAATGGGATTCTTAAACATCATTCCATCATGACATAAACCATATAAGATAAAAGGACATAATACCATCATAACATAATCAAATCAATGTAAAAATAGGGATTTAAATATAACCATATATTATATTAGATGGAAAATAATTTTGATAAAACAATTGAATGCCATTCTTGAGGAAAATATCCTTTCTACTTCAAAAACATTTTTCCTTTCTTAATATGTCATACAATTTTAAACTAAATGAAGTTAATTAAAAATAAAACTTCAAAACTTGTAAAGTAAGCCTCATGGAAATAATATCCTATGAAACCATAAAAATCCATTCATGCTGTATATATTAAAGAAAACAATCTTTTCAAACTTTTTCCCGAAAAGTCAAAAAGTACCTTGTACTAAAAATGACAAAAGATTCCTTTCATATCTGTTACTAAAAAATCACCAATGGGTAAAATTGGATTTAAACAATTGTAGGGGGATAGAAATAATATTACATATTTAGGATAAATGTAAGTGGATGATAAATATTCCCCAGTAAATTCAGAAGTATAAACAATCTTGGATAAAAATGAGATTGTGAGATCTTCCCTTACCTTAGGTCTTATTTGCTTTGTACATATCTGAACGTCCTCTTCTTCAACACGCCTCTTTGAAACCTCTCCTTAGGGCACTAAAATTGGCCTTTGAAAAATATCTGGACCTCTAGTATGTATCTAGGGATGTTTAGAAGGGAAATGGGCAGGGGTTGGCTGAGCTTTAAGGGTCAAAATTCTGTAAGGAGGAGAGGGAGGCAGTGCCCTTTTATAAGGGAGGAGAGGGGCACCATTGGAAGCCTCAAAAATATTAATTTAATATAAATTCAAACCCCGCATAAAAACATCCAAAATTACACAAATTATAAGATTATATGAGAAAGGGTTGTAATCTCATCAACCAATAAAATTTAGACATGTTGGGAATTTATTTGAAACATTATCAACATGATTTATCCTTATTTAATCTATAGAATTTTATTTGGGGTAATAAGATTCTAAATTTCAAATTGTTATAAATAATTACTTATGTGTTTTGAATTTTCCATAATTTTATAAATTATGAAATTTTAGACCATATAAATTTGAATTTATAATTTTTAAATTTTTTTTGTGATTTCTATATTTTGTTATTTTTATAAAATAACAATAGTGGCCATTTTGACACTATTCATTTATTTGAATTTAAATAAAATAAACACAGAAAATATATCGAAATAAAAGCTTTAATAGATTCATAACATGTTATATTTATATATAAAATTAGTGGAGCACATTAAATAGTCATATAATATTTATTTTAATATTTTTAAAACCATTTATTTGATATTTCAATCAATAAAATAATTTCAACATCAATATTGTGTCACCTTAAATTATAATTATTTAATACCTAAAAATTTTAAATAAGTTCACATGATCTAGATAATATTATTAGCTTTCTAGATACTATTCATGTTCAAAGTTTCATGTTGTTTATCACTAAATTAAAATTATTATACGTATAAGATTTAAGAGAGTGACATGTTGTCACTTGCTTTAGTTTTAATAATAAATACATACTTTTCATTGTCAAAGGACCACTAAATGAATCTATTCCGGCCCTTAGGTGATATGGGTTGACTTTTATTCCTCCAATAGAATTTTGGCAAGTGTTAATGTAATTTTACAATCTTATATTTACCTTTAATTACCCTATTTACCTTTAACTGCAGTAAATAATAATTACTATAGTTACTATTAATAATATATAAAAACTATAAGAGTAACCTATTAACATAATTTTGACCAACTAAATTCAAATATGGAATCCATTTTTCAAAATTAAAAATATAGAAGATGCAGAAATTAATTTAAAATTAATCTCATCGTTAAGAAAAATGGTTTTAAAAGTTAAAACATTGCCAAAGATTGAAATGTTTTTACGTATGAATTCAATTTATAATTAATGGTAATGACATACATTATATTAAATGGAAAAAATAAATTCTATTTAATCTTTAAAACAATTAAATATTATAATTTAACCATATAAATTATTCCAATGGAAAATGTTATTTTTTATTAAAATATAGCGTGTTTTTACCATTCATCACAATATGAAAGTTATCATAATAATATGAAAAATATATCCAAAGTAAATTTTTGTATCCTACTTCCAAAAAATGAATTTTATTTTTTCAAATTGAACTTATAAAAATGTCAAAAACAAGATTTAAAGTGGGTGCACCATCAAAAGGCGACAAAACTTCCATTTTTTAAAAATACTTATTTTACCCAAAAAATAATTTTGTTCTCATACCATGTTCTAGAAAATGTGTAAGATGAATAATAATGTTATAAAATTAAAAATTTAGTTAATACTATTCATAATGGCTTGCCCATAATAATATTATAAAAATATATTGATGTTTCGTGAAACTCGGTATTGCATACTACACATGATATCGAGGAAGGTCGCAATTGCGTGTAACGAAAGCCAAAATAGTGTTGTGTGTAGTGAAAGATTACTTTGGTGTTGTGTATAATATAATACATAAAAACAAAATATTTCTCATAAAATCTCAGGGTGTTACATTCTACCCCCCTTAAAATGAGTTTCACCCTCGAAATTCATCACTTCGTAACAAATAGATGAGGTTACCTCTCCCTCATCATATCCTAAAGCTCCCATGTAGCTTCTTCTAGTTGGGGGTTCCTCCATAAAACATTCACCAAGCAAGTGGTCTTGTTCCATAGAAGTTTTTCGCTACCATCCAAAATCTCTATCGGATGTTCTTCATAAGAAAGATCTTGCTCCAGTGGTACAACTTTTGAGCTTAGTACATGTGAAGGATCGGGTATGTACTTTCTCAAGAGAGATACATGGAACTCATCGTGAACATGAGAGAGATTTGGTGGAAGCTCCAAATGGTAAGATATCTTCCAAACACGATCTAGTATTTTTAAATGACCGATATACCTAGGGATCAGCTTTCCCTTCTTTCCAAATCTCATTACTCTCTTCCAAGGAGATATTCGTAAGAACACTTTATCACCCACTTCAAACTCTAGGTCTTTTCTTTGGTTTTCGGAATAACATTTTTGTCGACTCTGAGCCACTCTTATGTTTTTCTGAATAGATCTGACCTTTTATTCCATATCATCAAGAAGAGCATATTCTAATAGCTTTCTTTCCCCAAAATCATCCTAGCATGTTGGAGTCCTGCATTTCTGTGTAAAGAGAGCTTCATAAGGAGCCATCTGAATACTAGAGTGAAAGCTATTATTATAAGAAAATTCCACCAAAGGTAGGTGTAAATCCAAACCACCTTTGAAATCCATAGGGCAAGATCTTAACATATCATCTAGAGATTGAATTGTTCTCTCAGACTGACCGTCTGTATGAGGATGATAAGAAGTGCTGAAACCCAACTCGGTATCCAATGTATGTTGAAGACTTCTCCAGAACTTCGAGGTAAACCTCGGATCCCGATAAGATATAATGGAAAGTGGTACTCCATGAAATCTTACCACTTCCTTTACATATATCCTGGCAATCTGATCTAGAGAGAAATCTTCTCTAATAACAATGAAGTGTGTCGACTTCGTAAGACGATCAACTATGAACCAGATAGCATTATTTCCTTAAGATGTTTAGGGTGTCTGGTGACTGAGTCTATAGTGATGTTTTCCCATTTCCATTCAGGTATGGGTAATGGTTGTAACATCTCCTTAGACTACTGTCTCTCAGCTTTAACATGATGACAAACCAAGCATCAAGAGACATATTCAGAAACATCATCTTTCATGCCATCCCACCAGAAGTACTCTTTCAGGTCCCTATACATCTTCATGCTTCCAGGATGAATAGAGAATGAAGAACTATGAGCCTCATCCAGCAGCTCCTTCTTTACTTCTGGGATGGGAGGAACAAAAACCCAATTCCTAAACCTTATTATCCCATCACAATCAAGGTTGAATTCAGGAACATTTCTCACCATTTTATATGACTCTAAATCTTTTTTTTTGTGCCACTTTAATCATTCAATGTATAGATGGTTGAAAATTCATTTGAAAAAGATAAGATTTTTTCCCTTCCAATATAATTCCAAGATCCATCCTTTGTAAATCCATTAATATTGGATCTTCTGTGATCCTTATCATGAATAAGATAGCATGGTCTTGTCGACTTCATGCATCTTCAACCTTGTTTGCTTGCCCAGGGTGATAATTAATTGAGTAGTAGTAGTCCGTAATCAACTCCAACCATCTTCTTTGGCACATATTCAGCTCCTTTTTGTGAAAATATACTTTAAAAGTTTATGATCAGTATAAATATCACACCTTTCACCATAAAGATAATGCCTCCATATTTTTAATGCAAAAATTATCGCAACTAACTCAAAATCATGAGTTGGGTAATTTTGCTCATGGATTTTCAACTATCATGAGGCATAAGCTATCACCATATCATTTTGCATAAGAAAACACCCTAGTCCCTTCTTGGATGCATCATTATAGATCACAAGCCTTTATCCACTACACGGAAGTGTGACAACAGGTGCACTGGATAACCTTCGTTTTAACTCTTTGAAATTCTATTCACACTCCTCCATCCAAACAAACATAACTCCTTTTCGAGTCAACCTGGTGAGTGGATTAGATAACCTTGAAAAATATATCACAAAACGTCGATAATATCCACCCAGACCAAGAAAAATTCGGATCTCAGTTATTGTTGTTGGTCTCGACCATCTTTCGATAACCTCTGTTTTTGCTGGATCCATATATATCCCCTCTTTTGAGATTATGTGACCCAAAAAATGAATCTTTTTGAAGACAAAATTCAAACTTGTAAAATTTGGAATAAAGCTTCTCCTTTCTTAGGGTCTTTAATACAATTCTCAAGTGATCTTCATGTTCCTCATTTCTCTTTGAATAGACAAGAATATATTCTTTAAAGACTATCATAAACTGATCAATATAGTCTCTAGAGAATCTTCATTAAATCCATGACGATAATAAGAGAATTAGTAAGACCAAATGGCATCACTATAAATTCATAGTGTGCATACCTTGTACGTAAATCTGTCTTTGATATATCCTTATTTTGACCCTTAATTGATGATACACTGAATGATTATCAATATTAGAAAATTATTGATCTCCGCATAGTTGGTCAAATAATTCATCAATATGTGGGAGAGGATATTTTTTCTTGATAGTGATCTTGTTAAGTTCTTGATAATCAATGGAAAGACTCATTGATCCATCTTTCTTCTTAACATAGAGAATAGGTGATCCCTAAGGTGATACACTAGTGCGTATGAATCCTTTATCAAGATTTTCTTGGAGTTTCTTCTTCAATTCTTACAACTCAATTGGGGCCACTATATAAGATGTCGTTGAAATAGGTAAAGCACCTGGTACGAGTTCTATTGAAAACTCAACTTCCCGATTTGGTGGAAGACCCAGAAATTCCTCTGGAAAGACATAATAAAACTCCCGTACAATGGGAATATTCTTAATCGTGAGTTTACCACCAACCATTTGTGATAAATATCCTTCATTTTTTGGAATCAAGACCCATAAGATAGAAGAAATTTCAACTGGATGGTTATGTTCATCCTCGCATCGATAGACGATCATATATTGTTCTAGAATATGAAATGTGACTTCCCTTCTTTGGAAATTGATATGTTATCCATATAAAGAAATACAATCCATGCCAATAATCACATCAAATTCCACTATAGGAAGGATCACAAGATTTACAGGAAGAACTTTCCCACAAACATCAATTGGAGAAGAATTGTAAACTTTTGATGCGACCGTTGTGCCATTAGGAGTTGTCACAGCTAACTGAACATCTAATTTTTGAGGTAATACGGAGATACCCTTAGAAAATTCTTCAAAAATTAAAGAGTTGGTGGATCCAGAATCAAATAAAACATTTTCTACATTAGAGTCGATGGTTAGTGTACCTTTCACCACTTCATTATCATACTCCACATTGCCGATAGAAATTGAATGTGACTTTCCTTTGTCTTTAGCCTTATGATTTTGATAGTGTCGATCGTCATCAACATCCCTTGGATTAGGTAATTGATTAGCATAATGCCCTATTTCCTTGCACTTGAAACATTGAAGTGTAGGAGGTGCATTCTGTGTATCCCTTTCTTTGTTCGCATCATTAGACATCTTCTTCCAATTATGTTGACATTAAACTGCCCGATGACCTTCTTTTCCACACTTAAAAAATTTACTTGTCCCTTTAAGACAATTACCTCCTTGTTTCTTTCCACACTCTGAGCATAATGGAAAACTCATCTTCTATTCAGTGTGGTCTTTATATTTTTCTTTGAATTCCATTTTCCTCTTCTTATCAAACCCATATGATTTATGGGTTACTCCAATCTTCTTATCAACCTTGAGAGCATATCGAACAATTTCCTCATATCTATTGAAGTCCCATATGGATAACAACCTTCGAAGAATTGGTTTTAAGCCACTAAAGAATTGATCGATCTTACTCTCAGGTTAGATAAAACCCCAGAAGCGTACCTTGTAAGTCTTGTAAAATTTGCTTCGTAGGTACCAACAGATTCATCATACGTTTTCTTTAGTTCAATAAACTCCTTCTCAATCTTTTTTAGAAGAATATGAGGGAAGTACTTATTGTAAAATATGGTCTTCAACTTGTCCCATTCCATGGACTCAATTTCAACTCATTTCCTAGTATTCTTGATAATATTCCACCATTGATCAACATCACCTTCCAAATGATACACTGATAAGATAACTTTATCATGTACAGAACATTGTAGAACTGAAAATATCATTTCAATGGTACTGATCCATTGTTCAAACAATAATGGATCAGAAGACCCACTGAATGAAGGTGGACACAGCCTCATGAAGGATTCTACAGAATGTTTCTCCTTCCTTTGCTCGTTTGGAAGTCCTGCATTATTCATAGCTTGAGAAATTTGTGTGAGCGTGGCTAAAAGATTTTTCATTCTAGATCCCATAACATTTGTTTGCTTAGGGGGACAATCATTATATTGCCCATCACATTCAGCATTAACACAGTTTCTTCGGGTTCCAGCCATTGACTAAAACCAAGAAGAATAGTGTGAGAAACACGAATCATAACAGGAAAACCATATAATCAAGAATAAAATTTCACACTTTAGGTCATACCATAGGTTCTTAATTTCCATTTCTAGAACACTAATATTGTTTTCTAGGTTTATACATATCCTTAGAGTTCTTACTAAGTCTTTCACATCCTAGTTTCCAAATGTTGACTATACCTTTCCTCTGATACCAACTATAACGACACATAGTTTACAAACATGGTTATTACATTATTATTGAATAATACTTGTTAAAAAATATAACAAACCCATGATAGGACCATATAGGTATAGTGTTTTTAGAACCTAGGAAACATAAACAAATAGTTCATAAATCATCTACATTGTCCCCTGTTTATTTTATCATATCTAGAGTCCCTTTTGGAATATCCTACTTAATACCCAACTTCATGACCAGGGGAAAAGAAAATGTACAAAAGGGTGAGCTCAAATGCTCAGTAAGGGTATAAAAAAAATATAAATCATATCATATTCATAAAAACATAACATTTTGAAAATCTTAACCTAAAAAAGAGATCATAATATCATAACATGGGATAAATCATAGTAGTGAAATGTAATCTCAATAATCATAACATAAAACATGAAACTTTGTCGTATACACACATAATAATAGAAAATCATTTCATATTAGTCAAGGATCTTTTCGAAGACCATAATAGCAGACAAAGTCCATTACTAAACCGAGTTCACTCCTCATTCCAGTCTTGATTCGCTGAACCGGATTAACTTTCCGTTCCAGCCATGTCTATCTCAGGAGATATAAATCTTTACCCAATGCATTGAAGGGAGATATAGGTCCCACCAATCATATAATGAAACCATTATTATGTGTTCCACAAAATCATAGATCATATATCATTGCAAGACCCATGTAATAAAAATGGGATTCTAAAACATCATGCCATCATAACATAAAACATATAAGACAAATGAACATAATTCCATCATAACATAATCAAATCAATGTAAAAAGAGGGATATAAACAGAACCCTATAGTATCTTAGATTTAAAATAATTTTGATAAAACACTTGCAGTCCATTGTTATGGAAAATATCCATTCTACTTCAAAAACATTTTTTTCCTTTCTTAATATGTCATTGAGTTTTAAAATAAAAGAATTTAATAAAAAATAAAACTTGAATACTTGTAAAGGAAGATTAATGGAAATAATGTTCTATTAAATCATAAAAATGAATTCATGCCGTATAATTTAATGAAAATATTCTTCTTGTACTTTTTCCGGATAAGTCAAAAAGTACCTCGTACTAAAAATGACAAAAGATTTCTTTCATATCTGTTACTAGTAAACTCACCAATGGGTAAAATTGAATTTAAAAAATTGTAGGAGGATAGAAATAATATTACATATTGAGGAAACATGGATGTGGATGATAAATATTCCCCAGTAAATTCATATGTATAAACAATCTTGTATAAAAATTAGATTGTGAGATCTTCCCTTACATTAGGTCCAATTTTCTTTGTACGTATCTGAACCTCCTCTTCTTCAACACACCTCTTTGAAACCACATCTAGGGAACTAAAATTTGTATTTGAAGAAGACCATGACCACTAGTATGTTTCTAGGGAAGTTGAGATGGGTAATGGGTTGGGGTTGGCTGAGCATTAAGGCTCAAAATTGTGTGAGGATAGGGAGGAGGTGCCCTTTTATAAGGGAGGAGAGGGGAACCTTTGGAAACCTCAAAAATATTAATTAAATATAAATTCAAACCCCACATAGAAACCACCAAAATTACTCAAATATAAATATAGGATGAGATAGGGTTGTAATCTCATCAACCAATAAAATTTAGACATGTTGTGAATTTATTTTAAACATTATCAACTTGATTTATCCTTATTTAATCTATTTAATATTATTTGTGGTAATAAGATTCTAAATTTTAATTTATTATAAATAATTACTTATGTGTTGTGAATTTTCCATAATTAGGTAATTTATGAAATTTTAGACCATATAAATTTTAATTTATAATTTTTAAATATTTGTGTGATTTTAATATTATGTTATTTTTATAAAATAACAATAGTGTCAATTTTGACACTATTAATTTATTTGAATTTAAATAAAATCCAAAAAGTATATATGTTCGAACTAAAAGCTTTAAAAGATTTATAATATGTCATATTTATCGAGAAAATTATGGGATAACATTAAAATGTTCATATAATTTTTATTTTAATATTTTTAAAACCATTTATTTGATATTTTAATCAATAAAAAAACTTCAACATCACTATTGTGTCACCATTTATGATAATTATTTAATCCCTAAAAATTATAAATAAATTTACATGATGTAGATAATTATATTATCTTTCTGGATACTAATCATGTTCGATGTTTCATTATGTTTATCAATAAATTAAAATTATTATACTTATATGATTTAAGAGAGTGACATGTTGCAACTTTCTTTAATTTTAATAATAATTACATCGTTTGCATGGTCAATGGTCCATGAAATGAATCTATTACGACCCTTAGGTGATATGGGTCGACTTTTATTCTTCCAGTAGAATTTTGGCAAATGTTAGGGTAATTTTACAATCTTATTTTTATCCTTAATTACATCATTTATATTTAACTACAACCAAAAAACTTACAATAGTTACTATTTATAATATATAAAAACAGTAAGAGTAACCTACTAACATAATTTGGACCAAATGAGTTCAAATATGGAATCCATTTTTCCAAATTCAAAACATAGAATATGTGGTAATTAATTTAAAATTAATCTCTTCACTAAGAAAATGGGTTTTAAAAGTTAAAACATTGCCAAAGATTAAAATGTTTTTACCTATGAATTCAATGTAAAATTAATTGTAATGACACACGTCATATTAAGTGGTAAAAATATATTCTATTTATACTTTAAAACCATTAAATATTATAATTTAACCATATAAATTATTTTGATATAAAAAGTTGTTTTTAATTAAAATATAGCGTGTTTTTACTATTCATCACAATATGAATGTTATCAGAATAATATGAACAATTTATCCAAAGTAAATTATTATATCCTGATTCCAAAAAAAAGATTTTTATTTTGTCAAATTGAACTTATAAACATGTCAAAAACTATATTTAATGTGGGTGCGCCATCAAAATGCGACAAAATTTCATTTTTTTTAAAATACTTATTTTACCCGACAAATTTATTTTGTTCGCATACCATGTTATAGAAAATGTGTAAGACGAATAATAATGTTATAAAATTAAAAATTTTGTTAATAATATTCATAAAGACTAGTCCATAATAATATAATAACAATATATCAATGTTTTGTGAAACTCGATTATCGAGGAAGGTCGCAATTGCATGTAATGCAAGACAAGAAAATGTTGTGTGTAGTGAATGATTCCATTGGTGTTTCGTATAACATAATACATAAAAGTAAAATATTTCTCATAAAATCTCTGGGTGTTACAGAAGTGGTGGATGTTGGTCTCCCAGAAGAATTGTCTATAAGATATTACTTCGGTGTTCTTTATGGATTCATTCATCTATCAGTATTTTGTTGAAATAGTAAAGGTATGAAAGGAGATGTATATATTATATTTAAATAAAGGTGATTTATCAATTTTATATTACTCCCATATTTTTTTAATATTTTTCCCTAACTATAGAGTGGGATAAAAAAATTCCTTAAAGGCTCAATATTTGGAGTATGGTATTCATGTTGATGTACATTCGATCGTTTCCGAGTTTGATTTAACATAAATTTTTGATGTGGTAAGTAAATGTTTTATTATTGAAGATATTCTAGATAAGGTTACGGTGGAAGATATTCATTATCCAATATCTTTCAGTTGTTAAGGGAATTATATTAAGGTGTTGGATAATTTTCCTGAGGCCATTGGTTCTGGTTGCAGAATTAAAAGACCTCATGATCCTTATTCATATTTCTTCTATGTGAGGGATCATTGGGTTTCACTAATGTGTTAATAAATATCATATGAAGTTTTCATGTTAGAAAAATATAAGGACCTATCATGCTTTTCGATTCCTTGGTCACTTTAACAGTTTTTTTGGGGTGTTTCCATGGGGCAATGTGGGTTTAGTTTATAGGGGTAGTGTGCTTTGGGGTCGTTTTAAAGTAACTTTGTATTGTGGTTTTTCATTCTATTATAGTATTTGTACCTAGTGGGTCTCTCTATTTCATTGGATGTGAAGATTTTTTTTGGATCTCCAATGAAATTATTTTCAAATTGAATCATGTTTTTCTTTTGTAAGTTCGAAATTCTTTCCCTAATGAGTGGAGTTTCAATATTTTATGTGTCTCATTTAATTTTTTTCTTTTAAAGTGTAAAGGGTTGATTTTAATCTTATTAATCCCATGTTACAATGTAAATAATGAGTTTCGAATGGGACTTTCTTCTCTCGACTATGAGCTAGTAGACACTTCGAACATCCGGGACCTATCCATACGCCCTGGAGTGAAGATGGAAGATAGTTTAGAATCCCAAGGGTGTGAGGGACCTTTTTATGAATTTTTTCTTCAGTGTAAAAATGGATACATTTTGAGGTTCCCCTTTGTATCTATTTTTTTGATGCCTTTTTGTGGGGGTATTTTTATTAGTATAGTGGTGGGTGGATTTTCAAATTTTTATCATGCCTAGATTCCAGTGCTTGATGGTTTATAATTGTTGGGAGACCCATGGTGGGGTATCATTTAGAAATGTCATTAAATTCTTCAATATTAGTTATTTTCTAGTGGTGTGGACATTGTTCCATCCTCCGATGATGATGGTTTGGGTTTGGATTCTTTTTGTTTGGGATATTGGTGTATGTTATCTTTGGATGTGGTTGGGATGTTCCTTTTTTAGATGTGGGATCTTGCTATTGTGGAAATCCTTAGTATTTGACTCATCAACTAGAATATGTCTTGTGTTTATGGGGGAGGAAACCCTAATATTGTGGAGAATTAATACACCCAAATATTTAGTTTTTACCTATGATTTTCATTACATATTGGCCTTTGATTTTTGGATAATGTTCTTGGTGTGATGGTTCTGAATTTATTTTCGAGGTATCTTTCACTTGGTGCATGGTTGGCGCACTATTAAAGGGAACATTGCATCCTTTCCCAGGAAACTAGGTGATATTTTCTCTATTTCATGTTAAGGGTGAATGTTTGTTGCATGATTACTAAATACCTTCTTAAATAATGTATTAATCTACGGTCTCGTGCCAAAACCATACCATAGGTTTAGCTCACGATTTACCCAACAGTGTGGAAAATCCCGGTGAGCATCCCATATATTAAAAATTTTAAATTAATGTTCTACTCTTATGGTATTTTAAAATCAAAACACCTCCCCTCTTCTCCCTCTATTTAATTAAACCCTGAAGTTCTTATTACCTTTTTTTATAGTACTCAACTCATAACCCATGGTGTAGATCTACTGATTCTTTAGGTTTTTTTGTGAGATTTTTAAATGTAATCCTCCCATCTCCCACTTCCTCTTTATTTTATTTTCTCTTGAGTTTTTCTTATCATATGGTCTCTTGGACATAAGGTTTATTATTCCCATTGAATTATGTTGGGGTTTTTTATTGATTAAGTTTTTTATAAGTAGTTATTCGATTGTGGATCCTTCGTATGGTAGTTTTGGGTTTGTGTTGTCAAAGCATTGTGGAATTGAGGTAGGTTTACCTTGAACAACCCATTTTAATTTATAAATCATTTTTTTCTTAGATTCCACAACATAATTTTATATATATTTGTTTTTTCTGATATTTTAAATATTTAAATAGTGTGTAATTTTGTGTTTTCATCATTTTTCTGTGATTAATGGAATTGTTTTGTTGAATGTTTCACCCGTAATGTTTGATGAAATTCCTGGTTCGATTCTATAAGTTATTTTTTATCTAAAGAATATTTTTGTTTTTTTGAATATTGTTGATATGTGAACCAATAATTTGGGTTCCTTGAATGGGTTTTCCAAGTCATTATAGATTTAAACAAAGTGTGTATTTGTATATTAAAAATGGTTTTGCATGTGATTGTGGTTAATAGCCCATTTGGCATTTTGTGTAAAATTATTTTTTCTTGAAATGTGATTGTTTAATTCATATGGGATATTATAAAAGATATTGAAATGAAAATGGTCTATATTTATCATTTTGGAAAGGTTTTATTGGTTCTTTAAAAAAGTGATATTTTCATAATGAATTCATGATTGCCCGTCTGGAACATTTGTGAATGTGGTGAAAATTTTTATTTTGAGAACTCTCCTTAAAGAATTATCATGGTGAATTTATGTTTATTGGGTGGGACATAGACATTGTGGACTCCTCATGACCAATTTATTTTTCCTTGATGGGTTTTCCTCGATGTAGAATTCTTGGATATATTTATTTTAATGGAAAGAGATTGATCGTTAGGGTGACTCGAGTGATTATTATTATATGAATTATTATTATATATCTGAATGTGATTGGATGATGGGTTGGAATTGGTTGGATCACTCAATTTAACATCTTGAAATGGGAACCTGGATTATTGAGTTCATTTTATGAGTATGATTGTTGCACTAGCCTAGGTTATGCACTGGGCAGTATCCCATTGCAAGGGGATATATTAAGTTTTATTTTTATGGGTTATTTACCCTCAGTATGTATTATATAGGGGATGGTTATGTATATTAGGGAGTTATTGATTTCATTAAGTGAGTAATTATTTCAAGGATAAGTCAACATGTATAAGATTGTTTTGGATTATTGAAAAGATCCCAGTTTTACCCTTGTATATCAGCACTTAATGTTCTTTGGTGAATTATTGTGATGTGTTGTTGGTCAGATTCTATTTTAAGACATTTTACCATATCCCTTATTGAATTATTGTCATGATTACTTAGTGAGAAGTGTGGATTTATTCCATGAGTGATAAAATGTTCTCATGTGTTTACAGAAAAAGGTTTTCGAAATGTTTTACTATCATTCACTTTTTTAAAGGGAATGTTAACTTTTCCATTTAAAATGAATATGGTTCCTCTATAGAAAAGAGTGTGTTTTTAAATGGTACAATGGTAATTTTACCATGATTGATTTAATGAGATTTTTAAAATATTACTTTCAAATATTGTATCTCAATCCTGAAGTTGATGTTTATTTTATTTAAAATAATTTCATTGTGTAAAGATTTGTTTGGGTATGCCTACTAAGGATTAGTAAATAGGCCTATATTTCGTTATTTATTTATTTTATGGTGAAGTTCATAGATATATTTCAATATATGTTGGAGTTGGTTGGTTTTGGTATTGGAGTGTAACCCTTGGGTTAACACGGAGATGTTGTGTTGTCAAATTTTAGTTTGGGTTTGGTTGTATAGTTTTTTTCTCAGCATATGTACATATTATGTGCATTTTTTTATTTATAAATATGTTGGGATGTTTTGAATATTTATGATGTTTAAATAATTTATTTTCATTTGGGGAAATTATTCTCTGGGTTTTTCTATTGATACCCAGTACTAGTTTCTATTCCATCGGGATCTAGAACGCCCTTCAGGCATTTCCACATATCCATTCTGGTAATCAATTCTGGGTTAATTTAGGATGGTTCATGAAAATTAATTCATTAGGGGAGTTTCTATTTTTTACCGATGTATGATCTATGAGTGACATAAAATGAATGAAGAAATGTGATGAGTCTCATGTTGTTTTTAGATAGAAAGTATCTCTTAAACCTCTTATAGTTTCTGGGAGAGTCCCGTTAAATTTATTTTACCGAGCCATGTATAGGAATTATTGATCTATTTGTACTAAGAGGTCAATGAACTATATTTCCTATAGTAACTTGAAAAACATATAAAGGCCCAACCATTTCTTTTCTTCTTCATGTGGTGCCTTAGGATCATCATATTCAAAGAGTATTGATATGTAATAAGATGGTTCAAGATCTAAGGGCTTCCAGCCATAGGAATCGATAGAAAAACTATTCACAATGTTGAAGTGTCTCTAGGGTAATATGATATAGATCTAGTGATTGTGAGGGGTACCATCACTATTTCTTACTATTTTCTGACTTAATTTTTATACATGTTAATATCACTCCTTAATATCAACTTCTATTGTGTATATTCTAAATCCTATAATAGAGATTTTGTTTTATGTGATGGAAATTACCACACCCCTTAGAATAAAGGGATTGAAGGGAATCTATTGTCGTTCATTTTCTCTCTATCTAGGAAAATGAGCATGCCTAGAATTGTTTATTTATCAACATTAAACTCCTTTACTGCATCATCGAGATGGATTTTATGATTTCCAATAAGGAAATATTTAACTATTATCATTAACTGGACTTTTTTACTGAACCTAATGGGGTGTGTCATATCTTCAGTGGAGGATAAAAATAGAGGTCGAGTAGATCTTCATCATCATTTTCAGAGATACATAGGGAAATATTTTTTATGACATGGGGAAGGAATATTTTATTGATGTTCTCCAATATGTTTTCATCAAGCTTCCCAACATTATTGATTATAAATTATATTGTTTTTCACCTGTAAGAGTGGTAGAGTTTTTAAATAATTTCTTAAATGTTACTCATTTAATAAATATTCTTTCTTACCATATTCCCCTATAATATTAAAAATAGTTAAAGACTTGGTCAGATGAATTATTTGGAAAAGGATTTATATTCATGGGTGTTTCCCCTTGGGCAGAACCGTTTCACATTGTGAAGAAATATGACAAAAAACATTTACTCTACATTTGTTTCTAAAAACTCAACCAAGGTACAGTTTCGAACAAGTATATATTACCATGAATTGATGATATTTTTAACGAATTGAATTGGAAAATGTGATTCTCAAACACTATCCTCCAATATTGTCATCACATGTTGAGAATAAAAGAATCTAACATTCAAAAACTTCATTTATGTGTAGTTAGGTACATTATGAGTACATTGTCATGTCATTTGGTCTAAAAAATTCTTATTTAGCCTTTATGGATTTAATGAATAACATTTTCAATTAGTATATCAAATAGCTGGTAGTAGTCTTTGTGGGTGGAATCTTGGTTTACTCTGAGACTTACAAGGATCATGTGAATCAATTGAGATCTATAATAGAAATATTGATAAATCCTATACATTACATCAATCTTTCAAAATTTCATTTATATATTTAAGAATTTGAATTCCTAAGACAGGTGGTGTCGGATCAGGGAATCATAGTCAATCCTAAGAAGGTGAAGGTTGTCAGAACATGGGATAAAACTGACAATGGATTCATGATACAAATACTCATAATCATGGTTGGGTATTAACACATGTTTTTTAAAATTTACCAAAGAAAGCTTCATCAATGAACATTATCACTCATTGGGGAGTTAATTTCATGTGGAATGAATAATTTCAATGTTCAATTTTGATAATAAACATATTTTGGCTTCTACACTAGTGTTGTCTCTTCCAGATGATATCCAAGGCTAAGTGGTCTTTTAAGATGCATTAGTTTTGTGATTGGGATTTGTTATTATGCAAGGTGACCACATAGCAACTTATAAATCTGAAAAGCTTAGTCCACATGATTAGACCCATGATCTCGAACTCACAGATGTTATGTATAATCATAAGAGTAAGTTTCATTACATTTTTTGTTAAAGGTTTACCATTTATTCCAACCAACAAATCGTTCGTTATATATTCTCTCAAAAAAAGTATCCTTCGCTAAAGGATTTTGGGAACATACATATAGTATTTTGAATTCAACCTTTCTTACACCCTAGGGAATAAAAATGTAAAAATTGATTATTTTATTTCGAAAATTATTACATATGCCCTTGAAGAATCATCAAAAGGGTTTGACGTGATGTATCATTTTGTATGGTTCTATTGAGGATTCATGGAAGAAGAGGCCAAGATTGTATTCATAAGGGTTTCTTTAAACTCTTTTATTCTCAATATTTCTATTCAATAATATAATCTTGATGATGATGTCCATATCATTAGGAAGTCTTATTATGGAGGGGATACCATCATCAAATTTACATTCCCTCAAAGGGAATACTTTGTCTTAAAAAATATTTTCTTGTGCCTTTATCGGTAATGAAGGAAGTAACGGGGGAATGTCAAAATTCCTAGTGGGAGGTGCACCCTAGAACCATGATGATGTGTTATAATATGTTGTAATGAATCTGGTGGATAGGTATGATATGAGGAATCTGTGACGTCATTTCACATTATTATACATATAATTATGTTAAATAAGAGAACCAGATGCCAATGATATTTCATTAAACACTTCATGTTCCTACTCATAAGAGGGAAAATATTTCTATGGTATTTTTTTCCATGTACCTCAAAAAAATAATGTGATGTGGAATTTTATCAATCAGATAAAGATCATCCCCATTCATGATGAATCCAAATTTGAGGACATTAGATGTATTTATGTTTACAATATTTCCATATTTCTTAGAATTACTTCTTCTATAGTCTCGGATATAGATCATACTTTTACTTCGATCTTCTTTATAGGCCTCTTGGTGTCACTCGAATCTTAGATACGTTTAAGCATGAAATTTCTACCACATACATATAACATAATATAATTATCTATAAATATTATTGAAAACATTAATTGTTCCTACATCCTATGTTTTAGAGGAGCATGAGATCTCTATATGGGGTTGGTGGAAATTTTATTTATTAAAAATTACCATTCAGTTATTCAGATTGATCCTTTTGTGGACCTGAATTGTCAGCCTTGTAAATATATATAGTTTTCTTCATATATTGGGGATAGTTATTTGGCTTTACATATTCTATTCAATGAAACTAATGTGAATATGTAGTTTATTCATTAGATAATGGTTACGAAACCATGAAAAAAATATTCTCATGTTGAACATTGTTTTTTGACCATTAAAAATTTTAGTTGTGGTAAATGTGTATTTATTTCCACCCCATTTGGGTCATCAAACACTTTATAAATAGTGAAATCTTGCACCACAATTTGTGGGACCATCATAGGTTGTTGAGTTGGAAGAGAAGGTGTCTTAAAATTTATAACTCTCATCATAGTTTATATTAATACATTTTATTTTCCATGTATCACAACTTCATAAGTATCATTCTGACCTATAACATGTTTTATAATGGGAGGATCTTGATATTAAGCTTGATTTATCTATGAATTGGCATCCAGTCAAGATTTTTGATTCTATGTTATAGGTACTTTTTTGGAGGATGGACCCTTTGGTTCATATTCTATTATAGAATTTTTATGATTCACATTATATATGGTAGTGTGAGGTAATGATGAGAGAGTATTGACATCATCACTTTGATATGGAACCTTCATGCCTGTCATTCTTGGGAATGAATGTGTATATGCTGATGATATTATAACAAATTGTTATCTTATTTATAATATTCCTTTTCCCTAATTATGATCCCCTTTACTTTTGTTATTTTTGTGGGGTATATTTGAGTAATGATATAAAATTTTATAATCCCAATGCACTATTCATGGTTAGTGAATGGTTATAAAATACCATGATGTTTTTTTTTCACAAAATACATTGCACCCTATTGTGGGAGACTAGAAGGATGTGCACATTTTTTTTAAAACCTATGGCCAGCCCCTCCAAATTGTAAAACCTCATATATTGCACGTTTTTATAAGTGGTGAACTTTTTGAAAAATGTTGTTCCCTCATAAGAAAAAATCAAGAACCCTATAAGCAGGGTCCCATGGTTTGGGAACATGGTTTATCTAAATATGTGTCCATACCTGATAAACAATCAACACATGTTTCAATTACTCCAAAAATTATTTAAAAATCAAAAAAATCCTTTTTTATGTTTCTAATCACCCCCATTTGACTCTAACACATTTTATTCATCATTAGAGGCTCCCAAGAAGATATTTTTCTCCTCCTGACCCTTTTTATGGAGAATCAACATTCCAATGGATGATATGATCCCGATTTGTAAGTGGATATCCTCTCTTATGGTTTCTTCAGATCTATCATTTGAAGGATCAAAATAGTAAATGTACATGCTCAATTATTACGGGGTTAAATTTTATGTTTAGAAACTTTTATTTTTAACCTTATGAAAAACTATGTTTAACAAAGTTAAAGAAAGTAATATCACAAACCCAGAAATAGTTCAATAAAAAAACCTACTTAGGTTCTAGAAATATGGTTTCAGAATTGAATGATAAGAAATGTATACTTAGGAAATATTGAACCATAAAGAATATAGAATATTATTTATTGAAGTATAGAAAAGTACAAGAAAGTATAAGAATGTTATACTCTCTTCTTTTATCAAAATGAATCACAAATAAAACATGAAACAATACAAGTAACAAGACTAAAATCTTTTAACCCAAAGATAAGGGTATCCAAAAACCTTGGATAAATGTCCCTTGATTTATACATTCATGAATTTATGCCTTACCCAAACCAGGGTAAGCCCTTGATAGTAATATCATAATCTTTCTTGCTTTTTCCCACAAGACCTCGATTTTAAGGTAATCAACACCTCTATCATCATATCCTTGTATGCCCTCAATTATTAATTTAGTAAGAACCTATGTCTTCTAATCCCTGTAAGCCCATATTTTTACTCAACAACAATCAGAGTCTCATGAAGCAAGATGAACAAGGTGTTTCTAATGCACAAGGAATGAGAGTATCTCTCTCTAGAAATCACTTCACAACATGTAATATCTATATTAATGTAACAGTAATGAGATCATTCAATTGAGATCCAATTTATAACCATCACTAAAATGGTCAGTTCCCTTCTCTAGTGGCGATATTTTTCCATGAATCTTAGATGGACCTCGAAATTTATCACTTGACAGAATGTTAGATAGAAACAGATTTAATTACAACTTTACATAATAGTATCATGTGTATAGAAAAATTACGCTACTTAACCAAATCTATTTTTCGGAGTCTATGGAACAATGGAATTCCGATTCTAACCAAATAAACATTCAATGTCTATAAGACATGGATATTCAGTTTCAGTTTTACAAAGATTTCAGAATCTGAATTCGATAGATAGCAGAGCATGAATTCCAATAAATTTGGAATCAAAATTATGAAGAATTCGAAATATAAATTCTAAGGAATTCTGAATTTGAATTATGAGGAATTTGGAGTCATAATTCTAAGGAATTATGAGTTAGAATTATAATGAATTCACAATATATATTATTCCGATTTTAGTGTATGAATTATGATAAATTCATATTCCTAATAATGACGAATTCAGAATCCAAATTCTGTGGAATTCGGAGATAGAATTATGAAGAATTTGGAATCCAAATTCTTAGGAATTCAGAGTCTGAATGCTGAGTAATGTAGTTATGTAATTATGATGAATTAAGAGTTAAAAATTTAGAGAATTTAGAGTATGTAATTGAATGAATTTAGACCCTGAATTTTATGGAATTTGGAATATGATATTCAATGAATTCAAAATGTGAATTTTAGAGAATTAAAAATTTGAATTTCAAAAAATTTAGAATCTAAATTTCAGAGAATTATGAATCCTAATTTCAATGAATTTGGAATCTAAATTTCAAATAATTTAGAATCTGAATTAAATATAATATATAATTTATAAACAGAACACTTTATGTTCATTGAATTATAATATTCTGAGGTTTTAGATAAAAATCCGAAATTTTTGACTTTGAAATAAAATGAGTTTGATTTAGAGAGATTATAAAATGAAACAATTAAAACAAAGGTAAGGATAAAAATATCCTTAGAGAAGGGAATGTTTTCTCATGAAAATTATCCTTAGCAAAATAATATATTTTTTAGATAATGTGTTTGTGATTTCCAAAACATAGATGAATATAAAATTTATAAGGAAACATTATTTACTCAACATTATCACTCTTTATAGAAAGAACAAATATCCTTATGAAAAATAATATTCAGAATAAGAACTTTCTTTATGGACATTAATAGAAAATCATGCCTCCCTTTAATTATGAATCATGGTGTAAACGACTAACCCCCCCCCCCCCCCCACTTAGGTTTTGAAATCCCTAATGATCGTATTCTTGCATTCCTTAAAGAGGTTTTTCTTTTTTATTTCATAAGGAAATATTATTTTTGAAAACACCCTAATATATAGACTCCCACATACTTAGTGAAATCTCTTATTTACTTAGTATTAATTTTTGTCATTCCTTTATCCCCATTTGTGATTTTCAAAAACAAATAAATAGAATAAAAAATATATAGTACCTAAATAATTATAACTACATATAACAAATCAAATGAAGCACAACAAGGGGTTTTCATTAAGTTTGGATAAATTGATACATGGAAAGTACAAAAAATGAGCATATTTGAAAGGAAAAAATATTCATCAGTTTTTTTCATTTGGCATTAATTTATTCACAATGGTCTTAAGGTTCATAAATTTGTATTGATCGTTATAAAAGAGTTTGAGTAGATGTTCTTGATCCTCATTTTTCTTCTCCAAATGATTTGATCTTTTCATCTTGAGACTTTAATATTTCATCCTGAGAATTCAAAAGATCTTTTTGATTGCTGAACATCTCTCAAAACTCGATTCTGAGATTTATTTACCTCTTTAAATTCAATGTAACTGACATCATACTTATAGGATGTTAATTCTAGGTTTAGGTTTTCAAAAAAATCGTTCATAAAATCCTTCATCATCTTCTCTACTCTATAAAAATAAAATTTCATAGAGTATTTAAAGTTGTATAGAATTATGAGATCATCAATTTTCCACTTAGACCACTTAGTGATTTCCTTGAATGACCTCTTTTGAGAATCATAACCCATGTAGAAGGTTTTAAAATTGTCCTCAATACTAATGAATTTCTCAATATACATGCTAACAAAATCCTATTTATGATTGAATGAGTGATGAAGCATCTGACACCTTGAGTCAATACATGGAAACAAGGGAATGGTATCAACTAATTTTTTCAGAGACTAAACTACAAAGTCCCGAACCATGGAGGACGATTCAGAATATAATTTTCTCATTAGTGATGATTCATTCTCTATATCATCCACCTTTCATTTTTATGAACCACCAACATCTTTCTTAGATACTACATCATTCTTAGGTATATCAACTATTACATGTTTTCTTTTGTCAGCTCTAGAAATGGTCTCCATAGCTTTTGGGGTTTTGTGTTAATAATCTGATACTTGAATGATTCCATCTTCATCAATATTTTGTTTCTCATCATCTGCCTTAAGATCATCAAGATAAATGATGTCAGGATTATTAATTTCATCATCAGATTGTTTATTAACTTTTTCTTGACTCTAAATTCATTACCTAGGGAAATAAGTTTTTTATATTAATCCTTGAAAGTTCAGATTGAAAAATTTTGATAACGGAATTCCTTCCCATGATTTCCATCAACTTTTCTTATCACATCATCAGTGCCATATACTTATCTTCCAGAACAATCTCTTCTTCTTATTCTGGTTTCAGAATAACTATATTTTTTCATATACTCACTAGAACTGATTCTTAATGAAAATATTATGGTACCTAGATTTGTTTGAAGCATTTCATAGTGTCCATGAGAGAATTTGAACTATTTTAGCCTCAGACATTTTCTTCCATTTTTTATTTTTCTTTTCTTGTTTTTTCATACTCCTCACCAGCCTTAATCATCAATGATTTTCCCTCAAAAGAATTCAATCCATAGATAGGGTCTTCTTCATTCCTATTCTTCTTCTTTTTTCTCTACATGGAAACCACTTCATTAGGGTATGTTTTTTCTTCGTTGAATTTGGGGGGGGGGTCTTGATTTAGTTTCCTAAACTGTAGGGTTTTCAATGTCTTCTAGTTACTTTTATTTTCCCTTCTTTGGAACTTTCCTATAAGCCTCTTCTATTTCTAACTTCTTAGATAAGGTCTCAATTTCAATTTCAAACAAGTCATAAAATTATCCATATTTTTTTATTGAAACAAACCGTCATCCTCTGCAAGGTATCACCACAGAGAAAAAAGACTTGAAAGATCTAGGTTTTGAACTACATGGGCTTTTGAACGACTCTAGACATTAGACAAGGATCTTGGATTGAATTTTCGGATACATAATGATTTGTGATTTTTTGGTCCCATTTTTGATATTTTTGATCGTTTGTAAGATATACTCCAATAGATTATTTTCTTCATGTTCACCAAGAAATCCAAAACAATGAAATCACACTTATTCATGTTGTCCTTATCTTATTTTCTTGTAATTAAAAACCCTGAACCCATAATTAAAGTTTCATTATGTTTGTTGAGAGATGGTTTATATAGGCATTGAAGTGACAATTAATATTCTTGAATTGATCCAATGGTTGAACCAAGAAAGATCTGATCTGACGGTTGAGATGAAAACTAAATAATGATTTTGTTGGTTTTGATCTTTTAACGTTTTAACTTAAAAATTTTGATCTATGTAAAGTGAATCTGAAGAATTTTCTAAAAAATAGATAAAATAACAATAAGTGTGAAAATTTAATTATGAAAATTAAAGTAAGGAAACGTACCTTCCGAATTAGTCAGAAAATTTTTAGTAATGAGAAAAATTATTCTTTAAGAACATTATGTTTTGGAAAAGTTTATTAATGAAAGAAAATCTTTAATCCAGATAATTTAGTGGGTAAACAAAATTAGGTTTCAGAATTTTGTGTTATAGAAATTATTGATTTGAAAAATTAATTACCTCCAAATTATTTTGAAGAAAAATATTTGGTTATAAAAAAAACATTATTAACAAAAAAATATTAATCAAGAATATGTTGATTATAAAAGAAATTTGTAAAAAATTTGTTTAAAATAATGTACTCCCCTTATGAAAAAAGTTACTTAATTTAAGGAGACAGGTTTCAAAAAAAAGTTAATATGGAAGATTACCTTATGGTTATCATTCATAACTTCTGTATAATGTATTAAAATCTATCCGATTGTAATTATTTTTTAAAAATATTAGCATGTTTATCTTGTGTTCTAATAAATTGAAGAATCATATCTTTTTTGTGTATGTCATCCCTAAGAAAGTGATTCCTAATATATATCTATTTTTCATTATATTGATGTGAATGGTTATTCCATAGGGAAATGGAACTATTATTAATACACAGTATCTATATTTTGATAAAACTCATGCCATAGTCTACAAGTGTGTGTTGAATCCACAATAATTGAGCACAACAACTTCCAGCTGCTACATATTCAGCTTCAGTAGTGGAAAGTAATAATGATTGCTGCTTCCTGTATGACCAAGAAACTAATAAATCTCTTAAGAAATGACATGTTCTGTATGATTTTTTTCTATCTATTCTACATCCACTTAAATAAGCATTTGAAAAAAAAATTAAAACAAAATGATTTATAGATGTTTAGAAAAGTCTTAAATCCCTGGTTCCCATTAAATAATTAAAAATTATTTTCACTTATTTTAAATGAGATAACTTTGGATTATATTTATATCTTCCACATAAGAATAATGAAAACAATAATCCTAGGTGACTAACTATAAATTATATTAAACAATCTATCACACCTCTAAATGATTTTTTCTCTAATAGTTTTCCAGATTCACCAAGATCAAGAGAATTTGAGGTACCAATTGGAGAAATTATACATTTAGTGTTGTTATATCCATAATTTTTAAGAATATATTTAATATACTTATGTTGAGATATAAAATTTTCACCTTGTTTTGGAGAAATTTCAAAAACCTAGAAAAATTTTAACTTAACTATCATAAGCATTTCAAACTCAGATTTCATTAGATTCACAAACAAATAAGTTAAATATTTCTGATTTGATCCAAATATAATGTCATAAACATATATTTTAACAATAAATAAAAATTTCATATTATTTTTTATAAAAAGGGTTGTATTAGTAGTTCCCTTAACATAATTGTATTGTATCAAAAATCATGTAATTCTATCATACTCGGCTCCAGGGGCTTCTCTAAGTCCATATAATGCTTTGGTATGTTTAAAAACATGTTCAGAATATTTTTTTCTTAAAACCTAGGAGGTTGTTTAACATAACCATCCTCTTGAACATACCCATTATGGAAATCACACTTTATATCCATTTGAAAATGTTTGATATTAAATAAGGATAAAAAGGACGCAAAATGTGAATAGATTGTAGTCCAACTACTAGAGCTTAGGTTTCTTTATAGTTTATTCCTTCATGATGATTATTGACATTATAAACTATTCTAGAATAATTTCTTACTATGATTCCATTTTCATCACACTTATTTATGTAGACCCATTTTACTCAAATTACAGGATTTTCCTTAGGTCTTTTAACTACGGTCTAGACATTATTCCTTTCAAATTCATTTAGCTAATATTTCATGGAATTAATCCAATCATCATCACCTAATGATTCTCAGTGTTTTTGGTTATAATTGGCAAATAAATTCTATATAATATAATTTATTCCTTAAGGAACCTCTAGTCCCTAATGGTTAATTTGCATCACCAATGATACAATCACTGGGATTATTTTTAAGAAACAATTAATTTGGGCTTTGAATAACCTATTCATCAACATATGATAGAAAATATTTTGGGGTAAATTATTCAGAAATATTTTCTTGATAATTTTCTTTATTAAAAGAATATTCTATTAAAGGTGGATAATCAGTTTTTTAAAACACATTTGAGGTAGTAGGTTGGGGTTTTTTAAAAACCGAAGGATTAGTCTCGTCAAATTTATCATGTAATGTTTCTTAAATAGAACAATTATTTTTATAAAAAACCCTATATTCCTTAGAAGTACTAGAGTAGCCTATGAAAATTACTTTATTATATTTGATTGAAACTTTATGTGAGTAATAATTTTTATTCAGAATGAATACCTTGAATCCAAATACTTTGAAGAAAGATAGTCTAGGTTTTTTACCATTTTACAATTCATAAGGTGTTTTGTTATGAAAGGTTATGATTAAAAATCAATTTATTGAATAACAAGTAGTACTTAATAGATTCATCCCAAATGTGATTAGATATAAAATACTCACTCAACATGGTTCTAGTTACCTATTGAAGTATTAGATTTCTTCTTTCAACAACACCATTTTGTTGAGGAGTTCTTCAAGATGAGAAGATATGAGTAATTCCTTTCTTATAACAAAATGTTTAAAATTATGAATTTTGAAATTCTTCCCCTTGATCACTATGAATATCTATTAATGGAAAGTTTTTATGATTTTTAACTTTTTCTCTAAAAGTTTTGAAATAATAATAATCATCATATTTTTCTTCTAGAAAATAAACCCACTTAAATCTAGTGTAATTAACAACTAAGACAAATACATATTATTTCCCTCCAATACATCCAGGTTTTTTTGGAACAAAATAATCCTTATGCACTAACTATAATGTATCAAAATTTGAGACTTCACTGATTGATTTAAATATTGATTTATGTTTCTTGCTATATTGACATAGATCAAAAACTTTTGAATAATAAAATCTATGAACTGGTAAATCTTTAATAAATCCTTTCTTCGAGAGTTTTCATTGGATTCTAAAGTTACAGTGTAATACCCCAATGTTGATCTTACATTTCACAAATGTATGGTAGATCTTTGCTCCTATGGTATTTTTTTAGTGTGTATACATTCTCATGCGTATTGGATGAACTAGTAAACTCTACCATGGAATTTTGTACTAAGCATTTATAATTCCTAAAATTCACAAGGTAACCATCATCAGATTATTGGATTGTGCTAATGGGGTTGTTCATAAGTCCTTTAACAAAAATAACATTTCAAGTCAATGTTTTTCAATGAATAAAAATGTTACTTATACCAACAATTTCTCCATGAGCATTATCTTCAAAAGTTACTTTTCCTCCTTTCATCATGAAAATCATTTCAAAGAACTTTTTGTTACCAGTCATATGCTGGGAACATCCACTATCGATGTACAATGTATTTCTATTGGTACATTATTTATATTCCAGAAAATAAAATATTTTGACTTTCAAAATCCAAGCATTCTTGGATTCAGAAATTTTAGAACGTAAAATTTTAGAAACCCTCATTTTCTTAGCTAAATAAGCTTCCTGAAATCCAAAATATTTGGTTTTTTAAATAACAATTTTTCTCCCAATGACCAAAACACAGAAATTTAGGAAAAAATGTATCACATTAGCGAAAAAAATAATTATAACTAAAAATAGGTTTCGAATGAGTATAACCAAATCCATAACTATTCCTTTGAAGATGAATTTGGGAATATATCTTGTCAATGTTTTCCTTTCAAGAGGTAATGTTTGATAATAATTTCTGGATGGAAAATATTTTTCACTTTAGATTAATTACTAGGTTCCTATCCTAAAATTTATTAGTTTTAGAACTATGATTAGCCTTTAAAATATTTTTCTTAGAAATTAAATCATCAAGATGCATGTAATGTTTATCCTTATTAGAATTAACATCATTATAGTTTTCAATAACACATTAAATGATAATTTTTTTCTGATCATGATATTTAGAATGATCTGATACTTATTTTGTTAAAATAGAAATTCCAAAATTTAATTCTATAGCTTCTTTTTTATCTTACACTTTTCATTTTCAAGAATTTATGAAAACCTTGATACTTTTTTAAATGAGGTTAATGTTTTATCTTATGATGAGGAAGATACATCATCAGAAGATTCATAATAATTTTTATGAGAAATTTTTTAATGACATATTGGTTAAGGATTCAACATTGCATATGTTATCCATAAGGAAATTATTTTCAATGGGTAGTTTGGCATGTATTCCATGATTCTTCAAACTTGTAGATGCATACTCTGAAGATTCTTCTGAAGAATTATCACCACTAGCACTCTAGGTGTCATTATCATTTAAAAGATTCTTGTCATTAGTCTTGTAATACTTTTTCATGTTTCTATCAGAATTCATTTCTTTTCTATCTTTTCTCTTAAGCATAGGTCAATCTGGACTGATTTTTCCAGCTCATTTACATACATGACAAGTGAATTGCAAATTTTTTTCCATTCTTTCTTCTCATATATACACTGAATGTATTTATTTCCCACAATCCTATCCATCCTTCGAGTAAGATTACTTAATTAAATCAAAGAATTTCCGCTTTCAGTTGACTCATATAGAATAGTGACTTTCGTAGACATAGAAATTCTAACCCTTTCCGGAGTCTTGTATTTAGTAGTATTAAAGGCTACACTTCCATTTCCATTCAACTTCATATTCATATCTGTGTCTCTTTTCATTCCTGTCTCTTGTTGAAGAAGTGTTCCAAAAATTTCATCAATAGTAATATTGTAAACTTACATCTTCTCACCAATAACTATCCTTTTTGATTCCCACTCATTTGTAATAATATCAATTATCTTTTCCGTAAGAGCTTCCACATCAAGAAATTTATCTCCCATATATTATATAATATTGAAAATGGTCATAGATATTTTCTGTTCCTAGAAAATAGGTTCTCCATAAGAAAATAGAAATCTATGATATTCACCTCTCAATAGAGCTCTTCTAGTCTCTATCACTTTAAAAGTCCTAAAATGAGTAACCTCAAGATTCTTCCAGATACAGTTGGTAGTTTCACAATAATAAATTCTATTATATATATTCCAAGTCCTGGAACACAAAAAAGTATTTCATACCTTGTAATTAAGTTGATGTTCTAATTTTTCGTGATTGGTGAAGGTCTTCACTTCCATGTTTGTAATTTGGTAATCTTTAGTCGGCATTATAAAATTTTCTACTCTAGTATCAATCAAAAAAGTCTTTATTCTCACTCTATAATACAAGTAATCATTACCATCAAATATAGGTAGTCTGGTAGGATTTAGAGTATCAATATAACCATTATTCTTACCTTCCATCCTATAATAAAATACTTTTCCACAAAAACATGTATGTAGTAAAAGTTTATAAACAATGATAAAAATATCTAAGAAATATTGAAGCAAGAAAAGTTAAGAAAGAAAATTTAGAACAAGGAAATCATGTGAAAGAAAAAAAATTTGTAAGTATAATTATTTCATATTCCTCTTATGATATGAATTGTAGGATAGGAATGGTTAGTGTAGAGGCTAAATTACAAAATAGGGGTGAATTGTACATTTAAAAACATTAATTTTTAATCTTAAGGAGAAATATGTTTAGTAAAGTTAAAAAAAGTAAATTCACAAACCCAAACATTTTTATAAGAAAACATTTCTTCAGTTCCAGAAATATGGTTATCGAAAAGAAACTTATGAAATGTTTACTTAGGAAATATTATACATAAAATCATATAAAATATTATTTATCAGACTAAACAAAAGTACAATAATGTATAAGAAAGTTATAAATCCTTCTTTTATAAAAATGATGCAGAAATAAAACATGAAAAATAAAAGTAAAAAATATAAAATATTTTAACTCAAAGGGTAGGGTATCCAAAAACATTGGATAGAGGTCCATTTATTTATACATGCATGAATATCTGACATAACCACATTAGGGTAATCCCTCAATATAAATATCAGAATCCTTCTTTTTATCACATAAATACCTCAATCTTTAAGGTAATCAGCACCTCTGTCGTCCTATCCCCAAAAGTCCTCAAATATTAAGGTAGTCAGCACCTTAGTCTTCCTATCCCTGGAAGCCCTTGATTTTACTCAACAATAATCGGAGTCACACGAAACATGCTGAACATAGGTGTTCAGAATGCATAAGGAATGAGAATCTATAAATCATGAAGTCACTTCACTGCATGTAATCTCTAGATTGATGGAATGGTAATGAGCTCGTTCAAATGGGATTTTATTTATAGGCACGAATCCAAGGGTAATATCCCTCATCCAATGTTCAAATTTTTCCTTTAATATTAGAGGGACATGTACATATTTTAATTAATAGATGTTTAGTGAGAAAATTATTTCATGAAATCATTTCATAATAATACCATGTGTAAGGAATCATTATGTTATGTGAACAAATCTATTTTTCAGAATATAAGAAAAAAATAGAATTTGGATTCTAACCATATAAATATTTAGATTTTAAAACACATGGAAATTAAATTTCTATTTTACAAAGAATTAGGAAGATTAATTATATTTATTTGAGAGTCTAAATTACAATAAATAAGGAATCTAAATTCTGAGGAATTAGTTACTAGAATTCTATGGAATTCAGAATTCGAATTCTAAGGAATTAGAAGTCTGAATTATAAGGAACTCAGAGTCTGAAATATATAGAATTATTAATTTTAATTATGATAAATTCATATTAATAATTCTGTGGAATTAAGAGTTTGAATTTGGAGGAATTAAGAGTCCAAATTCTAAGGAATTCAGAATCATAAGTCTGAGGAATTTGGATTCCAAATTCCACTGAATTAGGAGTTTGAATTTTGAGGAATTGGGAATCTGAATTCATTGGAATTCAAAGTCGAAATTATGAGTAATTATGTATCAAAATTCTTAGTAATTTGGAGTCACAATTTTGAGGAATGTATATTCCAAATTCTGAGGAAATTTGGAGTAGGAATTCTAACGAATTCGGAGATTGAATTATACGGAATTTGGAGTATGAATTATGAATAATTCAGAGTCTGAATTTCAGAGAATTTGGATTCATAATTTCAAAGTATTCAGAATCTGAATTTGAGAGAGTTCAGAATCTAAATTTCATATAATTCCGAATGTGAATTTCAGAGAATT
This sequence comes from Viscum album, assembly GCA_963277665.1. Taxonomy (NCBI): domain Eukaryota; kingdom Viridiplantae; phylum Streptophyta; class Magnoliopsida; order Santalales; family Viscaceae; genus Viscum; species Viscum album. Next base: position 544,879,725 of record OY728156.1, read on the forward strand.
CAGATCCTGAGTTTTAAACAATTCAAAATTTGAATTTTAGAGAATTCAGAATCCAAATTTTAGAGAACTCAGAATCTGAATTTCAAAGAATTTAGAATCTAAAAACAGAACACTCTATATTCAAGGAATTATATGATTTTGATGTTTTTGAGACAAATCAGAATTTATTTACTTATAAGTAAAATGGATTATATTTAGAGATACTGTTAAATTAAACAATGAAAAAAATGGTAGGGATATAAATTTTGTTAGAGAAGAAAAATTTACATAAGAAATTAATACTTAGGGAAAAAAATTCTTTTCCTTAAGATAAAGTGTTTGTGATCCTCAAAACATAGATAATAGAAAAGACATAAAGAAACCTTATTGACACGACATCATTATCTCCTTTTAAGATCTTGATAGATCATAATGTAATTAATGGATCCAAACTTCTTTTTCATGATTCTTTATTCTAGTTTGTGTTTGTTAGTCTACTCAGCCACATTCTTCATTAATGATCCTTTTACGGGTCCTGTCTATGATAGTGTGATTAAAGGTTTGTAGTTCCATAATTCTTTTCCTAATGATTGAAACCCTGAAGTTATTGATTAAATGGAACTATGTTTTAATTGATTCCAAAACCTATCTTTGATCGTATTTCATATAATATTCGAAAAGGCATGTAATTTTATAATAATCCACCAATTAAAATGGAATTAAAATTTGGGGTGGGTTTTTTGGAAATTTTTTGATTGATTTTAATGATGTTTTGATGAATTAATTTATTTGATAAATCTTGAGAAAAATGATTTAATGTGTTATTTGATTAAAAAATTCATGAACTGATGAAAACAATTGTTTTTATTTTGAAATGAAAAAATAATGTCAAAAACTAATATAGGATAAATTTTAATTTGAAATAATTTAAAATTTTTATTTCCCCAATGATTGATTTATCAATTGATTGAAGTAGTTTTCATCCTAGGTAGTTAGTTGAAATTGGAAAAACACAATAGGACCTTGATTTCCTATAAATATTTTGATAGTGGAAACTATAACTAAAAAATGCATCATGACTACCCATAAAGGCTTCCCGTATAAAAGAATATTTTTCCAATGATGGGTAATTCTATTCGAGATTTATCTTGTCTGTTCACACATGACTAAATTTGATGAAATTTTTGAGATCTGTTAGGACCCAATTACTAGAAAAAAAACAAACTGTGGGGTACTGTTACATGCTTCTTTATATACATTTCTTACTCGAACATACATGCCGATAATTGTTGACATTTCTTATTCATCAAAATTTATTTATATAAAATTTTTATATAAAATTTTTATTTAAGCATGTGTGAATTTTATTTTATATTATTTCCATCTTTTTTTATGAAAACATTTTTTGGATTAAAATATGAAAATGAAATTCCATGCCTTGCAAAATTGTAATTGGAATCACCACTTGAAATTGGTTTTGATGTTAATAATTGAAGATTAATTTATACCCTACTATTATTTTTATCTCACACACTACCTTTCCCCTACAATGTTCATATATATTCAAACGCAATGTCGAAGTAAATGGAATGAACCACTTGGATGTGGTAGATGTTCTTGATCCATAGTAATATGGACTAATGATGGTGGGAAGTGGAGTTTATGTCGACTTGTTACATAGAATCTATTTTTTTAAATTTTTTCTCGATGAAATTATAGTTTCTTTTGGGTTGATTATTCAATCTATTCTATATATTCTCAACCAACTTTTTATGTTACTATATTCCTTTGGGATTTCTGGTCATGTTGAAAAGTATATTTTATCTTATACTACTTTTTATTAAAATATCATACCTCCATGATATTGTGTGATTCGAGGTTCTAGTCACTAACCTACCAGGATTGATATGGTGGAAACATCAATCACTTGTGTGTATATATTATCATCTCCATGAAATGATGTAATCCATTTTTCATCACAACCTTTTCTCAAATATTATTAATTTATGTATAATGATTAAATATCATTAATAAGACATGATTAATGTTTTTTATTTAATGGTGTTAAATATTCTTGATCCCTCCTTTTTAATTATATGGTTTCTGGTGGTTCAGTAATAATATCCTAAATTTTAGAAGTTATTTTGAAAAACTTTTATAATTTATAAATCAAGAGTATTTTACTGAATATATATCTAATCTAAAAGTTTTTTGAAGCTTATTTGGAATTTGATTAAGATATTTTGAATGTTATTCTAATATTTAAAAACTATTTTTCTTTATTTTGGATTTCATCATACCCATTTTTATAATTATTTATATGTTGGTATAATTACAAAGTGAAAATTTCTAATCAACTATTTACCCTTATGCATAATATTGGAGTTATATAAGGGTAGTGATGGTATTTAATATCTTGTGTAAAAGAAATATTTTTTTTCATGGGCTTGAATAAGGGTAATATAAATTTTAAAGTGTCCAGAAAAAAGTAATGATGTTTTATAAGGTGTACATAATGGTAACCCTGAAATTCTAAGGGTTGTGTACTTGTATTTAGCCATTGTGTAATGGTAATGAAGTTTAAATAACTATACCTCTTAGATTACATATGGGTGTCATATTTAGTAAGGTAAAACTATATGAACTATATAATGTTATAGAGAGTTTTCTTATACTATAGTAAGGGTAATCCAACCCTTCAGTAAAGTTATGGATAATCTCTTAATGTTCATGTAAGGGTACCCTGGACATTCTAAACCTTATATGAGAATAGGGATTGGATTTCCTTAGTTTTTTAGAGGTAAATAGAATTAAAATCTAGAATAATACCACCATCTCATCAGGGTAACCTTGATTTAGAATTACATAAAGGTAAAACATCATATATTTATACATCATTATATACAAGCAAATGGGTAATGATTTTTTATATGTTATTAAAAATTTGTTATTCAACCTATAAAACAAATTTTTAATGTATTAAAATAATAAAATAATTTCTTTTATTTCATTACACTTATATTAATTTTATCAATGATTTTAAAAGGTTTCAAATGGTTCATAATTAAGATTTTATTTACTTTTGTAATAAATAGAGAATAAAATATTTAATGTTGATAGAGTTTCCAAATTATTTGTGGAGGGATATCTGAAAACAAAGAAATATTTTTATTCCCAAATTTTTTGTCATTACTTATTATACTCTTGTTTGGTTGACCCAAAACTCAAAATTCAGGTTCATCAAGCCTTCTACAAATTCATTTGTGGTTTCTCATCTATTTCTGGGGTTATGACCCTCTTTTTATCTCCTCTGTCCTTCATGGTTTTTTCCATTACAATGTAAAATAATTTTCATGTATGAAATCCTATATAATTGTTTATGTTATAATTTTATGAGGGATAGTGCATTTTTTCCCTTTGGGAAGATTGTATGCACCATCTGAATGAAGTACTTAATTAGATATCTAAAATATGTAGGTGATGATATGTCTCGCTAGTATTTTTCAACATTTCTTCATAAGAAACAATTTTTTCCCTATAATATATTATTACATATGTAAAGAATTATTATTAATATTATCTCATGTTTTTAATAATTATATGATATAAATATTACCCTCGAAAGTGAAAATGATTATCACATGAATATAATTAATATTTTTTCATGAAAAGGTAGTTCCCTCATGGTTTTATGTATTTTATTAATATGATTAAAATACTATCTATGCTTGATACCCTTTCATAAAATTACATCTCTTGGGAGCCTTTATTATTTCTCAATTTTATTATATGATATCACCTTTAATGAAATTGGATATGAACGTATATCATTCTAATGATTTTTTTCCAAGAAAAATCATGGTTTTTCTAGACTTCCCTAGAAAGTAAATAAGTGGAGGTGATAAATGCTAATTCTAAAATATGTGATTTATTTGTGTTTTATCCTTTTGGTATGTGGAGTTTCTGATGGGTAGGGGTTGTGATGTGGTGGTTCGGATAAGATATGGTAGTGATGATTTGTGGTGGTTTTGATGAGGAATTCATCATGATGGTAAATGGTAGTAGTGTAGGGCATGAAAGAATGAGGTGGATCAGTTATTGTGTGTAAGTTTTTTGTATTTATAGTTTATAGTTTATTGGTAGCTATGTAATGATAGAAATATTAATCATGTTAATATTGAAATGGTTGTGTCTAAAAATAATGAATTGTAAATGGTATGATGATTTTAAATTTTAATATATAACGATAATAATTGATATGAAAAATGTTGTTAATTTAAATGGTTAAATAAAAACTAGGAAATTAATTTGCGTTTTTTGGTTTAAAATATTGAAAGATATATGATGGTTTTTTTGTTGTTTTTTGTTAGTTACCTAGTAGTGATACATACAATTTATAATAAGGAAACTAAAATGGTATGGGTTAGAAAGGATAATGAGCTCTTGAATTGAAATGGGAAGTAAGGTTAAATTGGTTTTCGTTAAATATTTTGTGAATATGAATGACTAATAAAGATATTTGATGATGGGAAAATCTAAAATTATGATTTACTAGTAAATATTGGTGGGATATATCCTACGGTTTGTGGAATTCATGAGTCATTTGACACATTTAGAGTTAGTAGAAAAAATAACATAGGTTTTGGGGCCTTTATCCAATGTTATGAGTATGTATGATACTCTTTTGATGAACCCATAAGTTATTCATGTGTATGTTTTTACAATATATTATATTTACATTTTAATTTCTTTTCATTGCCTACCAATTTTGACAACGTTGTGATGATACCAAAGTTATTTTGTGGTGTTTTCCCAATATCTAGATGGTTCAGATGAAAAGATGGTTATCCTACCAGCCATTATCTTTCTTCTAGGTGAGTTTCACATACAATGGTTGTTATTCATATAATTTATAAGTGAACTAGTTGTGATATATGATGTGATGATGAGGTGGTTCATGGTGGGGTTCATGCATGGTAGGTGGTTTTCAGGAGGTAATGTCTATCATGTTCATAATACCCTACTATTCTGGTAATGATTTTTGTTGTAATCTGATGTGATGGACCATGTGACTTTGGTCAAGGTGTGATGTGATGCCATAGGTTTATTTGTGTGAGAAGTTATGGGAAATCTCATGTTTCATCCGGAAATATTACAATGTTGAAGAGACGGTCACACCATTACATAATATATTTGAATGTTAGAGTGTCACACTAATTGGAAAGGGACATAGGGTAATTTTTTATTGATAGGCTTCCTCTAATGTTCCTATACCTACGTTTATTTTGGTGACATTAGGTTAGTTAAGAGGGTATTTGTTAGTAGACATGTTTTGGTGTTATTAGTTCATTTTTTATGCACACTCGTGCAATAGTATGCTCTTTTAACATGTGCACAAGATAATTTGGATATGATCCAACTTAGTTAACATTAATTCTCACCTTATGTATTGATAAACTATCTTGATATTTGAAATATGATTTCTAGGCCAATGTTGGAAATCAATACCTTCTGTATTATAGGTTTTTATGAGTTTTCACCACATGATTTGTTCTATGTTTTACTTAGAGACATTCATTATAATCATATGATATGAACTAAAAGATGAGATATTATGAATTTTAATATTCCATATGTCATGGTGTTTTTTGATAGTTTATGTCATATTTCCAGATCATATATTCATTTCTATGAGGATAATGCCTCCCATGTGTGTGACCTTCTTTATTCCATCGGTTCTAGTCCCCAATATTAGGCCTACTAGAGGTCGTACTCAGAAGTCATTACCATAGTTCATCCTTTATATGCATTGGATAAGAACCTTCAGAGTGATTGTGTTTTGAAAAAGTGGATCAAATGATTAAGATGAGATATTAGATAGAGTATGGGATTAGGAAGTGATAGGATTACAAGGGTTTATATGGAATAGAATTCAGTCAACCTCAAAGCATGACATAGGCCAGGGAGACCAGCTTGGTGATGTGATTTTTAGGCCCATCATGATGCGATGGAAGGACTCTAAGCTTACGGAAGGACAAAATGAAGTGATGTTTCTCCATTATAAATTTCTTGTAGTGGTAAATGCGTTATGCTTGGTTTTCTTCATAATAAAATTATGTGGTTTGAGATATTTTGTAATTTATTTAAATAAATCTCACTGTTTTATATAAACCACTCTAATTGTGCCGATATGTTTATTAAATAAAATTTTATTATTTTTTGAATTAATATTATAAAAGTAAATATTTAAATTTTGATTACCTATATGATGAATTTTGTAGAATCCATTCTATGATTTCAATGTGTTGTTTCCTTGGTCGTTATAGGACAATTCTTCATTAATTAAATTTTTTTCCACAAATAAAATACATAACAATATAACCTATTTTTAAAATGTTAAAAATTATTACGCAAGAATTATTTTTTATTTTTTATTTTTTCTAAATCATGAAAACCCTTATGAATCATGTTATCATGAGGGGATTTAATACTTGTAGATTATAAATTTTTTAAACCATTATGATGAGTATTCTTGATACCTTACTAGTTAATATTCCTTGCATTTCATTAAATTTGTAATTTATAATGATTATGTGTTGGGAATTTATTGCATTATAAATTTTTACAGTTGTTCAAAAATTCCTCAAAAATAATAAGCATCCATTGTGTTAACTAATTCAGACTTGAAACTACATTCCTTATTGAACCTATTATTTTCAATAATGACAAAAAATTGGGTTTGCATGTTAAAAAAATTTGTGTGTCTGGTTTTGAAATTTCTAATGTGGAAATCTTGAAAATATATCAGGTTTAGTATATTTTGATTACAATATAAAATATTTTTATTTACTAGATATATTTTATTATAATATAGATGTAATATAATGTTTTCTTTTATTTAATTTTAAAAGCAAGTTTTATTTCTAGAATTTTTAAAACATATTTTATGTTTAATGGAGTTTCTAAATATAAAATAAGAACATATCATGTACAAATTTCTATATGAATATACATGTGTGCATCCTTGGTAATAGGTTGATATAAGAATGTCTTTTATGAATATTTATTATAATTCATGAGATACTGAATTCATAATTTTTTTATGTAACTTTTCCACATGTTTTTACTATTTAATTGCAAGTCACGACATTCACCAATATATTAATAGGATATTAAGTGTGTGTTTTTTGTTGTTGTATATTCAATGTCTTATTCTTTTAAGTGTTTACATTACTTGATGAAAATGTGTTCTTGGATTATAAAATTATGTTCTGAAATAAATGTAAAAATATGTTCCATAATTTATTTTAATCCATACACCCTTTTCATTTATATACTATTAAAACCATGTGATCTATGATATACTGTTTCATTTTTTATAACATGTAAATGTATAGTGAATATGTGTTGTGTTATTTCTAGTTGTATGGGTGGAATCACCTACCTTCCAAAAAAAATTGTTTAATCACTTAATGATGAAATATTTGGTTGGGTTAATGACATAAGGATGGAAATTCATAAATTTAAAATTAATGGAGAGGAATCTTAATGATAATGTTATTCCTTAATGTTTTTTGAAACTGGATGTTATACCTGAGGGAATTATTAAGTAATTAGGGGATTTAAATAGTTGTTTCTTTTGGTTACCTATAAAGGTGACCTATTATGAATTAATATATTAATACAATGTGGTAATAAAATTGGTTGTACGATAAAGGTATATGTTTGAAGTTGAGCGAGATTGTTTTCTTTTGAAGGATGTATTCCATGTTTTAAGGACTAAATAAACTATTGACACTATTTGTTTTTTTACTACACTAAATGTTGTCTCTGGATGATGAAATATTTTGTGATGTGATCCTTGAATGGATGTCGGTTGATGATATATGTGAGAGGATGGACAAGGATATGATGGGGGAACATGTTTCCGGTTATGGCGATGATATGAGTGGGTATTCCCAATGTTTTATTGTTTAATGCAGTTTTGGTTATGATAATTATGTTTTAATGGGATCAGATGTATTGTAATGTAGAGTGGTCTCAAGTATGAAACTGATACTGATAGAACTAGACCAAACTAGACCTTCATTTTTCTCACTATTGATATGAAAAATGGGATGATTGATTTAAAATTAATATGTTTGTTTAGTGGATACGTCTTGGTGTGCTTATATCAACGGAAGGGGTTTCTATCAGACTAATTATATATTCTATGGTTGTGAGCATATAAAGAGAGGGGACACATAAAATATCCAATCATGTTATATTAGGACTTGTTTTAAAACTATATAGGTGAGTTAATACCACCCAAAGTGTAGAATTTCGTGATATGGTAGATAATTTAATTTTATTTCTATTCTTGTGGCACCTCTATCGACCTTGGTGCATGTTATAATTGGGGAACGTTATGTGGTGTCAATTTGAAAAAAAATAAAAGTATTGGATTTCACCTATGGTAAATGGGACCTTATATCCTTTGTAGATTTTTCGAGTGTGTTCCACTAGTGCGTAAATAATTTGGACAATCTTGGGTCATTTTTAAATTCAGATAATGTAGGATTTTTGAACTTATTGATATATTTTATAATACATGTATCATTATAAATTTTATGTCATGTATATTTATATTGATATTTAATTTTCTAAAGATCATTGTTGATTTTTGTTAGATGAATATAAATAATTTGATAAATTCATGTAACCATTTAGTATTCGAATGTTATTTTGTGATCCATTTTTAATAAGGATCGTCAGATTTTATGATTTAAATGTTTTAATTATTAATCAATTTACAAATGAAAGATGATTTAATATTATGTTACAATCGGGGTAAGATAAAATAAATTAGTTAATCCTTGGAGAATCACATTTAATCATACATAAATGAGAATTAATTTTAAAAGAAAAATTCAAATTGAGTTAGTCATCCTTGGAAATTCACTCCATGTTGTCTAATAAAATTTAGTAATACCCACTCATAAAAATATATTTTATAAAAATAATTTTTCTAAAAAATCATATTATTTATTTTTTAAAATTTTAACATATTTAAATAAATAATAAAGAGATTAAAATATGTTCATATAGTGGATTTTGTTAAATATATTATTATGGTAATTATTAATAATTTTTCACATTTAAAATAATTTTTACCTAAAATATTTTCTTTTATAAAATAATTTTAGTGAAAAAAATTTCACCTAATTTTTTTGAATTTAAAATGTCTTCATATTATATATTGTGATATATGATTAAAAATTAGAAAATATTTTCAAGATAATGAGTCTATTTTGAACACTTTAACAAGTAGAATATAATGAATTTCTAAAATTATTTAATTATTTTGTATTAATTTTTTTAATGGATCCCAATGTGGAAATGTTTTAATAGAGGTGTCATGTGTGAGAGATTGAATTTAGAGTTTTTTTATTATAAAACAAACTAGATCTGTAATAGTTAACTTATAAGGTGTTTAAATTTTCCTCTCATCCATTTCTCTCCCTCTAGGTTTTGTTTTAATTGACTTTAATGATAATTGTTTGAGATTTAAATGATATAATAGTCCAAAATATTATTATCCATTATTTTTCCTCTCTTGGATTTCTAGTGGTTTGGTATAAATTTACTATACTTTAGAAAATTATTTCAAAATAATTTTATAATTTATAAAGATGTTTTAAAATTGTTTTACAAAAAAATAGATGTAATTTAAAAAAATTAAATGTGTATTAAAAATTTAACATGGATTTCTTCAAAGTGATTTTAATATTTTTGAATTGTTTTGGGATATTGGAATTGATTATAAACACTTTTACAAACATTTTATAATATATTTTAATTTAAAATATAAAATTTCCAATGAAATATTTAAACCCACTTATTAAATTGTATTTTTTTATGTGAAATATTGATTTTTAATTGACTATGTAAAGTTAATATTTTTATTATTATTATTGTGTATGGGTAACATATCTTTAAAATAGTCTACATAATGGTAATTTAATTTTTATAAATCATAATTAATGGTGAATCATTATTTCTATGGTTTATATAAGTGTATTTAACCACTACCTAAGGCTAAATGTGTTTACATAAGTGTATCTCAAGGATTGTGGAAGGGTGTTGTCTCTTGTAAGGGTCATCACTATGTGATGCGTAACAGTTTTCTGAGTTTTCTTATACAAACGTAAGGGATTGAAGAACCTTGCAGAAATGTAATCTATCAGTCAAAAATCTGACATCATGGTATCATTATCTTCTATATCACAGATAGGGTTGGGTATAGATTTTTGTAGTTTTTTTATGGTAATTAGGCTCACCCTCTTATAGTATTCTAACAACATTTTTCGGTAACACTAATTTGATGCTATATAAAGGTAAAAAAAAATCATACCTTTACACCTCTCTACATACTGCATATGGGTTGAAATTATTTCCCTATTATTTCATAATTTTATCTTCATCAACCAATAAAAAAATTTTAATGACTTAAAAATATAAAATCATGGGTTTGATTATGTTTTTATGGTTTAAATTTTATCTATCGTTTTCAATGGTTTTAAATGGATCACAATTATGAATTTATTTATGTATTAATACAATAGGTATTAAAATAAAGAAAATTTAATTGTGTTTTTAAAGTATCTATGGTTGGATAACGATAAATCTAGAAAATATTTTCTTCATATAATTTGAGCCTCTGATCATTCCTTTAATTATTTGGTGATCCAAACCTCACTTTGTGGGATTTTCAAGACTATTGTAAATTATTATGAGTATTCTTCTGCATTTCCCAAGATGTTCCCCTCTTGTCTCTCCCCTATCCTTTATGGTTCATGGACTCATAATGGTAAAGAAATACCATGTAATAGATCCTTAATATTTCTACTAATTTTACTTTTAAGATGGATCATTATTTTGTTTCTCCTTAGTGAGGATTGTATGAATCATCTTAATGAGGATAATTAATTATTCAAATGAAATTAATGTGGATGCAGAGTTCCACCGACATTTTACTATAATTTTTATGATGTTGTTATTTGATCCTATATAATAAAATATCACCTATATAATGATTTATTATTTTTATTGTATCAACCTATATTAAATTAGATAATCAATTGATTATTCCAAAAAAGATAAGTAATAATCACATAACTATAATTATTTTTTTTATAAAAATGAGCATTCCCCCAGGATTTTAATTATTTGTAATATTTTCTAAAGGATAAGTCATGCTTGATGTCGTTTCTAAAAATTATAGTTATTAGAAGATATTTTGGGATATTGTGTGACTATTAATTTCACCTTCAATGAAATTTTAAGAAACTATTTATCCATATAATTAATTGGATTCTCGTGTAAATTCATAGTTTTTATGATAATTTCATTGAATGTATATAAGTGAATTTGATGATATCAATTTTTGAGCAATTTTAAATGTTGTTTTGTTTTATTGTTATGATATATATCAGTTGTAGTGGGATGTTATTATGAAGTGTTTGATGTGGTTCAATGTCATAGTGATGATATGTGGTAGTAGTGATGAAGAAGGGGGTTTTATGTAAAATTTTATAAATTTGGGTCATGTTTCATATAAGATAATGGATTTTTGTGTGTTTTGTTTGTGTTTATCAATTTTATCTATAGCTATGAAATACCTGACATCGAAATCATATTTTTTTGTAAATGGATCATGCTAGAGATGAAGAATGGTAAATATAAGGGTGAGGTTAAATATTAATATATAAATATGAAAATGAATGTGAAAATATATGGTAATAAAATTGGTTAAAGGATAACAATGATGTGGATGTATAGTTTTAGGCATAAAATAAATAAAAGGTAAATGATTTGGTTGTTTTTCTAGGTTGTTTTCTTTTGGTTAGTTGGTAATGATGGAATAAAACGTAGAAGAGTTTTTTAGGCCTTTGGGAAAATGTTGTGGTCTGGGATGATACTTTATTAATGAACACGTAGCATGTAAATATTAATGTGACTAAAATATACCATATTTTCATCATTATTTCTATATGAAACCTTCCAACATTGAGATATTTATATTTTTAACCTAATATATTCGGGGGTTTTCCAAAAAGATGTACAGTGAGTAATGATGTCTAGTTGTGCCATATTATCTACTCTCACTTCCATGTTAGTTTGATATTAATGGGTTGTGATGACTATATGTAAAAGAGTAAACTTTTACTAATGTATTATGAAATAATGAGGTGTATCATGGAGGGGTAATTAATATTAGTGGTAGAGGATGAGGTTAATGTATTTAAGTTTCACAATATCCTATTATTTTTTCTGTAATAGTGGTTTGGATGTAATTTTATGGCCCAACATTCTTCATGTGATATGTGTGGTGAAGGACTGGGGTTCAATGAGAAAATGTCAATTGATTTCCATTGTGTCTTTGAGATGTGATATACTATAGTGAAGAGATGGTTGTGGTAATATGCACGATATTTGTGTATGATGTTGGAACACTATGGGAAAATCTGTCTGGGGTTTCCTTTTTTAATTTTTTTCTTATTATTTTTCTATGGTAGTTTGGGTTATTTAGTGAGTGAGTCCTAGTAGGGGTAGGATTGGTTAGTTGACCTATTTAGGAGTTGCTTGTTTGGATATTTTATCACAGGTGTATTATTATAATCTTTTAAAATGTTCACATGATAATTTTTATATGATCTAATTGAATAAAAATGTATGCACACCAAGTATTTATTTAAACTATTTTTTATGTTTTATGTATGAATTCATGGACTCAGTTAGATATTGGTAGCTTAAGTGTTGAAGATATTGTTGATATGTTTACCTAGGATTGTAATTTTTGCTTCAATTTTATAATTTCATTTAATCAAAATAAAATTAATTGCAAGATTATTATAATGGATTTTAAATTTTTAATTTTATGGAAGTTAATTTATGTTATTACCCTTAAATCATAACTACTATTATTTATATTATGTGTAATGCCTCCCATATGCGTGACCCTCATTATAGCACCAGTGCTAGTAAACAACATAGATCCTACTGGATGTTAGACTCAAGTTTAATTATCTTCATTTATATTTTTTTATCCTATGAGGGGTAGTGGTGGTCAAGAAATTAGAGATTATTGACCCCTGTTAAAATTTAAAATATCAGAACTATCAAAAAAATCTTACATGTGATATCAAGCCATTTACAAGAAAAATCATCATGTTATTACATAATTGTTGATAAATAGGCTTTAAATCAATAAAATTAAATCATAGATGATGTTAAATGAATGTATATGGTTCCTCTAAATATGTATAAAAATTTAATTTTTTTAAAAATAAGGCTAGTGAACTTATGAAACAATTCATTTATAAGGTTCTGGTTTCTTTTTCCAATTTTAAAATTCTTGAGACAAGTTTGATATTGCAAAATATTATATCTTATATGTAGTGGGATTAAATATTAATTAATTTTTTTTTCCCAAATTAATGAAGTTAATGTGGTTTTATGTTTAATATTATGCTTTTATTTATGTGGTCTTCAATTAAAAATAGAACAATGTTTTAAGGGGTTTTATCTCATTGTAGTTTTGTTGAGAAAAGTTTTATGTTTTGAACCTATATTTTTTTTGAGGTTTATTTAATACCAATTTTACATGTTATATCATTCATTAATGTTAATTCATGGTATTTAATATTTTAATTCAAATTATTTAATCAAATGGTTTTTATTTGAATGTTACCAAAGTTGTAATGTTTTATATCACAATCTCATTTTTACTAGGATTATTTAGGATTAAATTCATAATGATGAAATTTTATGATAGACTCATCCAATATTCTACATATTCACTTATTCTATGATAATTTTTATAGATTTTTTCAATTCATTTTTCTCTTTTTAACTTCAATGGATAATGAAATAATGTTTTTGTAGAAGACATAATTTTTTTTATTTGGTTTGGAATCAATTTCTTCCATGTCCATATGTTCAAAAATACATTCCAAAATGTATTTAGAAATATCAAATGATTAAGTAATTTAATTTTTATCTTTTTTTTACATTCTATTTAAAAAATTTCAAAAAACATTCATTTCATTTTTTAGTGAGTTACTTTTGAATTTTTATGAAAAATATGAATGAATTTTGGGTTTTACATACAACACATGATCATTATTTTCATCCTTAATGGCATATCTTTAATTTTAATATTCATATACATGTTACAAGGAAAATTTATAAAAAGTGTTCCTTTCCATTTTTTCTTTTTTTATATTAATTAAATAATTTAAAATTAAGAAAGGATTATTCTTCAAAATAATTCAACATATAATTTAAAGGTATTACTATAAATTGAAACATATTTTGATGTTGCTTATGTTTTACAGAGGATATGAACAATTGTTACCATATTATTCTATCACATGATGGTTTATGATTATGATGATAAAAATTTAATGAATCGTGTTATGATTTTCATGGTTTATGGTTTAATGTAATTATAAATTTTTTCATGATCTTGTGGAATAAATTTGATAAGATTATGATATTTTTGATCAGTGGGTCTTTTATAACACTCTAATTAAATGGCTCAATATTACTATTTTATGATCACAAATGGTACATGTAAATTTAGCCCATGACTAAAATAGGTTACATAAGATGTTATCCTAAGACCAAATGAGGGTACAAGGGAGGTTAACACATGTATGAAGTCGATATATTAGTGGATATCAAAATCCCAACATGTGATGCATTTCTTAGTGGGTATACATTACATATTAATTATATGATTCTGATTATGACACACTTTATAACACTATTTTATGACATAAAATTAAGCTATTGTTATTCTCTCGTTGTTCATGTCATTTTATTATGTTATGATTCATGTATTTTGAACTACAAATATTTAGTCCATTCCCCTTGATTATATCAATTTTTTGGAATAAATTTCAAATAATAAATTAATGTTCTAAAACCCTTATGCTCATGGAATGCTTAAAAATAACCATTGAGGTATATCTCCCTTGTTTACTAATAGTAATCCTCTATGTTAATTTATTAATATATTTCCTTTTTCCTTATAGGTGAAGAAAATTTTTATATATAATATGCCTAAGGGGAATTCTATTTGTGGTGAAAATAGTGTGAGTTGATATGTTCCTTTTAAATACAATTATTTCAGGTCTGTGGGTTTCTAGACCCACTAAAACTTTATTTTTGTGGATAATAATAATATATATTGGAAATTAATATAATAGGATATATTATTTGTGTATGTGATGTGTGGGTCATTATAGAGGGTATTAGAGAACATTTTTGTTAATTTTAAATGTAGGATAATAAAACTTTAGTAAAACTCCTAGGACATGCCTGAGTATATGAGAACATACAATTTTATAGTAAATAAAAGAGTGTGGTTTTCCAAGAAATACATCCATATTTAGATAATAGCTATTGGATATAGTAGTGTAATAGATGTACCTAGGGATAACAACTCTGAATGGGGAAAATTGGGTATTGAATTTTTCATTAGTGATATAAAAAATGTGTGGCTAGGACTGAATAATAGTATACACACTCCAAGAGGATATTCTGGGGTTTCTTAACAATTTCTTAAAAATCCACTATTAAGGATTTGAATAGATTATGATCATCAATGACCTAGGTTAACCCTAAAGTGTCATATTATAAAAATAATTTGTCCAGATTTATAAATTTTATATATTTTTTCAATGATTATATAACGTCCTATTATGATTATTATTACTCATTCCATTAATTTCTTTTTCTTCCACTACTTGAATGAGAGGAAACTGCTTGACAATAAATGTGATGTAATATGTTTTGATTTTCCTCATGAGAAATAAATTTAAATGGGAGATGGAATAATTTTTTTTGATGATGTCTAATCATCTATCTAGATATATGATTCAAAACATAAATTTATGGGTAATTTAGGATGAACCATATAAGTTAATGTTGATGTTTCATGAAAACCATATAGGAATGTAAATTTAGCTTCCTAATTTTCAATAATGATGGATGAACCACCTATAAAAATTTCTTAATGAAATTATAATATTATTTATGTCAAGAGAATATGGACATAAATATTGTAATTTTCAAGGAAAATGAAAATTTTGGTTAACATATTTTTTGAGAATAATGATTTCCACATTGATGGTTGAATGTTTTGAATATGGAATGTATATGAATTCTGAAAATCAATGTAAAAGGGGGAAATCCTGATTAAAGGATCGACAAGGTTATATGATTAATGGTTTTACTCATAATCATGATGGCAGTATGAATTAAATATTAATATTTTTATTTATTTTAATATTATTTATTTTTTTAACGAGGAAACATGATTATATTTTGTTTGATAAATCATAATACAAGAATAATATTTCATATTAGAGGAAAGAAGAGTTGAGGAACGATATGTTGAATCATAGTTAATGGTTTAATAAAGATGTTAAATTGTTGATGCGTATATATACTGGGATTTTGGAATTGTGTTGTACAAGTGTTTGACCAATGATATTATGGTTATAAATATCAATAAATCTCTAAGTATTTATCATTAGTAGTTTTTCTTTATATTTTTACATGAATATTTTAAATAAAACTGATATCATTGAAAATATTTTTGTTTGTAAGGTGATATCTTTATTGAACACGTTGTTGAGGGAAATATTATCCCCCATGAGATCTTCATGCTGAGATAATAATGCCATATTATGATAAATATATGATTGATATTTATAAAAAAGGATAATATTTTTAGTACTATAATTAAATATTTATTTGATGATGGAGTGATTTATGTTATTTTTGATGAAGATTATGCCATTTTTGGATTTATTTAATATATTCTATAGTCTTTTATTTTATTCACATAATAATGATAAATTTCATTTTGAGAATAGTTTATGTTTTCATTAAGGTTTAACACTGATTCAAGTTATTTTTGGAAAGTATTAGTGTGGAAACCCAAACATTTTATATATAAATATTACATTTTATCATATGAATATTCCATCCAAATTATTACGATCCACATGGGAACTATAAATTATTATTGACTTTTGAAACCATGATATATAATTAACTGGTACATAAAAAATCTATATCATCTCCCACTATGTTTTTTACAAATTTGACAATTTTTGACATATCTTATCTAAAACCGATCTTCATATCATGTGGAAATGTTATATAACAAAGGGAGAGATCAAATTATCATTATGGTTAAAAAGGGTTATGTTTATTATAATTTAAGTATAACATTAGTATAAGGGTGTGATAACGTGGTATAAACATTTGAAAATTATACCTATCAAATCATAGATAATAATCATGATTAATGGTATAAATAATGGGAATTTAGAGGCATGGATAAAAATAAAATGAAAGAACATGATTCATGGAAGCATAGTAATGGAATAAGATCATTTCAAAAAGGCGATGCATAATGGTTGGAAAAATCATGATCATAGGAATATTATTTCATTGCTACCCCCAATACATTAATAACATATTTAGATTTGGAAAACTGCCCATGTAACTGCATGAATAATTAGATAACCTCCCATGTACCCACTTTTGGGATTCAGATAACCTAATGTTTTCCCTTTTATGATTTTTGGGTAACCTTCTATGTACTATATTTTGGATATGGGATAATCTTTTATGTACCCTTTGAGCTAATAAAAGATTAATTTTTCCCAATTAATTGGAGGGATATAACAGACCCACCCATGAAAAACTAATAATCTATTAATATGTATGCCACTTTATAATTAACACATTTATACATGCATCCTAACCTTACCCATGGAAAATATAATTTATTTCATCAATATTTCCACATCATAACTATAAACCATCCAAACAAACAATAAGGATGATATTAAAGAATTCTATACCCAGTAAAGCATAAATTACATCAAAGGATGTTATCATAGATAGAAAATGACTATTAATGATAATATGAATATTGTTGGAGTAAAATAGAAATTTTAATTTTGAAATCACCCAATAAAAATAAAAAATGTTCCAAAAAATAATGGAAATCATTTTGTTTAAAAATATTCTTGGAAAAGTATAATGGAAGCTTCAAATCATTGATCATTCCTTATAGTGGTAAATTTCATGTAATGAACCGTAATTATATCAATGAAATTTTCTTTATTGTAATTATTTATTATATTATAAATAATATAAAATCACTTATAGAACAAAATAAAAAAATTTATAAGTGAATAATGAGTTAAATAATATGTAATTATAAAAATTAAGAAACCTAAAACAATGTAATATTGACATGACCTATAGAATAGTAATATTCCCATTAAAATATTAGCTCATCCAATACAATAGTAAACACACTTATGAAAGTATAATTAAAAAAAATATTCTTATAAATTAAAATATTATATATTTATATCATGGAATAAGTAAGTAAGTTTTTTAAACATGATAAATTAAGTATTGGTATTTTTGTGAAACATAAATTTTTATTTATAATTTTATAATTAATATAATGATTTAAAAGAAAATATATTTTCTTAAATGTGATTTATATTTTAATTTTTGTTTTAATAATATTAGAAGATAATTTTATGAGACTTCAATTTCTTATTCAAAGAGTTATAAAATAATTTTAAATTTTAAATTTAGTGTTTTTCATGTAAATGAAGATTTCATTAGAAAAAATTAAATTTATCAAATTTAAAAAATTATTTTCATAAAATAGGGAAATTTTTCTGAATTTTACAATTCAGAAAATGGATGGGGTAAATTATTGGGATTTTTCTAAAATAGTTTAATTTTTTTGAATAGTTATATACACTAATTTAGAGTTAAATTTAAAAAAAATGAATTATTGTTTAATCGTTGATGTGTGGATTATTTATGCACCATTATTTATAAATAAACTTCAATAAGTACTATATTTAGTCATAATTGTGATCATTATTCCTAGTATTGAGCTAAAATAATAAACAAAATAATAAAATAATAAAAAAAAACCCTTCTCCTCCAATAGAAATATCACCCATCACCATCTCTTCTACTCAAACCAAAAAACCATAAATCTTGTGCAAATTCTACCCAATAAACTTCTTTAATTTCTCCCCTACTACCAAGAGTGTTTGATTCTAATTAAATACAAAATTCATGTGCCTCAAATAGGTTCTCAATGAGAATAATTCTATAGGTATAAAATATTTATTTTTTTAATTTATTTTGAATTTATTTTATTATATTTTCTCCAACTAACACCCCATTATCCATGTGACATGATAAATCTAGAATATTTTATATAATATAATTTTATTATGTTAATAGAAAAACCCATCATCATTTTTCTTCCCCTCCCCTTATGTTCTAAAAATGAAAACAATGTCTGTGGCGCATTGATTTATCACATTCAAGGATGAGACATTTTCTTTTTTCTTTTTTTCCATGATGGATGGAATGGATAATGTAGATTAAAATATATGTATTTTATCTTATTTAATGTTTTATAGAAGAAATATATACATTATATTAAATAATAAAACAAAAAAAGTTTGTTATCATTGAAAAAACACCAAAGTAATCTTAACGATTTAATGACTCATCCCAAAATAGCGAAACAAAGTTATCTATAAGAAAAATTAATATTTTTTATGTAATTAATATATTATAAATTTAATTCAATAAAATTATACCCATTTAACATGATCTTCCATACACATATACAAGTGAACTGATCCTGAAAACCGATGAAACAAACACTCATGAATGATGAAATTGTATCTTTAAACTAATAAAAACGACATAAATTAACTTAATAAAATTATTATAAATAAAATATATGTATAGGGTGTTATAATTTTATTTATTATTGTATTTAATTTTATTATCCATGATATTATGATCAATTTTATAACTTTTTCATAAATAAGTTAAGAGATTCATTCCAAACCTTCATTATTCTTTCGTGTTATGATTTCTATCTCATTACCCTAAATTAATTCTTCATTTTCATAAATGTCATAAAAATTCTATATATGTTTTTAAAACTCATGTATCTAGAATATATCAACTTTATTTATTAGAGAAATACATGTTTTAAAAATGATCCCTGCTAAATTCTTCCTAACAGTAAAACCCAATTAAATAGAACTTCTGAATTTCATACCCATTTTCAAGTAAAATCCATAATATTGTTTAATACCCCAATTTACATCTAAAATGAATCTTTTTATAATGAATAAGTATCCTAGTTTATTTTTAATTTTATATAAATTATTATTAATTTTATTATCTAAACCCTCTTTAATATTTTCCTAAAACCACACAAAAATGACCCCTTTATAATGTTTTATAAACAATTGTTTATGTGTTTTCACTGCACTCTAAAATAACTTATCATGATCTTCACCTATTATTCCTTTTTAGTTTCCATCTAAAATTTAAATTCATTATATCATGGACACCATAATGGTATTCACTTTTTTTTATGCCTTATGATATGAGTAGGATACCCAATTCATTATGTGGGAAACCCTTATGTTTTTACATTAGGTTTGATTCATCAGGTGTCATGCATATTCATGAACACGTTATAATGGTTTCACTAATATATTTCTCTACTAAATTGGGAAATGTTTTGTATCCTGAGATGTCATGTTGGAATAAAAAGTGAACCTGAATCCTTTATGGGACTTTGTATACCATGTGTAGTGATCTTTGTAGTTAACATTGTCTCATACATATGTCACATTGTATGTGGTTTCCAAATTCCTATGATACCTTGATTACATGATCTCATTTTATACATTTTATGATTCCTTATCATTATTCATGTTACATTATTTTTTCATCATGTTATTCTTTATAACCCATGTGGTACTCTTTATTTCTATGATTATAACCTTATTGATATTTTTAGATCATCCCTTTGTTCATGTCTCTGCATGGTTATCTTATGAAGATGAATAATAAGAATGGATGTTAGGATCTCATTATGGATATTTAAAAAAAGTCTCTTTTGGTTTACAATTTTATAATTATGTACCTACTCTTCCAAAGACACTAGACATTACGATCCTTCTATTTATTTTATGGTTGATTGTGCTTAAAATAATGTGATAATAGGAGTTAATTATTGGGATATTATTATTGGTATCTGGGCATGGTGTAGTTATTTTTTCTTATTTAGAGAAGGGAAATATTGTTAGATCCCTAGGGATAATTTTACCACTATAGATAACATGTATTAAATTTTATGGAATCGCCAGTTAGGATAATTTTTTTACAAAAATTAACCCTATGTTAAATGTATGACTTTTATATGATTATTAGATATATATTTTGGACCACATAATTGTAATTTCATTTTCATTTTCAGTGGATAGAAATAAGAGAAACCACACCAACAATTGATGTGATAAGAAATTTAATTATTTACAAATGTAATTAAAAATATAATAGTAATGATTGGTCAGAATATCATTACAATAAGAGATCCACTGGATAATGTTACGAATAATAACATGAATCACTTTGAACTGCATACTTCTCATAATAAAGAGTAATTTTTCATTGAATACTTTATATGAAAAAGTCCTCCATGGTTTAGTAGATCTTATGATACAATCCTCACAGAATAATGTATTTACTATATTGAGAAAATATTATCTATCCTATAATACGTTGAAGAATAGAAGGTTTTGTTGTCATTAAATCATTTTTATTAGGAAGGTGATCTGTGGTGGAAAATGATAATGAAGACAGATTCCGAGGTTAAATGTTCTTCCATGTAATTTTTTGATATGATGAAAATATTTTTTTAACAAATATTTTCCAGAAACTCTCCATTTTTTGGTGGAGAAGAAGTACATTAGTCGAAAGAAAATGAAATATTAGTATATTGGGGAATACGAAGAGAATATCATATGGGTTCAATGATAAATCTCTGACATTTTCATGACAACCTAACAAAATTTTTATTTCTTCTTTCTCATACTAAATATAATCTGTAAAAATAATTGGTTATTAGTGACATTGATAGTTAGGAGGATATAGTCTATTGTTCAGCTATGATTGAAATGGATGTCGCAGAAACTCATTGGTATCGTGAGGATGGAGATAAAAGTAAATAAAATAGAGTTTAATATGGTAGGAACAATATATAAGTCCCACGATGGAATGAAAGTCCTACATACCACGTGTCAAAATAATGGGAAGAAGAATCTTCGGAACTATCTATAGGTAGTGAGTATATGCTACAAATGTGCAAGAATAGGGCATCTGGTTAATAATTTCTGAAAGGATATGAAGAATCTCAGTAATGTGGAAGAATAAAGGATGGTTCATATCAACACAGAGTCTGCATTTTTATGTTTAAATAGAACGTAACATGGTCAATTCATAAGGCATTTCCCTAAGACATGGTTTATTAGAGTTAATCAACAATAAAAACCTCCATGGTCGCAAGGTAGATAATAGGGTATCAATACTACTAAGGGGGATCCTGAAAATGTTGTGTTCATAGGTACACTGGTTATTCATTAAATAATAGAAAATTTACTATTTTATTCTAGTTCAACACATTCTTTCATATCACAATGTTTATTATAACTAATCAAACACCAATTCAAAATATGGAGGTTGAGTAATCAGTGACAATAGATAATGGGGAAATTGTTGAATCCAATATATATAACTTTTCCCTAGTTAATTTTTGTGTATTGAAAGTCCTATTAAATATTATCATATAACCATTTATATATTTTTAAGATATATTGGTAATGGATTGGCTATCATGATATTAATCCAACATCAACTATTGTGAATGGAAGATCACTCTTCACATCCAAAAGAAAACTCCAATTTTTTACAAGTGTAAGGAGGATGTTGAATATCCTTTAAAATAACCATATTAAGTTTATATATTATTACCATATGATCATGAATATATAGATCAAATTATTGTGTAAAATGAGAGAATCATATATGAAGTCATGATCATGGTGAGGGACTACGCTAATGTAATGTCAGAAGAATTGTTTGGTTTTACACCTAATAAAGAAGTAAGGTTTTAAAATGAACTTATTTTTTATATATACCTATATAAAAGAAACATTATATAATGAAAAACATTTAGTTGTTTGAATTTATGAATTAGTTATGGTATAATATAGACAAGGGGTTTATATTACCTAGTTCATCACTGTTAGGTGCACGAGTCCTCTTTGTCAAGAAAAAGGATGTATCAATGAACCTCTTCATTAATTATCATGATCTCAATAAAATAATGATAAATAATAATTATCCCCTACCATGGATAGATGATTTTTTCAATAAACTATGTGAGTTTATGAATTTAATTAAGGTGGACCTTCAGTTGGGATATTACTAACTAAAATGTAAGGAAGATATGCCCCAAGCTGTCTTTAAAAGGATATATGGACAATATGAGTTTATAGTGACTGAATTTGGACTCACTAATGCACCAAAACATTTCATGGACATGATGAATATAATCTATATATATTACCTTAATAAATTTTGGGAGTTTTATAAATTTTGTTTTGATATACTACAAGATAAAGGGAGAACATATATGGTATTTGAATATTGTGCTACATAAATTTTTATGGGAGAAAATATATGAAAAATAAATTGAATATGATTACTAGATGAAGGAATTATGATTCATGGAGATGTTTATCACTATAAAATGAATATATGTGTACCCATCCAAGAAAAAGGTAATTGAGTAGTGTCCTAAGCTAACATTTGTATAAGAGATTCACAGTTTCTTTTGTTTAAAAATGTATTACCAATGGTTTTTTGAGAACATCCCACAATTTTCAAACCCAATAACCAAAACAATGAGGAATAGAATGATGATTTTCTATAAAATTTAATGTGTTTATTACTTCATCGAGTTTAAAAAGAGGATTATCAATGCACTAGTACTCATTCTAAAAACTAGTGGGGAACTCTTTGTGGTATATATGGATGCTTTGAAAGGGTATCTGGATTTGTAATGATGTAAAAAGAAAAATATATATCCTAATTCTCAAGGAATTTTAATATTCATTAACCAAACTTTCCCATGCATGATCTGGAGTTGTATTATATCAACTTGACATTAAAAATATGAAGGTATTATCTCTATAGAGGGAATTTTGAGATATATACTGATCATAAGAGCCTCAGGAATATATTCACAGAGAATGAGCATAATATGAAGTATAAAATATGGTTATATCCCATCAAAGAGTATGAATACTCCATCTACTACCATCCATGTAAATACAACAAGGTGTTGGATTCACTATGTAGGTACGATCTTGCATCTTTTTCAATGATTTGAATTGAGAAAGGTCCAAAAATCATTGACCTACAAAGGATAGATTTGGGAATTGTTAATGAAGGAACATCATCAATCCTTTCCCAAATTATTTCCCAACCATCACTTATTGAGAAAATAATGGATTCTAATAGAAAGGATGTAGAAATTAAGAAAAATTTAGAAACTATTAGAAATGGAAAATCCATATATTTCAAAATAGATGAGGAAGGAATCATTATATTTTGGCCATGATTATGTGTACCATATAATCCAAAGATAAATAATGATATTCTGAATGATTCACATAGTTCTACCTCATTTATTCACCCAAAAGGGAAAGAGACATACCAAGATCATAGACAGATATATTGGAAGTAAAATATGAAGAAAGATTTCACCATGTATAGGTCAAAGTCCATGGTATTTCAACTAGAGAATAATTAAAGGAAAAAGACTAAGGGGATGAAACAACTATTACCAAAACCAATATAGAAATGGGAAAAAATCACCACGGACATTTTTTATGGACATCCAAATACATCAATATGAAATAATGACATATGGGATGTGGTGTATCTTCTTACAAAGATAGATAAATTTATCAAATAATAATAGGAATTGTCACTCAATCAACTTGCATGGATATACATCAGAGAAGTGGTAAGGCTTCACGAAGTTCCACTATCAAATTTATCCGTTAGATATCATAGATTTACCTCCATGTAATAAAAAAGTATCCAATTTTCTTAAAACACTGATCTGAACATTGTTATGGACAATCATCCTCAAACTGATGGCCAATATAAGTGGAAAATTCACACACAGGAAGACATGTTGGGAGCATGTTCTATAGACTTCATGGTAATAGGGGACCAAAAACTAATTATGGATTAGTTCTCTTACAAAAATATTTTCTACACAAGCATCAAAATGGATCCACATGAAGAAATTTATGTAAAATGAGGCATAAAACTATAATGATGGCATGATATCTATTAATAAAATACATTTGGACCTTTAATATGGAATCCTTCCTTTTATTACATAACCTTTCATTGCATTTTACAAACAGAGGATCTTTAAAGTCAAGTTTCATGGAAATATGGAAAAATATACAAGAAAATATTAAACATTCTTATAATACACATGTAAGGCTTCATCAAAGGTTCATTCTGAGTACATTTCTGCATCTTATAATTTGGAGACCTACATCAACGGAATGGGTGAGTTTAAGGCCTAGTAAGGAAACAAGTGAAATAGTTTATATGTAACTTTAAGCGATATAAATAAGAACATGAGGGATATCATAAAGGAATGATAAATAAGCATATAAAATTAATAAAAATAAGAATCATTACATGAAAATGGGGCTAAAGAAATTAATTTAGACATTCATGAACATATCACCAAGGATCATCCCCAAGGTGTTATAAAAGTTACCAAGGTTATTTAACAAGGTATCGTGATACTTTTCATCCCTAGATATTAAATTTTTTACCCAATTCATTTGAGTTATATTAGGGAAAACCATTAAAATGACTTTATTTTTATGTGAGACACATATATCATAAACAATAATTTCATAAATAATTAAAAAAATATAAGAAATGGGTTTCATTTCAAAATCGTGATATTTTATAAGTGCTTAAAAAACATGATCATTATGTCATTTATATCCTACAGAAAAGTAGTGAGGGATTAATTAATGTCAATTTCAGAATAAAATATATCAATTTTATGTATTTATGAATACCCATATAAACTAAATGGGTTTTTGTGTTCAAATAAATAAAATAAGATAATTTCTTTAGAAAAAGAGAGAGATATTTTGAGACGAAAATTCTGTAACATAAAGGCTACATAACTTGTTTTTAGAAAACATTAAAATGGGAGGGTACAAGGATAAAAAACTAAAAAATAACTCATAATAAATTATAGAGAAATAATAAAATAGAAATAATATCATGATATGGATAATTGAATAACATACCACATGAAATGGAAATTGAAAGAAAAGAGAAGTTGTGATTTCTTTTACGAAAATTCGACAGCCTAACGACATTGCTTAAAATTCATAGAAATTAGTTGATGAGAGTGGAAAGTGTCTATAATCAATTGGAAATTAAATTTGAAGTAAAAAAGGGCATATAATCACATACCCCCAAATAATAAAATGGAATATATAAGACACAACATAAGGGAATTTATGAATTAAAAGAGAAGGGTAAAAGGATCCCTTACCTTGAGGAGTAACTTTGAAAACATGAACTTTGGGACCTTTGGGGGCTTTAAGGAACCTTAAGAGAACTCATTTGGAGGTAAAAAGACCAAATATTCATTGATGAGGAATTTGGAATGTAGTTAATGAAGGAATGGGATGGTATTTATAGCAGAAGTGAGGGAATATTTTAATAATTTCCAAGGGAGACCTCATCAGTGGAATTTTCAAAACCATGGGCATGAACATGGTATTTTCCCATGTTATTGGTCACATGGGACAAATAATAACATCTCTTAATATTTAAATTTCTTCCGGAATTATTACATCATTATAACATCATTAATGATTTCATTAATCACACTGAAATAAAAAATTATATTTTTATTATTCACTGAAAAACAAAACATTTTATAAGAATATCATAAAATCACCCTAACTAAATATTGATGCATTGAATTAAAAAATTAATTCTATTTTATGGGAATGATTTTATAATTATGAGATATTTAAATTTTATGTAAAATAACTATTAACCTGAAAAAATTATAATATGTAACTAATAATTTCTAAAACAGTTAATTATATATGCTATTATACCACATCACCATTCATGGTGCATCAATTATATATATAAATTCTTAAGAGAGGTTACTATTCCATAGCAACATTACTATTAAAAATGGTAAGATTACTATTCATAATTTACTATTAACGAAAAGTTATGTTGATCTTATTAGACTACAAATTACTTAATGATCACAAATGTAGAAGGCCATTTTTTTAAAATCATTTCCCATTATTAATTATTTAATGTATATAAAAATATTTTAAAATACCCTTTTTCCAAATTTCACTAATATTATCGAACTTCTATAAATTCATCCTATATTTATTTTAACAATTTAACTCCACAAATTTAATATAATAAGAAATGATAATTTTATTTATACAAAAGATTACACAACATAACTAAGGTCTCGTTACATATCCCCTTATAACACCTACATAAGACATAAGTGTAAGGTGTACTATAGTGATAGAATCTTGGGTTGGCTTGATCAACATTTCCCAAGTGGTGATTTCTATCATCTTGAACTTCTCCCTTAAGAACATCGGTTCAATCATCAACTAGTGGAGCTCAGCATGGGATTGATCAAGAGCAAATCCTAGAGATTCTACCTCTTTCCCATTCTTGGATATATGGGCTTCGCATGGGCCAATTCTACTATATGAGTCCATCTATTCGTCTTTTTGTATTAATTAATCATGATCACTTGTATCTATAAACAGTAATAACAATGTTAAGAATTTAGTTTCGAATTGTCATATTGACCAATGTTCATATAACAGTCAAAACCTATTGCTATTATTTTAATTATTGACACTTCAATAACTAATAAATATAGGTTTCCTGAGTATAGAATAAAATAATACACAAATTAAAGAAATTAATATTATTAAAAAGTTTGGGTTGTTACATTCATCCCTCTATAATAATTTTCATGCCCAAAATTTCAATACATACGCTCAGAAGAGAAATTTTTTGGGTGCTTCTACCTCATATAGTATTCTGGTTCCAATATGGCTTCTTCATATTTGTGGTTACTCCACAGCACCTTAACAAGGTGGGTAGTCTTTTTTGTATAGAACCTTGACTATAAGATCCAAGATCTCCACCGGTTTGTCCTCATAAGAGAGGTCATGTTCCTGTTTTACCACATCTGGATTTAGTACATGTGAAGGGTTAGTCATGTACATCCTTAAATGGGATACTTGGAAGACATCATGAAATTATTCTATATTTGGAGGAAGTCTAAGCCGATAGGCCACTCCTCCAACACGATCAAGGATTAAATAGTGGACAATGAACCTACGTATGATCTTCCATTTCTTCGCAAACCTCATGAATCTCTTCCAGGGTAAAATTCAAAGAAGGACATTATCACTAACATCAAAATCCATGACCCTGCGATGGTTGTCGGCATAGCTTTGTTTCAAACTCTTAGCTGTGTTAATGTGTTGCTAGATAGAATGGACCTTTTCTGTCATCTATTTCATAAGATGAGCCGATGAAGCTTTCTCTCACTAGATGCATTCAAATAATATTGAGTTCTACATATTTTCTCATATAGAGCTTTATAGGGTTACATTTGAATTCTCTAGTGGAAGCTATTATTGTAAGAGAACACAACTGATGTGAGATGATGATCCCATCCACATTTAAATTCCATTGAGCATGTCCTCATCATGTCTTCAAGTGTTTGAAAATCCCTTTCATATTGTCCATTAGTTTAGGGTGATATGCCATACTAAAATTCAATTCGGTACTCAGAGAATGTTGAAGACTTCAAAAGAATTTTGATCTGATCCTTGGATCATGATCACATATGATAGAAAGTGGAAATCCAGGAAACCTTAGCACTTCCTTTACATAAATCATAGCATGTTGATCAAGAATGAAATATTCCAAAATAGAGATAAAATGGGATGTCTTGGGGAGA
The DNA here is from genome assembly GCA_963277665.1 of Viscum album. NCBI lineage: Eukaryota > Viridiplantae > Streptophyta > Magnoliopsida > Santalales > Viscaceae > Viscum > Viscum album. Next base: position 544,908,781 of record OY728156.1, read on the forward strand.
TATTCCACAATAACCGATATCACATTGTATCCTTTGGAAGTTCTCAGGAGACTAGTGAAAAAGTCTATTGTTATATTGTCCCACTTCCATGTTGGTATAGGTAGTGGTTGAAATACCCATTTTGGAAGTTTTCACTATTCCTTCACATGCTAACTTACCTGGCACCTTGAAATTTAGTCAGCAATATTTCTTTTCATATTTTCCTACCAAAAATGACCACTAAGGCCTCTATATATTTTTTTTGATTCCAAGATGTATAGTTAAAGTATATCTATGATCTTCATCCATCATCTCCTTGTTTATTTCTAGAATATATGGAACACATAGTCTTGTACAAAATTTTAGTACACCTTCTTGAACAATATTGAACTTAGGAAACTTCGTTTCATTCAAATCCTCATAATTATTCTATAATAAGGGATCTTCTTTCTAAGTATTATTGGTATTCTCATAAATCATTTGGGTTAGGGTTAATGATGGACCTTCCCTTATAATTCCCATGTCCATCTATACTAGGTCATTGGTCTAAGGATCTCTTTTAATCCTCATCATGGAAAAAACAACTGGATATTTCATGCATAATGCATTATCGAATTTGTTATCTCCTCCAGCATGATAATGAATTGAACAATCATTGAATTTATCAAGTTCCAACCATTTCCTTTGTCTCATGCTCAATTAATTTTGTGTGAAAATATACTTCAAACTTTGATGGTATATGTAAATAAAAAATTTCTCCCATTAAAGATAATGCCTCCATATCTTAAGAGAAAAAATGACCAATGCTAGCTCCAGATCATGTATAGGATAGTTATGCTCTTGAGTCTTCAACTATTGAGATGCATATGCAATGGCGTATTTATTTTTCAAAAGGACTCAACTAAGAAATTTTAGATGTGCATCGCTAAAAATAATTAATCCTTCTCCAATTGAGAGCATAGTAAACACGAGTTTAGTAACTAATCACTTCTTTGACTATTGAAAACATTCATCACACTCCTTTTTCCAGACTAACTTGACCCCTTTTCAAGTTAACATGGTGAATGGATTATAAATTCTTGAAAGGATTTTCAAAAACCTTTTATAATGTCCTGATAATCCAAGGAAACTATGAATCCTAGTTATTGTTGTATTTTAAGGCCACTCTACTATAACCTTTGACTGTACTGGGTTGATTTTGATTTCATCATTAGTTATAATGTTCCCAATGAAAGAATCTTTTTGAAACAAAAATTCACATTTTCCAAACATTCTAAAACATCTCTCCTTCTGTAGATTTTTCATAATAACCCTTAGATGATCCCCATGCTCCTCATGAATTTTGGAATATATCAGAATATCATCAATAAAAACTACCAAAAAGATATCAAGGTAGTCCTTAATGACTTTATTCATAAAATCCATAAAAATTGTAGGAGCATTAATCAATCCAAATTGCATGAAAACAAACTCATAATGGCCATATCTTGATCAGAATGCAGTTTCTTGAATATCTTCTTTATTCACCATCAATTTATTGTAACTAGATCAAAGAACAATCTTAGAGAATTATTGAGCCCCACAATGTTGGTTAAATAAGTCATCAATTATTGTAAGAGGTTATTTGTTCTTCACTATGACTCCATTCAGTTCTTTATAATCAAAGCATAGTCGCATTGATCCATCATTCTTTTTCACAAAGATAATAGGTGCTCCCCAAGAAGACACACTTAGACGGATAAACACCATCTCCCAATGATCTTTGAGTTGCTTCTTTAATTCCTCCAGCTCCAAATTTTCCATTCTGTGTGGTGTCTATGATATTGGATGAGATCCAGGTCTGAGTTCAATGGAGAACACTTCATCTATTTCTAGGAAAGGTTTGGGTAACTTCTCAAGAAATACATTAATTTATTCCTAGACGATAGAGACCTTTTATATTATTAAACTCCCATTTCCTTCTTCTTCTTCATCAGTCAACTCCATAAAGAAGGATATATGAGCTTCTTCTGCACTTATATCAGGTTCAGATGTCTCTCCATGGAGGATAACTATAGGTTTTTTATTCAAGACTACTGGGATATTGTTTCGTCTATATTTGATCATAGCATTAGACATCGAGAGTCAGTCCATCCCTAGTTTAATATCAAATTCCTGTAAGGGAATGGATACCAAATTTCTTATTATATTTTTCTAAATAAAGTAAATTCTAGAGTTTATAAACACTGACAATTCTTGGGTAATCCCACCAGGAGTCTTGGAAAATAACTCCACCTTTTGAAAATCATTGGCTGATTCGAAATTCATTGCAACCTTGGAGGAAATAGAGGAATGTGTAGAACCCGAATCAAAAAAAGTACTTGCTATATTTGAGAGAACAACAAGAATACCTGCCACTACAACATTTGGCTCTTCAACTTCAGCTATCGTGAAAGACAAAGAACAACCTTGATCCCTGGGCCATTACTAAGGTATATGGTGGTTCTCCCTTACTACCCTCAGATTTGGATAGTGATTTTCGAAGTTCTTAAAATGTACAAACTTATAGCATTGGACATCAGGTAGGTCATGCACTATCTTCCCTTTGTCATTAGTTTTGGGATCTATTGTCTTCACCTCACTAAGACAATTTTTCACAATGTGTCCATCTCTTAACAATTTTACTGTATCCCACTCCTGAACATGTAGTACCCTGAATGCTTTTTCCAAAATTTATTACATGTGGGTCGTTTGACATACATTCCTCTTCTTCCCTGATTAATGTTCCTCCCTATTCTAGGATCCATTGATATATTCTTCCCTTTGTATTTATAAGACCACTGTGTCTCACCAAACTCCATTTTGACATTCTTCGCACGCTGCACGACCTTCTCATAGCTATCGTAGTCTTAGTTGTCTAGATTCATCCATAGATGAGTTCTTAATCCACCAAACAATATATCAATCTTCCCATTTAGATCCACGAAAATCTGGAGGTGGAATTTGAATGTTATTTGATGTTCATATCGTAGCTTCCAATATATTTATTCTTCTGCCGCTTTAGCTCAAGAAATTACTTCTCTATTTTTGTTCTCATAGATCGAGGTAAATAGTTATTGAAGAAGATCCCTCTATAATATTCCCACTCCATAGCTCCAACCTCAAATATTGCCCTCATTTTTTTTAAAAAAGTTCTAACCACTAATCAACTTCTCCATCTAAGCGAAAAAACAACAGAGTGACCTTCTGTTGTTCCGAATAGTAGATCACAGAAAAGATATTCTCGATAGAGCTGATCCACTGTTTAGAAATCAATGAGTTGGTAGATCCACTAAAGGTTGGTGGTCATTAACATGTAAAAGACTCAATAGGATGTTGTTATTTTCATGGTGAGATTGATCATTCAGCTTGATTCATATTATTACCCATAACTTGAGTTATTTGGTTAATCATTCTCATGAATGTTTTCATTCAAGATTCCATTAGAGGGCCATAAGCACATGGTCTATTGTAGTCACCATTTTCATAGTTCCTCCTATTGCCTATATTTTTCTAAAATAATAAAACCGTAGTGATAAAAATATTTCATTTATAACCCTTTTAACTATAATGTATTTTATGTCTTAAAACATCATGCTTAAAAAATTACATTTCTCTATAAATCCTTCATAATTATTCATAAAATGAATATGATTAACCAAACATATCCTCCAAGAGTGTCACACTAGGATTGCATCAAGGCCCATTATCGTGTGCCAGGATACCCCAGGTCAATCCAGAAACTCCTTTTCGGAGTTTTTACTCCTTGGTGCATCTGTGCCAGAGCCACATCCACTTGTTCATATCCAGATAGGGTTTTATTTGTTTGAAAACAACTATTTTAATATATCACTAAAATACCAAGAGTTTTCCTATTTTAAAGCTTTTATATAGGGTTCTTCTTATATTTTTCAGAAACAATATCCATAAATAACTAATCTGTCCTCTGATAACAACTATGGAATACCGCATTTCATTACATAAATTTTCATTACATTTTACAGAGAGAGTATCTTTAATGTCTAGTGTCTTAGAAATTAGGAACAATATACAAGAAAAAATTAAACATTCTTCAAATCTAATTTTATGGCTTCATAAATGGTTCATCCTATGTACAGTTACTAAATCTCATAACTTGGGGACATACATGAAACGAATGGGTGAGCAGAAGGCCCAGTAAGGAAAACAACTCATTCAATTTACATGTGATATTGAGTGATATCAATAAGAAAATGAGGGATATCGTAAAGGAATCATAAAGTGGAATACCATAGAAATAATAACATCAATGTTAACATGAAAATTTGGCTTCAAAATTTAATTTATAAATTCATGAACATATCACCAAGGTCTATCCCCAAGGTTTCATAAACATTACCAAGGTTATTGACCAAGGTATATTGAAACATTTCATCTCTAGAGATTAAATTTATTACACAATTCATTAGAGCTGAATTTGGGAGAACCCTTAATATGTTTTTATTTTAATGTGATCCAAATATATCATATACACTCATTTCATAAATAATTGAAAAATAATACAAGAAATGGGTTTCATTTCAAAGTCAGGATGTTTTAAAAGTGCTTAAAAAACTTGATCGTTATGTCATTTTTAACCCATGGAAAAGAAGTGAGGGTTTCATGTATGTCAATTCCATAATGAAATATTTTAATTTTTTGATATTTATGAATACTCCTAGAAAATAAATGGTTTTCAGTATTCATATAAATAAAATAAGATAATTTCATGAGAAAATTAGAGAGAGATTTTGATACTAAAATTCTGTAGCATATCACCAACATAACATATTTTTTGAAATCATTAAAGAAGGAGGGGAAAAGGATAAAACACTCAAAAATAACTCATAATATATTATAGGAATACAGTAAAATATAAATAAGATCATGGTTTGTATAATTAAATAATATAACGCATAAAAAAGAAACTTTAAAGAAAAGAGAAGAAGCGATTGCTTTTAAAAAAATTTGGCAGCCTAACAGTGTTGCATGAAATTCATAAAAATCAGTTGATGATAGTGGAATAAGTCTATATTAAATTGGAAATGAAATGGATAGTAATAATTGTATATAAGGACATACCCCCACATTTTAAAATAGAAACTAGAAGACACAACATAAAGGAATTCATGACTTAAAAGAGATGGGTGAAAGGTTCCTTTACCTTGACGAGTAACTTCAAAAGAATGAAATTTGGGACCATGTGGGGGCTTGAGGGAAACATGGGTAGAAGTATTGGGAGGTAATAGGACCAGATCTTAGTTGAGGAAGAATTTCTAATTAAACTAATTAAGTAATGGGTTGGTATTTATAGAAAAATTAAGGGAATACTTTATTAATTTCCAAGGGACACCTCATCGGTGGAATTTGAAAAACAATGGGATTGCCCTTGGTATTTTCCCATGGTATTGTCCACATGGGTCACCTATTAACATATCATACTATTCACAAGTCAACCAAAATTATGGAATAATTATTTCATCATTAATGATGTCATTAATCGCACTTAAACTCAATACAATATTTTTACTATTCACCAAAAAACTTATTATGTTATACAATTCTCATTAATTCACCTGAACATAATATCAACTCCTTGAATTCATAAATGAACTCCATTTTTTAAAAAAATGTTTCATTATTATATATTAAATTTTTAAGAAAAAACACGATTTACCAGAAAATATACTAATATTTAACTAATAATTTCAAAATTAGCTAATTATTTATGCTATTATATCACTTCACCATTAAACATGCCTAAATTATATTTATACATTTTTATGTGAGATTACTATTCCATTGATCACAATACTATTCAAAACTTTAATATTACTATTCATACTTTATTATTCACTAAATGTTAATTTGATCTTATTAGACTCTAAATTTCTTACAGTTCAGAACTGTAGAAGACATTTTTTTGAAATTCATTTCACATTATTAATTTTTTAATTTAAACAAAAATATTTTAAAATACCTTTTTCAAAAAAGCCCGAATAATATGAAACTTCTATAAATTCATCCTATATTTATTTTAACATTATAAATCCATAAATTTAATATAATAATAAAAAATAATTTTACTTATAAAAATGGATTAGACAATGTAACAAATGTCTCATTACATAGCCCCTTATAACACCTCATAAAACCTTTGTGTAAGGTGTGCTCTGGTGATATAATCTTGGGGCGGCTTGGACAACATTTCCCTACTGGTGATTTCTATTATCTAGAAATTCTCCCTTATGCGATTTTTTTCAATCTTCACCTATTGAAAATCAGATTGGACATGGTCTAGAGTAAATCACCTATATGCTACCTCCATTCTAAACTACGACATAAGGTCGTCGTACGGACCGAGTCTACTAGATGAGGCCATCGACTCTTCTTTCTGAAGTTCCTAGTTAGGATCCAAGTATCGCTGAGAGGGGGAGGGGTGAATCAATGATATCTGTTTCTTTTTATGTTTCCTTCTTTTTGAAATGAATGTCGCCTCCTCTTATAGAGTTTATTCCCTGCTGAACACACACAGTCACAGGATGACAAGATTTACAAGGTTCACTACTCAATAAGAGTAGGTACGTCCATGGTATGGTACTGAAATAATCCAGTACCACACAATCTACTAGAAAAAAATCCTTTTATATGGAATACAACGAGTAGGATATACCCTTACACTCGTATAGCACTTGGAAAACAATATGCAAGCGCATGTGCACCCTCTTAGCACAAATAGGGAATTATAATATTTTAGTGCTTCTTTACAATTGAACAATTGTATTCTCTAAAGAACAGTTCTTCACTTTCCGACCCAGATGCTGGAAGGAACCCCTGGAGAAAAACAGCTTGTGCGCCCACTTCCACTTGTGCGCCCTATACTTGCACGCCTACAACTTGCACGCCTCTTCTTTCACACTTACTTGCACGCCTCAACTTGCATGGAAAGACATAGGCAGCAGACATGCACATCAACACTTGTGCAGTAATACTTGCGCGACAACACTTGCGTGGCAACACTGGCGCGGAAACACTTGCACGACAACACTTGTGCGACAACACTTGTGCGGCAACACTTGCGCGACAACACTTGTGAAGAAACACTTGCGCGAAAACACTTGTGCGGCAAGGCACTCTCTACTACATTTGCGCCCAGAGCTCAAATTTTCTCTTATGTGTTGAGCATCTCAAAAATGAGGAGGCAAGTCATCTATTTATAGGCATTTTGGTGACTTGCCCGTCATATAGACTTGTGCGCCAATACTTGTGTGCCGCTCCGTAACATGCGTGCCGCTTCACCAATTGTGCGCCCTTCCATCACTAGCACGCCACATTCTTTCCTTTGACATTTTGATATGATGACGTTGGAATCTGACTTTCGCGCAACGTACACTTGCGCTATACATATACTTGCGTGCCACACTTGCGCAGCACTTATACCTGTGCGCCACTTTTTGACTTACGCGCCAATATTTATCTTGCACGTCATTTTATTTCCTTTGTCAAATTTTGATGTGATGATCCTTGAATTATTTCTTCCATGCCACCTATACCTGCGCGCCAATACTTGCGCGCCACTTTTGACTTACGCGCTACTCTTGACTTGCACCCCACTTTCTTTCCTTTTCCAAAAACACTTCTTTACTCCCCCTATCCTTCATAAGGCTTTCTTCAAATGTTCTCCAAACATATGATATTTGTGAAATAAAAATCAGCAAAGCATCGTCATAGTTTCCAAGTCCTTTAAGAAGTGAATTCATTTAGCTTCTTTGACAACAAAAGGCAACATTCTGTAACAACAAACTTTTCTTACTTCCATATCCGTCCAACTTGGTCCCAACAATCTCTCCCTTTGGATTTTGTTTTCAACAAAGATTCAAAAATCATTGATCTTTGTAACCTTAAGCAATGGATTACTTATCATCAATTCTAATCCTATGTGAGCTAACTCATTGTAGGATACAAGAATTATTGATAGCCAAAACCATACTGTCTAGAAACAGTGACTATGAAATATCATGGGCGTAGTTCCTAAACCTTCTTCATAACATATTTCAAGCTTCTACTTCAGAATTCTTCACTTCTTCAACTTTCTTGGAAAACAAACAACATTGTTTCCTACAACCACTCCAATAAACAGTTAGAATATTTCACACAAATACTTGTTGGATTCACAACATACCCACAAATACCCCTTTATGCATGCATCTATAAGGATAGATTTATGAAACAATTCTCCCCCTTGACAGCATTATCCAAAGGAAATATTTGATTTGGGACAGAAAGAGGTACCTTAACCTTGATGAGAGGGTGGTTGGACACCCATGTTCAAATTCAATTTTTCAAATGGTTCCTTCGGTAACGGTTTTGTGAATATATCAGCAACTTGTTCAGATGTAAGAACATACTCCTGCATCAATTCATTCTTCTCCACCTACTCTTTGATAAAGTGGTACTTTATATCAATGTGTTTTGAACGAGAATGTTGTAATGGATTTCTTGTAAGATTAATTGCACTCTGATTATCACAACCCAAGAGAAATGGTAGCTTTACTTCAACAAGTAGATCTTATAACTGAGTCTTCATCAACATTAGTTGAGTTGTAGCATGAGTAGCAGCAACATACTTAGATTCAACTGTACTAAGAGTTACTGAATTCTATTTCTTGGTATTATAACTAACACAACTTTTCCCCAGAAAGAAAACTCCACCAGATGTGGATCTTCGATCATCAACATTTACTGCCCAATCATCATCAAAATACCCGAATAGATCAATATTTCTTGATCCATCATACCTGATTCGGAAATTTTTTGTGTCTTTGATATATCTGAGAAATATTTTTCCAGCAATCAAATATGATTATTTAGGAGCACTCTTAAATCTTGTACATAAAGTGACAGCATAGACAATGTTGGGTCTTGAGGCAGTCAAATACAATAGACTTCCAATCATCTTTTGATACTCTTTCTGATCAATATCCTTGACTTCTCCATCATTAGAAACCTTGTTTCCCACTAAAATTTGTGTTGAAACTGGTTTCGAATTTTCCATGCCAAATTTCTTCAGAAGTTCTTTAGAATACATTTCATGAGAAAGAAAAATGTGATTCTTCTTCTGTGAAATTTGTATCCCAAGAAAGATCTTAATTTCTCCCAGCATAGACATCTCAAATAACTTCTTCATCTCCTCACCAAATTGTTCACATGATCTTTCATCATTTCCAGCAAATATAATATCATTGACATAAACAATACCGATCAGTGAAAACTCTTGACATTCCTTGATGTAGATATTTCTGTCAACTCTCTATTTCTTGAAGTTCATCTTTATTAAGAAAGTATATAATTAAGAATACCATGATCTTGGAGCCTGTTTTAGGCTATACAAAGCCTTATTTAACCTTCAAACATAAAATTAATACTTTCCAATAACAAGTCCACAAGGTTGATCAATATAAACATCCTCTTCAAGGTCACCATTTAAGAAGGAATATTTTACATCCATTTGAAAGTTTTTGTATCCCCATTGTGCAGTAATAGAAAGAAAGATTCTGATTGTTTCTAATCTTGCCACCAGAGTAAAGGTTTCATCAAAATCAATGCCTTCAATTTGTGAATACCCTTTGCAAAACAATCTTGCTTTGTTTCTTATTACTTTACCTTTTTCATTCAGTTTGTTCCAAAAGACCTGCTTTGTACCAATAATGTTCTTATTGTCTAGCTTAGGTACAAGTTCTCAGGTATCATTCTTCTCTATTTGATCACGATCTTCATTCATTGCATGAAGCCATTCAGGATACTCAAATGCTTCGTTTACATCATTCGTTTCAACTTTCTAATAGAGAAATGTATGTGATATAGCATTCAATGTTATTCTTTTTTGAACCCTCTAATTTTTATCTCCAATAATGTTATGAGCCTCCACTTGCTTCCTCAAACTAGGATGAGTTGTTTGAACCCCATCTTCATCACTTGAGATTTCTGAGTCGGATTCATCTTCTTGAGTGGTATTCACACTGTCTGCAACATTATCAGAATTGTTAACAAAACCATCTCTATCCTGTTCAACTTCCACATCAACATATGGTTTCATTTCTTTATCCACATTTCCAACCCGTTTTACATCTAATTAATCAATAATTCTTCCTATTTCTTTGTTGAGACGTCTATATCCTCTTCCTTCTGGAGCATAGCCAAGAAAAATTCCATCATCTCCTCTTTGGTCAAACATTCCAAGGTTTCCATCTTTCTTCATTATAATTCATGGACTCCCAAAAACTCTTAACTATTTATGACTTGGAGTTTTTCCATAGAACATTTCATGAGGAGTTATATTTGAGTTTGGTCTAATGAAACATCAGTTCTGAATATACACAACAGTGGTCATGGATTTCCTCCAATAATAATGAGAAATACTATGCTCAAGCAACATAGTTCTCCCTATTTCCACAAAACTTTGATTCATTCTTTCAGCAACCCCTTTCTATTGAGGTGTTTATAGTGAACTGAACTCATGATGAATTCCATGCTTCTCAAGATAGAATTCAAACTCTTTATTCTTATACTCACCACCATTATCAGTTCTCAACTTCATTACTGAATACTCACATTCCTTTTCTATATTACTCCTGAAACTCTTCAACATTTCCAGAGCATTTGACTTATATCTCATGTACATAAGACAAGTAATGCGAGTAAAGTAATCAATGAAAGTAATGAAGTAATTATCTCCATTTGTTGATTTCTTTCTCATTGGTGCACATGAATCAGAATGTATAAGTTCCAAGGGTTGTTTTGAACTAATTTCAACTATCTTATGAAAAGAGTTTGTAATCTTCCCTTTTTCACAAATAGTGTAGCACCAATCTCTTCTTCTTGATAAATCAGGCATATCTCATAAACTGTCTCACATTGATAACTTGCACATATTTCTCGGACACACATGTCCCAGCCTTTTATGCCATAAACTGATTTTCATCCACTACACCCATGTAACAAGAGATCTGCACTTCACCAACTTGGAACAACTTCCCTTTAGTATTTTGGCCCCTTGTAACTATATTTCCATCATTTTCACTTTTCACAACAAATCCATCTTTACTGAAGATATCTTAATTTCCCTCATCAAAAAGTTGTGACACACTAAGCTGGTTATCTTTCAGCCCATCAACATATAGTGTTTTCCTGGATGTCATCTTTTCTTTTCCAACGATGGTCGATCCAACACCTTTGATCCTTAGAGATTCATCATTTCCAAATGTCACTATTATTACTTTGAATACTTTCACATTCTTAAGCTACTTTAAGTCTCTTGTCATATGAGAGGAACACCCACTATCAAGAATCCATGGACGTTCTCCTTTTTTAGCTTTCAAAGAAGTTTCGACAAAAAGAGCTTTTTGTTCTTCCTTTTTCTTCACTTCCTATTGTGCTTCCTCCAACTTCCTAGCCAAGTCAATGTGTTATGGACAGACAACCATGCGCTCTTTCTTTTCATACTTATCAGACCTATCCCTTTTTGCTTTTAAAAACTCTGGCTTTTAAGATTTATTAAGAATATTTTGTTGCTCTGGAAACACACTAAGGCAGCCCTTGGAAATATTTATAGGTCAATCACATCTTTCACAAATTGTTTCCCGTGGTTGGAACTTATTCTCAACATTCACACCAGTCCTCTCAGATATCTACTAAATATAATTAGAGACTTTATATTTTTAAAAGGTTGACTTTTCCTCAATCCTTGTCTTTTAAAACGTGTGGACTTGTTGTCATTTTTTGGTTGAACCAACACATAATTTCCATGTGTCTGATTCCACCACAATAACAATTGTAACCAAAAAAGAATATTTGCCTCTAAAACATCTATGCTAATCAGAGTTGTGAACACGCTTCTCAATGAACTTCTTAATAGAACTCCACTGATCATGAACATTTATATTTACATTTGTAACTCTCTTCTTTGGCTTAGATTTATCACTACCAGTGGTATTAGAAGACTTCTTTGATGCAAGATTTTTATGCACTTCTGATTTTTCAGTGTTGATGAATTTGGACACATACATGATCTTTCCAGCCTTGTTATTATTAGAACTAGTTCCATCGTTCCTTTAATCTTTTGCAGATAACTTTTGTATATCTTTATTTGGTTCATTCTTACTGGAACATTCACCAACTTCTGAGATAGATTGTTTGAAACTGACATTCATTTCTTTAGCTTGATAAGGTTTTTGTTGGACATGTTCCAGCTCTTCTTATTTTTCTTTAAGCTTTACATCAAGATGATCATTGTGATTCATTGCATTCTCATGAGAATTCATCAGATCATCAATCTTTTTTTCTTTATTGATTTTCTCATCATGAGAATTTTTTTAATTGTTTAATGTGGAATTTTCTTTTATCAACTTCTTTTTTTCCTTCTCAAGACTTATGTTCTTTCTCAAACATTCCTTCAGCTCTTCTTTTAGATACTGTTCAAGTTGAGTTTCTTCTTCTTTATTACTACTTCTCTCGTAATCATAATTATTCATTGTTTCAAGAAAGGTACTTTCTCTAGCTTTCTCAGCAACATATTTTTCTGATCCATTCTCACTATCATCATCTTCTTCACTTTTTGAAAACAATCTTCTTCTTTATGATTTGAGGAACTATATATCTTTAACACTTCCAAAATATTTATCTTTTCCACCCTGTTTCTTCAATGACCTTCTTGGTCTTATGTCTTCTTCATCACTATCTTCATCTTTCCCTTTTTGAGGACAATTAGCCGCAATGTGGCCAACAGCTCCACATTCAAAACATTTCAAAGGGAGTTTCCCTTTGTATTTCATTCTTCCCCTTTTCACATTTTTGAAAAAAAGGAATGTATTTCATCAAAATTTTGACATACCTCATTTTCATAATCTGATTCACCGGCTTAATCTCCAATAAGAATTTTCTTTAACTTCTCTATCTTTACAGCATTGAAAGACATTTCTCTATCGGCTTTTGATTTTATCTTCATAGTCTTCTCCCTTATCATTTCATAAGTTATGAGAGTGCTATGAAAATCATCCAGAGATAATGTTTCTGGATCTCTGTCCTCTAGTGATGAAACTTTAGCATCAAATATTTCGGGAAGAATTATTAAGATCTTTTCAACAACTTTAGAATCTTTCAACATTTCACCACGACAACTGATTGTACTGACAATATCATTTATCCTGCTAAAGAAATCCCCAACAGATTTAGATTCTCCCATTTTCATGTCTTCATACTTCAGTCTCCAGATTTGTAGTTTAGCCTTCGTCACTTTTTAATTTCCTTCATAGATGTTATTCAGTTTGTCCCAGATTCCATTGGCTGTAGAAACACCTTTCACTCATAAAAATTCAGTGTCATAAAGAGATGAGAGTAACACATTTTTATCTCTTCCATCATTCTCAAGATTCTTCTTATCGGCAGGAGTAAGAGTAACCTTGTCATCAATAGTAGGAAATCCATCTGTTGTAGTTTCAAGAACATCATATCTGTAACACCCCAGGTAAATAAAGAATATGGCATTTTCATATTTATCCATATTTGTGAATAAAATATTAATATGACTTTAATGGTGATTCTATGCTCGATGGCATACCCAACACGCAACAACGAGTTTCTTGGGAATCATACGTTGCACTCTAATAGTAAAATAATATTATTTTAAATGGTAGTTAACATGTAGCCGTTGTATTGGAGGGAATGGATAGAAATAACTAAAATATGATTATATATTTTTTTAAATGTTTTTACATTTATCCAATAAAATATAAAGGCTTAAAATACGGAAAGAATTCAATTTTAGGCGTATATGCCCTAGTTTTCAATAATGGTTCACTTATCACCCTTTGATGGAAAACTGTCATTAAATATAGTTTTGTTCACTCTTATACATTCTATTGGACCGAATAAAACTCTTCTTAAGAATTAGTACATCAAAATTTAATTTGTGTAAATTTTTGGTATCTTTCCGATAAAGTTCATTTTTTAATGAATAGTGTAAAATGTTGTATTTTAATTCAAAACCACTTTTAATCTAATTTATTTATATGATTAGATAATCTTTTGAATTTATTTTAAAGTGAAATTAGAATATATTTTTACCATTAAAACCAATAGTGGTCATTGGAATTAATTTTACTTTGAAATCAGACAGAAACTAGTGTCAATCTTTTGATACTTATTGTTTCATAAAAACACGCTATTTGCTCTGACAGCGGGAATTAATTATTAAATTAATTAATGTGACTTATATGTTTTTAATTTTGTAAAATATACTTCATTTTTAAATTCGTAATATCAAATATAGCTTAGGGTGAATTTTTGGGATTTTTCTGAAAAACATCAATTTTTGATGAATAGTGAAACCACTAAGTGGTACTTATAAAAATTGATTTTTCTGTTTAAATGAAATTTTTCCATATTTGTGTTTTATATTTCAAAAATCCGACATACATGGTTGTCATTAAGAAGTAAAATGTGGTTCAATGGGATAAAACTAATTTTTTGGTGAATAGTAACTTATTATGTTTTTAATCGCGATTAGAGGTTATTAGTGTAGTTTATGGTAAGAATAATGTTTTAATAAAATGAAATGACCTAGACACATGTCCTACCCTCATTTAATGTGTCATGGCCGACCAAGACAATGCATGGGTCATCTTGGGGACCTCATAGAGCCACTTTGGTTGGAAAATGACATAAATATCTTTTTATTTAATGTTAAAGTAAAAATGACACAAACATGAGATGTTTTACTAAAACAATTATTACATGGGGTTATACAAGTCCTATTTTTGACCATAAATAGCCATTGGAAATCTGAAAAGATTTCCTACATCATAGTATTTTTTAATAATTTTTAGACATTAAATTAATTAAATTATTTATGACATCATGATGATGCAGCGATGACATCATTCTTGAACGATTTAAATAAAATGAAACGATAATGTAATATCTAAGACCTAAACATGTCCAAAATATATTGGATGAGTGTATTTAGAACACATATCACCTTATCCTCGAAATACATCAATTTGGGACCATTAAAATTCGAAACTCTTTTGAAAATAATGTAACATTTTGTAACTTTACAAGAGTGCCCCTCCTCTCCTCTTATAAATGGACCCCACCTCTACCTCTTTACCCACACTCCCAAAGCCTTTGGATCGGACAAACCCTGCCCATTTTGTCTCTCCACTTCCCTCTATTACTCCTTGAAGCCTTACTTTGGGCAGAAGTCTTCCCAAGTAATCCTTTGAGCTCAAACCAAAGGGAGTTACCCGATTTTAAGGTAATGTCTTCACTTGTGTCCTTTTGTTTTATTTTTCTTCTCCAACCCCATAAACTCTTTTTATTCATTTATTTTGTAACAAATCCAGTATCTTCAATATACTAGGATGTTGCTATAAGACGTATTCGAGCTACACTTACACACACCTACATCTAATGGTTAAAGAACATACTGTTTCTGTGGATGGCGAATTTCTGCCTCCCGAAACGATGATTGTTCAACATTCTTCTAACACATTCAATGGTGGCCATTAAGATGAAACTATATTTATATGATATCTAATATTTTTATGTTTTAATTAAGCTTCTGTATTTTTCATTTATGGTGTACCTTTATGGTTTCCATTATTGGTAAACGTGATATCTTCATTTAAGGAAGTGCGGACTACCGCCCCCTCAAAGTGATTTGATTCGTTAATACCATATGTGGTACATATAAAGGATATATTTAATGATATTATATATGATTCCATACAGGAATTAAAATAATATTATGTATCATTATGTTTTAATTCCATTAAATATGAAATTGAAATGGAAGTAGCGTTCATGCGTACGTACGGCTTACCGTCTCCATGAACGTTATATTTCATTTCTTATCTCAAAATGTTATGTAATATTATAAGTACATATATATAATGGATATATATGTAATATATTACATCTAAATTATGGATAACATTCTAGAATTATAACATATATATATCTATCTCATTTTGTTTTAATTCCATTAATATGACAAAAAGTGAAAGTAGCATTCATGCGTACGTACGGCCTACCGTCTCCATGAACGGTGCTTTTAGTTTTTTATCTCCAAATGATATGGAATAGTATAAAATAAATATTTACTGGATATATATGACATTATAATCATTAATACTATTCTGTAAATTATTTACTTATAACTACATGGGCAATCTTTTTTCAAACAAGTTCATTTTTGACTCATGTACCAAACATCGGCAAAATCGTCTGATATGAACTAACATTATTAAACAATTATTATAACATTATAATATCTGATATGAACTGAATAATAATCTCTAAAGGAGGTACTTAGGAAATTATTAATTCACCAAATTTTATTATTCATGAGTATAAAGAAACGAACAAGACAAGTTGGACTTGAGGTAAGGGATCCTACTCCACTCTTTCTTTTTAAGTACACTCTTTTATGTCATTCATTTTAAAGCACATATTTCTTGTCATTGGGATGTTATTTTATATTAATATTACTGTAATTTTTATGTTCCTATGATTAGAGACCCTATTCTCTATCATCACCCATTTTGGAAGTTTTGAGTGGCGCCGTTATGCTGCCAAATTTTCGTAAGAGATCTAACCACTCTCTTTCTTTTTAAGTACACTCCATTATGTCACTTCTTTTAAGCTTCTATTTTTTATGTTGGGCTATATTCATTTATATTCCACATTCTATAAACATTAATTTAATATGTTGATATACCCTATTTGATCTCATCAATCCATTTTTGTAAGTTTTATGTGGCGTCATTAGGCTGCCGAGTTTTCGTAAGGGATTTTTATCTCACTTTTATTCCCGTGAGATTTATGCTACAATTGCCATAATTTCCTAGGAGTGGTCTATATACTGCCCATTATTTTACTCATTGTGTAATATACTTTCTTTTATGAGTATTTACATCAATGTTGTATTTCCCTTCTTTCACGAGGTGTATGTTTCGAAAGACACCCATGTCGGTAAGGGAACCTTTCACCCTCCTCTTTTAAAAGACTTCTTTTGTTGGTTTTTTTAATTTACATATTTTTATTTTGGGATATGTTCTCATATATCCTTATTGATGTAAATTTTATGTCCAAGTGATGAGATACCCTTTTTTTATCTCTCATCAACTCATTTTGATGTGACGCCGTTAGGCTGTCAAGGGAACTTCTTAACCCAATTTCGATTTCTTTGGGTTCAACATGTAGTTATTGAATATGTCATCCTTTGAATATGTGTGAATGAACTTTGATATTTTTACAATTAATATCCACTTATATTTGGTGTATTCTTTTTTCACACATAATTATGTAACTGATTTATCCTTAAACCAAGGATATCGTCTTTGTAAGGGACTTCGTCTCAATCTCCATTCATTGAGGCATATTTTGTTTTAAACTCAACCTTTTTTTTACAGTGTATAAACCCCTTTGAATTTTACATTTATCCAAAAGGAATCTTTTTTATATTAAGTGTTTTACTAAACGACAAAAGGGAATGTTTTGTCGTACGTATGCGGCAACAACGACTTCTCCGCCGCCATGACCATTATTTGAGTTTCGGCTTCTTCTACAATCCATACCTTCTTTTTCTTTATGCATAAGTGGCATTACCATAATGGTTAGGATTTCAGAAAGAGTCCTAGTTTTAGATAAAGTGAATGAGTAAGTATATCATAGTGTTTATCTTCCTCATTAGTACATAATGGTTTTTTTTGATATACTCACACTGACCTTTTTGGTTTTAGTAAATGGCTAGATCTAGCAGGTACCAAAGTAAAAGTGGATGTGAAAGAAACTGTGACAGTTTTTTGAGCAAGCAACTGAATGATATGGGAGCTGCAATGAGAACTCTTGTGATTATCCTCAACCAACTATCTGAAGTCATTATTGACCACTTAAACCTTGGTGATTTCTCTAAGTCATCATATATGAGAGAAACAAATCCCTACGGAAGTACAAGTAACAATCATAAAGGTAAGTGTGTTCAAAAACCTATGTGTCAAAGATGTGGAAAGAGACACCTAGGAAAATGTTTCAAAGGGACAGAAATATGCTATAGATGTGGAAATGAAGTTCATAAAGCAAGAACCTGCCATAGAAAAAAGGAAGCATCCAGCTGACTCGAGGAAAGGGAAAGAAGTTCTTTCTGAGGGATCAATTGAATGTTTTAAATGTGGTGTGCATGGTCATTATGCAAACACATGTCCTATGAAGAAGTTTCGAGAATGGGATCACCAAGAGCGTACAAATGTTTGTTTACCAATTCCTAATGCCATTTCGATTGAGGATGAAGAAACTGACAATGACCAATCAAAGGTATGTATTATTTCATGACTATTGTTTTCCTATTTTGGAATCTTAGGATATGATTCATGATTTTTTTGTAGGAAAGAGGTATTTCGGAATAAGTTGTAAAGGAATGGTTAATGGATCATGAATAATGTTGAATGAGTAAGATGTCAACATATAAGGGCTTCAAGAGTTATGGTGAAATTCTTAAGAGTATTAAGTCTCTTTTGATGATGGGGTTACATTAGAAGACATTTTATATTATGTGTAACCCTGATGTTTAATATATGCCAATTTTATTCAAGGAATAGTTTTCATTTCTTTTGTGTACATAGTTATAAAGAACCATTTGGGTTTATATGATCCTTAATTTTGAGGTAATTATGGGTTACTATATGTTATGATTGAATTGAAAGGCATGAGATAAAATTCAGGTTAAATTATGTTATGGTTATTTTTTATGATTTTATCCCTTATTGGGGAATGATTTGGGAATTATATAGTTTTGGAAAAAGGACAACACACAGACCGTGTGACT
Organism: Viscum album; assembly: GCA_963277665.1. Lineage (NCBI taxonomy): Eukaryota > Viridiplantae > Streptophyta > Magnoliopsida > Santalales > Viscaceae > Viscum > Viscum album. The sequence continues at coordinate 544,927,679 of OY728156.1, forward strand.
ACCCGTTGCGTCGGACAAAGCTGTGGGAATTCAAACCCACAACCAAAGTGTGACTGGTATTTATCGCCTACCACTAGACTACGTGAAGTCCCTGGTTAGTTTGACTGATCCTTTTTAGTTATATGATTTTATGAATTAAGAGTAGGTTGATTTTGGGTTATTTATGAAAACGATTAACCGATCATGGAGGATATGTGATTAGGTTAATTACTTTTCAATACGAGACTTTAGGATCCACTGATGTTGTTTGGAGATAAATGTTACGATTTAACTTGGAGGACTATGTGACTAAATCCTTAAAATAATTGGGTTTCAATCTTATATTGGTCTACTTTGAGGAATTTTATGGAAAAATTGTTTATCAGATGGTCCACGTTGAACTTTGGGTTTTGTTGGACAAATTTTGGAGATTAATCATAGATTTTCTTTTTAAAGGGTTATCCTTTTATGGATTATCTGACCTTGTACTAACCTTTTTGGTTTTGGTTTTGGTTAAAGCCTAAATACATGGGAAGTATATAGTTCTCTTTGGTAGATTAGGTGATTATCTAGAGGTTTATTATCGTACTCTTAATGCGAACATGTCTCCCTAAATACTTGTCTTTTGGAAAAAAATATGAGTTTGATTAAGGAATCTAGTAAAAGTTGAAAGTCAACATTATAAGTGATTATGTTTACTTATGAATAAATTCCTCAATAAAAAGTAACTTAAAACAAAAATTTTGTCTATTAACTTTTCCTACCCGGGAATCGAAGACCGTTTAACCCATCACAAGTTTGTGATTTTCTTATGGTTAACTTTCTCCTAGACATGTTTACTATCACTCTCCATCAAGAACATGACCCTTTTCTTTTTCTTTCATGTCCATGTTTTTCTACATGGAATCCTAGTATGGGATAACTCGGGTGACCTCTGTACTTATCTTCCTTTATTTTAATGTTATTGTTTTACCGACTCTTGTTCCGATGTGGGACTTTCAAGGATGTTTCCAAGCTCAATTTTAAAAATTGTGAGGACGCAATTCCAAAAAGGGGGGAAGGATGTAACACCCCAGGTAAATAAAGAATATGAAATTTTCATATTTATCCATATTTGTGAATAAAATATTAATATGACTTTAAAGGTGATGCTATGCTCAATGGCGTACCCAACACGCAACAACGAGTTTCTTAGGAATCTTACGTTGCACTCTAATAATAAAATAATATTATTTTAAATGGTAGTTAACATGTAGCTATTGTATTGGCGGGAATGGATATAAATAACTAAAATATGATTATATATGTTTTTAAATGTTTCTACATTTATCCAATAAAAGATAAAGTCTTAAAATACGGAAAGAATTCAATTTTAGGCGTATATGCCCTAGTTTTCACTAAAGGTTCACTTATCGCCTTTTGATGGCGAACCGTCATTAAATATAGTTTTGTTCACTCTTATACATTCTATTAGACCAAATAAAACTCTTCTTAAGAATCTGGATATCATAATTTACATTGTGTAAATTTTTGGTATCGTTCCGATAAAGTTCATTTTTTTTAATGAATAGTGAAAAATGTTGTATTTTAATTCAAAACCACTTTTTAATCTAATTAATTTATATGATTATATTATCTTTTGAATTGGTTTAAAATTGAAATTAGAATATATTTTTACCATTAAATCCAATAGTGGTCGTTGGAATTAATTTCACATTGAAATCAGACTTAAACTGGTGTCAATCTTTTGATACTTATTGTTTCATAAAAACACGCAATTTGCTCTGACAGCGGGAATTAATTATTAAATTAATTAATGTGACTTATATGTTTTGAATTTTGTAAAATAGACTTTATTTTTGAATTCGGAATATCAAATATAGCTTATGGTGAATTTTTGGGATTTTTCTGAAAAACATCAATTTTTGATGAATAGTGAAACCAGTAAGTGGTACTTATAAAAACTGATTTTTCCGTTTAAATGAAATTTTTCTATATTTGGGTTTTAAATTTCAAAAATATGACATACATGGTTGTAATTAAGATGTAAAATGTTGTCAAATGGGATAAAAATAATTTTTTGGTGACTAGTAACTTATTACGTTTTTAATCGCGATTAGAGGTAATTAGTGTAGTTTATGGTAAGAATAATGTTTTAATAAAATGAAATGACCTAGAGACATGTCTTACCCTCATTGGATGTGTCTTTTCCGACCATGAAAATCCATGGGTCAACTTGGGGACCCCATGGAGCCACTTTGGTTGGAAAATGACATAAATATCTTTTTATTTAATGTTAAAGTAAAAAATGACACAAACATGAGATGTTTTACTAAAACAATTTTTAAATGGGATTATACAAGTAATATTTTTGAATATAAATTGTCATTGGAAAGCTAAATTTTTTTCCTACATAATAGTATTTTTTTTATAATTTTTAGACATTAATTAAATTAAATTATTTATGACATCATGATGATGCAGCGATGACCTCGTTATTTAACGATTTAAATAAAATGGAAAGATAATGTAATATCTAAGACCTACACATGTCCAAAACCTATTGTATGAGTGGATTTAGAACCCTTATCACCTTATCCTCGAAATACATCAATTTGGGACCTTTAAAATCTGAAACGCTTTTGAACATAAAGTAACATTTTGTAACTTTACAAAAGTGCCCCTCCTCTCCTCTTATAAAAGGTCCCCACCTCTACCTCCTTACCCACACTCCAAAATCATTTGGCTCGGCCAAACCCTGCCCATTTTGTCTATAAACTTCCCTCTATTACTCCTTGAAGCCTCACTTTGGGCAGAAGTCTTATCAAGTAAGCCTTTGAGCTCAAACTAAAGGGACTTACCCGATTTTAAGGTAATGTCTTCACTTGTGTCCTTTTGTTTTATTTTGCTTCTCCAACCCCCTAAAATATTTTTATTCATTTATTTTGTAACACATCCGGTGTCTTAAATATAATAGGATGTTTTTATAAGAAGTATTTGAGCTACACTTTCACACACCTATATCAAATGGTTAAAAAACATACTGTTTCCGTGGATGGGAAATTTCTGCCTCTCGAAACGATGATTGTTCAACATTCTTCTAACACCTTCAAAGTGGCCATTAAGATGAAACTATATTTATATATGATATCAAATATGTTTATGTTTTACTTAAGCTTCTGTATTTTTCATTTATGGCGTACCTTTATGGTTTCCATTATGGGTAAACGCGATATCTTCATTTAAGGAAGTGCGGACTACCACCCCCTCAAAGTGATTTGATTCGTTAATACCATATGTGGTACGTATAAAGTATATATTTAATGATATTATATATGATTCTATACTGGAATTAAAATACTATTATGTATCATTATGTTTTAATTCCATTAAATATGAAATATAAATGGAAGTACCGTTCATGCGTACGTATGGCTTACTGTCTCCATGAACGGTACATTTCATTTCTTATATCAAAATGTTATGAAATATTATAAGTACATATATATAATGGATATATATGTAATATATCACATCTAAATTATGGATATCATTCTGGAATTATAGCATATATATATCTCTCTCATTTTGTTTTAATTCCATTAATATGACAAAAAATGAATGTAGTGTTCTTGTGTACGTACGGCCTACCGTCTCCATGAATGGTGCTTTTCGTTTTTTATCTTCAAATGATATGGAATAGTATAAAATTAATATTTACTAGATATACATGATATTTTATTCATTAATACTATTCTGTAAATTATTTATTTATAACTACAAGGGCAATCTTTTTTCAAACAAGTTCATTTTTGACTCATGTACCAAACATCGGAAAAACGTCTGATATGAACTAACATTATTAAACAATTGTTATAACATTATAATATGTGATATGAACTGAATAATAATCTATAAAGGAGGTACTTAGGAAATTATTAATTGACCAATTTTTATTATTTAGGAATATAAAGAAACGAACAAGACAAGTTGTACTTGAGGTAAGGGATCCTACTCCACTCTATATTTTTAAGTACACCCTTTTTTGTCATTCCTTTTAAAGCTCATCTTTATTGTTATTGGGATTTTCTTTTATATTAATCTTACTGTAATATTTATGTTCATGTGATGAGAGACCCTATTCTCCCTCATCAATCCATTTTGGATGTTTTGAGTGGCGCCGTTAGGCTGCCAAATTTTCGTAAGAGATCTAACCTCTCTCTTTCTTTTTAAGTACTCTCATTTATGTCACTTCTTTTAAGCTCCTATTTTTTATGTTGGGGGATGTTATTTTATATTAATCTTTCTATAAACTTTAATTTAATATGATGAGATACCCTATTTTATCTCATCAATCAATTTTTGTAAGGTTTATGTGGCATCATTAGGCTGCTGAGTTTTCGTAAGGGATTTTACATCTCACTTTTATTCCCGTTATATTTATGATACATTTGCCATAATTTCCGTTGAGTGGTGTATGTACTGCCCATTATTTTACTCATTGTGTAATATACTATATTTTATGAGTATTTACATCAATGTTGTATTGTCCTTCTTTCACGAGGTGTATGTTTCGAAAGATACCCATGTCGGTAAGGGAAACTTTCACCCTCCTCTTTTTAAAAGACTTCTTTTGTTGGGTATTTTAATTTACATATTTTTATGTTGGGATATGTTCTCATATATCCTTATTGATGTAAATTTTTTGTCCAAGTGATGAGATACCCTTTTTTTATCTCTCATCAACTCATTTTGATGTGACGTCGTTAGGCTGTCAAGGGAACTTCTTAACCCAATTTCGATTTCTTTGGGTTCAACATGTAGTTATTGAATATGTCATCATTTGAATATGTGTGATTGAACTTTGATTATTTTACAATTAATATCCACTTATATTTGGTGTATTCATTTGTCACACATAATTATGTAATTGATTTATCCTTAAACCAAGGATACCATCTTTGTAAGGGACTTCGTCTCAATGTCCTTTCATTGAGGCATATTTTTTTTAAACTCAGCCTTCTTTTATTTGGTGTATAAACCCCTTTTAATTTTACATTTATCCAAAAGGAATCTTTTTTATATGAAGCATTTTACTAAATGACAAAAGGGAATGTTTTGTCGTATGTATGCGGTGACAACGACTTCTCCGCCGCCGTGACCATTATTTGAGTTTCGGATTCCTCTACAAGCCATACCATCTTTTTAAAAGAAAAATAAATACCATGTTTTACTTTTCTTTTATTTTGGTATTGAAAAAGGTTTTCATCATGTTTATATATCAATGTGTTGTATTGATATCTTGTTATTGAAAGGTGGAAATGTTATGTTTCCTTTATGCATGTTTTATGTGATATGATTATGTGGAGGTTCTTGGGCATTATTATGAAGATGGTTGAATTCGTGGTAAACTAAGGGAGGGTGGGCCCGATATAGCTCTCCAATGCATTGGGTAACGCGAAGGAGTGAAACTTCAAGGTTTCATTGAAGATATTTAGGGAATATACTGTGGTGGGTATTCCAAACATAATCAAGAGGGTTACTCCCTACGTAAGAATGTTATGAATGCCTCATGTTACCTTTTATGTCTTATGATTTCTATGATTTATTCATGATTTGCTGAGGTATGTTAAAGCGACTATGTTTTATAGGTAAAGTATGATTTCATTATTATGTATATATGAACTCATGTTTCCTTTCCATATTTTTATAACCCTTACTGAGATTTTTATGCTCATCCCATGTTTTTGAAATGTTTTTCACAGGTCAAGGGAAAGGTACATGATGTGATGATAGTGTCAAAGATGTGTCAAGAAGGAATCCATGTTTTATATTAAATATGTTTCCATTGATGGGAAGAATGAATACTAACTTTTATGTAACCAATTTTTTTAAATGTGGAATGTAATGAAAGTTTCATGATCTAATTCTCTAAAACTCTAAACCTGAAAAGATCCTCAATGTGTAATCTTGTAATAAATCAAGATTAAGTAAGTTTTAAGGTTGGGGCCTTATAATATCCACGAGACAAAAGATAAGGTATCATTATTTCCTTCCAGATGTGATAGTTCTTTCCATCAAAAATCATAATCGCCTTACTGTTCACACGATTTAGATTCTCCATCACAACTGCTATTCGACCAATTCATCAAAGAATAAACAAAGGCAACCTCCATCTGACACTAATTGAAGTTCCCAGCTAGGATCCAAGTATCACTGAGAGGGGGAGGGGGTGAATCAGTAATATATATTTCTTTTTATGTTTCCTTCTTTTTGAAACAACCTTCACCTCCTGTTAAAGAGTTTCTTCCCTAATGAACACACACAATCACTGGAACACATGATTTACAAGGTTCACTACTCAAAAAGAGTAGGTACGTCCTTGTAATGGTACGAAAATAATTCAGTACCACACAATCCACTAGAAAACAATCCTTTCATGTGTAATAAAATGAGTAGGATATACCCTTACACTTGTGTAGCACTTAGAAAACAATCCGCAAGTGCCTGTGCACCCTCTTAAAAGAAATAGGGAATTAAAATATTTCAGTACTTCTTTAAATATGAATAATTTTATTCTCTGAAGTATATATTTTCACTTTCCTACCCAGAAGCTGGTAGGAACACCTGGAGAAAAACAGCTTGTGCGCCCACTTCCACTTGCGTGCACTATACTTGTGCGCCTCTTCTTGCGCACTTACTTGCAGGCCTTAACTTGCGCGGTAAGACGTTCATGGCAGGCTTGCGTGGCAATACTTGTGTGGCAACACTTGCGCAACAACACTTGCATGACAACACTTGCGCGAAAACACTTGGGTGGAAAGGCACTCTCTACTACTTGTGCGCTAAGAGCTCAAATTTTCTTTTAAGTGTTGAGCAACTAAAAAATGAGGAAGAAATCCATCTATTTATAGGAATTTTGGTGTCTTTCGCGTCACATAGTCTTGCGCGCCAATACTTGTGCACTGCTCCATCACTTGTGCCCCAATTCACCAATTGCGCGACCTTCAATCACTAGCGTGCCACTTTATTTTCTTTGTCATTTTTTGATATGATGATGTTGGAATATGACTTTTGTGCAACATACACCTGCACGCCACTTATACTTGCACACCACACTTGCGCGCCACTTATACTTTCACACCACTTTTTGACTTGCGCTCCAATATTTATCTTGACCTCCATTTTATTTCATTTGTCATATTTTGATGTGATGATCCTTGAATTATGACTTGTGCACCACATATGCTTGTGTGCCAATACTTGCGTGCCAATTTTGACATGCGCACTACTCTTGACTTGCGCGCCACTTTCATTCATTTTAAAAAAACACTTCTTTACTCCCCCTATCCTTCATAAGGCTTGCATCATAAGTTCTCCAAACTTATGATATTTTTGAAATAAAAATCAGCAAAGCATCATCATAGTTTCCAAGTCCTTTACAAAGTGAGTTGATTTAGCTTATTTAACAACAAAAGACAACACTCCGTAACAACAATCATTTCTTACTTCCTTATCCATCCAACTTGGTCCCAACACTTTCTGTATTTATTAACCATGATCACTTGTATTTAAAACAACAATCATAACGTTAAGAATTTAGTTTCCAATGATCATATTGACCAACAGTTCTATAAAAGTCAAAACCCATTGGTATTATTTTAAATATACTCACTTAATTAATTAAGGATATAGTTTTTTTGAGTATGAAATAAAATAATACACGTATTCAAGAAACAAATATTATTCAAAAGTTCGGGTTGTTATATTAAATGTTCAAATAAATGGAAGAAAATGTGAAAACAATTCATTATATTATCCGAGAATCCCAAATTCAAAAAAAGAGATATGCATACAATTATCAATGAGACATGGAGTTTTTGGTTGGATACATGGAATTCTTCCACATATGTCCATGTTATATGATCATAAGATTTGTTATGAAAAGAAAACTATGTCTGAAGTAAATCACCCCCTTTATGGTTCTTGGTCATGTCAGAGTTGAAGCCTATTGAATTTCACCTCAACCAACCATGTCTCAAGTACATGGTTTATTCAATGTATCCCTTTTTAGGAAGTATATACTAGATCTATTATATGTATATAATTATTAGGTGGTACAATTGGAAAATAAACTCCCTTTTGAAGGGATGTTCTTCAAGATCTTAGACTATATATATTATGTTATACACAACAAGACTACTCACCTAGTCAAAGTAGTATGGAAAACACATAAATACAAAGAGACAAAATGGGAATTATTGTAGAAGATGAAGGAGAAGTACCCTCACCTGTTTTACCATTAGTTTCTAAAAGAAGATTTTAAGGGAAAAATTTCATAAGGGGGGAATAATGTAATGACCCATACATCTTTTAATGAAATATACCTTCTTATAATTATGTGATATAGTATAAATCAAATATAATCCCATATATAATACTATAAAAAATTTAAAAGATAAATTAATTAAATAAGAAGTATTTATAGAAATTGTTGAAACTAAACAAATAGATTGGTAACATGACATTTGAAATAGTAATTTGACCATTTAGATTAGTAACCAGAAAAATAGAATAGTAACATCACCTATTAAAGTATAATTAAAATTAAGGTATCTTATAGATGAAAATATGATATCTTTATATCATGAAATTAGTATATGACTCCATTAAAATGATAAATTAAGTATTTATATTTTTTTGAAACCTAAATGTCTATATACAATTTTATAGTTGATATAATTATTTATAATAAAATATATTTCCATAAAATAGATACGTAAATAAATTTTTTCTTGTGATTATAATAAAATTTTATTAGACTTCAATTTATTTTTCAAATTGTAAAAAATGAGTTATTATCTTGTAAGTGGTATTTCTCAAGTAAATTAATTTTTTTTTTCAAAAATAAATTTATCATATTTAGAACTTTATATTCATAATATGTGGTCCACATTTGAATTATACATGTCAATAAGTCGTTTGGGATATTATTTAGAATCTTCTAATATAGTTGAATTTTTTTAAACACTGAAATATTGTAGGTTACAGTATAAGCTAAATACGTGAGTTATTTAGTCATGGTTGATGTATTGTTGATGTAATAACCATTAATTATAATCACATTAACTATTTAATATATTTAGTCACATGAATAAACACTATTCATAGTCTTCAGTGAAAATAATAAAAATATGAATAAAATAAAAAAACACCCCTCTCCTAAACCATAAGTACCACCCATCACCACATCTTCTTATCACACATAAAAAACCATGAATATTGTCTAAATTATATTCAATTATCCTTCCAAATCATCCTCTAATGGTTAAGAGAATTTTCTCTCAATAAAAGGCCAAAATCAAGTGCAACAAGGAGGTTCTCAAGGATAAATAATCAAGAGTTAAAAACATCATTCTTTTTCATTTAATATCTTTTTAATTTAATTTATTTTATTTTACACTACAATACTATTCTTATTTAAGTGAAGTTATAACTCATGTATATTTTATATATTATAATTTAATTTTGTAAATAAAATAACCCATCATTATTTCTCTTCCCCTCCCCTTTGGTTCTAAAAATGAAAACATCATATGTGATGTGTTGATTTATTGCATTCAAGTTGAATAGTTTTAAATTTCTATTATCTCCCTGAAGGAATTAAATAAAACCAATTTTACAGTTAAAAATATTATAATATAAGAATTATATTATATTTTTATGTTCTGTAAAAGTTATATATATAATATTAATTAATAAAACAAAAATAGTTCGTGATGATTCGAGAAATACAAATATAATCTAAAGAGTTATCATTAAGATTTTATATAATGAATCATCATCACATCTAGAAAAAAATGAATTATAATAACATTTTATATTTTTTATGTTCATTAATAAAATATAATTTCAATTATGTAAAACTATTCTAATTTTATATCATCTTCCATACATGTATACAAGTGAACATGTCATGAATAGTATGGAAATGAACACTCATAAATGATGAAATGGTCTCTTATAAATCATCTGGTAGTCCATTAATGAACATAGAAAATTAATAATAAATAAAAAACATCTATGAATGGTTATTAATTAATTAATTAATAGAATTAATTTGATTAAACATGAAATTAAGATCTTAAGAAGAACAGTTTTAGAAATAAGGAATGGGATTCTTTCCAAACCTCCATTTTCTTATGGGTAATATTTTCCCTCTCTTTACCCCAATTTATTTTTTATTTATTTTATTTACTTCTTCAAAATCATATTTTTATGATCCATATTCATTTATCAAGATCATAACTTTCTTATTTTATGGGGAAATATATTCATTTAACGATTCCTTTCTAGATCATCCAAATAATAAATCTCAATTAAATGGAGAGTCCCAATTTTATACCCACATTCGAGTACCACCAATAAAATGTTTAAATAAAAAAATATTAATCTAAAATAAAATAGTTTATCATGAATATATATATATGTTCATTTTTTTCTTTTATATAAAACAATAATTATTTTCTCCTTTAAATGATCTTTAATATTTTCCTTAAACTGTATTAAAATATTTCATTTATAATGTCTCATCAACAATATATTTACATGGTTTCAATTAGATTTGACATCAATTATCTGTATAAATGCCTATTTTCCCTTAACAATTTCCATGTCTGATATAAATCCATTATAACTTGGAAACCATTATGATATTCTCTTTGGTTATGCCGTATGACATGGTTTTGATACTCAATTCATTCCAAGGGTAACCCTTATGTTTATATATTAAGTTTGATTATTCATGTGGAACAAATATGTATGAATGTGTTATGTTGGGTGTGCTTATATGGATCCCAAATTCATTGGGTAATTATTAGTCTCATTAGACATCATCTTGGAATAGGGAGTGAGCCTGAATCCTTTATTGTTCTTTTTCCACCATGTGAAATAGTTATAGATGTTATCCTTGAATCATGATTATGTTGTGTTTTATGTTGTTTCAAAATTAATATGATACCATCATTACATTATCCCATGATATATCTATTATGATTCTTTATGTTTACTCTTGTTTTGTGCATTTTTTTGTTATCATGTAATCCTTTATAAACCATTATCTATGCTTTATTTCTATGTTTAGTCCCTTATTGGGATTTTTAGATGATAAACTTATTCATATATCACTCATGTTATCCTGTGTAGATATATGTGTTCAATGGCGGTTGGGATTTCATTTTGGATATTAAATAAAATATGTTTTCTTTTGGTTTCATTTTTTATAATTATGTATATAATATTAGAAGGACACTAGAATTTGAAATCATTTGTTATATTTGATGGTTAATTATTCTTAAAATAGTGTAATAATCTTTGTAAAATGATAAGGATGTTATATTGTATTCATGTGGTGTATGTTAAAACAATGATTCCATTCACATTTCTTGTAAAAAGTCTATAGAGTCCCAATACATGACATACACAGATATTAGATTACTTTTGCTTAATACCTAATACATAACAAAAATAGACACGAAAGGACCTTAATAGTTTAGTGACTTTGGAATCTTGGAACAAAATCTTCTAATCTTGGTGAATGATCTTCAACAACTCCAATAAATATCTTCCATTTTTTCCTTACCTAAAACATTTCTTTGTATCCTAGGGAAAAGAAAACATAAAAAGGGTGAGATGAAATGCTCAGTAAGGGTAAACATATAGAACATAAAACAATCCATAAACATTTGAATACAAAAACATGAACATATAATCTAATCTTCAAAATCTTGATCAATAACATAAATATTAGAAGTCCGTAAGGTATATATCATAATGGAACATAAATCATGATAAAATAGCATGGGAATTAAACATGTAATTGTGGAAAACCATTACACACATGATATGATTTCCATAGTAGCCAAGGCATTGCTGCCAAGACCATGTTAGTGTACAATGTCCCATTCTGAATCGAGTTCACTCCCCGTTCATGTCATTTATCACTGAACCATATTAAGTTAACATTCTAGCCATTTAAATATCATGAGATATAAATCTTTACCCAATGCATTAGAGGGAGATATTGTTCCCACCCATCTCATAATTAAACCATTCTTACGTGTGCCACAAAATAAACACAAATCATTCATCATAACCCAATGAATAAAATGGGTTTTTTAAACATCATCACATCTTAACATAATCCATATAAAACAAATGGATATCATTTAATAATAAGATGAATCAAACCATGTAAATAATAGAGATATTATACATGAAAAATAAACATACTAAATAATGTCATCTTAGATTGAAAATAGTTTTGATAAAACACTTTAAATGAATTCATGAGTAAAATATCCTTTATTCTTCAAAATCATTTTATTTTCTCAAGATTCAATGTAATATTAAAAGAAAATTATTTTCTTGAAAATAATCATGAAATTTTGTAGAGTAATCTTCATTGAAATTATTCGTTATGAAACCATAAAAATCCATTCACTCTATATAAGTTAAAAAAACATTCTAATCGTACTTTTGCCGAAAAATTCAAAAAGTACCACGTATGGTAAACAAAAGAAAGATTACATAAATAACACAAAGTAAAAGTCAAGAGGGGTAAAAATGGCTTTAAAAATACATGTAATAACATTAAACACTTTATGAAAATCATTTTTATGGACATGGAAGAAAAATATAACCCCAGTAAATACTTGCGTATAAGTAATCTCGGACAAAAATGAGATTTCAAAATTATCCCTTACCTTAGGTCCGATATGCTTTGTACCTATCTGAACCTCATGTATAATGATATAGATAAATTCATTTACTTATTACATAATCCTATTCATTATTATGATATCATTTATGGTTCACTTAGGACTTTATATTACCCATTCTTTTGTAAATTCCATGTTAAATCAACGTTTTCGGTAAAATCGTTTCATTTATCGTATGTGTTTGGACTTGTTATTCTGGATATTATTATTACTTATATGATGATTTAATAACTTCTAGAATTTGAAACACGATTTATATATCATATATATTAAATATATATATATATATAATAGATAGATAATTGAAATAAAACACACTATTCATGGAGACGGTTGGTCGTACGTATGCATGAACGCTATTTTCCTTCCCTTATTGACTTGAATGGAAGTACGTAAATAACATATAAATAAATCCATCAGAATTATTATGTTATATATAACATTATTATTCATTATAAATACTTTATAATCATTCTTGAATGGTTAACATGGAGATTTAATCTCATCGCTCGTGGAGATGGTAATCCGTACGTACGCATGAGCGATGATATCATTCCCATAACTATTGAATGAAATTATAGTGGATGATATAATATCTCAGAATTATTATCATGTTATAATAACCATATATTTAGTTATTATTTACACCATTATACCCATCCATGTAAGGTGGTGGTGGAAAATGAGATTACACAACGGCGTGGAGACGGTATTTCGTACGTACGCACGCGCGGTGATTTCATTTTCCGTAAGATGGATAGAAGCTGAAATGGGCTTGTTTCATATTTATAATAACATATTAATATATTATTGATACTTATGATTTTAATTTATAATGAAACAACTAAAAAAGAAGAATTTTAAGAAGAATGAAACTTGAATGAATCTGTAGAAGAGATTACCTCTTCTTTGACGCACCTCTTTTCAGATTCCTCTTAAGGAACTAGAGTTTGTCTTTTGAGAAGAAAAAAACCCCTAGAATGTATCCAGGGAAGTGGATAAGAGAACTGGGCAGGTTTTGGGTGAGCATGAAGCCTCAATGTGTTGTGAAGTGGAGAGGGAGGAGGTTCCCTTTTATAATGGAGGAGAGGGGCACTTTTGGAAACCTCAAAAATATTAATTTATAATAAACTCAAACCCAATGTAAAAACGTCAAAAAATGACTCATATTAAAATATTAGATGAGATAGGGTTCTGATATCATCAAAAAATAGAACTTAGACTTGTTGTAAATTTATTTTAAGCCTTATCAACTTGATTAATCCTTATTTAATATATTTAATTTTATTTGTGGTAATAAGATTTTATATTTCAAATTGTTATGAATAATTACTTATATGTTTTTAATTGTTCATAATTAGATAATTTATAACATTTTCTACCATATAAATTTTAATTTATAAATTTTAAATATTTTTGTGATTTTAAACAATTTTATATTATGTTATTTTTATAAAATAATAATAGTGTCAATTTTGACACTATTTATTTATTTTAATTTAAATAAAATCCACATATAAGATATGTTTGAAATAAGAGAATTAATAGATTCATAACATTTCATATTTATCTATAAAATTCATGCAGAACATTAAATAGTTTATATAATATTTAATTTAATATTTTAAAACAATTTATTTGATATTTCAATCAATAAAATAATCTCAACATTACTATTGTGTCACCTTTAATGATAATGATTTAATCCCTCAAAATTCTAAATAAAATCAAATTATGTTGATAATGTTATTATATTTCTAGAGACTATTCATGTTCGAAGTTTCATGAAGTTTATCACTAAATTAAAATAATTATACTTATAATATTTAAGAGAGTTGTCACATTCTTTAGATTTAATAATAATTACATCATTTTCATTGTCAAAGATCCATGAAATTAATCTATTCCAAACCTTAGGTGATATGGGTCGACTTTTATTAATCGAATATAATTTTTTCATGTGTTATGATAATTTTGCAATCTTATTTTTACCCTTAATTACCTGATTTACCTTTAACTGTAGTAAATAAAAATTACAGTAGTTACTATTCATAATATCAAAAAAATAAAAGTAACCTATTAACATAATTTGGACCCAATTAATCCCAATATGGAATCCATTTCTCAAAATTCAAAACATTGAAGTTGCAGTAATTAATTTAAAATTAATCCTGTTGTAAAGAAAATGGGTTTTAAATGTTAAAACATTGTCAAAGATTGAAATGTTTTTATCTGTGAATTCAATATAAAATTAACGGTAATGACATGAATTATATTATATAGTAATAAAATATTCTCTTTATACATTAAAACCATTCAATATTATAATTTAACCAAATAAATTATCTTGATGAAAAACGTTTTTTTAACTACAATTTAGCTTATTTTTATTATTCATCAAAATAAGAAACTTATGAAAAAAATATCAAAAATTTATCCAATGTAAATTTTTATATCCTAATTCAAAATAAGAATTTTATATTTTCAATTTGAACTTATAAACATGTCAAAAACTATATTTAATGTGGGTGCACCATCAAAAGGTGGCAAAACTGCATTTTTTGAAAAATACAAATTTTACCTGAAAAATTTAGTTTGTTCTCATACCATGTTCTAGAAAATGTGTAAGATGAATAATAATGTAATAAATTTCAAAATGTAGTTAATACTATTCTTAATGGCTAGTTCATAATATTATTATAACCATATGTTGTTGTTTAGTGAAACTTGGTATTGTGTACAACGCACGTTATCGCGGATGGTCGCGATTGAATGTAATGAAAGCCAAGTTTGGGTTGCGCGTTGTGCAAGACTCTTTCATTTTATCATATAATATAATCCAACCATATATAATTTATAAATTTAATATATATATATATATATATATACTCAATGTTGCGTAGAATAACTACTATCAAACGAACATGAAATTGTGTCTAACATGATACTAGAATAGTGTTGCGTATACTGCAAGCAAATACGGTGTTACGTATAGTGCAAGGTAATATTGGTGTAGCGTACAACATAAGATATGAAAAAAATAATATATCACATAAAATCTCGTGGTGTAACATTCTTCCCCCCTTAAAATGAATTTCGACCTCGAAATTCGTCGAAGTTATAAATGGTTTTCTACTTGAAAGTTTCTTTCATAAAAACCCACATCATAAAAAGGAATAGTAAAACTTAATTTTAAAAGATAATGTATGAAATGTAACGATTACCCAAATTAACTCATCATTGGGTTTCTACATAGAAGAAGATAAGTGAAAATATGGATATGGAAGATAAATCTAACCCTCAAGTTCTGATGGAGAGTGGTAGAGAACATGGCTATGAAAAATCAACAATCACAAAGCCATAAATTTGTGATGATTTGAGGTACCATTTGATTCATCTAATATAAGGAAACTAGGACAACATTTTTGGTTTTCAAGATCATTTCCCTAAAGTTGAATAATTTTTTTATTAAAAGAAATACTTACTTGATTTTGGTACAATATCCCCATTGTTCGTTCCTCGAACATTTTCCACTTAATCTCTTAAAGAAATGAAGTTGAATTTGTCATTCGTGAAGTATTATCAGATCATGTGATATAATGTTGGGTCATTTTATCTATCTCAAATAAAGGGTTAGAAAAAGTTATTAAATATACATAAGTCCATTGATGGTGATATTATTCATATGTGGTTCCTAAAATGGACGTATACTTCGTATATCATGCCAAAAAATAAATTGAAACTAATTTATACTAACCAGGGACTTCCTGTAGGCCAGAGGTAGGTAATAAAGGCAAGTCATACTTCGGTTGTGGGTTCGATTACCACAACCTTGTCTGATGCGATGGGTTGTTTCCCATCCTACAGGTTGTCCTTTTTCTAAAACTAAATTATTATAATATTCCATCAATGATATTGATACAAGTTCAATCCTTAAACAATAATAACATACTTCCATCATAATCAATTCAAATCTTTAGGCTTATATAAAATACTCATGTCCAAGCTCATAGTATAAAGAAAAAAAGTACAAGAAATGACATCTTCTGAGCATGTGAATACCATCATTTATCCCCCATATATCATACGATATATATTGTTGGTCACATTACAAACATGCGACTACCTTAATCATGTATTCTCTTAAAAAATGAATACCCATTGAACCTTAGTGAAAACATGAATGTTGTCAAAAGTTAACTCTTTCAACCTAACAAAATCCCAAAATTTCTATATACTCAACCCATGATATAACTTTGTCCTTATATCAGTCATGAGCTCATTTCATTTTCTCTTTATCCCTTTATTATGTGCATATTAACTTCTTTCCAAAAACATTTCAATAACTTTTCATTGTTACTGGTACCACATAATTATTGAAAACCAATACATATATATTCCAAAATTCCACGATACCAAAAATGAAATTCCATGATACTATTTTGAAGTCCCATCACATAAACACTTAATCATTTCAAAACATCATTGTCATACTCAACATCAAAAATAGTGATTGCATGTGACATCCCTTTATCATTTTCCTTAAGAGGTTCCTCACGTTGATCATCATTAACCCTTGGATTAGGGCGTTGATCAGTATAATGTACCATTTACTTGTACTTGAAGCATTGAAGTGTTAGTGGAGCGTTATTTGTAGTCTTTTCTCTATTAACATAATTAGCTACCTTTTTCCCATTACATCGACACTCAACTTCTCGATGAACATCTTTTCAACACTTAAATCATTTTCTAGTACCTTTTATACAATCTCTAACCCACTTTTTTCCACACATTGAGCATAAAGTAACATTCATCTTAATTTCACCATTGTTCTGAGATTTTTCCTTGAAATCCATCATTACTTTCTTGTAAAAACCAAGAGATGGATATGAAACACCAACTTACATTTCTACCTTGATAGCACAACACACAATTTCTTCATAGATACTAATTTCTCTTATAGCTAATTCCCTTCGAAGACTTGGTTTTAATCCACTAATGAATCGATTAAATTTATTTTTTGGTTGGATGATAAAGCCAAATGCAAACCCTACAAGACATGTAAAATTCGCTTCGTATATACCAACAAATTCGTCAAACTTTTTTTATGCTCAATAAAATCATTTTTTATCATTGATTGAAGAATATGAGGGAAGTACTTATTGAAAACCAAGTTCTTGAACTCGTCCCATTCCATGGATTCAATTTTATTTCAGGGCCCTGTATTCATAATTAGAGTCCACCACTGGTCTGCTTCACCATATAAGTGGTAAACATCAAGAATGACTTTTTCATGTTTTGAACAGCGATGCATGGAAAATATCTTTTTCAATGGTACTAATCCATTATTCCGAAACATGTGGATTATAAGACCCACTAAAAGAAGGTGGACATTGCCTCATGAAGGACTCAATAGAATATTGTTCCCTTCACTACTCATTTGGAAGTCCAGAATGATTCATAGCTTGTGTAAGTATAGCAATAAGATTTTTCACTCCATATCTCATATCATTGGTTTGTTTATCATGAGAATCATTACATTGTCCATTAAATTGATCAACATGGTTCCTTCGGGTTCTATCCATCTTCTAAAACCCAAAAATAATAGTGTGAGAGGGAAAAATCATGCTAGGTAAAACAAAATAATAAAGGGGGAGTACCTTCAATATCTAACATCTTAGGATTAATTCTAATATCATTACTGTAATTATAGGACTACAACATATACTTATACTTAAACATAGGGACATCCCTAGACATACCTTAGAAATATCTCTAGGGATCTCACTAAAGTTTTCGCATCCTAGTTTCCAAAGGTTAACTAAACCTCCCTATGATACCAATTGTAGAGACCCAATGCATGATGTAAAAAGACATTACATTACTTCTGTGGAATACCTAATACATAACAATAACAGACACCAAAAGACTATAAGAGTTCAGTGCCTTTGAAAACTGGGAACAAAATATTCTAATATAGTGAATGATCTTCAACATCTCCAATAATGATCTCCCATTTTTTTCATACCTAAAACTTTTTTTTATATCCTGGGGAAAACAAAACATAAAAAGTGTGAGCTCAAATTCTCAGTAAGGGTAAACATTGAGAACATAAAACAATCCATAAACATTTGAATTCCAAAACTTGAACATAAAATCTAAACATCAAAATCTTGAGCAAAGACATAAATCTTAAAAGTACGTAAGGCATATATCATAACAGAACATCAATAATCTTAAAATATCATGGTAATAAAACATGTAATTGTTTAAAACCATTAATCAAATGATATTATTTCTATAGTAGACATGGAATTACTGCCAAGACCATCTTAGTGGATAAAGTTCCTTTCTGAATCGAGTTCACTCCTCGTTCAAGTCCTATATCACTGAACTGTATCAACATACCGTTCCAGCCTGGTCTATATCATGAGATATAAATATTTACCCAATGT
Organism: Viscum album; assembly: GCA_963277665.1. Taxonomy (NCBI): domain Eukaryota; kingdom Viridiplantae; phylum Streptophyta; class Magnoliopsida; order Santalales; family Viscaceae; genus Viscum; species Viscum album. Next base: position 544,946,892 of record OY728156.1, read on the forward strand.
ATTAGAGGTAGATATAGGTCCCACCTATCTCATAATGAATTCATTCTTACTTGTACTACCAAACAAAAATAAATCATTCATCATAACCCAACGAATAAAATGGGTTTCATAAACATCATCCCATCATAACGTAATCTATATAAAACAGATGGATATCATTTCATCATAAGAAGAATAAAACGATGTAAATAATAGATACATTATACTTGAAACATAAACATAATAAATAATGTCATCTTACATGTAAAGTAGTTTTGATAAAACACTTGAAATGAATTCATGAGGAAAATATATTTTCTTCTTCAAAATCATTTTCTTTTCTCAAAATTCCATGAAATTTTAAAATAAAATGATTTTGTTGAAAATAATAATGAATTTTTTAGAATAAGGTTCATTGAAATAAGTCGTTATGAAATCATAAAAATCCATTCATGCCGTATATGTTAAAAAAAACATGCTCCTCGTACTTTTAACGGAAAAGGCGAAAAGTACCACGTATGGTATATAAAAGAAAGATTACTTACATAACACAAAGTAAAAGCAAAGAGGGGTAAGAATGAATTTAAAAATACATGAAATAACATTAAAACATTTTATGAAAAACATTTTTATGGACATGGATGAAATATATAACCCCATTAAATACTTACATATAAGTAATGTCGGATAAAAATAAGATTTCCAAATTATCCCTTTGCTTAGGTCTGATATGCTTCGAACATATCTGAAACTCATGTATAATGATTTAAATAATGTAATTTACTTATTACTGAATCATATTCATTGTTATTATATCATATATAATTCACTTATTACTTTATATTACCCGTTGTTTTGTAAATTCCATGTTAAAGCAGCATTTTCGTTAAAATCATTTTATTTACAGTACGTGTTTAGACTTGTTGTTATTCATATTATTATTAAATATATCATGATTTACTAACTTTAACAATGTAAAACACGATTTATATATCATATATATTCAGTATATATATATAATAGATAGATAAATGGAATGAAACACAACGTTCATGGAGATGGTAGGCTGTATGTACGCATGAACGTTGTTTTCCTTTCCTTATTGACTTAAATGGAAGTAGGTAAATAACATATAAATAAATCCAGTAGAATTATTATTTTATATATACCATTATTATTCATTATATATACTTTATATTCATTCTTGAATGGTTAATATAGAGATTGAATCTCATCGCGTCGTGGAGACGGTAATCCATACGTACGCACGAGCGATGATATCGTTCCCATAATTATTGAATGGAATTAGAGTGGATGATATAATATCCCAGAAGTATTATCATGTTAGAATAACCATATATGTATTTATCATTTAAACCATTATAACCATCCATGTATGGTGGTGGTGGAAAAACAGATTACACCACGACGTGGAGACGGTATTCCGTACATATGCATGCACGTTGATTTCATTTTCCGTAGGATGGACAGAAGGTGAAATGAGGTTGTATAATATTTATAATAAAATATCATTATATTAGTGATAATGATGTAATTACTTTATAATGAAAAAACTATGAAAGGGGAAGATGAAGAAGAATGAAACTTGAATGAATCAATAAAAGAGATTACCTCTTCTTCAACGCACCTCTTTTAAGCTTCCTATTAAGGAACTATATTTGGTATTTTGAGAAGATAAAAACCTCAATAATGTTTCTAGGGAAGCGTAGAAGAGAAATGGGCAGTTTTTGGCTGAGATTTAAGGCTCAAAGTGTTCTGAAGAGGAGAGGTAGGAGGTGCCCTTTTATAAGGGAGGAGAGGGGCACTATTGGAAACATCAAAAATATTAATTTTTAATAAACTCAAAACCCACTTAAAACCCTCCAAAAATAACTCATATTAGAATATTAGATGATATTGGGATGTAATATCATCAAACAAATAAATTTATACCTTTTGAAATTTTTTTTAAGCCTTATCAATTTTGACTCTATTCATTTTTTTGAATTTAAAGAAAATCCACACAAATGATATGTTCAAAATATAAGATTTAATAGATTTATAAAATGTCATATTTATTTATAAAATTCATCTATCACATTAAATAGTTGATATAATATTTATTTTAATATTTTTAAAAATCATATATTTGATATTTCAATCAATAAAATAATTGCAACATTACTATTGTGTCACCTTAAATGATAATTATTTAATCCCTAAAAATTATAAATAAAATCACATGATGTAGATACTTTTATTATATTTCTGGTGACTATTAATTTTCTACATTTCATGAAGTTTATCACTAAATTAATATTATTATACTTATAAGATTTAAGAGAGTGACATGTTGTCACTTTCTGTAGTTTTAATAATAATTTCATCATTTTCATGGTCAAAGGTCTATTAAATGAATATATTCTGACCCTTAGGTGATATTGGTTGACTTTGATTAATCTAATAGAATTTTTTAAAGTTTTAGGGTAATTTTAAAATCTTATTTTTACCATTAATTACCCGATTTACCTTTAACTATAGTAAAAAAAAATTACCTTAGTTACTATTCATAATATCAAAAAAATAAAAGTAACATATTAACATAATTTGGACACACTGAAACCAAATATGGAATCCATTTTGCAAAATTTAAATCACAGAAGTTCCAGTAATTAATTTAAAATTAATCCCATTATTATAAAAATGGGTTTTAAAAGTTAAAACACTGTCAATGATTGAAATGATTTTACAAATGAATTCAATATAAAATTAATGGTAATGACATGCATTATATTAAATGTTAAAAATATATTCTAATTATACTTTAAAACCATTCAATATTATAATTTAACCATATAAATTATCTTGATGAAAAATGTTGTTTTTAATCAAAATTTAGCGTATTTTTACTATTCATCAAAATAAGAAACTTATCAGAAAAATGTCAAAAATTTATCCAAAGTAAATTTTTATATCCTGATTCCAAATAAAAATTTCATATTGTCAATTTTAACTTATAAACATGTAAAAATCATTAGTTAAAGTGGGTGCGCCATCAAAAGGTGGTAAAACTGCATTTTTTAAAAAATTCATATTTTTCCTGAAAATTTTAGTTTATTCTCAAACCATGTTCTAGAAAATGTTTAAGATTAAAAATAATTTAATAAAATTCAAAATTTAGTTGATATTATTCCTAACGGATAGTTCATAATAATATTATAACCATTTCATGTTGTTTAGTGAAACCTGGTATTGCGTACAACACACACTGTCGAGGAAGGTCACGATTGCATGTAATGCAAGCCAAGTCAGGGTTGCGTGTTGTGAAATACTCTTTTTTTGTTCAGTATAAAAGAATCCTACCATATTTCATTTATACATAGAATATATATATATATACACTCAATGTTGTTTAGAATGACTACTATCAAACGAACTTGAAATTGTGTGTAACATGATCCAAGAATAGTGTTGCGTATACTAGAAGCTAATACGGTGTTGCGTATAGAACAAGGTAATCTTGGTTTGGCATACATCAGAAGATATGGAAAAAATAATACATCTCATAAAATCTCGGGGTCTTACAAAGTCAAAAGTTCCTCATTCTGAAAACAAAAATAAGATTACATTTTAAACATTTGTATAATTTAAACATGGGTGAAAATGAAATTAGAAAAATAAAATCATGATATTCAATTAATTATTGAAATAATTTTTAAATAAAATATGGACATTTAAGATAAATATTCTAGTTTGAATAACAGAATATAGTTTTCTTCCATTATAAAATGATTTCTCTCTCTTGAGTAATTAAATAGAGAAAAATGAAAAAATAAATAAATAATAATAAATAAAAATTTGAGAGGAAAATAAATAAAATTTGGGAAATTAATATTGTATTTTTTTATCATCATAAATTTAAGCATAAATAATCTCTGTAAAAATGAGATTATGACTTAAAACCCCTGCCTCATATTTGAGTGTTGTCGTAAGAACTCTATCATAAATTATAATAAGTTTTAAATGTGTTACTATTATATAAAATATCCATATTAATTCTTATAATATCATTTATGACCCACTTACAAAATTTGAACACCCATTTATTAATAATTTATTTTTAAAATTTTTTTAGGGGTGTTAGTTGTTTCATTGTTCATGAATGTTTATACTTGGATGCTTTTCCCATTGTATGTTGACTATAATTATATAATCTAAAATTTATAACAATTATATAAATATCATATATATTAATCTTACAAATATTTATAATTAATAGTAAAATATATATATATATATATATATATATATATTAAACCATTCATTGAGATGGTAGCTTATACGTACGAGGGAACACAGTTTTCATTTTCTCTCAATGCAATGGAAATAAATTTAAAAAATATTTTATATTTTAAAAAATTTATTACATTGTAAATATCAAATATATTTATTAAATACATTATTATAATTAAATATAGGGATGGAAAATGAATCATATTGCAACTTGGAGGCAGTCGTCCACACATACGCCTGATAAATACATTCATTTACCATTGATAGAAGGTGGGGTGAAAAAGGTTTTTAAAATACAATATAATAATTGGTTTATATTTAACATAACATATTCATCATATTAAATATGAATATAATAAGTTTAGATAAGGTTAAAAAGGATATAAATTTGAAGGAACTCAGTTAAGAGTTATATATAAATATTGAGAACCCTTTTATGGAATTCACGTTAAGCCATGTACAGATTGTATTATGAATAAATTAATACATATAAATCATGGGAATAGATTTAATGAAGGTATTAGGGAATTTATTTTCAAGATTATAAGGCTCAATGTTTTTTTAATAATGTTTAATGTGAGTTTCTTTTTTATAATTTAGGGTAAGAGAAGCCTTGGAATTATGAAAAGTATTAAATTAATATAAAATATTTTTCATCTCCATGTTGTTCAAAATTTATATTTTAAAAATAAATTTTTATTATAGATTAACACAATCTCATAAAATAAATTTATACAATAATTTTGTTAACACTTATCTCTTATTTTTAACTCATATTAACTCTCTTTATAATTTCCATTTTATAAAATTTTCTTACACCTTAGTGTTCATGAATGATACTATAAATGGACATGTGACATGTAAGGGTAAACCATTTCATTTGATGGAATATATCCCATTTTCTTAGAACATATATTATTTAAAGGAATTTTAATTCATTTAATAATATATTATTTAGTATTAGATACCATTAAAATCATCTTTATGACTATTCACAAACTATTACATTAAATACAACAAGATAGAAATGGATTTTGAATACATACTTTTAACACAAAAATAATATTTTATATATTTCTAAAAAATAATTATAATATAATAAATCATCCAAATTTTATTACTATTAATATTTTTATTTTTATTTCTTTCATTTCATTATTACATGAACAAGTTGTGTGTTAGCGTATAGTAAAAAATAAATATATTTATTTCATCAATAAATATTAAAAAACTCATAAATATATTAACCTTTAAAATATCCACTTATAAATTAACATATACTCATTTTATCCATTCAATTATATATTATAGTTATCAAAATAATGATATCGATATTTTGAATTTATTTATTACTTAAAATAATGTTGATGAAATTATAAAACGGACGTCGGCAATTTACCATATATTCAAATATTGGATGAGTGTTATTTAACAACTCTCATATTATTAAAATAATAAATGTTCTATAATTATTTTTAAATCATTATCTCATTATTTATAACCTTGATTACCTTATTTAGCATTATCTTATTAACACTTTTTTATGATGATTACAATAAATGATGACCAAAAATAAATTTAAACTATATTGTATAATTGTAAATTATGATTCCATATATAGAATAGAGTTTTAAATATTTAATCTTTATATGTTTTAAAAATAAATTAAGAAATAATTTCTCAAAATGCAAAATAGTTTTTAAAAAATAATGATTTAAGCATAAAAACATTATTTATTCTTATCTTGTGACTATAAAATCCATTAGCTATTTGTTAAATTAATTTATAAGATATATAATCTACAATTCTCTAAAATACATCATACATATTTATTAGTAAAATTTATTAAGATAAAATCACATTCCATGAAGAGAAATGGTTAATTTAAAAGAATCTTTTTTTTTCAATAAAATAACTTTATCACATGTTAATAAATAGATCCATCCGAAACATGTGTAAAATATATTTTTTTTCAATTATTGATAGTTTTATTCATAACTTTAAATTAAATGGAATTGTGATAAATATCAGATTATATAATAAAAATTAAATTTTATAATGTGGTTCGTTTGAACTCAGTATTGTGTATTTTGAAAGATATAAAAAACATCGAGTTTATTTAAAAAGAAATATATATATATATATAACTATTGGGTTATACATTGAAACCTATTGAAAAAATTTATCCTTTATAAGTCCATCATTTTAATTCAAACAATTATGGATATCTCCACTTCATTACATCCATGGGTTCCCATGTAGCTTCTTCAAATTTCTAATTCGTCCAGAGAATATTAATTGGGATAGTATTCTTGTTCCGTATCACATTATCTATATGGTCCATGATTTATAACATTTCTTACTTATATAAAATATCATTATCTAGTGAAACACTCTATGATTTCATTACATTTTTTGTACCACATATGTACTTCCTCAATAGAGACACATGGAACACATATTGAACTTGGGAGAGGTTCGGTGGGTGTTGAAAGTGATAAGAAAAAATGTCAACTCGATCAATAATAATTGAGAAACCAATATTTCTTGGTATTGAGATTCCCTTATTTAAAATTATCAAAACTGTCTTCAATGGATCAATTCTTGGAATACCTTCTCACCAACATTTAATTCATGTTCTCACCGTCATTTGCCAGCATTCATTCGACTATGGGCGGTCATGATGTACAACTAAAAGAATCTAAATGTATACCAATTTCAATTAGATAGACAATATCCCTATAGATTTTTTATCTAACATTATCTAATCATTTCAAGGTTTTTTACTTCTTTCCATTGAGTTCTTCATAAAAATCCATCAAAATTCTTGACTAAATGTTATTATTGGAAGAAAACTCAACTAGAGGAACGTGTTGGTAACGATCACATTTATAATTCAGAGAATAAGATCTCAACATATCCATTATATTTTGAATACTTATATCAGACTAAATTTATTTTTGAAGATGAGAGGATGTAGTAAAACACAACTCTTTATCGAGAGCATGCTGAACAAATCACTATAATGTTGAGGAAAATCATAGAACTTGATCATATATAACAAAATTTGGTACTCTATCAGACCCTACCAATTAAATAATTTATAATATAGAAATCCGATAAGGAAATAAATGTTCCCTAATGTAAACTAAATACATTGTATTCATAATTCAATTGATTACAACCTATAAAAAATTATCGTGTTTAGATGTTTTGGGGTGTTCGATGAAAAAATTCATGGTGATGTTTTCTAAATTCTATTCTAGTATAGGTAGTGGTTATAGTATCACTTTATATTTATATATATCTACACTAACTTTTTTACATTAAAAAAACTAAGATATATACATTGTAATATATCTCTTCATTTTGTCCAAAAAAATAATCTTTTAAATATATATACTTATTCAGACTTTTATTATGACTTGAAAAAGATAAATTATTATAATCATCTACCTGATCCTCATTCATATATATTATTAAGGGGACAGATACCTACTTCCCAATCCAGATAATTGCATCACATTTAATGTTTCTATATGGAATATTTCATATATACAATTGTAGCTCTCTATCTTTATTTTATTCCATTTTAATCATCGCATGGATACATGGTTGAACACCCATATGACCAAGATAATATTTATCCATTTACATCAATTTTTCAATGTCCATCATTTTCAGATCAATAAATATATTATCATCTATAATCCAAATAATATATGAGCTAGAACGATACTACAAAACCATTGAATCAATGACCATATTCACCTTCATAGGGTGGTAAGGTATTGAGTACAAATAATCATTAATCATATTGACTATATTCTCTATAAAATATTAAAATATTTCTATGTAAATATATATCTAAAACATTTATGATCAATATATACATCACAATATTCTCCATACGTATAATTCCACCATCTCTTTAATCAAAATATGTTCACTGCTAACTCCAGCTCATCAGTCATGTAATTATTCTCATGACCCTTGAATTTACATGAGGTGTATGTTATTTCTATATCATTATGTCATTGGATACCTCCCATTACATTCTTCTACACATCGCTATAGATTATATATCCTTATAGTGGGGAAGTTATTATGAGTATAAGTATGTTAACCAACCATTTTTTAGTTCCATGATATTTTTCTCACATTCATCATTCAAATTGGAATTGAATCCCATATGAGTTAACAAGGTGAGTGAATTATATACTCATAATAAATTATTCATAAATAGTGAATACTATATACCAAAACTAAGAAAACTACTGAGATATATATTTGTTTTCCATCTATTCTAATGTTTAACAAGTTTCAACTTTGATGGATCCACTAATATACCATATCTTAAGATCATATGACCAAAAATGAAACCTCATGTACCCAAAATTCAAACTTATTATATTTTTCGTACATCTAATCTTTCCATAGTGAGATTATAAAATTACCGAGTTATCTTTATGATATTCCTTTCTCATATAATATATATGAATATCATCTATAAAGACTATGTCAAACTTTTATTGGTAATCTCTAAATACTCTATTAAAAAAATCCATGATGATTGATGGGAAATTTGTAAGACCAAGTCGTATCATATAAAATTAATTCTATTTATACCTTGTATATAATGATATCATGGGTAATGCTACACATTATCACATAAATTGATAGTACCAATAATGAAAATAAATACTTGAAATATATTTTTATCCATTTAATTGATTGAAAAAATCATCAATGTGTCTTAGATGATACGTATTCAAAATTTTGATCTTATTATGTTCTCAATAATCAATTTATAGTCATTATAATTAAACCTTATTCTTAAAAAAAATGAAAATTTTTACCCCATGGTAGAACTCTTGGGTGAATTAATCGCTTATTAAGATTTTCTTTCAGTTTCTTCCTCAATTCCTATAACTCAATTGGGGCCATTCTATGAATATTTTTTAAAATATTTATTAATCCATGTATGAATTATATAAAAAAATCAGCATCATAATTTATAGGGATACTATGAAACTGTTATATAAATTCATAAAAAAATATCATACAAGAGGAATATCTTATATTCTGAGTTTCTTTCCAACAATTTTATATAAATAATATTTTGATTTGGAATTAAGACTCATTGAATGATTTCAATTCTATTGTAAGATCATACTTATCCACGCACCAATAGATGATTATAGGTTAGTTTAAAATATCAAATATTACTTCTTATCCTCATATATAGATATTTTATTAATATAAGTAAATACAATTCATGCACAAAATATCATCAAATTTACTTATTGGGAGAATAATGATATTTCTAGGAATTACATTCCCGCAAACATCAATAAAAGAAAAAACATAGACTTGTGAAGTGATAATTATATCATTAAGAGTTTCTATTAATAATTAAATATATAATCATTTTGGTGGTATTGTAATATAAATCATATAAAAATGTGTGAGTAGATAATGAATTAAATAATAAAATACTAGTAATATAGTGGATGGTATGTGTACCTTTCACCACATCATTATCTTAAACCACGTTGAACATAGTTATTTCATGTGATTTCAAGTTTTATATGGTCATAAGAAGTTTATAACATTGATCATCATCAGTAACCCTCATATTAATTATATTTTAAGTATTATTCCCATACACCTTTTATTTGACACATTGGACTATGAAATTTTAATCTCTAGTGATTTTAATCTACTCATATCACTGTTGAATATCATTATATCAACTTGGCATTCTATTTCCCAAATCCCTTCCATTCGAAACTTATAACATTCACTAGTCCCCTTAATAGAATTTCCTTCAGGTTTCCCTCCACAGTTATACAACAATGTAAGACACTTCTTATTCCCCCCTTGGTTTTTGTTATTTGAATTTCCTTTAAATTCAATCATTTATTTTATTCTCAAAAAATGTGGTTAATGGTAAACTCCAATATTAGTTTATACAATGATAGAACTTTGAAATAGTTATTTATATCTAATTTAGTCCCACTTTTATAACTCCCTTTATAGACATGGTTTTATGACAATGAGGAATCAACCAATCTTACTCTTGTGTTCAATAATAATACCAAAAGAAAACCTTATATATCTTAAAAATTGTTCTTTATAAGTACTAATTGTGTTAAAATTATTCAATATTAGCATAAGGAATTCACTCCCCAATTTTATAAAAATAATATGAGTAATTTTATTATTAAAAATTAATCTTCTAAACTCATCCCACATCATAGAGTCAATTTCCTCAAATATCATCATGGTCTTGAGGAGAGTATACTATTGATATACTTCTCCTTACAAATGATGAATATAAAAAATATATTTTTAATGATCCAAAAAATTTCATATGTAAAATGAGTCTTTTGCTTTAAAGATACATTTCATGAAACTATTGGATCATAAAATGCACTAAAAGATTGAGGATTTTTCCCCATTATGAACTCAGTAGAACAGTGTTCCCTATTATTCTCATTTAGAAACTCATCATAATTAATGGCATGATAAAATTACATAATCATGGAAATGATATTTTTTATTCCATCTCTCTTTACATTTTTCATATTATGAAGAAAATGTTTCAAATGTTGATCATATTTAGTATTAAGGAAACTCCTTCAGTTTCCAACCATTAACTAAAACAAAAAATCTTATTGTGAGAAGCAATAATAATAGAGAGAAACTACGTATTCACGAAAAATAATTCAAAGGTTATCTAAATCATGTAACCATCTCTATGAAACCTTATGTTTTACATATATCTTCAATGATCATCATTTATTAAATTATATAATAATAATTCAAAAGGAAAATTTAAATTAACCCACCCATATCCCATCATTGTTTTTAGCCTAGTCTGTAGCTATAGGCCTAGTAATAATGGTCCAAGGATGATAGATTTATTACTCAATATACCCCCATTTATATTTGTTACCCCAAGGTGAATGTATAGTGATGTTGGATCCACATCTTAGTATGTAGACATGAATATAGTTTCTTGTAAAACCACACTCTTTCTTTATATTAACATATAAAATTTTTATATATAAAGCAGTATCATAAGGGTTCTTAATGAATTTTTATCATCATATTTTTTCAAAGTAAATAATACTTCCTTAGATAATAACTAATTCGACTCAAAAATTTCATACATAAATATTACATATTGTCAGAAGAATATTCATTCCATATCATAGAAATCCATGATATAAACATAATTTTTTATTGTATTTGGAAACATGGATACATAAAAAAAGGATACAAAAATAACTAAATATTGTCCCACTATGTCATTTTTGACTATAACCCTTCTTTACCATATCATACCTATAAGTATCCTTCAAATCATGGGGAATGGAAACATAATAAAGGCTGAGATCATATGCCTAGTGAGGTTAAACACATGATATATCAATGATAATTTGAGTATAACATGATAATAAGGGTATAATAACATTATCTTACCATTTAAAAATCGTACCCAATTATTCATAGATCATAATAATGAGGCATCATATAAATCATGGAAATTTAATAGATTTTAATCATAAATAAATAAAAAATCATAAGCCATGAAATCCTAACATAGTCATAAGATCATGTCAAAAAAGAGTATTATAAAGTGTTACATAATAATAATCATATAAATATTTTTTCAGGTCTACCAAACAAGACCTTTATCACATGTTGTTGTTAGGATAACCACATATTTTCCTACATTGGCCAATTGATAACAAGTCATGTACTCTATTTTGGGATTGGGATAACATTATGTGTACCCTCTTTGGGCATTGGATAACCTGTGATGTGGCTTTTAAAGTCATTAAACATCAAACTTGTCCCAATTAATTTTAGGGACATAACAGAAAAAACCTATCATATAATTATAATCATTTCATATGTATACTATAAGATCATGAAAAAATTACTCATTCTATCAAAACATAAACCATGGAAAAAGATTGAGCTTCTCCAATATTTAATCATCACAAATATAAACTATAGATAGTAATGATAAGGAATATATCATAGATTCATATTCACATTTAAGCATAATCCACTTCAAATAATTTCATCTTAGTTGAAATATTTCTAATAAAAGTAGTGGATCATTTATTAAAGTAAATTCCATTTTAATTTTGTGATTATATATTAAAAATCCAAATATTTAAAAAATATCAAGTTAAATATTTTGATTTAAAATAAAAATAAAAACATTTAATGGAATATTCAATTCATTTTGGATTCATGTGGGGAAACTTTATCCATGTGGTGTATGCTAAAACAATTTTTTCATTCACATTAGAGATAAACATTTAAAAGTTTCTTAATCAGAATACATCAAGAGTATTCATATTAAATCTTTTTAAATAAATTAAAACATTGTTTATAATTAATTTGATCAATAATGTTATAATATTAAAAACATTGTTGAAAATATTTTTAAGGAAAAATAGTCATTTAAGATAAATATTCCCAATCTAAAAGTAAAACAATTTTTTTCCTTAAAAATATTCTTTCAGTATCTTGAGTACATAAATAGAATAACATTAAATGAAAACATTACATCACAAAATTTAAATATTAGAGAAGAAAATAAATATTTTTTAGAGAAATGTTATATAATATCATCATTATAAATTTAGTCATGAACAATCCCTGTAATGATTACAATGTAACATAAAACTCTTACCTCATATTTAGAATCATTCATAAGTACTCTAACCACCTATATAATAATTATAAAATTATTAAAATTTTGTGATAGAACCATATTAATTATTACAATATAATATTTTATCACATTGTATCATACTGATGTCCGTTTAATAAAATTTCATTATAAAAAAACGTCGCTTCTAGGTGTAAACTCTATGATTTTTTATCAAGTTTCTGTTCCAAATTTATGGTCCTTATACATTTATCTTGGATCCATCAGCTCCAAAATGACAATATTTATATAAATATCATATAACATCATTATTAACATATTTATAATCATCCAGAAATTGTATACATAGGGAACAAAATTACACTATTCATAGAGATGGTAGTTCATATGTTCAAATGAAGGATAATTTCATTTTCATACAAAATAACATAATGATTGATAAATAATATTTTTATTCTTAAATAATTCTTATTAGACTATTAATATTATATATTTTTATTATATTAATTTTTATAAACAACCATGGAAGATGGGGATGTAAAATGAATCATATTAGTGTGTTAATATAGTAGTCAACACATACGGAAAATTGATAATTTATTTTCCCATTTTATGGAAAGGAGGTGGGAAATGGTCATACCTACATCACAAAAAAATATCAATTTATTTATTATACTATAATCACAATTTTATTATGGATACAATAACTTTATTGAAATTTCTTGAATGAATAAAATTAAAAGTACTCAGTTAAGAGTTATACATCTTTGTTATGATACCTCCTTTGACTTACACATTAGTCCTTGAAATAATTGTAATATGATCAAATGAATACCTATAGAACATTGAAATGATTTATAGGATGTTATTTAATCAAGTATTTTATGAGAAAAATTGTTTAGAAACTATGAAAAAGTAATAAAATGAGGATCCCTTTTATATATGAGGGGTGTGCCAGAAATGGAATTACCTAAAGTATTAAATAAATATAAATTAATTTTCATCATAGTGTGGCTCCACATTTATACATTTAAAATATAAAATTAATATAAGTTTAAATAATCGAATAGAATAAAATCATGATCAATATTATTCCATATTTAATCCTTATCTCTTATTTTAACCCATATTAACTAATTTCATGAATACCATAAATTAAAAATTATTTACTCTTTAGTGGTTATGAATGTTATTATAAAAGAAAAAGTGACCAATAAGTGTAAAATTTATGATATTAGAATTGATATATACTTCACTTGGATGAGTATTATATATTTATGAATTTTATTTAATTTGAAAAAATTTTATTTAATATAAGATAAAATTAAATACCTTTCATGAATATTCTTGGAGTTTCAATTTAAAGACAATATAATTGAAATGAAATTAGAATAGTTAATTTTAGCATATCAGTAATATGTAATATTTTTCTAAAAAAAATATGTCAAATATAATTCATTAAGTTTTGTATTTTTAAAATTATGAAATTGAAGTTTCTTTTACTTGAACAAGTACTCGGTTAGTGTTACATAAGATTTAAATGTAATTATTACATCACTAAAAATTTAAAATAAATTACCATGGTAAAAAAATAAAAAATATTTCATATAAAAATTAATATTTGAACATAAAATCATTTAATTCCTATGAAAAAATATTATTGTTATTAAAATACTAATAGTGTCATTTTATATTTTTTCATTACTTAAAATAAATTTAAGATAATTATTAAAGAAGAATTAGACCGATTTTCTATATATTAAATTATTTAATGAGGTTGTGTGACCTAAACATATTCAATAGAAATAAATTTGTTGTTATATACATATTTAAACACATATTATATTACTTTTATACAAAATTATATTATTTACCCATACTGAGGTCAAAAAAATTCCACATATACAATTCATAATATAAAAAATAAAAGTGAACTATTTACGAAAAGGATATATTTTGATTAAAAATAAAGAATCAATTTTATAATATTATATTTCAAGAATTCAATGTTTATAATGAAATATGAGACGTAAAATTTTATCATATCATCACCATAATTTATTGTCTTTTCAATGATGATTTTATAAAAACTTCTACTCTTCGCTTAAATATATCGTTAATAATGATCAATAATGTTTTTTGGTGTATGAAAAGTACTTAATTACTACCCTTTCATGTGAAATTAAATTTATTCCGTTTTAACATGTATTTATTTCATTGGATTTCATTTTTCATCATTAGCCCTCTTTTTATAACTTAATTTTTACATTTTGTTTGCTGTATAAACACCTAAATCATGATAATGTCATGATTATTGGTCATGTTAATTTTAACTAGCATCTTCAAAATAATGGGATTTAACTTTTAGAATATTATCATTTAATTCATCTAATTTCATGATTACACATCAGGATTTGTTCATTGAGGATTATTTTGTTACATAATATTGAAAAATATATTAATAATTTATTATAGAGGAAGAAGTTTAAAAAAATTCACTATAGAAAGAAAAACATATCCATAAATATAAAACTTTTTAGTCTAATTTTTTTCATGGAGCTAATTTTTAAATGAAAATGATATTTATGAACAAATTAAAACCAAATATTATATTGAAATTTAAACCTTACATCAGTTCATAAATGAACCATGTTAATGAATGAATGTGAAAATAATAGGGAATTAATATGAGTGTAAAATAAAAATTAAAAAAAATGAAATGGGGAAGTTGAATAATGATAATAACATATCCAGAAGTAATTATTTCATTATACTTTTGATATATAATTATATATATGTGAAACATGAAAATATAAATAACTAGAAATATTAATCTGTATTATCCTTGAATAAAACATTATATTTGGAATTGTTTGGATATTTTTATGTTAATGGTCACTTAAATTACCACCCATGGAAATATATCCCATGGGCTTCACCACACATGAATGTCGTGGTAATCTAAAATTTTTGATAAAATTGGATTTATTATCCTCCTTAACCCCAAAAAATTTCAAAGATAAATATTGTTTTTTAATGTTTTAAAACTATTATTTATTTTATATATATTATTAATATACTAGGATAAAAATTGAGTATTTTTAATATAATAATCTATAAATGAAATCAAACTAAAGAGAAAAAAATCAGTGAGGGATGAATTTGGAACTTTCCTTAGTTAATATTTATATAATTCTATATTTTTTCTTTTATTAAGAAAATATATAACAAATATGACATTCATTAATCCATAATTTAATTTATAATTATTATTTTTCCATTATATTTGTAAATATCATTTCTTAATCCATGATTTCAAAATAATCTCAAAATATGTCAACAGGAATTGTGAATTCCAAAATTTGGAATTCTTTTTATTTTTTATTTTATTTAATTTATATAATTATAACATTTTAATTTAGCTTCATATAAAATACTCATATTTGAATCATGGTTTACCTAGCAATGAAAACAAACTATGTAACTGTATCCATGTGTGTCTAGTGAGGGTGAACTGTTGGTGTATAGTTTAGAAAAATTTGTGACCGGTCCTTTTTTAAAAATATTGAAATTCTTAAACTGATTTTCCCATTTTTACCCCCTTTAAGCCCTATTATTCACATTGGTGTGATTACAACCTTGTTGTATCCCAATTGTGGCTTCCTCCCCCTCCTAGTTTGATTTATTGGCTCCTTACATTGACTATGGATGGATATTCAAGGTATATGAATGTTTCTCTTCACTTGAATACCTTTTCCTCATGATTCATCTACATCTATTCAAGGGAGGCCATGTCTCCTAAACCATAGGTTTTGGGGTTCACTTAACCTTGTAATCATTGGTTTATATGTTTTTTTAATCCTCTCATTATACATATTTTAGAATTTTCCATGAAATTTGTTACATTTCCTATTGTTTCATATATGTTTCCCAAGCATCACACCTTTTTAATTAAAGTATTATATTTTAGTTTAATTTTTCATCTTCATTTATTTTCTGATAGTGGTTATTCCTTATTTTTTTAACCTTTTAATGGTTATTGTTGTGAATTTTCTTTAATTTTAATATTTTATGAGGTGTGGGATTTTTTGGATTACTTATGGATATAGGCATGTACATGAAAAAATTATAGGAAGTTCACCAACTCACCTATGAGACCCACAAGTTAGCTGGTGTCATGCTGGTTGCATGGAATTCCAACATGAATACTATAAAAAAATTGGAAGCCCAAACACTAGTTTGTGGTGTTCCCAAATATTTCGGATTTATGACATGAACCAAAGACCATCATGTTTTGGTTAGATTATACACGAGGACTCTAATCTAGGAGGGAATATTAATGGGAATTATAATAATTTTCTTTTAAAAAAATCCCATTTTACATTCATATCTCTTATCCTTCGACATCTATTTGACCTCAATGACTACAAAATCTATCTGTAGGTTATTTAACCATTAAATCATTGAATCATCATAGATCAATATGTATGTTAAATCATTGAACCAATTTTAATATTTTAATCCTTGATTTACTAATTATTTTCTCTATAATATTTTCCAAACTCCACTATAGGTTGTCAATCCCTATGTTGTTGATAGATATGGATTCAGATTTTGTGAATTTTTTTTCTAATATCCCCAATTTATGCTTCGATCATTCATCTATCATATATTGTATAATATTTTGGGAGGGTGAAAAAACTCTTAGTTGTGGTAGGTGGTTTTATAATTCACTTTGTATCATATTAAATCTTTATTTATTATTTGAATTGAAATGGATTTTTAGTCGATGTCCAAATAATGAATTATGATTCTAAAAAAATCAATTTATATCATGTTTGATGAAACCAATTTATTAATGGATTTGGAAATAATTTTTTTATTATTGTAAAACTATATTTTATTTTTATTAATGATTATAATAATTAATTACAAGTTAAATCTAGATAAGTGGATACATGAAATGTTTTGTGTGATTTGAAGGAAATAATTTTTTTAAAGGAATTTTGTTAGGAAAATAATTTTATATTTTTTTTAATGAAACAAAATGTAAAAAATGTGATTTTGGTTACATCATAGATGATGATTAGTGAAACTTATTTTCATGAATGATTTCCCCCTTTAATGACTTCGTTGATTCATAGGGGAGCCTCGATAGTTCAGTTGGTTATTCGAGAAAAGTTTGAAAAAATTAATTTTCTCTTCCAAATTACTTCTTGACGATGAAAATGATATCGAAAAATTTTTCAGTGTAGTAATTCATTCAATTTTTGGACTCTTATTCCTCCTATGATTTAGATTTGTGGATTTTTTCAAACCAAGATTCATATTTCACAAACATTGTCATTAACATTGGGCCTTGATCTAACTAACCTTGGAGATTATAACCATGGTTCTATGATAAAAAATGTATTATAAATCCTATGTAATAAAAAATATTATAAAAAATATTGTTTTATATAAATTTATATTGGTAATTAATTTATACATACCATTTAAATGTTTTGAAAAAAATGTTTTATGAACAAATCTTGAAAAGATTATCATATAATGATTTATTTTAAATTAACTATATTTGATTTATTTAATGTTTAATACTTATGAAACCTATTAGTGGGATCCTATTGGTATATTGTTCCACATACTAAACATATGCAATTTTTCATATATAGATGTTATTGTTCTATGTATATAAAAATGCGAAGCCCCTTTAGGAGGCATAAGCCGTTCTGGATTGCAAGAACTTTTGATTTGGTGGTGAAAGTTGGAGTATTTGATCCACCTATTGTGAGGTTATCATGCTTGGGATCGAATTATTGGTTTATGTGATGTCTCGGATTATTCTTCCATATCAGATTATTTACATTTACTTTTTGTTACATTTCTCTTACTAAATGTATTGGTATAGTATCTATTTATCAATTTTTCTACTACCATTATATTTTTCTGTTAATCTTATGGAACATTAATTCTCTATTATTGTTGTAGATTCAAGGAAACTATTATATAGTACATGGGAATTGGGAATTACCATTGAGATGTGTTAGGGATGACAAAGGTTCTAGTTTAGTGTGTTATTTGGGAGGGTTCATGACAAATATGTATCAAATTTGGTTTTTTATTTTTATATAACATTATGTGGTTTGAAATGAATTGGTATACAATATATAAGATTTTGACGACTTGAGGGGTGGGCCATGAGTGAGGTCTAGGGAACCTATAATCATAATAATCCTTAAGTTACCATTTTTTGTTGGGGAAAGTATGTTTAAGACCTAAATTTTTATTATTCTAAACTCTTCCAAAATGTTGATCTAATATTTTTATTCCCATGTTAATTTCAAACATATATATTTGATATTCCTATATCTCTTTACTATTGTTTATTTGTTGATGTTTCATGTTATTTAGTCCCATTACCTGAATAAATCATCTGATCATGCTTTATAAAGGAGCTTTTGATGAACCAATGAATGTAAAACCTACAATTGACTAGAACCTCTTAGGGGAGGTTCTGTGTGTGGTTTATGATCTCGACCATGGATCCCCACCTTCCCCCATTCAAGATAAATATGAGGAATTTTGATGGGACGATAATATAGATCAAAAATAAAATATTTATTTTCTTAAACCACAATCCTTATCAGGAATGAATTATACTGATGATATGATGGATTGGATTGGGAATATTGGATGAAAATTTGAGTTTCTAGAGAAATCAGATTCTGTTTAGGCGAAGTGTATGGTTATCAAGATTGAGAATACTAGGAGGAGATGGTTTTATTTTGTATTATAGCTGAAGAGGAATGAATTATTATAGTGGAAATATATCCAAACCCTATTTATAGAGTATTTTTATCTAAATTCAATGATATCATATATATACATAGGGTTCTTGAGCCTTCAATAATCTGATTGGACACTGAAACAGTTCAAAATTGTTCTACTGAAAAAACTCTATTTTCACTAAAGGATGTGTCTAGTGAGAAGTTAAATGATCAAATTACTCATATGGGCCTTAAATCATAATTCTAGTATTAATTATTAATGTTAAATCTTACTTCGTATATTGATGTTTTCGATAGTACTCTTGTTGAATAATTTGAACTAGATAGTACGTAAATGATGACTGGAGTAACATCTATTCATAGTGGTAGATTTATTTGGTCCATAATGTTAGTATAAAGTGGAATAAGCCTAATAAAGAAAATGTTAGTGGTTTTACAATGTATTAATCTTTCTTCATATCAACTTCACTATCTAGTAAATTATCACAATATTTTTCCAATTTATAAATATTAGTTACTCAATAAAAGATTGTATGAAGACATAGATGATTTATAGATCATTTGGTAACATAGATAACATGAAGAAGTTTTTAGATTTTTTATATCGCAAAATTATGGAATTAGATCATTGATGCTAAGAGTCACTATAATGCAGTAAATTTATTTTATAAAAATAGGGATTTATTCTATGAAAACATGAATAATGAATCATAATTCAATGAAGTATACTTCATTTATAACAGATGTGGATCCTATGATGGAGAGATATGTAATTACTTCTAATATTTATTAATAGAATTTGTAATATAATAATGGTCCACCTTATTTATTCTTATAAACCTTCTATATGGATTGGTTATATCTTCAAATATAGCCCATGCCTTATTTGATTGAAATTAAAACACTTCTCAGGGTAAATATGGAGCAGGGTATCTGTTTATACACTATTTCTTTTAAATTATAAAAGATAAGTCTTTTTTATAAATTTTATGTTTATAAAATGAATCCCCTAGGAATTATTCTTGAAATAGACTATTCAGTTACTCAAAAATCTTTAAATGTGTTTTTTCATTTATTATTGTCCTTCACTTTCCTTGATTGGAGGTTCTGAGATTTCCAGGTAAAATGGGACTTAAGATCAACTAAAATCAAAAATAATCTTTCATTTATAGGTAGGATTATATTCAATTTTGATATTGAATAAGAGATGGATCATTCATTAAATAAAATTTTTCTACTCTCTACAGAATTTATAGATACATTTTCATTAGAGTTTTCAAGAGTACCTTCATATAGTGAGTTAGAGTTATATATCTATAAGTTTTTAGAAAAAAATATATATTTTTATACCAACCTACCATATTCCACTGGATGATATGAAGAAACTAATGAATTTTTTTTATGACCTGATATCGGAAGGCTTCATTCCACCTAGAGTGTCACCTTGGGTAGTACCGATTCATTTCACTAAGAAGGCTAATGGAAACCGTCGATTCAATGATGATTACTAGAAACTTATTCTACTAATTCTTAATAAAAATTACTCATTACTCTACATTTATGACTTATATGATCAAATAAAAGGGGTAGATTGGTTCTTTAATATTGACCTTGGACCTGGATACCACCAACTCAGGATTAAGGAGTATGATATTCCAAATAACACATTCAAGAATATGTGTAGATACCTTGAGTATGTATTTTTCAATTTGACATGAAAAATAATCCTCCAATGTTCATGGAAATGATAAATAATATTTTTAACCTTTAGATTGAATATTTTTTTTGTGGTATTCATGGAAAATGTCATATTTTATTCAAAAAAATTAATGTGAATTGTTTACATCATTTGAGAGAAGTTTTGTTTTTTCTTAAGGAATCACCAAATTTATATCATGAAATCGAAGTGGATAAACTAAATTCAAATGGTTAATTTCTAGGGGAAAGGTTATCTTGGAACACTGTATATTAATTGATCCTGAAAGGGCTAAGGCTATCATGTCTTGGGAATACCCCTTCATTTTCTGTGAGAATCCAAAATTCTTGGGTTTTATAGGTTATTATCACTAATTCATGAAATAATCATCCAATATCACTTCTACATTGAATACTCAATCTTTTAAGTAATGGACGTTTATTTCGGTTTCAAAATTTCATTATTTCTTTAATGAGTTAAAACTCTATTTTACATTAAATCCATTATTGGCCCTTTTAGAGGTCAGATAAGGAAACATGATATTTTATGATACATACATATTCTATTTATACTATGTTCAAATGTAGGGAAAAAATGTGGTGGATTATGGTTTCTGTTTTTTTCATACATTCAAGAATATTTATCCTACACACATTCAATAAGTCACAATTTTGATGCATATTATTATGAGTTGGAAGCATTTCTTTTTTAGAAAATTTTTTTCCATTTACTCTAATCCCAAGAGATGGAGTTATATCATTTCATAAATTTATTTAAATCTTTCACTAAGGCTATGGTTGGAGTACCTAAAATATTTTTGACATTGACATTTCTTACACCCCTGTGATGGGGAATGTTTTTGTTGATTCCCTTAATCAGAATATTGCATCCCACTATTTTGATGAATCATTAGAGTGTTGTAATCTTAGGGAATTTTTTTTATGAGTACATTTAGGAGTTTGGTAGGATAATAATGGGTTAGTTCTAGAAATTTTTTAGTTGTATTCATCTTCTATTGAGATAATCCTAATGGAAAATCACATTGGTGGTTAGTTATTAGGTATAAGGAACTAATTATATGGTGGAAAACCATCAAAAAAATTATCTGTAAGTAGGTGGAATTTCATATTTAGAACTAATTATGTCTTTCCATCACCTATGAGAAAGGATGTGGTGGGGGTTATCATCTTCTTTGTGGTTGTTTTACCAAATAATAACTTAAATTTTTCTGATACGATGCATTAATTCTAGTAGAATGATATAATACAGAACAACAATGATTTTTTCCCATAATTATACATGTAGGTAGATCATTGAAGAGCATAATAGTCCCGTGAGTTTGTTGCAACCCCTCTCCTTGTAGACATAAAAATTGTATGATCTATTGATTGATTTATTAAATGGGTTCCTTAAAAACCGTAAGGGAAAAATATGATTTGGGTGGTGATTGACAAATTGGTAAAATCATATCACTTTATTCCGACACATGATACAACCAAAGTTAACAATTTTATAAAACTATATATATAGGATATTTTCATGTGGCATAGAGATATGTCTACCATTATTTCCAATTTGGATCCTAGATTTATATCTCAGTTTTGGGGAGGCCTCTTAGAGGTTATGGTTTCCCAAGTGATGTAACACCCCATGCTTCCACGGTATGTTTTCCTTTAAAAAATGCAATAGCTTGTGTCGTACGCAACTTCAAGATTCTGACACATCGTGACCAATGAAACTAGCGGTTATGAATAGTAATACACACTTTTTCAATTTTATCAATTATATCATTCAAAATTGACTTCATATTTTTGTTCATAATCTAGAAATTATCATATAAAGAATTTGTGATATTTTTCTGAAAAATTTCAGTTTTTGATGAGTAGTGAAAAATACTAAATTTTAATTAAAAACAACTTTTTTGATAAAAATAATTTATAGTGATAAATTACACTGTTGAGTTGTTTTTAAGTATAATTAGATTATATTTTTACCATTTAATCCAATTTTGGTTATTGGACGTAATTTTACAATTAAACTGGACATAAGCAAGTGTCAATGTTTTGATAGTTATTATTTCTTAAAAACACACTTTGTGTTATGATAATAGGAAATAATATAAAATTAATTCATATCACTTCTATGTTTTGAATTTAAAAAAATGTATTGAACATTTAGAATCATTATGTCGGAATTGTGTAAATATTTAACTTTTATTTGTATACATTTTGAATAATTACTTCGGTAAATATTTTATTTACCATGGTTAAAGGGTAAATCAGGTAAATAAGGGTAAAAATAATAACATTAAAATAATATTAAATTACCCTAACACATGTTCTAACCCTATTTCATGATAAATTTCATACAATGGACATACATGGGTCAATTTGGGGACCCCATGGAGCCACTTGTATGTGATAATTAAAGTTCATTTTAATTATGTTAAAGTATATACAAAAATGACAAAGCATATATCTTTTAGTAAATCAATTTTTACGTAGAGTTATATATGTTATCTATTCAACTATAAATATTAATTATAATGATAAAAGGATTTCATACATAATCTTATTTTATTTATAATTTTTAGACATTGAATAATTAAATTTATTTAGGACATAAAGATGATGTAGTATTTTCCTTATTAATGAACAAATCAAATAAATGGTATTATATATGTTAAAATAAATATAATTTAAAAGATATGATGCCAACCAAAAATTTTATAGGTTAACTTGAAATATAAAAAAATGATTATATTAATTGTTTTCTATGTTATAATGCCATTAGGAATTTGACAAAATAAAATTTCAAATAGTGTCAAAATTGATATAAAAGAGTTTTTAAAACAAATATTATATTATTAATTGATATTCTATTTCTAAAAATCTAATGTTAAGCCAAAGGTCTTAAATAATAGTATATATGTCATTAATGAACCACTTGATTTTCTCTTGGAAGTTTTTAGTATGTTTATTAACCATTTAATGAAAAAATACCAAGAGACATAGTAAATGTCAAACTAATTAACTAAGAGTTAAATATAGAAGTTAAGGTTAATATAGTGACTCAAACCTATCTAAAACCTATTGGATGAGTGGTTTTTGACCCACAACCACCATATCCTAGAAAAAAATATTTTTTTAACCATTTGAAACCGAATATGATTTTTTTTATAAAATAATATTTCAATCTTTTCCTAAGGTTCCCCTCAGCCCTCTTATAAAAGGTCACTTCATCTTCTCTCAAATTCACTCCTTCAAATCCATTTTTCTCAAACCAAACCTACCCAAATATCCTCTAAAATATCCTCCCTTCATTGTAGAGGCCTTATTAATCCATCCTATGGATCCCTTTTTATCAAATCAAAAAAAAAATAACATGAAGAAGAGATAAATATTTCATAACCTCTTTCAAGTTTCTTTCTTCTTCCACTTCATCTTTCATTGTTTTTTACATTATAAAATAATAACACCAATATCTTCTACATACTGTGATTTTATTATAAATATGGTACAACCATATTCATTATTCTATCCATCCTTTGAATGACATGTCACCATACGTGTGTACGTACGACTTACCGTCTGAACGTCATGGTGTAGCTGTTATTTAATACATTATTATTTGGATGGGTACAATAATGAAGTATAATTGATTTAAATAATAAATATAACATGATAATGATTCTTTATATATTATATACCATCCAATTATATATTATTTTAAAATAAAAAGAGTGATATTGTCACTCGTGTGTACATACGGATTACCATCGCCACAAATGCCATTTGATTTATTACCCATCGTATCCATTCAAGAAAAATTATCATTTGATGATTAAAAATAATGTTTGAAGACTTATTCAAATTCTGAATATGAATAGGATACATCCTATCCACAAAAAACATTACTTACATAATAAATCTTATAAAGGAAAACGAATCAGTTAACACACGAAACGATGATACTACTAAAATATCATTAAAAAAGAAATATTAGAAGATCATATATGATATAATATTTATGTATATGGTTCATGTATAATGTAATAACAATCATTTAACTATTATACAGGAGTTTAACATACCCTCGACCAAGGAAATGTACAAGGTAAGTTTTAATTTCACAATATCTTCATTATTATAGGTTGTTTATTTGTAATTATCTAATGGGACCACATTATCATTCACATACATGCTTCTTAAATATGTATTTCAAAACATTTTTACTATTTACTAGACAATAGGTGAATGTCATTTATAACCTTTTTTGAACATATATTTTCAGGTCGGAATCTTTGCATCATTTTCCAAACAAGGTACTTTATGTCATTTTCAACAAAATTAAGGTAAGAATGTTTTTTTAACTTATACGGCATGTGTGACTATATCCCACCATTATAATATCATTAAAGAATCCCTTAGAAGCTTATAATAATATTTCCAAAATAAATGTTTTATTTTATAATTATATAAATTTTAAATTATTTCATAATATAAAGTGATATTTCTTTAAATAATGTTTTGTTTTCATCTATGTCAATATCCAATGATGGATTTTAAGATTATATGAAGTTGATTCATTATGATACAAAACTTCCTTATTGTATTGAAGGTTTTGTGATATGTTTGAATGTGGTTGTGTAATTGTTACAACATTCATGGTTTATGGATAAAGTATTGACATTTCTTATGCTAGTTTTAATACGAATGATTATTTTATGTTTAAACTGTTTCATATAAGGAATGGATTGGACTTAGTATGTGATAGGAGGATCCCGTTATATCTCCTCAATGAATCGGTAGGTATCATGAGAAAAACTAGTGTTTTGGCACAACACCTTGACAAAATCTTATTTGTAGTCTTGGATCAAGCCCCTGACTATGTGGTTATGAAGTCTGGCATTTTTCATTCCATCATTATAAAAGTGTCCATTGATATTGAATGTGATTATTTGACTATTAGAATATCCATATGAATAAGTAAATGGAATTATTTGATTTTTTCGTTTCCATATTATTCTGAAGTTCATGTTTAAAAGGCTTTTGTTTTAGTCTTATATATGGAATATTCAGTCAGAGATAATCCTCTAACCATTTATTAATAAAAAAGGAAACCTCAACCAAGTACATCATGGGAGAAAAGATAACTACAGATCACAAAAATCACACACATCACCACATCCATTATATCCTCCATCTTCTGCAATAGTAGTATCCCACTCAGAGTGTTCATAATTATTGAGGACCATAGCATATTTATTTCATAGATTCAACTTTTCCAGAGACAAAAATTCATTTAAAGACAACATAACACAACTTTCCTTCGCAACAGAAGATCTAGTAGGCACCGGACTTGGAAGATAGGAGTAATCTTTTAACGACCTCTGCCGTGGAGGGGCTGTCATAGCGTCCTCATTCCCAGACATCTTCATCCCACACCCTCAACCACATCACTATAAGACATATAAACCATACCATTCACATTTTTCTTGTCACTATCAGAAATATCATCCCACTTTCTTGGGATTTTCACTTCTCGATACTTCAATCCCCGCTCTTGGTAATCTCGATTGTTATACTCAATCAGGGCAAGACATTGTGGCTGCTCGACAACATTCTAGATGACAGTATTCCCAATTTCTGCACCAGCATGGGTGAGATCATCCTGAAGTAGGCCCTCATCCTTACGTGTATCATTATCCTCCGCTTGAGCCATTTCCAGAAATCGATTTCCAGTAGAGACCATGATTTTTATTCCTCCAACAATATCCTCCTGCCTTTTCCACTACCTAGCATAGGCATTCACTGCCCTTATTTCAGTAATAACTGCGTCCATCTTCTGTTCAGGAACATGCTCCTTCTTCCGGTCACATGAATCACAGCTATCCACTTCAATTAGAATACCAAGATCACTCTTTAGATGTTCAAAAATTTTCCTCACAGTCGGGACCTGTGGCCGCTTTTCCACCTCCTTCTGAGATTTCCCCTGCATTGTGGAATTAGGACTAGAGCTACCTACAACCTGAACCCCAGTAGCCCAAATATCATTCATTTCCTGTGCAGAGGAAGTAACCAGATCTTGAGCGCCCTCCTCATGTTGTGCCAATACCCCTAGACAACTCCTTTATCGCCATCGATATTGGACCTACACTACCCATTCTCAAAACCCCCGATGAAGCCCCAGCCAAACCTTTACATCGAAAAACCGAATTAGCATGTCCAAGATTCCTACATGCAACACAGAAGGGGATACAAGACTCAAACATAACATCCTTCTTCCACCGAAACTCCTTACCATATGTAATCCATACCCAATTGTTAGGGGACCTCGTGACATCGACTTCTACCCAAATCCATGGACAAATGGGGTGACAAACGACCTTCGTCCCATGATTAGAACATAGGTACCAACCGATCAAATATCCAATGGAGCACAAAATAGAGGGGGTTTGAAAGGAATGAGTGAGACCAGGAAGACTCCACCAAATCTCCATCGTCGAGTGGTCACGCCTCATGTGAAAATCAAAGCTCCATCAAAAAAGAAAAAAGGAGTTGCCATTGCAGTTTCAAGGGGAATATGACCAGGATGTAATTAGGCCTTCTTCTGTCTTTTCTGAGGATTAACATCTCACTGAAAGTTCATGATCATTTCCAAGGAGCACCTCAGCTTAATCTTTCCTCAGTGGAGCATAACGGTGCATCAGATCACTACAATATTACGCTGGTGTCTCGGTACCATCATCAGTGTCCTTCAGTTGATGATTTCGAACGATTTTGTTTCAATTCATGGGATCTTCTAGAGAAAACGGTAGTTGGATTACTCAATAGTTAATTATTTTGCTGTAGTTTTTTATTTTATTATGTAATGTAAAACATATGAATGTATCAAGTATGTCCAAGGCTATGAAACTGATCTGTCTTTCAGGACAAGATTTCTTTGTATCATGCATATGTTATGTAATAATGCACTGAATCTTGGAAACAGGGGTCAGGTAATTACATGTGATGTGAAACATAATGTACTATCCTCGTATGGATGGCCAGAGAGAATAGTATATACATTTTTCATTATGATATGATGCATAAATTAATCCATGACTTTATTGGAGCAATATATTTACATTTGGGAACAGTTTTATTTTCCTACAATAATATATAGCTGAAATCCATTAAAATGGAATCTTTTAACACCGTAAATGGATAACCTCTTAAATATCTACTTTGTTGGTCAGATATTGGTCAGGATTAACTAGTGGATAATATATTTCTCTAAAAAACAATTATGATGATATAGATGATTTTATGAGTTTCCTAACAGCCTAGAGATGGAATAAGTTTTATATGGAGCATCATCATTATAGTTCATAGTTTATAGTCAGTGAACACGTGTGCATTAGATTCATTATAAGGATTTTTAACAAGCTACTTTTAAAACATGGTAATTTGGACCCAAGATATATGGGATCATTTAATGATGCTGAGAAGATTGGAAATGAGGCTTACTATTTTTCTTTAACACCATAAGTAACTTTGATCCATACTTTTTTCACATGTAAGGAATTAATAAATATCTTTTAGAAATGTTTTATATTTTAAAATGTGATAAATATTTCGTTTAACTATATATGACTATGACCAAGCTTCCAGTTTGGATTGTTGATTCTAATTTGAATTTGTTTTAAGGTGAGTATTTTCCACTAGTAAGGGTTCTACCATATCATGGTATAGATTCTCATGGGATGTGGGAGTGTGAGATGATAATGATAGAGTCATGGCCTCATCTCTTTATGGAACTTTCTTCATGCTGAATATTTTTAGGGAAAATTTCTTTATAGTGGGGATAATTATAAGAACTATATTCTTTTGTTCAAGAATAATAATTTTATAGCTTGTCCTTCATGATTTTCATATTTATTATTGGTTATTATGACATTTAATATCTTTTTAATAGTATGAGTGTGGTTTTGGAATTTTTTTTTGATTTTGAGAGTTGTTTGTGTGTATGGATTTTGGGTTTAGAAGGTCATCCCATTTTGAAAAACTAAAAGTATTCCTCTAGCTATCTCATCATATGTGCCATCCAGTCCATATAATGCTGGATGCATGGAATTCCTAAAATAATTCAATCCTCAGGCATGTTTAATCACATCAACCAACCAATGGTTTTTTCAGAGGAGTATGATTTCTTCCTAGTGCCCCACCTAGTGAGTTGTATCCTTTTTCTATCCAATGATGCTAATATGGGAATGAAATTCAAATTATGTTTTATAATTTCCTTCATAAAATCCCTATTTCAATTTCAAAATATTCTTCCACGACAACCATTCAACATATATGACATTGGAGACTCTAATGAGTGTCTTTTTCCCCTCTCAAACATAAATCTACATGGAGAAATGTCCAAATTTAATTATTAAATATATTTAGATATGTGAAATATTAATCTAATCATGAGTTATCTTTTTATTATCTCTACACATTTTTAACTCTTCTATATACTTTTGTTATTTATATATCTGGGTATTTAATATTTAGTTGTGATTCAAGGATCTCAACATCATTCATGGCCATAATTTCTACAATTTGGAATCCAATATTGGATGAATGAAGATTGAATGAATTTAGGTGGGTGGGTTCTTAACTCATTCCCCATCAATTGATACTATTGTATCATATATGAAGTGAAATGGATTTTTAATTGATTTCCAAAGTATGAATTGAAATTCATAAAAAATTCAGATGGTATAGTGTTCGATTCTTCTTATTTTGAAATTACATTTAAATTAATGTTCTTATTCGTAGAAATTATTTTTGAATTAAAATTTTTGATTTTAATAATAACGCGAATGATAACTCTTGGGAAATTGAGGCATGTAAGGTTTAATGGATTTTAAATGTCATTTTTTTTCAAATGAATGATTTTGATGAAAATAGTTTGATTTTTGTTTTTAAAATGATATGGAATATTGAAAATAATATTTTGGAGAGATTTAATGATGATTGGTGAAATTGATTATTGATTATTGATGTCCCCATGAACTGATTTCTTTGATGTGCATGGGAGACTGGGTAGTTTGGTGGGTAATAATGGAAAATCAGAATAGAAATTTATTAGCTATTTCTATCTATGTATTGATAGTAGATATTATATATAATCATTATTGGAGGTATGGGTTCATTTATTGGGGTGGAATCATATTCCCCTTAGACTAGAGATCTATATAAATGTGCACACTATGAGACATATTTTACCATGATTATGAGGATCATTGATCCTTGATCTATCTATCTCTAGGTCTTATAACCAAGTTTCATAGGTCACAAATAAATCAAACATGGATGGGTTCATAAAATTATTTATTTATTCATATTAGATGACAATTTTTTCCCCTATTTTTATAATTTCCATGGAAATGTTGTGAAAATAATTTTTTATTTCACATTTTTGGAAATATTATCACACCATGTTTAATTTAAAATTAAGCATATTTGTACTATTTGATGTGGACTCCTTATAGAATGTCATGGAGGGATCATAAAAGGATTGTCTTTCACACACCCTACATATGTAGTACATAATATTTATTTTTTATTTTTTAGGTCCAAAAAATATGAAAATCATAACTTTGAGGTGGTGAGTATTCTTAAAAGTGGGATCATTGGAATTTTTAGTGATAAGTGAAGTGTGTAATACAACTACTATAGAGAGATTATGGTGGTTATGTCAATGTTTTTTATGTTATTTATTAGATTATTATTCCACCTAAAGTTTTTTACTTACCATTTTGGTTCTTTTATCTTTTTAATTGTATTGGAATATCATATATATATGAATTCCATTCTATATTAATTGTTTTTTGTTTTTTCTTATAGCGTAAATATTCCCTATGATCATTCTAGATGCCTAAAAGCAAGTCCCCATCCCATATGGATTTATAAAACCATTTGGGACATGTCAGGCTTAACTTTAGTCTAATTTTTGTGGGTTATCTTGGTTATAATGTGATTGTTTCTCCATTAACATATATTTAAAAAAATTAAAGCATGATTTCATAAATTTTTTAAATATTTCATTTATATAAAATCTATTAGGTGAATCTAGTTTAACATGACAAAATATTTTTTCTCATCATTGTGGTTTTAAATCCATAAAAATGGATTTTTCAATGGAATGTAGCCATGTATTGTCGAAACTTATTTTTAATACCTTCTGGGTGTTTGATAAAAAACAGAAATGATTTATTTATAAATAATTTATCCCTAAAACTATGTAAATTATATCAAATGTACATGGAATGTCTTCTAAAATAACAACATAATAATTCCAAATAATTTTCAAATCAAATGGTCCTTTATAAAGCAGTTTCTATTTTTATTTAGATTTTTTCCTTGCTAATTGTTTTATGAATCATGGTAATTTGATTTTCTCTAGTGTTTTACACTAATATGTTAAAAGATAATCCTGTTCTATATTAGGTTTGGGTAATTTTATCATCACACTGGTTTAAAATAGTTGGTATTAATGTATAGTAATAAATCAAGTATTGAAGACTGGTTTTAATATTTCAAAATAATGGTGTATAGATTTAAGGCTTGTATTGAAAAAAATTTAAAACAGATTTAATTTTTTTTGCTAAAAATAGTTAACAAGGCCCTATTGGTATCATCTAAATGTGATTGATACATAGACTCTATAAATTATTACTTTTTGTATGATAAATATATTATTTGTTTCTTGTTTTATAAGAGTGGGATTTTTGAGTATGGGGTTATTATATAAGCATTGAGGGGTGTTTTATATGCGTTTGAAATTTTCTATGATTAATTTATGAAATATTTTATCACCTTCCTTTTTGTAGATCATGGGTACTTGAGGACATAGTTAAGGAATTATAGGAAAATAACTCCTAATAATTGTGTGTTTTTCTACATTGGACTAAAATAAAATAATAAACAAAAACAATTATTATAATGATAGGCTATCAATTTATGTGTTTTTATCCATCATTATGCATTGATATTACCCTCCATAGTGATTTCATGCATTTGAATATAATATTTTTTTACTACATAGATGTTACATGGTATTAATTCACCATGAACTTTATTTCTCAGGGAAACTCCCAGGATGATGGTTTACATTCACCAATATTTCCTTGTATCTTCTATTTATCTATTATTAATTAGGTATTCCATTCATTTAATGTGATTTTTGTTGTATATATTAAACATTAAATATTTTATGTCATGTTAGTTCTCACATATGTTATGTATTTTTTTCTAGTTACATTGTCGCTATTATGTGGAAATTTAATATTTTTATTGATTACCTTATTTTAAAACAATTACTTCATAAATATTATTCTCTTATAAGGGACTATATAAAATAAATTATTTCGAATATAATTCATTTTCAATTTATATTAAATGGCTAAACATGACTATAGGACAAGGTTAGGATATTTTATTTCCACTAAATTAAATTATCATAAAAAAAGTTCAAAGATTCATAGTGGATTAACTAAGAAAAAATTAAAATTAAAATAAAAACCGAAAATGTGGTTACATATAATTTATTTATGAAAAATTTTAATATTACTTTCATCACTATATTTACAAACTAACATTGAAGTGTTTTAATCTTAAATACTATATATGGGCTCTAAATAGGTTACCATTAAATAGTTTTTGCTCACTCCTGTATATATTTTATTCTATATTCAATCATGTGTTACTAAATGGAACACTACATGGTTTTTTAATTATCTGGTCACCCACAGATCAGACTTGGTGATGATATTTGATGGTGATATTTGGTCAGGATTAGATCATTATTCCATTTTGGTATATAAATTTTCATATGTTCTTTATTGTAGATATTTCATTTGTATCATATTTCTTGTATCATATATTTTTTCTTGAGTCTATAAAACATATTTTATTCTTTGAGGATATGATTAGATAGTTATTTTGGGATTCAATATTTTTTTTTCTATTTCTCATTTAGAATCTTCTAACTTTTTTTCACAGATGTCAAAATTATCAATATCATATATATGATTATAAGTAAGTATCTACTATATATTTAATTATAAATTATGATTAAAAATAATCCCACTTGTATATTTTTTATGGAAAAGAACAAGTTTAAATATTATAGTGATTAATAATTCCCATCTAAAAGTGACATTGTTCATATCGAGATCCTAGTTAAGGGGTGATACAATTTTATTACTAAAAAATTATTTCTAAAAAACCCATTAATTATATGGATGGGTCTAGAATATTGGGGCTCAATAGGTAGTTGGAGTAGGTATCTCAAGAACACATTCCTATTTATATACCAGTTTTATCATGTGTTTTTAGGTTATGAGTCAATAATGTTGATCCTTTATTATTAACATTTATTTTATTTTGATCATTATCAATTAAGTTTTTAATTTTTCTATGGTTATAAATTTTTTGGGGGTTTTACTATTTTAGGGGTGGAAATCATAGAGGAAATGAAGTTTCAGGGCGGGACTTCATGGTTTGACAAAAAATTGTAGTTCTCATTGCATTTTTTCTATCTTATTCTCCATCTAGTTGTTTCATAGTTGGTGCATAGTCTTCCAATTGGGGTAGTAAAATTGCATATAGCTACTAAATATTATTTGGTTTTATTTTGAACCTTTATCCTATTGGTTTACTATAGATCAATGGTATATTATATTCAATATTAATTGCGGATAATTTTTATGATATTTCGTATCAAAATATTGATAATTGTTTGATTTATTTTGATTCCAATATGATTTAAATAGCATGTATAAGTTATGAAATTAATAATGATGTTTTATAAAATAGTTTCAAGTGATTTATTTATTTTATACGTTCAAAACAATTTTGATAATCTAACATTAAAATTTAGGGTTGATTTTCATGTTTATTTATGAAATTAATAAAAACGTATTTTGAAATTATTAAAATGAGATGTCTCTTTTAAATTTGAAAATATTATTCAATTTTGGAATTATCAAATTTTAAAAATAATTCATGAGGAACTAATTTATTATGAAAATAATTATATCTAAAAAACATTATTTTGAAGTAATTTTAAATGAGAAGTGGGGTCTATTGTTGTTTGTTGTAGAAATTTGGGTTTTTAATTGGATTATAAGGTTTATTTTGTTAATAATATGATTAATTAAATAAAATAGAGGACTTTTACCCATTCTGTTTTGTTTTGATAGGTAGTTTATCATATTAATATGAGTGGAATTATAGGTATCCTTGATTTTGTTTTGTTTTGAAAACTATTGAGTATTCCCCCAATATAATTCCTAATATATTAGGTTTAGTTTCTTATATGGGAGAAAAAACCAAACTCTAGATGGAGTGGTGGTGTAGAAAACTTATTGTTTTTTATCCCTTTTGAGTTATATTGTCATAATATTCTAATAATTTTCAAGGCCTACATTCCTGACATTAGTATAAGAATATATTTTTTTTACAATCATTTAATGAAAGAACCAATAAGTCGATGATGATTTTACTAGATTCTGAAAAACTATCTAGAAGAAACAAGGATTCTACCTATTCTAAAAATTTGTTTATTTTATCCAATTATTACATGAAGGTACAATAAAATTAAGCTTAATGTCTAGGTTTTTGATTTAAAACCCTTCTCATAATATTTTCATCCTCCTTTGAGGTAGAGATATATTGTTCATTCATAGTGTTGTAATCTTTTATATTTTATTCCCCCTTATTTAAAAATTATATTATCATTTCATTTTTGTGATCGGAATTTATTTTGTAGAATTCATATGGGTTGAAGTGTTATAACTAGGATCTATATGGTCAGTTGGTGGAAACTGTGGAGGAAGTTTATCTATTTTTTTTATTTATTTACTTTTTACCCATTTTTTATTATATCTTACCTATGGTGTTAGTTATTAAGATATTTTAAATCAATTATACTATGACACATACATTTCATAATAGATATTTCATCATAATATATTAATATTCATTAAATAATATTCCGATCTATGAAAGAACAGTAAAGTTTTAATGAATTTGGATGGTAGATACATAAACATATTATTTTATTAGATTCTCAATAATCTGTCATAACTTTAGTTTCACCTTATATCATTCATTACATAACCTAATTAAAAAATCACTACATATTTAAAGGAATCATAAGATAGGGTGACCTTAGATGCTCAGTATACGTAAACAAGAGAAATATTGATTGTCAGTTAAAAAACAAGAGAATAAGGGTATGAGAAAAATGAAAGTAAAAATTGAAAATCATATCCTGCATATCAAATATAAAAATCTTGATTCATGGAATAAATATTTTAAATTCAAAATACAAGAATAGTAATGGAATCAAACAACATTATCCATGAGATAATAACATTGGCACATCACAAAAGTTAGTGCCATAAAAACAATCATAGAAAATAAAATCATTATTAATGAAACACTAAAAATACTGCTATAGTGGATTGGGTTCACTTTTCATTCCAACATATCCTTAATCAAGGATCAGTCCCATGACTATCATAGTGGATCATGTCCCTTTCTGAACTAGTTTCACTCTCCATTATGGTCCATATTATCTCAAGAGATATCCATCCTTAGAAAATTAATTAGAGGAATATATAATTCCATTCCCATTAATCACATAATTAAAAAGATGCATATGGGTTCCGAATTATTATATAACAATAATCATATCGTATAATAATAAAAGGTAATGAGTTTAATAAACATTTCAACATATCATCATCAAAAAATCTATAAAAATTAATAGGGTTTCATAAACATCATATAATCCTAATCAAAAATCATCTTGAGAAATAGTAATAATTTTATAGTATGGTATTATACCCAGTAAATCTTATGTAACATCAAAATATTTTAACATAGAATAAAAATGCCTCTAAATGATTATGTGGAAAATTTCTTGAATAAAATACCCATTTCACATTGAAACAAATATTAAAAATATAAAGACATATAAAATATAAAACAAATAATTTTATTTGAAAATAATAATTTAAACTTATAAATGAATTTTCCAAGAATTATGTATTCATGGAGGAAAAAAAATCCATTTACTATAAGATAAAATAATGGTTCCTTTCATAGTTTTTTTGTAAATATTCAAAAGTTCCTCATTCAAAAAATAAAAAAAAGGATTCCTTTTAAATATATTTTTGAAAATTTAATCATTTATATAAATGAATTAAAATATAAAAAAATATAAAAAAATTATTTAAAATAATTTACAAATCATGAATGTAGAATAAAATGCATTTTCAACATAAGAGAAAAATAAAAATCATTTTCTTAAAAATTTAATTTTTGACTATTGGGTTCATAAAGAGGGGAAGATAAATGGAAAACCTGAAACAGAATATAACATAATATAGGACTAGATAATTCATGGGACTTATGATATATATGTAATAAAAATATATTTATCAGAAACATAATTATAAATAATCATGATCGACAATTATATTGTAAGATAAATCAATAACCACAGGTTCAACATGCATTAAAAGCATTATAAACTCTTATATAATAAATTTAAAGTCATACAAATTTTTTAATATTATCATTTATAGACATATATTATCATATATAATTTTATTATAACATTTTAATATATATTTAAAAATAACTCCTTATTAAAATTTTCATTTGTGGGTGTTGATAGTTTTGATTTTTATGAGAGTTTTAGTTTGGATGTTTCGATCCTTGAACCTTGATCTTGTTTCTATAATCTCAAAAATAATAATAAATATATATATATATTATGAATATATTCAATATAAATACATATATATATATTGATACATTAAAGGAATATATAAAAAATAATTTACATTATCCATGGAGATAGTAGACTCTAGGTACCCAAGAACTATGTTTTCACTTTTTGATATATAGAATGAAATAAACGTAAATAATAATTCATATTTAAAAAATAATTCTTATATATATATATATTCATTATATTTATGCATATTACCATCCACTAAATTTTTAATTGAAAAACAAATCACATCACATTGTTGAGGTGGTAGTCCACATGTCCATATGAGTGACATTATCATTTTACAATGGATATAAATTAAGAATATAATGGTTTTTTGTAATTAAAATTAAAATTAATTAAATTTCATTTAATTAATAAATTATTTGATAATTTATAACAAATATTTACTTGATATATATGAATATATAATGGTTACAATTATTAGTTAAGATTTATACGCTCTTTTATCAAACCACTCTTGGACTATAACTTAAGCCATGAGGGGATGGTATTTTGGTAAGAATAAAATCCAAAATATGTGGTGTTGTAATATAATATGAGTTTATGGTTTGTATTTTATAATCTAGAAGTCTCAAACATTGTGAATAATTAATTATATGAGGATTCCATTTATATGTTAAGGGATGAGCACTCTTAGAATTAAATATTATCTCCAATAAATTTAAAATTTATTTTATTTTAAAATGAATCCAATTTATTATTTTAGAATATAATATGACATTGAGTTGATATGCTATTATAAAAAATGTTTTGATATGTTATAAACCTTTTCAATTAGTTTTAACTATTATTAACCATTTTAAGAATTAGTTTGACAATGAAGTTTTATATTCTTTATGAGTCCAAAAACATTACAATAAATGAAAGCGTAACTCATAAATGGACCATGGATGATATTTTCAATCACATACATTTTTAATTTCTGATTATATGATTTTAATGAATTTAAAATCATTTAACAATAAATTATTTATTATAAAATATCATTAAATTAATTTTTAGAACAATTTGTTTAGTTTTCCATAAAAAAAACCTGATAGAAATGAAATGTGAATCTAAAACATTCCAGAATACCAATTGTGTTATCTATATATAATTAATTTTATATTATAATTCATTCATAAAAATATACTTTTATGGTTTCCTAAAACCATTTACTTCATTTTTTTACAGCTTGCACATGTATAGTGTTTGTGTAGTGTAATTAATTAAGGTAATTATTTCATCACTAAAAATTACAAGTATATTATCATGAAATAAAAAATTTAATAATATTTAAAAAAAATTATTACCAAAAACATTTTTTTCTATCCCTATCATGAAATATTATAGACATTAAAATTATGAATGTGACCTTTTTAATATTAACATTTATTTATTTATTATAAAGGTCAAAAATATAATTCCACAGAAAAAATGTCATATTTTAAAAGTTCAGATATTTATTAAAGATATATACTGATACATTGAAAGAAAGAGGTGTTTTTAATAAATTGTAAGACTTTTCACATTTGTTTTAACTATAATTAATATATTTTACCTTTATCAGGGTAACAAAAATTTACTATGACTACTATTAATATTGATCGAAAATAAAATTGAAATATTTAAAAAGACACCACATCATGATTCTAAATTTGGACTATATATATTAATATTGAATTTATAATTATTGAAAAAATCAATTTAAGATAAAATTTTAAAATGTAAAAATAAACTATTTTTCATATTTATTTTTTAATTTATAAATGTTTTTTATGAAAAATTAAAAAACAATTAATTAAGTCAATATAATTATATTTATTTAAATATAAGAAATATTATCATACTTTGAATACATTTAAAATTATTATCTTTGAACATTATTTAAAAAAATACAGTTTTCAATAAAAAATTGTATGCCACACTATTCACTAGAAAATCTATCATTCGGAGAATGAACTAAAAATAACCCTAAGATAGTTTTTATATGATTATCTCAAAAATATATCCTTTTTATCAAATATAATTTATAAAATATCTAGAATTTTATTATAATATTCTATCACAAAAAGAAATCAAAAGAAAATTTAATGAAAAATAATTTTTAAAGATTAAAATGAATTTTCTAAAAATTTATTTCTTGTTTAATAATAATTATTAAATAATTTTTTATTGATTATTTTCTCTATGAATATTTTTAATATAGTGTTTAATCCCAATCGTAGATTATATTTCAAAGGATTTTATATTGTGATTTGTTTAAAATTAGTGTTGTTTATAATTATGTTATCAAATTTATTTATTGAAAACTATGTCATAAAATCAAGTTGTGTTATATTATACCCACACTTATAGTAATTTATCCCCAAAAATTATGTCACTAAAATAAATAAAACTTGGGGTACTCTTACCTCATAAAATCCTTGGTTTCCCTTCTAAATTCCTCTAATTAATAGTTTTTTCACTAAACATTTACCATGTGAGTGGTATTATTGACTAGAAATTTCACTATGTGTTCTAACATCTCCACTGGTTTCTCCTAATAAAAGAGTTATTTCTCCAATATTATGATATATGAGTTCAATACATGTGAACTGTTATGTAAGTTTTTCATGACCTACCCTCTTGGGCTCATGTCGTGACTACCCCAAAACAGCATCCCAAAGGCTAGGGGTTGTCAAATAGCATCGAACATTTCAACCTTCCAGTGGGAGGAAATTTCTTGAGAACTTGTATTCCCACACATACCCAACCACATCCCAACACACTGAAATGGAGAAACCATTACCACTAAAATAAGGTTGCGTGAAAGTACAAATTAAAGTAAGTGGTCAAGACTACAAACCAAACAAAGAACTATAAAAACCAAGTACAAAAAAAACTATGATGACCATCCAAATAAAAACCCCACCTGATCGTGATGGTAGTGAAGAAATTGGAAGACGATGTAGTATGTCATGTCTTCCCAGTTCTATTGGGCCACACCTGTTCCTATGCCCCCAAGTCCACTGTCGAAGCATCCGTGAGTCATGTCTCCATGAGAAACCATGTCTAAACATCAAGAATATCTACTAGGAACAACATGTGAGGGAGAATCCCATGTAGGGGTCAGTAACTATGTACTCAATAAGATCCTGAAAAAAAAAATAGAAGACCAGACATCACTTCTCCAATGTATATCACGAAACACAAGATAGATCACGCCAGGTATATTCTAGGGTAGTAACAATACCATCATCAGTCACATCTTCGAACACCTCTGCATCTAGAGAACTCCACTTTTAGGGATTACAGTAGGAATGCTATGTCACGAAGAGATTATTTCCACTAACCTTGGACTTCATAGGTACTCGTCCCCCAACGCATAGACTGGCCCCACAAAGTCATAGAGAGGTGCTTCCAACTAGTTATGTCTAACTGAGGTACTCGTCCTAATCATGTACTGTGGGCTAGAAAAGTCACAGAGAGGTGCTTCCCACCACGGTCCTACCAAGTCATAGAGAGGTTCTTCCCACTATGACAAAACTCAGCAGTCTTCAGGTCACATCTAGTTGCAGGATTCTATACGTAGTGTGTTTGGTATAACCACTCCTCAATCCCTATGTCACATTTTAGTTGTCATTAATTTCAGAATAGATCATTCCATAATATTCTCCTCATCTAGAGAGTCCCAATTCCACAAATAGCTTGTCAATCAGACACGCGGTTTGCAATATATGGGAATTTTAGAAAATAAGGAGTCGGTTGCGATGAGGCCTGGTCTGACCTAGTAAGACCGACCCATCCAACCTAGCTCCAGGTTACCACGTACCTCAGTTCAATAATATGGACTCAACCAAACCTGGTTCGGGTTGTGGTAGGTCTGGTCAGGCCTGGACAGTGGGCCAGGCCCAATGGCCTTGCTGGACCCCGCCTGGTTGGCTGAGGGTCTATCCCACAGAGTCGCCCAGCGACCCAGTCTAGTGTGGCTTGTCCCGAAGACGGTGCATGCCTAGCCTGCTGGAGCAGGTCCGATCTGATGGGTGATGAATTGGACCGTTGGGCCAAAGGTCCAGACCACTACTATGGTTCCGGCATACCTATGTGGGTCCGACCAACTGAAGGCTTCACCCCCCAGCTGAGGACCGACTGCGTGGTGCAGCTAATCTGAGAACATGTGATGTGGTATACATTCTCATCCCTTCCCTGTATAAACGCAGCCTACAAGAAGTTGGCCACACCACCTTGACGGTGCCCGCCTAGCACCACATCCATATCCTGCCATGGGAAACGAGTCGTCACCTCCCGCTTGCCTCACAGATACGCGCTGCTCCTTAGCCTACTACGGTCAAGGACAGTGTCTTCAAGCTCATCCAAATGACCTAGATGTGGGTCATCCCTTCATGTGGTATCATATCCTCTAGTGTTCCACCACGATTGACAAGACGCGCCCTACCAGTCAATGCGGCCCACTATAACGTGATGCCTCCTTTACGCGACCGGTGTGCTCAGCCACCGTCATCATCGCTGCCGGAACCTATGCACCGGAAAAATGTTTAGTGGACCACCATACACTCTCTGGTGGTCCTTCCTTTGAGGCATATGTGTATTTGGCCTTGGGGGAGAGCCCTCTTCACTGCAAGGATTCCATATCTTCCTTGTCATCATTTCGAGGGTACACCCACAAAGAACAATCATGTGGAGGTTCTCGAGCTTTGATCATGTGGGCCTTGGCCTCTGCATTTGAGGTTTAAAGATGGGGGGATGATTTTTCAATCATTCCATGCACAATATTGGACCCTGAATAGAATAAAACCCCACGAAAAAAAACCCACTCTCATAAGACACGAATCACAGATCAACCTTTTCATGGGTCGATCCATGTTCATCATTTTTAGAGAAGGATGGGGAATAACCTCAAATCAAAAACCCTTAATTCTTTTTATGTTTGATACCACGGTGTTATTCCCCAAGGTTTTAAGACATCCATGGTGCTTCTCAGCTACAATCTTTGAATGCTGTCGTAGATGATGAAGTTCTGCCGAAGTTCACCATTCATCATTGGGGTGGAAGACTGTAAGATATAAACCAAGGAATCACCCAAAATTTTAATATGTATTTCCCTAGCATGTAAAAATTTAAATAGAAGCACATCACAATGTCTCAATTATGATGCTACATTATATCGTTACACTGTTTTATTTAAGAAATAGTGTCGCTATTAAGCATCATTAATTTTTTTTACAAAAGGGTTTAACGAGCCATTAATGATCCTCATTAACGCACATTGTCACCACCTCATCGCTTCCCCAGAACATTGACATCCACCAATAAAAAGCGACAATGAAAATAAAATAATTCTTTTAAATTATTTAATTATTTTTCTCAAAATATTTGAAAAATAAATTTTCATCTCAGCCATTATAATCCTATTTTAAGTAATTTCTAGGAGAATCCTAGAATTATAAATTCCATAGTTCCATCATATTTTTAGTATGAGTAACAGTTTAAAAGATATAAAATCCTTCTCACATGATTACTAAATGTACCTTAAAAAAGTTCAAAATTCGGTTCAAAGCTCCTTAGACCATGGAATCACATATTGTATAATTTCACAGTCTTTAAATAATACCATATAAATAAAATATTACATGAAAATTTTTAGACTGCACATTCTCCCCACCTTAGTAATATACATCCCCAAAACCCAAAACAATAACTAA
This sequence comes from Viscum album, assembly GCA_963277665.1. Classification (NCBI taxonomy): domain Eukaryota; kingdom Viridiplantae; phylum Streptophyta; class Magnoliopsida; order Santalales; family Viscaceae; genus Viscum; species Viscum album. The sequence goes on from OY728156.1 coordinate 544,989,879, forward strand.
ACCAAAAAATGGGGGGTACTGAGCACCAATCAAAACCTCTCGCTCCCATGTCCTCTCCTATAGATTTCTGTGTTTCCTTCATATGTGCACAAGAAGAATTGACTTCCTTCATAGGACCCACTCATGTTGATCCTCTATATCCACTAAGAACTCCGATAACATCACCCCATCATCAATATTTAGCTCTCCCTAGTCGATGACGTGCGATGGATCATGCACACAACTCCTTAGATGTGACACATGCAAAACATCATGCCCTTGGTGCATCTGTGGGGGAAGAGGTAGGTGGTATGCCACCTTGCCTAATCTTCCCAGGGATTGAAAAGGTCCGATGAACATCAGAGATAGCTTTATGCCCCAACCAAATCTCCAATATCCTTATCAATGGGAGACCCTGAGGAAAATATGGTCTCCCTCCCCAAATTCCATGTGTCTCAGTATCCTAGCCACCATTACTGATGTCGGAGGTCTTGTTATATCATTTCCACACTAGGACGTACCACCAGAGGTGATGTATGGAACTCCCTCGACACATCCCCTTTTAACATCACTAGAACTACGACGCACCCTATCAAAATAATGACATGATCACGACTAATAAAAAATCCATCAAGAGTCTGTCCAAATGATATTTGAGCACGTCATGCCTCGTAGACGACATCCCCTAGTTCTACCTCCCTATCTTTCAATAATAGTGGGGGATTAACGACCATCGACTAAAGGAATGTAGCTTCTTCATCATCCATGAAGGATAATAGCATCGTGAATAACTACTATGTTTACCCATTCAGCAGCTACATCCTGGTCATCATGTAGAGCATGTTTACCACCAAATTCTCTTTTCTAAGTGTATAGACTATCTCAAAATCATAGTCATAGAGGAACACTATCCAACGTCATTGTCTTAGGTTTGGGACCTTAGGGGAGAAGATATACCAAATACACATTTGGTTGGTGAAAATTGTAAACTATTCACCAATCTTATAGTGCATCCACGTCTTCATGGAAAATACCGCCACTACTAATAAAAGTTTGGGGGTCATGTAGTTTTTCACAAACTTCCTCAAATTCCATGAGACATAATATATCACTTCTCTTTCTTGAATTAGGACACAATCGATCCCAGTCCTTGATGTTTTGTAATAAACTATACACCCAACTCCCTCCTCTGGTAGTTTCAAGATGGGGGAACTAGTCAGTATCTTCCTTAACTCCTCGAAAACATGCTGGATTTTCTCCAACGACACAAAGCGATGTCCATTCCATTTCAATGTTGATAAAGGTGATGCTACACTAGAGAAGTCGGGCACAAAACTTTGATAGTAAATAGCCAACCCCAAGAATCATTGCACCTTATTCATGATATTGGTTGGCTCCCATGCAAGAAATGCCTCTATCTTCACAATATATACTACAACTCTAGCTTCTAGGATGACATGTCGTAGGAAATAGTCCTCCCAAATCCAAATGTGACACTTTTAGATCATACAATAATGTTGGTGCTCTTGGTGTTTATCCAGGACTATCTGCAAGTTTACAGTGTGCTCCTCCGATGACACTGAGTACACCATTATTTCATCAATGAAGACCATGAAAAACCAGTCAAGGTAGGGCTATAAGATCCTATTCATGAAGACTGTGAACACTACTGGGGAATTTGTCCCGGTGAAAGGCATCAACAAGAACTCATAATTGACATACCGGCACCTTCAAGTTGTCTACAGTACATCATCGTCCCGTACCCAAAGCTAGAGTTATCCTGATCTATGGTCTATCATTGAGAACCACTTCTCTCCCTTCCTCTAGTTGAAGAGGTCATCAATTCTTAGAAGTGGGTACTTGTTCTTCACGGTCACATGGTTTTAGTTCTAGAAGTACACACACAACCATGAACTCATATCTTCTTTATTGTAAAAAAGCACTGGGGATTCCCATCATTAAACGATCGGTCATACGAACCCCTTCCCATGGGAGTCCTCTACTTATACCCCCAACTCACAAAGCACTATGGGAGATATTTTATTTGCCAATGTGGATATTGGTGATGTCTTGAGGTATAGGTAAATAAAGAATTCTACCTCTGCATGAGGATGTAGCTCTGGAACCCCATCAAGAAAAAAATACTCGTACTCATCCACCACTACAGGGATGCCTAGACTCCTCTCCTCCACTACACAAAGGGTGAGGATATCCAACTGGTAAGTGATGGACTACACCCTTTTTCGAGAGATTTTTTCCTGCGCTGCAAGGGTATCCTTCACACGATTGAATGAAAACCTTGTTCCATCTCCATGGACATAAAACATTGTATGCCTAAAATAGTTGATTTGAGCATGAATTGTGGATAACTAGTCCCTACCAAAGATGATGTCATAAGGCCTAGATGTTTCTACTAAGATATCCCAGTGAAATATCTCACCTCCTAGAGTAATCTCACACTGCTAGCACCAGTGTGTAACCATCGAATCCCCTCTCAAAAGAATCTCCATCTGTAAGGATTGAGCCAACGACTCCACTAGAATCTTTGAGATTTGAACAAGAGTCATGGAAGGAATGTAGTGACTTGAACCTATATCTATAAGTATTGTATATAGGTTTTAGAAGATGCAGATCATACCTTATATCATCTCTAGAGTTTCTTCATCATAAACCTATGCTATCAGGAGATGAGCTCGCCCTTATCCGACTACTACCCTAGGCTGGGGAGGACCACCTGGGGGTGGTGGCTGTAACACCTCGAACCTTCTCCCACCGCCTACCGCTTCACCATCTCCCCAACAATGCCCACGGCCCAGCGTACGTCCTAACTCAAACCGCTGCTGGTTCCTCAACATACCCATGACCATCTTATTTTCATCTTTACTGTGGGTCAAGAAGTTGTATGCCTTATTTCCCTACCCGCTACTGGAGTAGCAAATCCTGGAACTAGTATGTCTCCCTATGGAATAGGATCCTCGCACTACTGACATTGAGTCCTAGGCTCGGCCTCTGAATGACCTGGCCCGCTTGGGACCATGTGTCTGTGGTCTTCTACCTTCCAAAGACTCTATCGCATGGGGACTACTAGTAGATCTAGCTTCGTGTACCTGCTCCCCCAAGAATATCTCTATTATAAGGGCTCTCTTCTACACCCCGGCCTGGGTAGGGATGCTAAGAGACACCACTGAATCCCTAATCTCCTTCCTCAATCCCTGTTCAATGTCCTGAGCCCTAAAGAAAGGATCTCTCACCATATCTTTGGAGTAGCAGGAAAGACCCGTAAGCCTTGTTGAGTACTCAGCCACTATCCTGATGTCCTGCTGTAGGTGGAGAAACTCTTGTATGTGCATAGAGTGTATGGTTGAGTGGGGAAATCCTCCTGGAAAATACTCCTATGGTCAAATCAAGTGATCTTTTCCACATCGTCAGTCTAGGTGGTAAAACTCCACCATTTCCCTAGTGATCCATGTAGAAAGATCACTACTAAGATAGCCATGTGGTTAGGTTGTGTCCTCACTATGTGGAAGACCTGCATCACAAACTCCATCTAGTCCTTAGTGACCAATGAATCCATATCTCCCATGAATCGTCGAGTTCTCTATCTTTTAAGCTCATGTAGGGCACTGAGGCAATGAATTTCCTCGGTGCAAACAACCAGTACTATATGACAATCATCTGGTGGTTGTATCACCGGTTCACCACCCGGTGGGTCCAACTCTATAACTGGTCCCTGAACAGACGCCTTTTTGCTAGGAGGTTTGTCCTTATGACCTCGTATCAAGATGATGGATGGTCTTCCACATGGATGCATCATGAGATAGGTCATGATGTACAACAATTAGAAGTTTATACCTTCTGTGCTGACTCTTATTCAAACAAAAGACACTTATGCAACCAGTTTTTTCATATATTGAGCCAAAAAGATAATTCAAGCTACTGGTGTATGGATATGTCAGTCGCCTCACTAACACTGGACTCGCTGAATCTGAAAGTTGGACTTGCAACACTCATAAATGATTCCCAAAAACAAAACAGAGACTTCTGGTCCTTTAGGCGGCACCGACCTCCCATTGATACCACTTTTTCATGACTTTTCCCCCGGGCCAATGTTGTGACTACCCCAACACCACCTCACGATGGCGAAGGGATAACGACTACACCAAAGTTGTCAACCTATAAGTGGGAGTCATTTTCTTAAGTACCTGTACATACACACATAACCAACCACATTCGAAGACACTGAAAGGGGGAAACCAGTACCACTAAAATAAGGTTGAGTGCAAGTACAACTGAAATTAAGTGGGCCAAAATACAAAACTGATAAAGAACTGTATGAAAAAAGTAAATTAGGAAAATATATTGTCCATCCCCCCCCCCAAAAGCCCCACTTAATCATTATAGTAGTGAAGCTACAAGAATTTGAAGAAGTATTTCTTGTCCGCCCTGTCTTACATGGTCGTGCCTGGTCTTAGGCCACCAACTCCACTGTCAAAGCATCCGTCAGTCTCATCTCCCTAATCACCCTCATCCAAACATTAGTCGTCTACACTATTCACAACACATGCAGAAAAGCTTGTTTAAGGTTGAGTAACTCACTGCTTAGTAGGGACCCAAAAACAAAAAAGGAAGACCACACAACACTTCCTCCAAGTAAAGCACGAAACACAAGAAAACCCAAACCAGGTATATTCTAAGATAGAAAGAGTATCATCATCAGTCACATTGTCGAACACCGCTGCTACTGGAGAACTTTTACACTAGGGAGTACAATTGGTTTTACAAGTCATGAAGAGGTGCTTCCACCTAAACATGGACTGCTTAGGTACTCCTCCCCCATCACGTATTATGGGCCTGCAAATTCACAATGAAATGATTTATAATAGTCATGGACAACTGAACTACTCATCGAAATTGTGTATTGTGGGCCTGCTAAGTCACAAGGATTTGCTTCCCACAGTTGGCCTACTAAGTCACAGAGAGGTGCTTCTCACTAGGCCAAAAGTCAGCAGCCTTTGGGTCTTAGCCTCTTGTAGGGTTCTTATGTACTGCTCTTGGTAGAACCTCTCCTCAATACCTTTATCTCATTTCATCTATCATAAAAACCACCATATAAAGTAGCAAAAGATCTACCTCCTAGATAAAGTCCCAAATCCACAAACGTCTCATCAATTGAATGCGTGGTTTTCCAGATACATGTGATTAAGTAACCTGGGGACAATTGCGATGGGGCATATTCCAACTCGGTTAGAGTGACCCAACCAAACTATCTTAGGGGTACCACATATCCTGGTTCATTAAGATGGACTCAAATCGACCAGGTGCAGGTCGAGGTCAGTCCGGTGTGGTCTGGACAGTGGTCCAAACCCAATAGGCCTTGTTGGACCCGATATGATTGTCCGATGATCCAGCCTGCCAAGTCACTCAGCAACCTGGTCTTGTCTGGACCGGCCTGAAGAGGGTGAGGGACTGGTCTACTAGGTGTGGAACCGGACCACTATGCTTTAGGTAAAGAATGCCGGTGTGGGGCCGACCCACTAGGCTTCGGTCTGTTCCGGCCTGTCGACGGCTCGACCCTCTAGCAAAGGAATGACCGGATGGTGCAGGCAGTGTGAGTACCTACAACGTCGCAGCTAGCCACGTCCCCTCACTTTCTAAACATGGCCTGAAAGAGGGGGGAAAACCTATTATGCGGCACCTACCTGGTGCCATAGTCGATGGGTCACAACCTCCCATATGCCCCGCGGATGGACGGGGCTTGTCAGCCTGCCACAGTCAAGGACTATGGCCACCAGCTCCTCTGGAAATCTCGGTCGTAGGTAATTCCTCTACACGGTGTCCTACCTAGCAACACATCCTCCAACATGCCACCATGACTGACAAGTCGTGGCCTCATGGTCAACACAACCCACCAGTGTCAGCCGCCTCCTTAACATGGTCGGTGTGGCTGGACGCCGCTAGCGCCGATGTGCCGGTAGCATTTTCACAAGACTGTTGGATGTGCTCGGGTGGCCTAGCCATTGAGCCATCTGCTTCTATGGCCTCTGCGGAGCACCATTTTCCTCGTGATGATTCCAAATATACCTTGAAATCATTTCAAGGGTACATCCACCAAGAACGCACATGCATAGGTGCTCGGGCTATTTTCTGGTTGTCCTAAGGCCTCCGTTTTAGAGGTTTAAAGATGGGGGAGTTTCTTTCAATAATTCATTTCCATGGATTTAACCCTAAATAATATAAAACCCCAAGAATAAAACATGATCCCACATAATTCATGAATAATAGATCAACCAGTTCTTGGGTTGATTTGTGTTCGTTGTTATTAAAAATGGATGGGGAAGAACATCAAATCAGAAACTTCTATCTCTTATGACCTCCAATGTTTCAGCATTCATCATCAACGGATTAAGACGTCTATGGTTCTTCCCAGGTCCAATCATCAAAAGGTATCAAATATGATGATGTTCTGCTGGCATTCATCATTCTTCGCTAGGGTGGATGTCTATTAGAGGTTCATGAAAGACCCTCCAAATTGTTTATCCTTATATCCCTAGAGCATCGAACTATAAATAAGATCACATCATAGTGTCTCCATTAGGATTCAACGCCGCCTCATTACGCTATTTTATTTAAGAAACAACATCAATGTTACGTATAATTAATGTATCATTATATATTTAGTTAATGAGCCATTAATGAGCCTCATTAATCCATATCATCTTCACCTAGTCCTTTTCCGAAAGCTTTGTCATCTAGAACTCCCAAGTGATAAATAAAATAAAACAATTCTATGAAATAATTTTTTTATTTTTCTCAAAAATTCCAAAAAATAATATTTTCGGCTCGACCCTTTTCAAATGATGTTATGTAATTTCTAGGGAAATCTCAGCGTTCTGAACTCAACAGTGCCCTAGGATTTTCAATAGGAGAAAAGATTCAATATTTAAAAAATCCTTCTTGCACATTTACTAAACGTATCTTAAAAGAATTTCAAAATTATATTCTAGGATATCCAAACATTGGAATCAAGTGTAACCGAATTTTTCAGTCTTGAAATAATTCCGTATAAATAAAAAACATTAAACTAATATTCATAGATTTTACAATGTAATTCCTCATGAGATGTGTGTGTAACACTTCATGAACAAGAGAGTGATTAAGAGGAATCTCCAAAAGATAAGCTACCATCCGGATGTGATCAAGAATCTAAAATGTACCAATATTTCTATATATTAATTTTCAATTATTTTAAAAAAAATTGACCTTATTCAATGTATAAATTCAATATAATATTATGTCAACAACTTCAAAGTCTATATTTCATAGACAAGTTTCAATATAAATTTTCTATCAACTTTGGGATAAATTAATGTGTTGTTGAATACATAGAACCTTCCCTTATTTCTCCTATACTAACATAGGTAACAATAGATTTATTTTTACCAAATTACTCTTAATTCAATAGATTTATACACTTACTACCCTATAGGACTTCATAGGCTTCCATATAAATGCTTGATTGAAATATAGATTTTTTTAAAACATGATGAGAGGAATGTATTAATCTCATCATCCATTGAAATACATAGAAAATAATATCATAATTTCAGCCATGTTTTGAATGATCCTTTAATAATGACCATAAATTTAAATATGATCATTAGTATGGAAACACAACAATGAAGCTATTTTTTGGATGACTTTACATGAAAATCGAGATAATCCTAGGATCATGATAGAATATAATAAAATGTGTTAATACATGCAACCTTACCATTAATTTAAAGTGTATCTAGATATAATACCATGATATAAACCATCTCTTATAGTAATTGATCGAGATGACATTGTAATTAAATCAACTACAACCAATATATCATTATGTACATTTCATTTTATAGAGATTCTAATGAATAAATCTTTGTTGAATTTGTCCAATTTCGTTCTGGTATGGTTAGTAGTTGTAACATTCTATTATAATTCCATATTTCATCCTTAACATCCAACAATACCAATAACTAAAATGAAAAATCATAAATATGTATGTGCAGGTTGTCCCACCAGAAATACTCATTCATATCTCTATATATCTATGTACCTCATAGATTAATAGAGAATGGTGAATTCCGAGTTTCATCGAATAGCTCTTTCTGTAAATATAGTATGGGAAAAACACATACAATGTTCTGGAACCATAACATTCCATCGTAATAAAAGTTTATCTCTAGATTATTTCTTACCCATTTTGAAAATATACATATTTATTTTTTGCCTCATTAATTATAAAATGGATAGATGTTTAAACACTCATTTTTGTTGAATCATATTTATCCTCTTATAACATAATTTCGTGAACCATTCATTGAAAATTTATAAGTATAGTATATCATTTCATTCTCATTATATATAATGTAGTATGATCCATTTGAATCAAAGTATCAGCCTCCTTGTTCTATTTCTTAGTATAGTAATGCATTGAGAAATCATAATCATTAATCATATTCAACCATATTCTCCAATGAATATCAAACTCTTTCTAATTTAGTATATATTATAAAAGATTATAATAAATATAAACATCACACGTTTTCCCATTAATATGACACCTTTATATCTACAATAAAAAAATCACAAAAGTTACGTCCAGATATTTATTTGGGTAAATTTTCTCATAGTCAATAAATTTTTATAATGAATAAATTTTCACCATACCATTCTATATAAGGATCCATCCATGTCCCCTATTTTGATGCATTACTAAAAATACTTTCTCTACTTTAGTGTAGGGTAAGAATAGGTGCAATGACGATCCTTTTATTTAGTTCCTTGAAATATTCTTTACATTCATCAATCCATAGTTACACATTCCACTTAATAGTTAAATTTGGTAAAGTATTATAAACACACTATAAATTCTTCATAAATCATCAAAAATATCCATCCAATCCAAAAAAAACTATAGATCTCAATCATAGTGGTTGATCTGGTCTAATATCTAATAATATTGGTCATTTATGGATTCATCAATATACCCTCACCTATGATTATATTAAATAAATGGAAGATTAATTTAGACAAGATTCATAGCTTCTAAATATTTCATACAATAGATCATGTCCTTGAGGTTTCAATACAATCTTCAATTGATATTTATTATATTCCAAAATCATGGAATATATAATAATATAGTCAATAAAGACTACTGAAAATAGAACAATGTAATTTCTAAATACTCTATTCAATAAATCCCTAAAAATATCAGAGGAATTATTATTGCTAAATAGAATCACTATAAAAACCTAGTGTATGTACATTTTATAGAATCAAATCCTAGGTATATCCTCTTTCTTAATCCTAAATTGATGATATCTATAATGAATTTCAATTATTGAAATGTATTATTAACTTCATAGTTGATAAAAAATAGCATTAATATGGGGTGGATGACTCATATTAATTATTGTGATCTTGTTAATTTCCCACTAATCAATATAGAGTCACATTTATCAATATTTATTCTCAAAAAATAATAGGTTCACCCCATGGGGACACACATGGTTGAATGAATCCTTTTTTAATATCAACCTATAGTAGCTTCATTAATTCAATGATATCAATCAGGCCCGTTCTATATAGATTATTTGAAATATGGATTTCAACTTGTATAATTTCTATTAGAAACTAAAATATAAATTTCAAATTAATACTAGGAAACACATTTATAAAGAATAAATAATCTCTTATTTAATAGTTATATCTTTGATATTTATTTTCTCCTCAACCATATGAGATAACACCCCCTTTTAAATGGAATCAATACCCATATATTGGATGTAATTTCCATTATAAAATCATATTTATCATTTCACTAATAGATGTTACTTTTTTTTGTAATATAAAATTTTTCATCCCTTGCATGGAAATTTATGTAGGATTTATTTAATGAAATCCAATCCATTACTACGATATCATAAAATTCAACTAGATGGTTAATAATAAAATTTTTAGAAAGCACATTCCAAAAAACATGACTCAAAAAACTATCACACACTAGAGATGTGATCACATACCATTTTAATTTTTCATTTATAATTCAATATCTAATAATTTTTTTAAATCATTATACCGTCAAATAATTATTCAGATATAAAATAGTCGTAGATCTAGAATTAATTAAGACATTATTAGTTCTAGAATGGATGGTAGGTGTACCATACAACACTTTGTTATCATACCCGAACATTGATAATAATGATCATATGGTATATTAATTTGTCTCAAGGACTAAGAGATTCATAACCATGATCACCATCATTAGCCTCAAGATTCAGAAACTGGTCATCATAAATCCCTTCTCCAAGCATTTGAAAGACAAAATTGTGGGTGTTCAACTAGGTGGTTATTTTCCATAATAACGATCTATCTTCTTCAAATTACTTCAGTATTTGATTCTTTTATCACCATACATAACATATTGAAAGAATTTATTAGTTCACTTAAGAAAATCTCCAACTTGTTTCTTTCCACACTTAGATCATAATGGAAGTATCATCTTCTTCTTTCTATGGTTTTTAAAATTTCTAATGAATTGCTTCATTTATTTCTTATAAACAAATGAGATGAATGGGTAACACCAATCTCTATTTCCACCATTATAGCACAATGAATTATTTATGCATAGTTACAAAGTTCCGTTATTGATGACACCCATCCAGAACATGTTTTGTGTGGACCCCAATCCCAGTAACCTAGAGTTCATGAATAAAATTATTACATTGGAGTTAGATATTAAGAATCCCATCCCAAATGACTTAATAGTTCAGTATTGTTGGTAAAATACATACATACATGATTAAAATGATTAATTTATAAAAATCAACATATTTTTTTTCAATAAAAACATTATTCCAAAAAATATATGCTTTCATATCAATCATTGTACAATTCATGCATTCGTGGGAATGAAATCAAAATAATTCAGAGATAAGATGCTCAGTAATGGTTAAGTAAAAAAAATATATCATTAGTCATTAAGAATAATATCCATGGAAGGTTAAACAAATAAACACACATTCATATAAATTACATGACTATCATGATAAGTTATGTAATAAAAAATATATAATGGTAAATAACTAAAAAATGAAATTTGGTCAATAAACTAAGAATGAGATGCCTTTAGAGAAAATATCATTACAAAGGATCATTGATAATAAGATAAATAATGGTTAATGTGTCAATGTAAATAATGCAAAACACATGTAATTTAATAATTAATTAAGACTAAAATTCTTCCATATATAATATAATTGAAATAATATCAGAGATAATAATAATGGAATTCATAATAATGGAAATTCATAATCATTGGAGACCATGTTCATTGAAATAAGATACATCTATCGCTAAGACCATTCAAAAGGTTGTTTACAACATAATGTAGAAAATCATTAAATGATAGTGTTCTCATTCACCTCACGAGACTACCAATGCATAGATGGGATATATATAAATGTTTATTTCCTATATCTAAATGTCCAAATCAGACCTCATATACTTAATAATCAATTTAATTCATTAACAACATACCTTATCGTAAAAATTCTGTATTGAAGAATGAATATGAATTATCAATATTTCCACAATTAATTAAAAAACATTAAAAGTTAAAATATATATCTAGAAATGAGATATGGTTTAATATATAAACATATCCATGAAAAATAATATAGATATTTATGTTAAATTTAATGTATAATTATCACAATAAAATGAATAATTAATGAGAAATTTAATTACTAAAAAATGAATCAATGAAGTTAATACCAATAATCTATTTGGTTGAAATAATCAAAATAAATACTAAGGAATAATAAGTATTGTTTTAATTCAACCTATCTCTATTAGAAAAAATGTAAAAACAATGGTAGTTGTCATTAAAAATTAGAAATACCATAAATTTTTCATTAAAAATCAATAGAAAATATGATTTCATTTAGAAAATATCATTTAAAAAATTATGGAAAGAAATTTTAAAAATACATTTATTTGAAAATAATATTTTTAACATATGAAGTAATTTTAAAAATATTTAATTTTTCTATTATAAATAAATTCATACATGGTATATATGTTAAAAAAATGATTCATTTCACATTTTCTGTAAAATACAAATTGTAATTGTATTATTAATGTCATGAATATTACTTTAAAAACATTTGTTAAAAGTATAACCTGGGTATAAATTTTTGTAGTAAATCATTCTGAATAATTTATAAATATTTTTTTAAAAAAATAATGAATCATTGTTTTGGATGAAAATGATTTTAGACCGAAGAGAGAAAAAAATAATTATTTTACTGAAAACCATTTAAAAATAATTTCAATGAAAAATTAGAGTAAAAATCGAAATACTACTTGAAAAAATCATGAATAAAAGTATTATTATAACAATAAAGAGTTATTTTATCAAATTAAAAAATAATTTTCTTTAATGTAAATTCATGGATAAACAATCTCGATTAAAATGAGATTGTGAAATTAACCCTTACAATGATCATATCATTAAAGTGTGACATAATAAATGAATTTATTATGTATATAAAATTTATATAAACAAAAAAATTATAAATAAAACATATGGAATAAAAATTTCATAAAAAATTAATCTAATTATATCCATGATAATGAAGATGTAATATAACCCAATTATAAGAAATTGAGTTATTTATTTTATTTACAACTTGGTACTTTTAAAATGCATTCCCCTTGGATGAAATAATTAAATGTGAAACATAAAATACCATTAATTATGAATTAATAATGACATTACATGTCAATGGTTCAATATATATACCATATAAAATATACTATGTGGATGATATAACAATATTACATAATGAATGGAAATTGATACATAGTCTCTTGTCTCACACAACCTTTCTCATAAAAATGATTTAAACTCTTGTATAGTGGTATAAAACATTTTTAATATATCATAACATAACAATATTAATATTTATAATATGAAATATTAATATTTATAAAATCTTATCAAAAATTTGTTATTAATCATTAATTATTATCATTTTTTCAGTTGTTATATTCATTGTTCTCTCATTCATGGTTTCCCAGAATGTTCCAATTCTTTTTCATATTATATTTCTCTATAATCAATATTATAATAAAAATTAATTAATTGTCATATTTATACATTAATTAAAATTATAAAACTAGTAATGAAAGGTTAGTTTCATAAATGATGTTATGATCGTTGAGATGGTTGGTCATACGTACGCATGAAAAACGTTTCCATTTTTACAGATCACAATAGAGATAATGTAAGTACTATTTTAGATTTATATTATCATAATAATATCATAAAAACCAAATAATCTCTATAAAAATACTTATATATCTCATAATTGTGGTGTTGTGATAATATAAAATCACATTGCTTCGTGAAGTTGCTAGTCCACACATACACAAATGACGTTAACATTGTTCTATGAGTGAAATGTTAAGAAATAAAATGATATATTCATTTATATATAATTATAAATATGTAATTAATATCATAATAATATTATTTAAATCACATTAAATTATTAACATTATCTTTATTAGCTTCCATGTGAAGTGTTAGTGAAAAAAGGAATTACAAGGCTTTGTGAGGTAGTAGACCGCCATACACACAACAGACAATATTGTATCCCCTATGGAATGGAAATTAAGAAGTTATACATTATATAATGGGTAAATAGGATTAATTATTTTATAAATATAAAATATATAAATTATTTATATCATCATACCCAACCTTGAGAGGTGTTTATCGAAAACAAGTCACATCATATTGTCAGCTGGTAGTATGTCATTCATAAAAGAGATATTATATTTTCACATTTGACGTAATAGGATATGGATATATGTCATTAAATTAACATAATAACATCTAAATATAATTTTTATTCTCTTTTTATTATATAATAATAAATTAATAACATTTTATGGAGGTGTAAGAAGAAATAAAACAAACTCATAATGTTTGTAATTTTTACTCATTTTAGAACACCCGTTTTAATTTATACCTAATATATTCTAAGAATGAAATTATAAAAGATGGATTATATTGTGAGGGTGTGTTAGTTTTAAATTTATATCTTTAGGTTTTGTACAAACCAAAATTGTTTTAATTTGTGGGGAGGAGAGGAATGTGGGGTTCCTTTTATAAGTGAGGTGAGTGCCACATTGTTAATTTTTGAAAAATAAAAATGTGTATTCATGGTTAAAAATAAACAATGGGTCTAAAATGGAGTATTTCTTATTATTGGATATGTAAATTTATTAATATGTCCATAAAATCTATTTAATACAATGTTGTATTCCATTTAAATCCTTATCATTTCAGTTTAGCCCCCCTAAATAAAACCATGTTTACCTTAATCATGGTAATAAATATTTAATGTTTCTATTGTATATATTAGTAAAAAAATTATTTTGATATTGTTATTTAAAATCAATAAATAATTCTTCCAAATATGAAATAAATTGTTTAAAATTAAATTCATTAATGTAGAATAAAACAATTAAAACTTATACACAAAAACTCATAGAAAATAACGGGTTTCCAAGGAGAAAATGGTCATAAATATAGATGGTTTCAATATCAAAATTCAATATTAAATTGATAAGAAATAACTAAATTAGTTAAAATGCAAGATAATTGAACTATATTTCATTAAAAACGAATAAAAATATCTTTTAAACTATAAAATTGTATAAATGTATAGAGTTTTTTCAATAAAAATTAATTTTTTCACTAGCCACCAAAAATTGAATCATTTTAGGAATATCCAAAAGATCAACCTAACCTAATTTCTATATTATAATTTAAAATTTTAATTTTAATTTTCTAATAAATATAGCTAAATTCATAATAATAGACATTAAATTATGTGTGAAAAGCACGACTAAACAACCTTTTAGAAAAAAAATTCGAATACATTTATTTTTCATTTAAATGATCCTTACTATATTTTTAATTAATCGATAACCATTTTTTTAAAATTTAGTTATTGTTATTACAGTCTCATTATTATATTTTTCTTTCAAAACAGATGTAAGAACCTAGATTTTCATTTCAGGTATGTTTTTCCTTTTTCTGGAGTTTTTAAGAAAAATGAACTTTCTGGAAATTTTCGAAGTACACACCGTGTACTTTCTAAGTACATTCCAAGTACTCTTCTCCAGCTCTAAGCCGTGTGTTGTCCATGTCGGGCCACACACACTGTGTGTAGGGGTCATGTGGATGCCATTTTTAGTGGAGTACGGAAAAACCCACTACACACCGTGATCTTTAAAAATACATGCCGTGTAATTTTCTTTTTTTTTCACTAAATTGATCGGGGTTGTGCCTCATCATGATATTCATCTTCTTCTAGGTATGATTAATCCGAAAGCGACCCGTATGGCCGAACCATCCCCGAGCTCCAGCCTCTCCGTCCGTTCTCAGATTTGTACATGGTCGATTGCGTTGGAAGGGAAGCGACGAGCACCCTCTTCTGCTTTAGTCTTGTTCCATGATTCCTCCTCATTTTCGAGTTATCGTGGGTTGAGCATTTTTTGTGTTTTCTCAGATCTACGAAGTTATAAAGAAAATCAATCATTGTGGTTCATGTATATCGATATCCTAGGATCGAGATAGGGGGTTTGTGCCTTTCTGTTGAATTTCGATGAGTATTTTGTGAAAATTCCTCAAATTACCTTGGGTGGGGAATTGTGGGTTTCCTATTTTTCCCCTGCTATTTACCTTCTTTTCTTGATTGTTGTAGTACAGGTTTATTCTTGTGAGTAGATTAATTTGTTTTTTTCTTAGGTTTCTTTTCCATGTTTGCTTTACTTTTGGTGTTTCCCAGTTGCCATGCGTAGTTGTTGGATAGTGGAACTATTGCTTATTTATTGCTTTTGAGCCTTATAATGATATCCAAGTAGTTCTGGAGGTTTAATTGGACGATGTACGCATGCTGAGCATGTTTATTATCACACAGGACTGTGAGTACAAAGTGTAGCAGACCATAGGGATAATTGACGTAAGGGCTTCTCCAGAGTGTCTTTTAATACGATGCGAGACCATAGGGGGAATTGATGATGAGTTCTTCCCCATAGAGTCTATAGTTCCTCGACAGGGGCCACTGGGGGAATGAGACGTTGACTGCTTCCCCATAGAGCCTTTAGTACGATACGATAATATAGGGGGAATTGATGGTGAGTTCTTCCTTAAAGAGTCTATTAATTTTCATAGTTGAACCAGAGGGGTGAGACTGTGTGTTCCTCCTAGAGGTTTTCTAGTACTTATAAGTTAAACCATAGGGGTTATGCTGTGAGATCTACCCAGAGGGTTACCTTTTTCCTTATTGTTGCTTGCAGTTTACTTGTGTACTTTGTATGTTAGAACTGTGGATTTTAGCCGCTTGTGGTTTCCTGTATACTACTTCTTGTTTTATTATTGTCATGTATTCATTGACTGTTAGGAACAAATATTTGGGTGATTGCCTACTGGGATTTTATATCACACCCTGTTTGGGCCATGCTTTTGGGCCCAAGTAGACTTTTTTGCTGCTGGTATAGACAAGGCCAAACACCCTTCTACTTCAGGTTCTTGATTGCACTGGAGCTGGAGAGCATGGGACTGAGTCGTGGCTCGCGATGCTGAGGATTTTACCTTGTTTTCTTTTGCATGTTTTTTTTCAGTTTTACTTCAGAACGTTGGTTGTTTGCTGCTTTCCATAGACATATGTACCATGTTGCATCATTATTATTTTATCTATTGCTTCCGCTGTTCAGTTCAATTTTTGTATGTTATTTTTTTTTCTATTGTGTATGGTTGTTTTTCTGCTGCATACATTACCAAATGAGGTCATAGTTTCTCCACCGACTCACTAAGGAACTCGCTGCTAGTAGGAAGCCTCTGGCGTATGGGGAAATTCACTTGAGGTCATGTGGCGAAATGGGTACGGGGCACCAGTAGCGGGGCAACAGATTCGGGTCGTTACAAAGTGGTATCATAGGAGTTATTTTCTCTTGCTTTACTGTTTGGAGACTTTATCCAGGGATTGGACAGATTCAGTACTTGGTATTAAGCTGTTCTCGGGAGTAGCTAACCCATGTACAAGGAAAATCCATTCTACCTCGTTAATTGCAGTTTTCTGGTTTGGAGATTTCTGGTTGATATGATTTCACCTAGAGTGATTCACATACTTTGTGTTGTTATTTTCTTGACGATCGCTGTTCTATTTCTGTCTCAACCCAATGAGATGAGGGTATGTCGTCTCATGCATCATATAGGCACTTGAAGAATTAACATTCCATGCATTATTTCCATGCCATCTAGGGAGCATTAGTGATTTCATGCTATTGTGATAGATTCTTGATAGAATACCTACTGTTATGTTAGAGAGTTGTTTTTTTCTCTTGTATGTGACTGTAGGTGATGCCATCCATTGATTCGTGGAGAGTATGGCCCATCACGGATCAAAATTTGGCACCTATTGTCCTTTTTTTTAGTGTTTCTAGGATTCTATGCATTTTATGAGCTACTGCCCTGAAAAACAAAGAATACACAGCGTGTACTTTTGGAAGACACGCTGTGTAGTCTTTAGGCCGTGTCAATGACCATCTGAATAGAACACAGTGTCATGAATGTAACATCGGGAACACGCCATGTACGGTAGATACACACCATGTAAGTTCGATGCCATGTACCTGGTCATGTCACCAACAACACGTGTCAGGGAAGCTCTTGTAGAACACGCCGTGTAGTCCTGTCTAGGTACCCGACCGTGTCGCGAACAACACGGGCCAGCATTCCTTTCCTTTCCACATGCTGTGTTTGTTCAGAACATGCTGTGTAGTCTTATTCAGGTACCTGGCCGTGTCACGAACAACACAGGGTGGTGATACCTTGCCTATACACGTCATGTTTTTTCGGAGTACACCATGTAATGTTCAGCCATGTAGACGGCCATGTGTTTAACAACACGGGACGCCGAAGCATTGTCCACTACACATCGTGTCCGCAAGGAACACACAATGTAGTATCTGTTTAAGAAAACCATGTGGGTCAGCCGTGTAAGAGACTAGGGAAGGGGAATAGTTTTCAGGTACATGCCGTGTGTTGGGGTCAACACGCCCTGTATTTGAGGTGTTACACGACTTGTAGGGCAGGAACACATGCCCATGTCAGTGGCTTAAGAAGATGCGCCTTTTAGTTTTTATACATAACGTGTAAAAAGTTTTGTAATCTTGTGTGTTTTCCTTCTCCTGTTTCCATTTTCCTCTCTTGTTTTCTCTATCCTTGTTTTCCTGATCTAAGGAGTGCTTTTGATCTTTCAGAGCTATGACTCCAAGACGTCCTCCAGTCGTACATCTGTCGTCAAGCAGTGATCAGATGCCAGACATGGCTGATCAGGGACTTCATGCCGATTCTCCAGTCGAGCCATCCTTGGCACCGGATGTTATACCAGTTGCAGGCGCTGATGCGCAATTCAGAGAAAGTTTCATGAGGATGATTCAGGCATTCCAGGGAGCACCGCCTCCTTCCACAACAACGGAAGACTTGACACGAGTATTCCAGCAACAACATTCTCCTACTATTTCAGGAGAAGGAGGACCATGGGTTGCAGAGTCACAGATGGGATCCATGCCGAATATCATCGAGAATTTGGAGACGCCTCTAGAGAGGCGGGTTAATCTTGCCACCTACATGCTCCAAGACTCTTCCAAGAGGTGGTGGGGCGTGATCCCACAGACCGTTCATCAGCGAGTTATGGCTTGGGAGGAATTCCAGCACGTGTTCTATGACTATTTCTACCCGGAGACCCTGAGGGCCGATTGAGCTGGGGAGTTCATGATCTTAGAGCAGGGTACTCTTTCTTTCATGGAGTATTCCTCTCGTTTCACCGAGCTGCAACGTTTCACACCCCTCTAGGTTGGTAGTGGGGTGTTCTTGGAAAGGATGTTCAAGGATGGTCTCAGGAGGGAGATCTGCTCATTGGTGAACATCTTCCAGCTGACTTCCATTACTTCCATTGTGAATCAGGCACTAATTGCAGAGCGCAAATCTGAGAGACTCCGGAGTTGCAACCCAGGGCGATTCTGCTTCCAGATCTAGTTTTCCTCCAGATTATAGCATGAAGAACCATAGGGAGTCTAAGCGCGGTGATCTGAGGAAGCGAGATGCATCGTCAGGTATCCAGGTGACATGCTACCAGTGTGGCTGGTCCGGGAACACAAGGCCACAGTGCCAAAGGAACCCCATGGAGTGTCGATTTTATTGAAAGATGGGTCACCTTCAATAGTTCTACCAGGTTTTCTCACCAGTAGCTGGTGACTGGGGCTCTTCCATGACTCCTCGTTCAGGAGCGGCACCACCAGTTTCTCACAAGTCGAGGAACTGGAGTTCTTCTAGCCTTTCGGGCCAAGGTAGAGGTCGAGGACGTGGCGGTCAGCCACCAGTCCCTCGGCACCAGTTGGGAGGTTCAGCTCAGAGTGGTCAGCCAGGGGCATAGGGCCGTGGTGTAGGCTAGTCATTCACCGTGGAGCAGACATATCAGGAGAAAGAACTCGGCCCTTCTATAGTTCGATGTACGATTTTATTAGCCTCGGTTATATCTTCAGCTCTATTCGATACTGGTGCTATACATAGTTTTATCTATGTTGCTGTTGTGGAGATCATTGGGCTCTGTGTCTTCTCTTCTGAAGACTCATTGACACTAGACACACCTTTGGGGATGAAGAAATCTAGTGTATGCCTGTGTAGAGAGTGCCCTCTCGAGGTTAGATGGTATCGTTTCTTATGGGATCTCTATGTCCAAGAAATGATGGGCTATGATGTCATCCTCGGGATAGATTGTTTGTTTCCTTTCTAGGCCATCGTCGACTATTATCGCCATAGAGTGAGTTTTGTTTCACGAGAGGGTGATTCTTTTCTTGATAGTGGTGAATGGGACGTTCGAGCAAGTCGAGCATGACTCGAGTATCATGGGCTAGGAAAGGTGACATCCCAGATTGCTAGTCGTTATCTGGATGATCAGGGGACTCAACAGTTGGACTTTCCTCTAGTGGTGGATCGATTCAGGGATGTCTTTCCAGAGGACTTTCTAGATTTGCCTCCGTAGCATGAGGTAGAATTCTCTATTGAGCTCGTGCTAGGAGCGGCATCGGTACCCATTCCTCCCTATAGAATTGCCACACCTGAGTTGTAAGAGCTCAAGAAAAAGTTGGAGGAGTTGCAGGAAAAGGGTTTTATCTGACCCAATATTTCTTCATGGGGTTTGCCTGTCCTATTTGCGAAGAAGGCAGACGGTACCCTTCGGCTTTATGTGGATTATTGGAAGCTGTACCAGTTGATGGTCAAGAACCGATATCCCTTGTCGAGGATTGATGACCTCTTTGATCAGATTTGAGGATCCTGGGTGTTCTCGAAGATTGACTTGAGGTTTGGTTATCATTAGTTTCGCGTTAGACCATCAGATATACCTCTGACGGCCTTCAGGAGCAGGTATGGTCTATACGAGTATACATTCATGTTGTTCGGTGTCACGAACACACCCACAGTTTTCATGGAACTGATGAACCGAGTGTTCCATCCCTATTTGGAATTCTTCATCGTGGACTTCGTGGATGATATCTTGGTGTACTCTAACACTCGACATGACCGTTACACACATATTGAGATCGTTCTGAGTACATTGAGAGATCATCGGCTTTATGCTAAACTCTCTAAGTGCCACTTCTGGATGGATCAGATTCACCTCTTGGGTAACAAAATCTCAGAGGCAAGAGTATCTGTGGACCCAGATAAAGTGAGATCTTTTGTTTTCTGGGAGCATCCGAAGAACATCTTTGAGTTGCGGAGCTTCATAGGGTTGGTTGGATACTACAGGTGCTTCATTCATGACTTTTCTCATCTCACAGCACCATTAACATGTTTGACCAAGAAGGGGTCGAAGTTCTTATGGTCAGATTCTTGTGAGTCAGCATTTCAGGAGCTGAAAGGGAGGTTGACGTCAGCACCGATACTAGTCTTACCTGAGCCAGGAAAGAGCTACACTGTTTACTGTGATGCTT
Organism: Viscum album; assembly: GCA_963277665.1. NCBI lineage: Eukaryota > Viridiplantae > Streptophyta > Magnoliopsida > Santalales > Viscaceae > Viscum > Viscum album. The sequence continues at coordinate 545,010,984 of OY728156.1, forward strand.
CACGTATCGGACTAGGAGCTGTGCTTATGCAAGGAGATGGAGTCCTTGCGTATGGGTCCCGATAGTTGAGGCCACATGAGAGAAAATACCATACGCATGATTTGGAGTTGGCAGCTGTTGTACAAGCCCTACGCTGTTGGAGACACTACCTACTAGGAGAGAACTTTGTGGTCTTCATCGACCACAAGAGTCTCAAGTATATCATCACTCACCATGGCCTGAATCTGAGACAAAACAGGTGGGTCGAGAATCTTCAGTCTTTTGACTTCGAGCTTTCCTATACGCCAGGAAAGGGAAACGTAGTGGGTGATGCGTTGAGTAGGAGAACTCGGGTTCAGGTGGTTCATGAGGCCAGTAGTGAGTGGCAGCTGATAGCTCTGTTGTCTAAGATGCATCTGGAGGTGCACGACAGACAGGGATAGACTTTCCTTTCTTCTGTTACCATTACCTCTACACATATTGATCGAGTACGGATGAGGCAGCTATCAGACTCAGAAGGTTTAGTATTGTGGGAGGGTGTGTCAGGAGAGGACCCTCTTCCTGGATGGACATTGAGCAAGGATGAGATCTTACATTTCCAGGGACGCGTATTGGTTCCAACAGACATACACGAGGAGATGATGTTGGATTTTCGTTCCTCTGTCTGGGCAGTTCATCTTGGCATCACCAAGATGTATTAGGATCTTCATCGCCAGTACTGGTGACCAGGTATGAAGAGATATGTTACTGGTTTCGTCTTCTGGTGTTCTAATTGTCAGTAGGTGAAGGCAGAGCACTAGTGAACATCATGCCTTTTACAACAATTACCCCTTACAGAGTGGAATTGGAACGATGTTGCGATGGATTTTGTGATCGAGTTGCCGAGATTGCCTCGAGGGAATGATGATGTTTGGGTTTTCGTCGACAGGCTCATGAAGTTTTCTCACTTCTTACCGATCAAGGAGATCATCAGTGTCGAAGATCTGGGACGACTGTACATCATATATATCGTTTGTCTGCATTGAGTTCCACACTCTATTGTTTCAGATAGGGATGTGCGCTTTACCTCTCGTTTCTGGCAGGGACTTCAGAAGGCTTTGGGTATACAGGTACTTTTGAGTACATCATACCACCACCAAAAGGATGGCCAGTCCGAGGGCACGATCCAGGTGCATGAGGATACGATCCGATCTTGCATTCTAGACTTTGGCAGTTCTTGGGATAAGCATATCCCTCTGGTGGAGTTCGCCTATAACTACAGTTTCCATGTGACTATTCAGATAGCACCGTAAGAGGCTTTGTACGGTAGGCCATGTCGATCACCCTTATGCTGGCTTGTAGGAGGAGAGGCAGCTCTGCTGGGACCTCGTCTTGTTCAAGAGACTTCAGAGCAGATAGTGCTGATTCGGAAGAGGATGGCTACAACACAGTCTCGACAAAAGTCTTATGCTAATCAATGGATACGACCCCTGGAGTTCGAGTTTTGGGATCAGGTTTTCCTGCGTGTCGCACCAAGGTTGGGATAAAAGATGATTTAGAGACAGGGTAAGCTTTCACCGCAGTACGTCGGGCCGTTTTAGATCTTGGAGTGAGTGGGGATGGTAGCCTATCGGTAGTAGCTACCTCAGAGGTACTGATCCATGGACGGCTTCTTTCATGTCTCGCACCTCCAACACTACTTTTCATACCTATCTCATGTCTTTCAACCTGAGGAGTTTGAGCTTGAAGCGGATGCATCCTTTGAGGATCATCCTATCCAGATTGTCGATCGTAGAACGAAGGTTTTCTGTGGGCAGTCTATTCCTATGGTACGGGTGCTATGGGAGCATGGGCGAGTACAAGAAGAGTCTTGGGAAAGGGAGGCTGATGTACGATCGTAGTGGTCGGAGCTGTTCGGGGATTCTTCTTCTACACCACTTTGGAGAAATTCGGGGATGAATTTCATTATGGGGGGAGGTTTGTAAGAACCCAGATTTTCGTTTCAGGTATGTTTTTCCTTTTTCTAGAGTTTCTAAGAAAAATGTACTTTCTGGAAATTTTCGAATTACACGCCGTGTAATTTCTGATTACACACCATGTACTCTTCTCCGGCTCAAAGCTGTGTGCTGGCCATGCCTGGCCACACACACGGTGTGTAGGGGTGACGTGGAGGACATTTTTAGCGGAGTACGAAAACACCCACTTCCCGCCGTGTACTTTATAAATACCCTCCGTGTACTTTTTTTCACTAAACGGTCTGGGGTCACGCCTCATCGTGATATTCATCATCTTCTAGGTCTGGGTCATCCAGAATTGACATGTACGACAGAATCTTTCCCAAGCTCCTACCTCTACTTTCGTTCTCCGATTCGAGCATAGTTGATTGTGTTGGAAGCATAGCGGTGAGCTCTCTCTTCTTCTTTAGTATTGTTCCATGATTCCTCCTTGTTTTTGAGTTATTATAGGTTGAGCATTTTGTGTGTTCTCTCATATCAATGAAGTTCTAAGTGGAATAAATCGTATTGGTTCAAGTATATCGATTTCCTAGGATTGAGGTAGGGGATTTGTGCCTTTCATTTGAATGTCGGTGAGTATTTTGTGAAAATTCCACAAATTCCCTTTGGTGGGGAATTGTGGGTTTCCTGTTTTTCCCCTACTGTTAACCTGGTTTTCTTGATTTCTATAGTAGAGGTTTATTCTTGTGAGTAGAGTAATTTTTTTCTGCTCATGTTTCTTTTACATGACTGTTTTACTTTTGGCGTTTGTCAGTATCCATGCCTAGTTGTAGGATAGTAGAACTGTTTCTTATTTATTGTTGTTGATCCTTAGAATGATAGCCAAGTAGTTCTGGAGGTTTACTTGAACGATGTATGCACGTTGAGCATTTTTATTATCACACAATACTGTGAGTACCTAGTATATCAGAATATATTGGGAATTGACGTAATGGCTTCTCCAGAGTGTCTTTTAATACAATGTGAGACCACACGACGAATGGACGATAAGTGCTTCCCCAGAGATTCTGTATTTCCTCGACGCGGTCCACCGGGGGAATGAGACGTTGAGTTCTTCCGCAAGGATCCTTCAGTATGATACAAGACTATAGGGGGAATTGGCGGTTAGTGCCTCCTCAGAGAGTATATTAATTTTCATAGCTGAACCATAGGGGTGAGAGTATGTGTGCCTCTTAGAGGGTAGCTAGTACTTATAGGTTGAAGCATAGGGGTTAGGCTGTGAGAGCTGCCCAGAGGGTTACCTTTTTCTTTATTGTTTCTGGCTATTTACTTGTGTACTTTGTTTGTTTGAAGTGTGGATTATAGCAGCTTGTGATTTCAGGTTTACTGCATCTTTTTTTATTACTTCCTTGTATTCATTGACTGTTAGGCACAAATATTTGGGTGATTTCCTACTGGGACTGAATCCTACACCTTGTTTGGCCAATGCTTTTAGGCCCAAGAAAATTTGGTCGATGCAGGTATAGATAAGGGAAAGCACCATTTTACTTCAGGTTCTTGATTTCACTGGAGTTGGAGAGCATGGGACGGAGCCATGACTCGCGATGCTGAAGAGTTTACCATGTATTCCTTTTCACTTTGTTTTTTTAATATACTTCAGCATGTTGGTTGTTTTCTGATTTCCATAGACATATGTACCATGTTGCATCATTATTATTTTATATATTCCTTCTGCTATTCAGTTCAATGGTTGGTTGTTATTTATTTTTTTTCTATTGTGTCTAGTTGTTTTTTTGCGGCATACTTTACTGAATGAGGGCATAGTTTCCCCACCGACTCATCAAGGTCCTCACTGCTAGTCGGAAGCCTCCGGTATTTGGGGAAACGCGCTTGAGGTCATGTGGTGAACCGAGTATGGGGCACCAGTGGAGGGGCTACAGATTTGGGTCAATTCAAAAGAAATCACATTTAACGGCCCAGTGAGAACCCTGAAAAAATCACACCATCTTAAAACTGTACAACCATTCCACACATAAGTCATCAGAGATACTCCACAGACCTTAACCATAAATCACAAAACACCATAATATATCACAAAATAATTAAAATATAGTGTAATTATTTGATAACATTATCCCCATATAATTTCTAGTGTAGATCCTTTACATCATTTTTTCAAGCATCATTAATGTGGTCTTCAAAGAAATAGGATATCTTTTTCCATGTTTAAATAAACTCTACCACATTTATTTTCATTTCAATTAATCATCTTATAAATACAAATTTTTAATTTTTAAACCACACATACTATTCTTCATTAGTGTACTCTATAGTAAGTCTTTCAGGGATCATGTTTTCAGCCTCTTGGAATCCCTTAATCCGTAAGGCATCCTCCATTATTCCATCTACGGAGTGTATGATTAGTTCCAATGTATTTCCATTATTTTATGAGTCAACATTCCAATTAGGTATTATTATCTTTTTGTAATTACTTAACTCCATTGTCCTGTGAAAATTGATTTGATCCTTCCCCCATTTTTATTTCTTACCTATGGTAATAATTCAACTCATAGAATCCTTCTTTCCTTTATACCCTTTTTTCATTATTGGGTAGTGAATCTCACTACTATGTATTCCATCTACACTATATACATAGTATAATATCACACTATAATCATCTATATATTATCCTTGGGTTTCTTTATACTTATTGTAATACTCTTATTTTTGTTGAACCTCTTTTCTCTTATGCATTCCCCTCAACTTCACTTCCTTCAAAAAAATTACTTAGTTTAATAGTGTCTATGATCCTTATGTGACATGTCTTGTTCACTATATTCATCCCAAAATCCTATTTATATAATGCATCCACCATCTAAAGCTCATGGTTATTGTAGTTATTTGTCCTACCAAAACCTATCTTTTGAACTATTTCCTCATTATTTAGATCACAAACATATCTCAAAACCTCAGAATATGAAGACAGTTTCAATATCTAATATTGGAGAAAAATAAAACCCCTTCATATTCACCATATTTCTCCCTAACCAACCTAGGCTAGCCTTGTTGTATTTTTTCACTCAATTTTTACATCAGGATGTCATAGTAGTCCGTAATATTTGGTTCTTTATTTATGGTTCTTGCCTATTTTTGTAATCTAGTATAATGACTCATCTTGTTATAACCCAACAAGTCCTTTTTGAGGTCATTGCATGTTTCTGGACCCATAACCATAGAATACTTTACCACATTCATCTCCCAATTACCATGATGACAAGAGGAATCCAAATTACGTAGCTAACTATAGGACAATAAACAGTCTATCCATGTTTAAAAAACCCTTAATTTTTTCAACAGAATTCTTTGCCATCTTTTATCCACACCCACTCCACCGGTGGAATAGAAACATCAAACTATAAAAAAAAATTGATGATATATAGTAAGACTAACTAAATTCATTCTAAGATCAAAAAAATTATTTTCCTGCAATATTTCTAAAAAATTCATCATCCAAGGGGTTTTAGAAAGGTTTGGGAGTTTGTAAAACTTTACCAAATTACTATAATGGGAGAATCACATTTCATATAGAAATTATATGAACATTCTAGTAAATATTAATAAAACTTGTTACATTTGTGTTGATTTCTAGACCATTCTATAATCAAATCTTCCATAGATGAAAACAAGATTATGATATTTATCCTATCAAGGTACCCCAGAATCGCATATTAATATAATCCATGACAACTAAAAAACAATCGATCAATATCATAGACCGAAACATGTTGATGTCAAAATAGGGCCACATGGTCCATAATTATGAGACCTAAATAAATTTTGAACTTTTATTCTTACATATGAATATGATGTGAGACTTTAAATACATCTTCCACTTTTAGTATTACTGATATCCTTGAATACATCAAGGTAAAATCCGGATTCAGGAATGGTAGAAAGGTGCACAGACAAACCTTTATGAAATATAATGCCTAAAAACACCCCCAATCGAATGTGTGTGGGACTTTAATCTCAAACCATTATGCCTTTGTAATTTATGAGAGTGTAACTTAGAAGAGAATTTAGATTACAATAATACATTTAGAATCACAGTGGTATGTTCAACAAGCTATCAAAGAGATTAAATTTAAAAAAGTATATTTTTTGGTTTTTTTAGTCTCAGTGTTTTTTGTCACATAAACTGTCAAATACAGTGTATTTATTTTCTAATTTTAGGTTGTTTCATTCTCCCCACCTTAAATAAAATGTTTATTAATTTTTTTTCTTGTGTTATGAAATTAAGGGTTTGATATTTGAAAATTACATTATAAAAAAACTAAATTTAAAATCATTTTAACAATATGTCTTCTTAATAAGAGATAAATGGATGTGAAATGGTCATATATAATAACACATTACTAGGTTTCTATGTAGAAGAAAATTGGTGGAAATTAAAGGCATGAACATCAAAGAAAAGAATAAATATTTATAAACTAGGATAGAGGCCATTAATCATAGGAAAGTGGATGATCAATGTTTTTTAAGGAAACTAAAACCATAAATATGTAATGATTTAAAAGACCTGTTGATTCATTGGATGGGAAGGTAATAGGATAAGATTTTGTTTTAAAATACTTTTCCTAATGATGTGGAATAATTTTACTATCTGCGAATATAAAGAAATATACTTACCATATATGTTTCAATTTAATAAGAACAATTCCATCCATTTTATTCTGATCAATATCCACTTTATCCCTTACTCCATGAAATGAATATTGAAAAATTATTTTTTTATGGAATGACAAATATTATATTTTATCAGATCATAATATCCATTTAATAGTTACAAGAAATTCTATATTTCTCTATCTATTTTCCAAAAATAGTATATTTAGAATATGTTATTCAATATAATAAATTAATATATAAACCTCAATAGTTTCAAAAATGGTGCATCACTAGTATGTATTCATCAAATAATTTATGTAAAAAAATTAAATACTAATCATAGAATCACATCGGTCAGTGGTAGGTTTGAAACCCTTAGTGGCCTTTAAAAACAGGTTTAAGCCCTAGATCCTTTTTTGATGAAATGTATGTCCCTTTTTTAAAAAAAAATATTTGTATAATATTAGTGCCATTCACATAGCATAATAGTATATCAATACCTCAATTTTAAAGATATGTTAAACACAAAATATTACGAGTACTTTTAAACTTATTCCCAAATAATATAAAATAATTATTCATTAAATAACACTTTCAGAAAAATATATACTACACCAATTGGTTGTATTTCCATAAATGTTTTCCAAGAATATCTGTAATCATATAATATTTCTTGAACACAAACTCTCAACAGGTGCATTTAGGACATTTGACTTATGATCAATCTTAAACTCAAAAACCCAGGACGCTATCCATAACTCTTAAGTTAATAAAGACACATATGATTATAAAATTTAACATAATACTTAAATGTTTTAGGATTTATATAACCAAAATTTTATTGGAAAAAATACATTTAATATATAATTATGGAATACTAATATATACATAATCCATTTTATTTGAGAATAAGTCATTCCTTGGCCTACCAGATAATTATTATAAGAGGAAAATGACTCAGATAATTCCTAGTTTCCCACATTTAGTACAATTCTATATAAATGGATACGTATAATGATATTTATTTCTTTCCATCACACTCTTCATTATTTCGTAGTAATTGTTTTCATTAATCCCATACTTTCTACGAATAAATCATATCTTCATTCCTTTGTGACACACTCTCAGCTGTCTCATTTCACATTTATCCCCTGCTAGAATTCAATACATCATTCCTCCATGGTCTCCAACAATCAATATCTTTAAAAACACTATCCTTATTTTATTTTGTTATTCTAGTAGTTGGTTATTATATTGGTTGTTAATCATATTTCTATTTAACCAATTTAGAATATTAATGATATCCTTTACTCCTATCATATCCACATTTTCTTATTCATAGTTACAAAATTTTCCATTATATTCAATGTTAACAATATTCCATCAGGTTCCATCCCTTGACTAATAAAAAAAGAAAAGTGTGAGAAACTATAATCATAGTGAAAAAACAAATAATTATTTTAGGATATTTAGATTGTGGAATTATTTTTTTAGAGACACCATATATTTAACCTAGGTAATTCGTTATTTTAATCTATATGAATTATTTATAATTTTTTGTAGAGATAATTGGGATTTATCCATAGTATATCACCTATGATTGTAAGACAAGGTGTTCAGTATGCCTCGATGTCGTGCACTAATGGGTGATAGGGTGATGCCCAATGTTCCCATTTTAGGGTTTCTACCCCTAGGTACAACATATCTAGAATAATTAAAACTTTTATTATCTATAATTATATATATATAAAGGTAATAATATATAATACCATTCTTAAAAAAACAAATTGATTTTCTTCTATAATTATCTTCAAATTCTATCATAGGGTAATAATCCCAAATCTATTTTTTCTTACACTAGTTCTCACAGATTCTCAAAAAATTCCTCTCATACCAACATTGATAGACCCAAAAAAATATCTTAGAGAAGGTGTCTTACTTTAATCTATTGGAATTATATACAAAGAATCACATCCTTAAGAATCAAATAGTTTAGTAATGTTTGTAAACAAGATGCATACATGATTCTAATATTACATTTGAAAACAGAAATTAGAACATAAATGTTTTATGAAAATGTTATTACATCTATAATCTCCTTTCATACCAGTCATAGTGCACTTCAGAGATTCCTATGAGGGGAATCAAACTAAGTGTGAGCTCAAATACCCAGTTTGGGTAATGTAAATTGTAATATATTATAAATCAATAAGAATAATCAAAATGTAAATGATAAATAAATAAACACAAAACCCATTTAAATGACATATACATTATGATAATATATATAAAAATTAATATAGAAAGGTAAATAATTGAAAACACATTCCATTTAATCAAAAAACAATGAATGAAATGAATCAAGAGGTAATATCAGGGATAATAAAATAAAGAATAATCAATATGGAATGTTAAATAATTGAAAACATATGTCATTTAATCAATAATCAATATGGAATGTTAAATCATTGAATTTCATTTTCCCAATAACATGAAACCTCTACCATCAATACCTTTCACCAGACATATTAAGATTATAGGAAGAAAATTTTTTCATTTTAATATATTGATTCACCACAAGATACTACTAATGCATCGAAGGGATATATCTAATTAGGACCCTCCCATATCTTTATTCTCAAATCATTACTCATATTTCAGATAATCAATTTAAATCATGAAAAAAAAGTAACATTAAATATTTGTATTAAGTAAAGAATAAGAGTTGTCAATATTTACCTATTACAAAAAATAACATTAAAATTAAAACATCATATGTAAAAAAGGTATATGGATTAATAAATAAGAATTTCCAAGATAAATAATATGGATATTTATTGTAAATTTATTGTCCACGGATCACAATAATGTTATTAATTCGAGAAATATATACTACATACCAAAATTTATCAAGAATATAAATGTATATACCATACATGGAAAAAATAATCATAATACATCCATTAGAAGACTAAATATGTTTTGAATTAAACATATTCCTTGTGGAGTATATCTTAAACAAATGGGTTTTTTCAATCATGAATACAAACACCATAAAAAATATGTTTAATACATTCTTGAGGAAAATATAATTTAAATTTTGAAAATAAAATATTGAAATTAAAATTTTAAAAGACAGTTTTGAAAATATTTCGATTTCATAAATAAAATTTTAAACATATAAATGTGTCTTTAAAATATTGATTGTTTAATATTGAATGAAATTATATTCATTCCTTATATGTTAAAATAATGATTCTTTTCTATTTTTTTGTAAAAAAATTGGGAATTATTGTGGGAATGGCCTGAATATTGAATTCAAATGTTGTTGAAATTCCAAAATGGGAATAAATTTATATAATAAATTATTTTAAAGAATTCAAAAAATATTTTTTAAAAATTTATTAAAAATTATTCAATAAAAAATGAATTTCTATCAAAATGAGAAATTAATTTGCATTTTAATATAAAACATTTATCAATCATTTTAAGTATCAAATAGTGTAAAAATTGTTATATTACATTATATATCATTAAAAAGGAGGATAATAAATTGAAATTTTTTTAATACATAATGATAAAATTGTTTCTTTTAGTGTAAATTCAGGAATAAATAATCCTAGAAAAAAATTGTAATATAAACCTTTAAAAATATCATAACATTGAACTAATAAATAATAAATGATTCAATTATGTTTATAATATGTTGATACACATAAAATAAGTGTAAATAAAACATAATATATTAAAAATTATTTATATAAATAATATAATATTATCAAGGATATCAAATAAGTAATACAACCCAATAAAAAGAAATTGAGTTATGAAATTATTTTCCACTTAGTAATTTTGTAGCATAGTCCCATTGGATGAAAAAAATAAAAGTAAAAAATAAAATACCATAAATTTAATATTAATCATGATATTACATGAAAAATTGCTATTATATACATAATATAATATAAATTAGGTTTATAACATTACAATTTTCCTCAATAAAGGTAAACTGAGATGAATACCTTTACCTAACACATTATTTTGTTTCAGGTTATTTAACCTCTAGTATAGTGGTTCTATACATGTTATTAACATGTAATAGAAACATATATATATATATATAATATTATCCATTTATATAATATTATCACCCATTTGATAAAAATATTTCCTTATTTTCATTGTTTCAGGTGGTAATAGCCTTATTTTCTCATTCATGTTTTGTCATGAATGTTATGGTTCCGGTGAATATTAATTAGTTGAAAATCAAAAAAATAATATTCCTGAAATTATTATAATATTTATAAATAAATTATAATTTTATAACAAATAATATAATATGGTTTTGATAAATGATTTATGTTACGATCATGGGGATTGTAGACTGAATGTACACCTCTGTAACATTTCTCTTTCTCATACATAATTATAAAAACAAAATAGTTAGTATTTTATTTTCAAATAATGATAACAATATCATAAGTGAAATATTTTTTTCATTACATAAACTTATATATATTATCCATTTTTTTTGGTGATGAAATAGTAATCACATCAGTTCTTCAAGGTGGTAGTCGACAATTACCCGAATGACGTCATCAAATTTCAGTGAGTGAAAATGTAATGAATAAAACTATATTTTATATTTTCATAATTCTAAATATTACATAAATTTAATAATTATTTAATTTATATTGAATTTATTTGTTAAATTTCTCCTTATTTCGATACATGAATAGTGTTAGTGAAGATTGAATCACAAAGCTTCATTAGGCGGTAGTTTGTCAAACACACATGTTACAATATTGTATCCCCTATAGAATAGAAAGTAAAAAAATTTATATATTATATGATGAAACCACATACATATATATATATGTTATAAATATCATATATATACTATATATCCATCATTATACCCAACTCTGAGATGTGTTGATCGAAAAAGTGTCGCCTTAGTTCGTGATATGGTTTCATGTTGTATACATGAGAGTTGTTATTATTTCCCATTTTACGGAATATAAGTTGGATACATGTCATCATGTAAACATAATAAAATATAATTATATGTTATATAATTATTATATTATATTAACTTAAATTATTTTTATTATAATGAGTTCTATGAAGAAAAAAACTCGAATCGTTAAAATTTTTTCCTCTTCTAAGACCACTACATTAGGATTATACCTAATTTATTCCTAGAATCGATTAATGATAAAAAAGGATCCTAGGATGAGTGTATATAATTTTAAAAGATATATTTTTTGTTATTAGAATAACTAAAAGAGTTTTATGTTGTGAAAAAATAAGATACCGAGTTCTTTATATAAGTGATGTGAGTTGGATACTTGTAATTCTTGAAAATAAAAAGTGGTACCCACCATTTTTCACATGCCAAAATGGTAAAAAACAGTGTATTATCGATCCCTATACGTTATAATGTTTAAATAAGGATAAAATTTAATTTTATACGAGTTATTAGGTCATTTTAACTGTTATCCATTTACATTAACACCTGGTAAACCCATTTTTACCATAAACAATATAAATTTTGAGTATTTTCACTATTAATTTTAGTAAAAAAGTAAGTAATATATATTAAATAATATAAATTATCATTATTATAAATATTGAATCAATCTTTTCAAATTCAATTCACATAATAGGAATATTTAAATTTTAAATTATACCCATAGACATGATGAAAAGAGGGTTTCCCAAGGGAAAATTATCTTAAGAATTGAAGATTTTAATATCAAAATTCAATATAAAATTGATTAAAATGTTCTAAATTAGATAATTTATAATATAATAGAAATAAATTCACATTTAACCCAATTTATAATGTAATTTATCCATATAAATTATATAAATTAAAAGGTGGTTTTCAATAGATTTCATTATTTTCACTATTAATTGAAAAATTAAACTTTCCCAAAAAAATAAAAAAATCACACTAATATATTAGAGATATGATATTTTAAAGAATGAATTTGGTTCTTTAAAAGATTTTTTTATGTTGGTAAAAATTAATTTGAGATTATGTGTGAAAATAATGATTAAACTATCATTCAGAGAAAAAGATGTTCTCAACGTAATTCATTTTATTTTAAATGATCATTAAAATATTTAGAATAAATATATAACCATAATTATAAAATTTTACTTAGTAATTTTAATTTTATCCAATATAACTGTTAGTTTTTAATGGACTTCTATATTATAGTTCATTTAGACTCTTGGATATGTATTCTGTAAGCTATCGAAGAGATTAAATTTAAAGAAATATATTTTGTCAGCTTTCTTGGATCAAAATTGTGTGTCGAATATGTTATTAGACATAACATTACTATTTTATAATTTCATGAAGTTATATTATTTTAATCCACTGAATAATCCATTATTCATATATTTATATTGGATGATAATACAAGAAGCATACCTCATAATCCTTAAAAAAATTTACTCATATGTACCCAGGGACTCATGATACTTCCACTTTATCTCTTGGAATTCCTTATAAAATTTAATATGATGAATAATATGAAAATAAATATTAAAATATAATCTCTTAAAATCATACCAACCAATGGATTCAATCTCATCTAGTTTATTTTTTTTCTTGATAAGCAGTTTCCATTGATCTATATAACCTTCCAAATGATTAACATCAAATATATCTTTTTCATGCTATGAAAACTAGAGAGTGGAAAATGAATTTTCAATTGAATATTATCATTTGTTAACAACTATTCATTCCAAATAAAAGACTAAAATAAGGAGTATGTTTCCTCATGAACCAATCAACAACACATTGTTCCTTACATTTCTAATTTGGATGTTCAACATGACTTATAGCTTCAAAAAGTTGTGTAAACATCCCAACATGATTTTTTATTTGATATACCCTAAAATATAATTTATTAGGAGGACAATCATTACATTTTCCATCACATCCATCATTAGAATATTTCCTTTGAGTTATATCTATTTCCTAAATCTAGAATATTGAGAGTGAGTTGCAATAATCATAATGGGAAACCACATTATATGTATCATATAAAAACAATATAATTCTGTCATATTCCTAGGATTATCCCATGGATTTTTTACAAATGTTATAAAATAATAATCTTTATAAATAAACTAATCTATGAACTAATACAAAATATAGTGTCCCATACTTTACATATATAGATATTTCATCATACTAAATTAATATTAATTAGATAATATTATGATCCACGACAAAACTATAATGTTTTAGTATATTTTTAAACCATATACATAAGTATTTAATTTAGGTAAACTCTTCTGCCTCTCAAATAAATTTATTCTCAATTTTTACCATTACTGATATATCTACCAGTATTAATTCATCAATGAATGGGGATTGAAAAAGGCATCAAACCCATGTTTTATCAATAGAATTCCCTTCTTATAATTATATCTTATATTATAATCATATAATATTACTTATTAAAGACAATAAAAATATTATAAAAGAGGAATGAGTGAAATAAATGGTATCTCTAAAAGTTAATGAACATATACTGATGAAAGAGTTACTTGAACTTTGGAACTGTAATATGGCCCTTATGAATAGTAAATCACCCAATGTAATAATAACATCACCAATGAATGTATAAACAAAATTATCCATCCTATAAATAGAAATTTAAAAAAATATATCATAGTATAAGTATGTAAATTTATTAAAAATTATTAATTAAGTGTTGGTATTTTTGTAAGTCATGTATATTTAATTACAAAATTATGATTATTTTAATATTTTTTTAAAATTTTTCATAAAATTTATTCATAAATAATTATTTTGATGAATTATTATTATAAGGAAATATTTGGGAACCTTAATTAATTTTATAAAGTGTTAGAAAAAATATATTTATTTTAAAATTTTTATTTTTCAAGTTAATTATGATTTTAATAAATAAAGATTTTTCCCATATTTAGAAAGTTATTTTCATAAAATGGGGTTAATTTTTGGATTCTATGCATTGAAAAATAGTTGGGTGAATTTTTTGTATTTTTCTAAAATACATGAATGTTTGGTGAATAGTAAAATAAAATAATTTATCATTAATGCTAAATTAATGAATTTTTGCATCATGATTGAGTCATGGATGTTTTAAATGGAATTTGGATCTAACTCACATGATCTATATACTATTTTATATCATAATTATCAATACTATTAATATTCATGAGCAAAAATATTAATCTAATGATGGAAATAATGAAAAACAACTCCTCCCCCTATAAACACCACCCTCACCCCCTCATTTCATCACTCCTCTCAAGCCTTGTTCCTAGTAAAATATATACACAAATATCTCCATAATGCCATATCCCAGATCAATAATCCATTAGTCTCTTAAAAATACTAAATCCTCTCCCATATAGATGTTTTCAAGGAAGATATATTCAAGAGGTAAATTATTATTTTCATTTATTTTCCTTTCATTCAAGTTCCTTTATTAATTTTTCATTCCTCACCTCCTTTCATCCAAATGTAATTATATCTCCAATACCTTACATGTACTATATTTTTTTTGATAATCGAATAAGTCATCATAATCTCTCCTTTCCCCTCCTTTTATAGTAGACATGAAAACATTATCCGAGATGTGTCAATTTATCACATTCAAGGATGTCAACTTTTCAATTTCAATTACCATCATCCATTCTGGTCATGAAACCATTTTAATGGCTGAACTAGATTATAATTTTTTTTATTAATCCTAATTTGAGGTTATGGAATGATTTTTACACATGACATTAATTTATAAATAAAAATTTGTTCAATGTGATCAAAAAACTAATAATTAACCCAAATGGCTTCATTAATGTTTTATATAATGTTTCATCTTCACACCAAATAACAAAATAAATATTATAACCCAACAATATTATGTATGTTAAATAAAAACATACAACATCAATTCATTAAAACTATACTCATCTTTCGTATTTATCCTTACATGTATATTAGTAAACCCGTCGTGAAAACTATGGAAACAGACACTCCAAAACAATGAAATGAACCTCATAACACATAAAAATGGTTATGAATGAAATAAATAAGGATATAATAAAAATATTACATGAATTATATGATCTAGATATATTATTTAATGAATTTAATTTTCATTTTAGGACAATAAGATCAAGTGAAGGACACCATCAGACATAAGGTAAGGGATTCCACCCCAACCTCTACTATTCGTTCGGGTTGTTCTATCTTTCATTTTACCTCAATTATGTTTTCTATTAATTTTATGAAAATATTATAAAATATATTACAAATTTCAAAACTAATGTATCATGATCCATTCATCATTCACTTTCAAGGATATAAATGTTTTTTAATTAATTCCTTCTTCAATACTTCCTGATATAGAAACATGTTTTAGGGAAACTTCTTGAACTCTTTCCCATTTTAAAATACACTATATAATCTATTTTTTGCCAACTTTATTTTTCAAAAACCTCAATTTTTATCATGAAAAAATTCTTGGTTCACTTTTGGTTTCATATAAAAAATTTCCCCCTTTTATGTTTAAAATGACCTTTTATATTTTTCTTTAATCGAACTAAAATGTTTTAATTATAATGTTTTTTAACTAATATTTTTACATGTTATTACATCAAGTTAATATAAATTTTCATGATACATGACTATTATAACCTATTGTGTTCTATTTATTATCTAATTCTTTTTCTTTATGTACATTTTTATGATACATACATGTTTTATGCTTTATGGTAAGAATATGATGGGTAACCATAATGTTTATGTATGATTGATTATGTATGATTATAAATGTGGAAAGAATATTCACGAAAATTTTATGATGAGTATTCTTATATATCTCTACAAAATATTTGGTAATGTTCAGTCTTATGGGACCTTATGTGTCGTGGTCTTGGCCGTTAGAGGTGACTCATTCTACCATACGCAATGGTCTTGGTGGTTAACATTAACTTATGATCCTCTATGTAAAATGAGCCTTGAATGAATATAAATTCATGTTTTATGTTGCTTCCACATTACTATCAATCCATGTTTATGTGATCCCATGTTTATATGTTATGTTTCCATATGTTACATGCCTTTTAGTATCATTATTCCATGCCTTCTATCCCATGTTCTAGAGCTTTATTCTTATGTTTATTCCCTTACTAGTCTTTTAAGATCATCCCTTTGTTCATGTTATCCATAGGATATCCTATGAATATGTATGAGAATGATGGAAATTATGTTCTCTTTAAGATTACTATATAATGAAATATTTTATTTATTTGTATGATTTCAGTTCTTTGTAATTAGTTTTCTAATACACTAGACATCACGATCATTGGATTATAATATGATGCTTTATAATGTGTAAAATTCAGGTAATGATATGTGTAAAAGGAAAGGATTTTTATACTTTAACAGATCATGTCTAGTTGTTTTGGGAGATTATTGATAGAGAACTTTAGCAATAACCTTATGGGTCAGAATAAGTATATTAAAACATCCCTATATTTTGGTACGTATAGATTAAGTGGTTTATCAAGAAATTAAATCAGGGTTTTCATACATAAAAGTGGATGTGGCTCTAGAATAGATGTATATTAGGTTAAAACTAAAAAATAACTTTTTTGGGACTTGAATGGGAACTAGTTCGCAACAATGAGCCTTGCAGCACTCTTTCTTGATACTTATAGGTGATATGCTATGGTAAACTCAAAATCATTGTATAAACCTTTATAAATGGAATAAAAAAACTTCCATTGGAATATAAGTTAATAAATAAATAAAGGAAAACCTAGATGTAATCCTGGGGATTAACAAGTTAGGATAGAGTTTTCCTTTACATGTTTATGCTTTAATGTTCAATGTTTTCTTTTTTTCTTATTAGAAATGTATTAAATCCCCATAACTGTATGTTTATTTTCTTATTCAATGGCGGGATATAGAAGAACACATGCCAAAAATTTATGTGATCATAAATATGATGATTTCCTAAATGATATTCCTAATACAATGGGAATGAGTGTTGAAAACATAATGGCAGTACTCGATCATCTGGGTGATATTATAAATAAAAACATGAATCACATGGAGCACACTCCTCCTCCATTGAAAAAACAAGTTTCAATTGAATACTGATTGTGGAAAAGGCCTACCATGTTTAGTGGATCTTTTGATCGAATTCTTACAGAATAGTGGATTAACTCCATTGAAATGATAATCTATATCATTCAGTTCATATTACACGAGAAAGACGTTCTATAATTCTATCATTTTCATGGGGAAGATGATCAATGGTGGACACTGATCAAAAATATTATGTCCCGTGATAAAATTTTTTACATGGATTTAGTAAAATTATAAAGAATGTTTTTCTAAAAATATTTCCTTAAAAAATTCATACAAAGATGGAAACAGAGTTCTTTAAACTTAAATATAAGGAAGATTATTCTATCAGGTCGTATGAAGAAAACATCACTAGGTTTGCTAGGTATTCCTATGGATTTGTCATGAACACCAAAATCAAGGTGGGTCGCTTCTCTAGTGGACTATAGTTGAGTTTATGAAAAGTGTTTGTGACACATGACATTGATAGTTATGATGAGATTTTCCATTTTTCTCTCATGGATGAAATGGAGATCAGAGACTCTCATCTATCTTGTGCACCCAGTGATAAAATGAAGAAATAGAGTTTAATATGGGGTTTCAAAAAATATATCCCATGATGGAAAAAATATTGAACATCCCATGTGTCAAAATTGTGGGATGAATCGTCCTAGGAACTTGGTAAGGGAGCCAGAAATTGCATCCAATATGGAATGATGGTACATCTAGAAAACAAATGCTGAAGTGATATGTATAATCCCACTAATGTTTAAGAATAAAGGATGGTTCATATCAATTCTCATCCATTAGTGCAGTATTACAACTTCAAATAACATGGGAATTATGTAAACTATTTCTTGAAGCCAATAGATATTAGAGGAACTATAAAACAACCACCATGGAAACAACGATGGTCTTATGTTATCACTACTACTGAGGTAGAATTGCAAAATGATTTAGTGATAGGTACCCTAGTTATTTATTCATGAATAGAGAACATAGTATTTTATTCTCATTCTAAACATTCTTTAATATATATTAGGTTTAAAAGATCTATTCAAACACCACCTCAAAATTTGGTGGTTGAGTTATCTATGAAAACATCTAATGGAGAAATTATTTCATCCAAGGTTTATAACTCCTCCTATGTAAATGTTTGTTTATTAAACCACATATAAATTATTTTCATTCTTCCTCTAGTGGATTTCGATGCTATTTTGGGCATAGATTGACTATCTTTATAAAAATTCATAATTAATAGTTTGGAAAGGTAGATTAATCTTCACATCCCAAAATATCCTCTAATATTGTATAAGTGTAAAGAGGAAGATGAACCACCTTCAAGAATCATTGTCTCATGTGTGGATAAGGTTTCCATTTGAGCCATCATATCTTGCTCAAATTATTGAGACAATGAAGATAACACTTCTATAATATATTCTAATTGTGTTGGATTACACTAATGTATTCCCATAAGAATTTTCGGGTCTTCCTTCTGATCGATATGTTGAGTTGTGAGTTGAACATATTTTTATATCCCTACCTATATCAAACACACCTTATAAAATGTCCATTATTGAGCTAGAAGTGCAAAACAAGTAGTTACAAAAGAATCTATAAAATAGTTTTATATTATCAAGTGGTTAACCATCAAAAGAACCAATCCTCCTAATCAAGAAGATGGATTGTTTAATGAATCTTTTCATTGATTATATTGATATCAATAAAATGAGGGTAAATAACAGGTTTCCACTACCTAGGATAGATGACTTGTTCAATCAGCTACAAGGGGCCAGTTATTTCTCTATGGAGGACCTTTGGTCGAGATATCAACGATTATAGGTGGAGAAGGAAGATATTCGCAAGACTTCCTTTCAAATGAGGTATGGAAATTTCTCATTCACGGTGATTCCCATGGGACTCACTAATGATCAAAAAATAATAATTGATTTAAAAAATAGAATCTTTAGATATTACCTCAAAAAATTTGTCTTTATTGATGATATTCTTATGTACTCATTGATTAAGCTGGAACATGAGGAGAATTTGAATACTCTTCTGAATACATTGTAAAGGGATACAATTTAAGCAATGTACTATAAATGTAAGTTATATATGGAGGTATTATCATTATTATGGAATGTTATCACTAGAAAACGAATATATGAGTACCCTTCCAAGACAAAGGAAATTGATGATTCCCCTAGTACAACATTTGTAACGTATAACTGCATCTTTCTGTGTCTAGATGGGTATTATCATCAGTTTGAGAACAAATTATCACTATATTCAAACCCAATGACAAAGACGAAAATAAATGGAGGGAAGTTCATCTAGACTCTATAATGTGATGAAATTTTTAAGGATCTCAAAATGACGCTTATCACTATGCCAATACTCACACAACCTACAAATGGATAACTATTTTGTGTTGTATAGTGATGATTCAAATATAGAATTAGGTTGTGTACTAATGAAAAATAATAAAGTGATAGCATGCGCCTAAAGGTATCTAAAAATCTAGGGGACAAACTGTCCCACACATGATTAGGAGTTAGGAGTTGTGATCTTTACATTGAAAATCTCGTGTAATTATCTCTATGGGTAGAAGTGTGATATATATAATAATAAGAAGAGTATAAAATATATATTCACCTAGGAATATATTAATATGAACAAGTGAAGATGGTTTTTTCTAATTAAGGATTATTTTTTCTCAATCCACTACCATCCTAATAATGAAAATAGGGTGGTATAATCTATAAGTAGAAACAACCATGCATCTTAATCAATGATGAGAATTGAAAAGGATCCAATATTTATAGATTTTTATATGATGGTCATGGGAATCATTAAAAGAGAAATATCATAACTCCTTTCTCAAATGGTTTCCCAACCATCTGTCATGGAGAAAATAAAGGATGCTCAAAGAAAAGACTTAGAAATTCATAAAAGGGTGAAAGACATAAGAAATTATAAATACTATGATTTCAAGATTTATGAGGATTTAGTTGTGTGATTTGGATAATGAATATGTGTACAACCTGATTCAATGATAAAGAAAGAGATTTTGAATTATTCACATAGCTCAACCTTCTCTAATCACACTTGGATAAAAAGTATGTATCGATATCTCTGAGAGATCTTTTGGTGTGATAGTGTGAAGAAGAAGATTTTTGAGTATACATCAATTTTCCTTGTATGTAATCAAGTGAATATTTAAGGACCAAAGTATATGGGGATAACATAGACACTAATAATAACAACATGGATGTTAGAGAACATTTCCTTGGACTTTATCACTATAAATCCAAGGACATCCAGAGAAAACCATTCTATATGGGTCATTGTTGATTGTCTTACAAAGACATCTCACATTATTTCAATGCAAGAGGACATCCCACTTGATCAAATCTCACAGATATATATCAAAGAGGTGGTAAGGCTTCATGGAGTAGCACTATCTTTTGTATCTGATCTAGATCCAAAATTCAGCTAGAATATTTAGAAAAGTCTGCATCATGCTATAGGCACAGAGTTGAACATAAACACAACCTATCATCCCCAAATTGATGCTCAATATGAGAAAACAATTCACACATTGGATGATATTTTTGAAGAATGTTCTATGGAATTTACTGAATGTTAGGACCAACATCTTCTACTGGTTTAATTCTCTTACAATAATTGTTTCAAATTCAGCATCCAAATGGAACCATATAAATCCCATTATGAGAAAACTGTAGAACATAGGCATGTGGGGATGATGTAGGTGAGAATAATCTACAAGAGATTGAAATAGTAAAAAATGTAAAAACTATTCAACTACACATTAAAGAAAACCCAAAGTCAACAAAAGAGATATGCATTAAATCATCAATGAAAGCTCGAGTTTAAAGTTGAAGACATGGTATTCCTCTACATATCTGTGTGAAAGAAGTTCATAAGGTTTGGGAAAAACAAAATCAATGTACAAGTTACATTGGCCTCTTCTATATCCTTGATCATATTGGATATGTGTCCTATCGACTATCACTTCCACCTACCATGTCTAAATTTCATGGTGTCCTCTATGTATACCTCTTATTTAAGAACATACTAGATCCTTTACATGCATTCTCTTCATAGGTGGTACAATTAGAGAAAAATATTTCTTATGAGGATTAGCTAGTGATGATCTTGGATGATAGAGATAATGTTCTATGCAACAATAATACTCACCTGGTCAAAGTACTATGGTGGAACCATGTGTATGAAGAGGCAACATGGGAACTAGAGGAGGCAATGAAGGATAAGTACATGCACCTCTTTACAACTCAGAATATAAAATGAAATTTCGAGGGACAAAATTATTATGGTGGGAAGAATGTAATCACCCAATGTTATATTAATGGAATTCCCTTCTTATATTTATGTCTTATAATATAATCATATAATATTACTTATATAAAACAATAAAAACCTTATAAATAGTGAATTTTTTAAATAAAAGTTATCTATATATGTTAAGGAACATGTAACAATTAAATAGTAACTTGACCATTAGAGTAGTAATGTATACCTTCTAAATATTAGACTAGACAATGCGATTATAACCACTCCGATGAAAGTACAAATAAAATTTATGCATCTTATAGGTGGAAATATGATACAAATATATCATATTATAAGTATGATGATATTTTAAAATTTATTAATAAAGGGGTGGAATTTTTATAAGCCATATAGATTTAATTACAAATTTATGAATTATTTAATAATTTAAAAGATTTTTTTTCATAAAACGTATTCATAAAAAAGTATTTTTATGAATTATTATTATAAGATAATTTCAAATGGCCATAATTAATTTTTCAATGTGTAAGAAAATCAATTTTAAATTTTACATTATTATATTTCAAGTAAATTATGATATTAGTTAAAAAATTGAATTTCTCATATTGAGAAAATTATTTTCATAAAATGGATTTCAATTTTGAATTCTAAAAAACGAAAAAGTGTCGGGCTAAATTTTTAGGAGTTTCATAAAATACATGATTTTTTTTGTGAATTGGAAAATATGATAATTTATGATAAATGCTAAATAAATGAATTTATGCATCATTCTTGAGACATGGATGTTGTGAATCATCTTTGGTTCAAACTGACAAGACTTATTTACAATTTTAGTCACAAAAATAAATACTATTTATAGTATTGGGAAAAAATATTAAACTATTGATTAAAATAATAGGAAACCCCTCTTCTCTTCTGCTATAAAACTCTCCCTCACCCCTCCCCACTTCTTATATTCACTATTCTCAAGAATAGTTCCTAGCAAAAATTCTAGAAACTCCCTCCCTAAACCCCTATCCCACATCCATCTACCATTGGTATCTTTAAAATTACAAGTCCTCTCCCCTAAAGAGTATCTCAAGCAATATATATTCATGAGGTAAATTCCACTTTTAATTTCAATTATTTTCTTTTATATGCCTTTCATTATTTTTAATTCCTAACCTCCTTTTATAAAAATGTTATGATAACTCAAGTACCATATATGTACCTTAATTTTGTTATGATAATGGTATAAAGATCATCACTCTTTTCCCATCATTTTATACTGTAATTGAAAACATCATCTATGATTTGTTAATTTATCACATTCAAGAACAATATGTTTTCAATTTCTATTACCATCTTCAATTATTTTCAAGAAACCACTATATTGTTAATCCAAACAATAAGATATTTATTATGTCTATTTTATAGTTATGTAATCTTTTGTAGACATTATATTAATTTATAAAGAAAAATGTGTTTGATGTGATCAAAAACCGCTAATTAACCAATACGGTTATCATTAATGTTTTGTATAAAGATAAATTATTACTCAAAATAACAAAATGATATTTATAATGATAAAATATTCTGGATGTTTAGTATTTATATACAACAACAATTGTGGATTAATATTATTATCTTACATGACTATCCTTACATGTATATAAGTAACCCATTATGAAAACCAAGGAAGCAAATGCTCCAAAACAATGAAATTGAACCACCTATCCCATCAAAAATGACCTTAATGAACTTAATATGGTTATAATAAAACCATTAAATGATGAATATTTTCTAGAATTATTAATTAATGAATTTAATTTTGTTATCTATGACATTACGATAAAGTGAAGTACACCATCAGACTTTAGGTTAGTGATTCTACCCAAACCTCCATTATTATTTCTGGTTGTTCTATCATTTTTTTAACCAAAATTTGGTTTTATATTAATTTTATTCACATATTATAAATGATATGAAAACTGTCCATATTCAGGTAGAAATATCCATTCAGCCTTATCTACTGTTGATATATATATTTTTAAATAATTCCTTCCTCAATACTTTAAGATAAAAAAACATGATTATGAAAACATCTTGAATTCATAACCATTTTCATGTACAATATATTATCTTTTCACATACACCATTATTTTTGAATAACCAAACTTTTTATCAAGAAAAAAATTCATAGTTTACTTTTGGTTTTATATATAATTTTTTCCCTTTTATGTTTTAAATTACCTTTGATATTTTCCTTTAACCACACAAGAATGTATTAATTCTGTTTTTTCTTATGTACTCTTCTTACATGTTATTAATTATCGTTGAAATCAATTTTTACGACACATTCCTATTCTACCGTATAAATTTCCATTCATGATCAAATTCCTTTCATTCTTAGAGATTTTTATTATACTACGATTTGTTATGCTTTATGACATGATTATGATGGGTATCCCTTAGATTATGTATGATTGATTATGTATAATTATATATGTACAAAGAATATTCATGAATATGTAATTATTAATTTCCATGGATAACACTCCAATGCAATGGGTAATGTTATGTCTCATAAGAAGTTATGTGCAACCGTCTTGGCAGTTGACCTCGACTCGTGCTACCCTGTGAAATGATCTTGGTGGTTTACCTTGACATGTGTTCCTCTATATGAAACAAGACTTGAATCATACAAAAGTTTGGTTTTATGTTTCATTAAAATTACAATTCTTCCAGGTTTATATGGTCCACTATTTATATCTTAGGATTCCATATGTTCCATGCCGTTTTATATCATTATACCAAGCATTTTAACCCAAGCGCTAAAGCTTTATTCTCATGATTAATCCCTTATTAGGATTATTATCTCATCCCTATGTTCATGTTATCCCCATATTATCCTAAGAATATGTATGAGAAAAATGGTAGTTAGGATCTCTTTATGAATGTTAAAAAATAAATGTTTTATTTAGTCTCATGTTTTTAGTTTTAGGTACCCAGTCTTCCAAGTAACTAGACTTTACAATCCTTGGAATCTAATATAATTCTTTTTTATTCTTAATATCATGTAATGATATGTGTAAAAAGATGGGTTCATTATAGGAAACATAATATTTTTGAGCTCAGATACTTAGTAAGGGTAAAAATGGATGATATCAATGATAACAAAAACATAACTTGAGCATAAAGGTATCTGAATATAAAACGGAAATTTGAAATTAATACCCTAAATTTTAAATATGACTTTATTTAGTCATGAGATAAATATTGTAAATTTATAATTCACAAATCATAACAAAATCAAGGAACCCAAGCCAGGATACTATAACATCGACATGAGACATATACTTTAGGGATATACATAATCATAGAAAATATTTTCCATAGTCAAGTAGCACTATAAAGTCTATCATAGTGGATTGTGTTCACTCTATATTAAATTATATCATTATTAAAGTTTAATTCCCATGAAAATCATAGTTAATAGAGTCCCTTACAAAACAAAGTTAGCTCCTCATTCTAGTTCTTATTATCTCATAATATATACATATTTACCCAATGAATTGATGGGATGTATAGTTAAATTTCCACTCATAACATAATGTAAATCACATATATGAGTTCCAAAATAACAAAAAACATTAATCATGTCATAAAATTTTAAGGGGAAATAGGTTTCAAAATATTTTCAACATTTCATCAAATCATAACCACTGGAACAGAAATTGGATTCATAAAAGGTTGTTCATCATATTCATAAACCATCAAGATAAATAATAAGTATGGTATTATTTTATTATATACCTATTAAGGATTATGAATAATCAAAGGACTCAATGTTAGATAAAAAATTCATTTAAAAGATCACTACGTTTATTTTTAAAGGAAAATACTCTTCTCACATTGAAAAACATATTTAAAAAAAACATGATATATAATTTTAATAAATTATTTTCATTTAAAAAGAAACATGGAAATTAAGAATAATTTTTCAATATATAGAGTGTTAAAGATGATAATAAATCCACTCATATATTATTCATTAAAACAAATATTCATTTCACATTAAATGAAAAATATAGAAAGTACCTCTTTTATAAAAAATAGAAAGGTTAATTTTGAAACAATTTTTTAAAAGTATATAATTGAAATAATGACTTTAAAAATACTATAATAATATAAAAAATATATAGAACATAGTTATAATTAATGTACATGAAAGAAAATTATTTTCAATCCAAGTGATACATAAATTTTGGGCTCCTTAAAAAAATCATCCAAAGTCTTGACTTATTAAAGAGAGTGAAATAATAGTAAAATAATTAAACTATTTAAATAACTATAGAAGAATATAATTCCATATATTCATGGGATATATTTCATAAAACTAATCATCATAAGCTTACTTGTAAACAGTGCTGATAAAAAATGATTTTGTAACATCAAATTTAAGTCATCTACTTCTAGTCCTTGAAATTTGATCATACTTCCAAAAAAATATATAATTTCAATAATGATATAAAAATAATATATATATATATATATTTTTTTTCATGATGTTTTTATTTAGAGTTATCAATAAAAGGTAGAGGTAGAATATTTGATTATAACATTGTTGGAGATAGTGGGTCATACGTATGGATGTACATTTTTTTTACTTTTCGATAGATAGAATGATTGGTCCACAATAATTCATCTATAAGGAATTGTTATTATAAATTATATATAATCTATTTATTAATTTATACTTTTTTACAATCCATATAATGAATTATTCAAAAATGTATCACATTTCATGGTGTAGGTAGCAGTCCACATGTATGCACATGTGACGTTATCATTTTCCAATGGATTGGAAGAAGGTGGATAATGGTTTTTACACTATCATATTAAAAATAAAATATATTTATGATATTAGTTATTTATTTTTATACAGGATACCCTAGATAGATCGGTGTTATAATATGAAACACAACATAAAATGATCAATTAATATTTCTACCTCTTCTTTCAAAACCCCCTTTTGGCATATAATGTCATACTTGAAAAGATGGTATTTTGGAAAGATAAAAATTTATAGTGTCTGTTTGATGATATTACAATGATATTTGGTTAGGTATCAGATTATCTATAAAGATCAAACATCATTAGTAATGAAGAAAATTAGGAACCCATTTATAAGTGTAGGGAGGGGCACCCTCCGAATGTAAATAATTATTATGTAAATATAAATTAATTTTCATATATATATATATATATAATATTATCTTATTTTGAGTATAAATAATCTTTTGAAATTTTAATTTTTCAGGATTTTGTTTTTTTACCCTTTACTCTTAGTTTTTATCTCACATAGACTCTTTTGAAAATCTATGTGATAACAAAATTTTTTAATCTTTAGGGAAAATAAAGTAATTATAAAGTAAAAGTGACTCATAATTGGACCGTGGTTGATATTTTAAATCATATACTACTTAATTATCTAAATATAGGTTTTTATGAATGAAAAAAATGATTGAAATATTATTAATTATAAAATATAATTATTTTCATTATTTATACTATTCATTTATTTTAACATCGATAAAAAGTAAAATAAAATCAATTATATTACAAACTATTGACACTTCTCTAATATGTTATATATATATATATTATAAACTATAAATAATTCAGAAAAAGTTTATTTATATTTTTTAAAATAATTTACATGATATTTCTATTGTGTGTATGAGAAATATGTTGGCATTTCATAATCATTTGAGTTAATTTATTTATGACTAAAATTTAAAAATAATTAAAATGATAAAAAATATTACATATTTAATAAAAAAATTAGAGTTGAACATAAATTTTTTTCTGTCTCAAAATATTATAGATATTAAAAGAAAAAAAATGTGATATTTTTTATTTAAGTTTTATTTTATTTTAATGGTAAAAGTAAAAGTTAAAAGGAAGAAAAGGTTATATTTTAAAATTTTGGAATATTATGGATGGAAAAGAATCATTAAATGAAAAAAATTATTATTTTTTGAATAAATTATATGCCTTATCACATTAGTTTTATCCCTAATTAAATAATTTCCTTAACGTGGAAACAAAAATATATTATGGTTACTATTCAAATTGAATAAAAATAAAAATGATATTTTAACTAAATTTTGAACTTCTAATACCAGTTAAGGTATAAATTTTTTTGATAAATTAACTATATATAGAAAAAATTAATTTATTATAATAATGAAACATGTAACAAAAAAAAATTTCAGAAAAAACAGAGTTTTATGTATTAATAAGTTTTGAAATGCAATTATACCATAACATTGATTCCAATGAACTTAATTACAATATTTATCATATAAAATAATAAGTTTTATAATAAAACAATTTTTAAAAAATATTTATCTATTCTTGAATCAAAAATATTATTTTCAATAGAAATATGTATTTTTCACTATTCACAAGAAAATATCATTTTTATAAAATATTTATGATATTCACTCTTAAAAAAAGCAATTAAACCCACTTTTTAAGAATGTAATGTTATTATGAATGAAATTTATTTTCCATAAAACTATTACATATTTAATAGTAATTAATCAATAAATTTTAAATGAGTATGAACATTATATATATGTACATCATAATGTGTTTAATCCTATTAAAAGACAACAATTAAATGGCTTGTATGCCATGGTTCCCTTAAAATTGGTGTTGTTAACAATTAATGTTGTCAAAA
The DNA here is from genome assembly GCA_963277665.1 of Viscum album. NCBI lineage: Eukaryota > Viridiplantae > Streptophyta > Magnoliopsida > Santalales > Viscaceae > Viscum > Viscum album. The sequence goes on from OY728156.1 coordinate 545,039,779, forward strand.
TTTTATTATTAGAAACACTATCATAAAATAGTATTGTGTTACATGTTACAATGTTTTTAAAACATAATATTATTTTTCATAAAATTATGAAAGTATAGTTTTTTTCTTTCTCCATTTAATCCTCTTGGGTTGAGTATGTATTACTGATCTATGATATTTCCTTAGACTCCACCATGATAAATAAATTCACAATGGCGTGTCGATTCATCAAATGTACTAGTTTCTTTTTTATCTCACATATTTGGTAATCTTATAGAGGTTTTGTTATGTATTATAATTATTTGGTGTATTTTATAGATTTTATTATACATTTTTGAATAGTTTTTTCCTAGGACTATGATAGTTTGGATGCTATGAATTTTAGATCCCTCCTTATTTTTTAGATTCTTTTGATTTTTATGGACCTTTAATATTTGGAAAATTTATAGTGGAATAATTTTTTTGTGGGTATGAATTCAAACAAATCATTATTTATTCTTATTATTTGAATAATTTAAATGTTTTCAACCCTAAACGTGAGCATTGAGTTAAATCCACTTGAATTTTAAAAAAATTTAGTATATAGTTCTAGGTGAAATATTTGTTAATGGTTAGAGAAAAAAATTTATATTTCCAATGAAAAACAAAAAATTACATATCAGTGTTTATTTTTATGCTAGATTCATTGTAAAAAGTGTGTAAAAAATATGTTATTGTGCCCTTGTGTGTCTAGTGAGGGGTGCACAATAGGTGACTGATTTTTTATACAATGTGGGTAGTCCATGCGAGTTGTATAGGTTTCAAAAAAGTGAAAAAATATTAAAATTAAATTCCTAATTTAACACACCATTAAGACATATAAACCCCATGTGGGTGAGGTCAGATATGAGGATCCTTAAATATTCATCCATCTATCTCCAAATTGGATTTATTATATGCTTCCTTCGATTGTTGATAGATTATTTATATTTTCGGATTTTTATTATTACCATTCCTATCCTTTCATATTTTTTATATTTTTCTCTTTATTGGAACCCATAGAGACAAAATCCTTGGTCACAATGTTTTCCAATAATAGTTATTTTTTATCTCTATGGTGTATAAATATTTTACTGAGGCATCTTCTAGTTGTTTCTGATGAATGTGATGAGTTTGATTTTGGTTTTAGAAATTTTACTACATGAATATATCATTAAACCAAAAAATCATCAATCATTCTGTTTTTGATGATTTTTTTATTTAGATTTTTTAAAGATATTCATATTAAATAAATAAATATTTTCTTCTTAACTTCGTGGGTTTTATGTCTTGTATATATAATTTTAAATTTCATGTGTAAGATCCTAGTTTTTTTAAAGCTATATTACATTTAATTTTTGGTTAAACCCATGATTTATCCATAAAAATGTTCCGTACAGTTAAAGGAATGGATTGGGAGTGTTCAAGGATTTCTTGGATCCATGCCTCCATTTTGTGGAGAAAATTAGAGAGGCTTTCACTTAGTTCAGGGTTAGAACTAACTCTGCATGTCAAAATATAAGGCCCTATAAGGGTACCACAAGATTTATATAGGCTATTTAGGGGGTTATTTTTTCTTGTATGGATGATATAGAGGGTGTGCATGGGATGCACAATGTTTTTCTAATCATTCATTGTTGGACGTATGGGGTTTATAACCTAGGATGTTGGATGTGCATGGTTAGAGCATGGTTTGGCCAATCATGAAGCCAAACTGTAACACCCCAGGTAAATAAAGAATATGACATTTTTATATTTATCCCAATTTTTGGAAAAAATGTCAATATTAATTTAAATGGAACTCTATGCTCGATGGCTTACCCAATACGCAACAACGAGTTCCTTTGAAATCTTACGTTGCACTCTAATAATAAAATAATATTATTTTAAATGGTAGTTAACACATAGCCATTGTATTGGCGGGAATGAATATAAATAACTAAATTACGATTAAATATGTTTGTTAAATGTTTTTACTTTTATCCAATAAATTTTAGAGGCTTAAAATACAAATGAATCCAATCATAAGCATTGAATACAATAGTATTTTTAAAATATTGTTTTACTAGCTTTTGATGGCAAACCATTTTTAAATCAAACTTTTGAAAATTTTATAAGCTATATTTTTCAAAATAAACATTTTATTTATGAATGGGACATATAAATTTAACTTGGGTTAATTTTTGGTATTTTTATGACAATGTTCATTTTTCAATGAATAGTGAAAAATACTGCATTTTACATCAAAACTGCTTTTTCATATAATTTAATAATACGGTTATATTAACTTTTTAATTTGTTTTAAAGTTTAATTGGAATATATTTTTACCATTTAATTCAATTATGGTCATTGGGATTAATTTCACTTTGGAATTGGGCATAAAAAAGTGCCAAACTTTTCATAAATATTGTTTCTCAAAAACCCGCTATTTGATCTGACAACGGGATGTTTTTTTTAAATTCATTATTGCAATTTTTGTGCTTGGAATTTGTTAAAATGGATTACATATTTGGAATCAAGAGGTCCAAATTATGTAATTAAGACTCTTTTTTTGGACAATATGAATAGTAATGACGGTAATTATCTTTAATTGTCTTGATTAATGAGTAATCGGGTAGTTAAAGAGAATAAAATAATATAATAATAATAAACAATGACCAAAACATGTGTCCTAAGGATAATTTTTGTCTCATGGCCGACCATGGTAGGCCTTGTTCCAAACTTGGGTCCCCAATGGAATCACTTTTGTGAAAAAGTGACTTTTTATCTTTTTATTGTTAAAGAATGTTAAATGTTACAAAGAATTTATCACCTAAGTAAAATATTTTTTATTATGTCTAAATAAATTAACTTTTTGACTATAAATATTCATTAGAAATATAATAAGATTTCCTACATCATAGTATTTTTGTTATAATTTTTAGACATTATATAAATTAAATTATATATGACATCATGATGATGTAGCGATTACCTCATTATTTAACGATTTAAATAAAATTGAAATATAATGTAATATCTAAGACCTACATATTTCCATAACCTATTTGATGGGTGGATTTCGAACCCTTATCACCTTATCCTCGAAACACATCAATGTGGGACCATTAAAATCCGAAACTCATTTGAAAATAAAGATACATTTTATACCTTTCAAGAGTGCCCCTCCTCTCCTCTTATAAAAGGCCCCCACCTCTACCACCTTACCCACACATAAAAAGCCTTTGGCTCAGCCAACCCCTGCCCATTTTGTCTCTACCCATCCCTCTATAACTCCTTGAAGCCTCACATTGGGAAGAAGCCTTTTCAAGGAAGCCTTTGAGCTCAAACCAATGGGAGTTACCCGATTTTAAGGTAATGTCTTCACTTCTGTCGTTTTGTTTTATTTTGCTTCTCCAACCCACTAAAATCTTTTTATTAATATATTTTGTAACAAATCCAGAATCTTCAATATACTAGTATGTTTTTATAAGAATTATTAGAGCTACACTTACACACACCTACATCTAATGGTCAAAGAACATACTGTTTCCGTGGATGGAGAATTTCTGCCTCCCGAAACGATGATAGTTCAACATTCCTTTAACACCTTTAATGGTGGCAATTAATATGTCACTATATTTATATATGATATATAATTTTTTTAGTTTTTTCCTTAATATTCTGTATTTTTCATTTATGGCATACATTTATGGCTTCCATTATGGGTATACGCGATATCTTCATTTAAGGAAGTGCGGACTACCACCCCCTCAAAGTGATTTGATTCGTTAATACCATATGTGGTATGTATAAAGGATATATTTAATGATATTTTATATGATACCATACTGGAATTAAAATACTATTATGTATCATTATGTTTTAATTCCATTAAATATGAAATAGAAATGGATGTAGCGTTCATGCGTACGTACGGCTTACCGTCTCCATGAACGGTACATTTCATTTCTTATCTCAAAATGTTATGTAATATTATAAGTACATATATATAATGGATATATATGTAATATATTACATCTAAATTATGGATATAATTCTGGAATTTTAACATATATATATCTCTCTCATTTTGTTTTAATTCAATTAATATGACAAAAAATGAAAGTAGCGTTCATGCGTACGTACGACCTACCATCTCCATTAACGGTGCTTTTCGTTTTCTATCACCAAATGATATGGAATAGTATAAAATGAATATTAACTAGATATATATGATAATTTAATCATTAATACTATTCTAGAAATTATTTACTAATAACTATAAGGGAAATCTTTTTTCAAACAAGTTCATTTTTGACTCATGTACCAAACATCAGGAAAAACGTCTGATATGAACTAACATTATTAAACAATTATTATAAAATTATAATATGTGATATGAAATGAATAATAATCTCTAAAGTAGGTACTTAGGAAATTATTAATTGACCAAATTATATTATTCAGGAATATAAAGAAACGAACAAGAAAAGTTGGACTTGAGGTAAGGGATCCTACTCCTCTCTTTCTTTTTAAGTACATTCCTTTATGTAATTCCTTTTAAAGATCATATTTCATGTTATTGGGATGTTCTTTTATATTAATCTTACTGTAATTTTTATTTTCATATGATGATAGACCCTATTATATCTCATCAATCCATTTGGGATATTTTGAGTGGCGCCGTTAGGCTGCCGAATTTTCGTAAGAGATATATCCTCTCTGTTTATTTTTAAGTACTCTCTTTTATGTCACTTATTTTAAGCGCTTATTTGTTATGTTTGGGGATGTTATTTTATATTACTCTTTCTGTAAACTTTATGTTAATATTATGAGAGACCCTATTTGATCTCATCAATCCATTTTTGGAAGTTCTAAGTGGCGCCGTTAGGCTGCCGAGTTTTCGTAAGGGATCTTTAATCTCACTTTTATTCCTGTGAGATTTATGCTACATTTGCCGCAATTTCCTTTGAGTGGTGTATGTACATCCCATTATTTTACTCATTGTGTAATATACTTTCTTTTATTTGTATTTACATCAATGTTGTATTTTCCTTCTTTCATGAGGTGTATGTTTCGAAAGATACCCATGTCGGTAAGGGAACCTTTCACCCTCCTATTTTTAAAAGACTTCTTTTGTTAGGTATTTTAATTTACATATTTTTATGTTGGGATATGTTATCATATATCCTTATTGATGTAAATTTTATTTCCAAGTGATGAGATTCCGTTTTTTTATCTCTCATCAACTCATTTTGATGTGACGTCATTAGGCTGTCAAGGGAACTTCTTAACCCAATTTCGATTTCATTGGGTTCAACATGTAGTTATTGAATATGTCATCCTTTGAATATGTGTTAATGAACTTTGATTGTATTACACTTAATATCCACTTATATTTGGTGTATTCCTTTGTCACACATAATTATGTAATTGATTTATCCTTAATCCAAGGATACCATCTTTGTAAGGGACTTCGTCTCAATCTCCATTCATTGAGGCATATTTTGTTTTATACACAATCTTCTTTTATACGGTGTATAAACCACTTTGACTTTTACATTTATCCAAAAGGAATCTTTTTATACGAAGCGTTTTACAAAACTACAAAAGGGAATCTTTTTGTCATATGTATGCGGCGACAACGACTTCTCCACCGCCGTGACCATTATTTGAGTTTCGGCTTCCTGTACAAGCCAGACCTTATTTTTAAAAGAAAAAAAAATACCATGTTTTAATTTTCTTTTATTTTGTTATTGAAAATGGTTTTCATAATGTTTTTTAATATCAAGGTGTTCTATTGTTATCTTGTGATTGAAATGTGGAAATATTTTGTTTCTTTTATACATGTAGTATGTGGTACGATTATTTTTTGGTTCATGGGAATTGTTATGAAGACGGGTGGTTTCGTGATAAACTAATGGCGGGTGAGCCCGATATTGCTCTCCAATGCATTGGGTAACGTAAAGGAGTGAAACTTTAAGGTTTCTTCGAAGAGATTTAGGGAATATACTGTGGTGGGTATTCCAAACGTAACCAAGAGGGTTACTCACTACGTAATAATGTTATGAAAGCCTCATGTTACCTTTTATGTCTTATGATTTATATGATTTATTCATGATTTTATGAGGAATGTAAAAGTGCTTATGTTTTATGGGTAAAGTATGATTTCATTCTTATGTATACATGTATTCATATTTCCTTTCCATATTTTTAAATCCCTTACTGAGCTTTTTATGCTCATCCCAAGTTTTTGAAATGTTTTTCACAGGTCAATGGAAGGGTACATGATATGATGATGGTGTAAAAGAAGTGTCAAGAAAGAATCCATGTTTTATTTTAAATATGTTTCCGTTGATGGGAAAAATGAATACTATCTTTTATGTAACCACTTTTTTTAAATGTGGAATGTAATGCAAGTTTTATGATCTAATTCTCTAAAACTCTAAACCTGAAAAGATCCTCAATGTGTAATCTTGTAATAACTCAAGATTATGTAAGGTTTAAGGCTGGGGCCTTATAGTTGGTATCAAAGGTCGGTTTATATAAATTTAGAGGTTAGGGTGTTCTTTAAGCATAAGTGACATTACCATATTGGCTAGGATTTTATAAAGTGTCATTGTTTTTAGATAAAGTGAATGAGTAAGTATATCTTAGTGTTTATCTTACTAATTAGTACATGATGGTTATGTTGATATACTCGCACTGACCTTTTTTGTTTTAGTAAATGGCTGGATCTGGCAGGCACCAAAGTGACAATTGGTTTGAAGGAAACTGTGGTGGTTCTCTAATTAAGAACTAGATGAAATGGGGTATTCAATGAGGAAACTCGTGGTTGTTCTAAACCAACTATCAAGGAGTCATGATCAACAACTTGAACCATGGTATATTCTATAATGCATCATGTATGAGATTACCAATCGATGTGGAAGTTCAGGTAATAATTATAAAGGTAACCATTAGGGTTTATATGATCCTTACTTTTGAGGTAATTATGGGTTATTATATGTTATGATGGAAAATGAAAGGCATGATATAAACTTGAGGTGAAAATATGTTATGTTTATTTTTGAAGAATTTATCTCGTTTTGGGAAATGTTTTGAGAATTATATAGTTTTGGAAAAAGTATAACACGCAGACTGTGTGACAACCCGTCGCGTCGGACAATGCTGCGGGAATGGAACCCACAACCAAAGTGCGGTTGGTATTTATCACCTACCACTGGACTACGTGAAGTCCCTGGATAGTTTGACTGATTCATTTTTAGTTATATTATTTTATTAATTAATTGTAAGTTGATTTTGGGTAATATATGTAAATTTATTAACCTATCATGGAGGATATGTGATTAGGTTAATTACTTTTCAATACGAGACATTAAGAGCAACTGATGTTGTTTGGAGATAAATGTTACGATTTAACTTGGAAGACTATTTGACTAAATCCTTCAACTATTTGGGTTTCAAAATTAGTTTGGTTTACTTTATGAATTTTATGGACAAATTGTTTATCTAATGGTCCTCGTTGAACTTTGGATTTTTTTGGACAAATTTTCGAGATTAAGAATAGATTTTCTTTTTATAAAGGGTTATCCTTTTCTGGATTATCTGATCTTGTACTAACCTGTTTGGTTTGGTTTTGGTTAATGTCTAAAGACATGGGAAGTATATAGTTCTCTTTGGTGGATTAGGTGATTCTCTAGAAGTTTATTATAATAATCTTAATGTGAACAAGTCTTCCTAAATACTCGTCTTTTGGAGAAAATATGAGTTTGTGTAAGGAATCTAATAAAAGTTGAAAGTCAACATGATATGTGATTATGTTTCCTTATGAATAAATTCCTCAATAAAAAGTAACTTAAAACAAAAATGTTGTCTATTAACTTTTCCTACTGGGGAATCGAATACCGTTTAACCCATCACAAGTTTGTGATTTTCTTGTGGTTAACTTTCTCCTAAACATGTTTTCTATCACTCTCCATCAGAACATGACCCTATGTTTTCTCCTCCATGTCCATGTTTTCCTACATGTAATCCTAGTATGGTTTAACTCGGGTGACCTATGTACTTATCTTCCTTTATTTTAAAGTGACTGTTTTACCAACTCTTGTTCCGATGTGGGACTTTCAAGGAAGTTTCCAAGCTCAATTTTAGAATTGCAAGGACGCAATTCCCAAAAGGGGGAAGGATGTAAAACCCTAGGTAAATAAAGAATATGACATTTTTATATTTATCCCTATTTGTGGAAAAAATTTCAATGTTAATTTAAATGGAACGCTATGCTCGATGGCTTACCCAATACGCAACAACGAGTTCCTTTGAAATCTTACGTTGCACTCTAATAATAAAATAATATTATTTTAAATGGTAGTTAACACATAGCCATTGTATTGGAGGGAATGAATATAAATAACTAAATTACAATTAAATATGTTTGATAAATGTTTTTACTTTTATCCAATAAATTTTAGAGGCTTAAAATACAAATGAATCCAATCTTAAGCCTTGAATACACTAGTATTTTTAAAAGATTATTTTAATACCTTTTGATAGAAAACCATTTTTAAATCAACCTTTTGACAATTTTATAAGATATATTTTTCAAAATAAACATATTATTTATGAATGGGACATAGAAATTTACCTTGGGTTAATTTTTGGTATTTTTCTGACAATGTTCATTTTTCAATGAATAGTGAAAAATACTGCATTTTACATCAAAACTGCTTTTTCATATAATTTAATACTATGATTATATTATCTTTTTAATTTGTTTTAAAGTGTAATTGGAATATATTTTTACCATTTAATCAAATGATGGTCATTGGGATTAACTTCACTTTGGAATTGGGCATAAACAAGTGCCAAACTTTTCATAAATATTGTTTCTAAAAAACCCGCTATTTGTTTTGACAACGAGATGTTTTTTTTAAATTAATTATTGAAATTTATGTGTTTGGAATTTGGTAAAATGGATTAAAAATTTGAAATCAGAAGGTCCAAATTATGAATTTAAGAATCTTTTGTTTTTGGACATTATGAATAGTAACGACGGTAATTATCTTTAATTGTCTTGATTAATGAGTAATCCGGTAGTTAATGATAATAAAATAATTTCATAATAATAAAAAATGACCACAAAATGTGTCCTAAGGCTACTGGTTGTCTCATGGCCGACCCTGGGATGCCTTGTTCCATACTTGGGGGCCCCATGGAATCACTTTTGTGAGAAAGTGACTTTTTATCTTTTTATTTTTAAAGAATGTTAAATATAACAAAGAATGTATCACCTAAGTAAAATATTTTTAATTTTTTCTAAATAAATGATCTTTTGGACTATAAATATTAATTATAAATCTAAAAAGATTTCCTACCTCATCATATTTTTTTTAATTTTTAGACATTAAATAAATTAAATTATTTATGACATCATGATGATGCAGCGATGACCTCATTATTTTATGATTTAAATAAAATTGAAATATAATGTAATATCTAATACCTAAACATGTCCAAAACCTTTTTTATGGGTGGATTTCGAACCCTTATCACCTTAACCTCGAAAAACATCGATGTGGGACCATTAAAATCTGAAACTCATTTGAAAATAAAGTTACATTTTATACCTTTCCAAGAGTGCCGCTCCTCTCCTTTTATAAAAGGCCCACACCTCTACCACCATACCCACACTTACAAAGCCATTGGATCGGCAAACCCCTACCCAGTTTGTCTCTCCACATCCCTCTCTAACTCCTTGAAGCCTCACTTTGGGAAGAAGTCTTCCCAAGGAAGCCTTTGAGCTCAAACCAAAGGGAGTCACCCTATTTTAAGTTAATGTCTTCACTTGTGTCCTTTTTGTTTTATTTTTCTTCTCCAACCCCCTAAAATCTTTTTAATCGTTTATTTTGTAACAAATCCAGTATCTTAAATATACTAGTATGTTTTTATAAGAATTATTCGTGCTACAATTAGACACACCTACATCTAATGGTTAAAGAACATACTGTTTCCGTGGATGGCGAATTTGTGCCTCCCAAAACGATGATTGTCCACAATTCCTTTAACACCATCAAAGGTGGAAATAAAGAGGTCACTATATTTATATATGATATATAATTTGTTTATTTTTTCCTTAAGCTTCTGTATTTTTCATTTATGGAATACCTTTTTGGCTTCCATTATTTGTATACGCGATATCTTCATTTAAGGAAGTGCGGACTACCACCCCCTCAAAGTGATTTGATTCGTTAATACCATATGTGGTACATATAAAGGATATATTTAAAGATATTTTATATGATACCATACTGGAATTAAAATAATATTATGTATCATTATGTTTTAATTCCTTTAAATATGAAATAGAAATGGAAGTAGCGTTCATGCGTACGTACGGCTTACCGTCTCCATGAACGGTACATTTCATTTCTGATCTCAAAATGTTATGTAATATTATAAGTACATATATATAATGGATATATATTTAATATATTAAATCTAAAATATGTATATCATTCTGGAATTATAACATATATATATCTCTCTCATTTTGTTTTAATACCATTAATATGACAAAAAATGAAAGTAGCGTTCATGTGTACGTACGACCGACCGTCTCCATGAACGGTGCTTTTCATTTTTTATCTCCAAATGATATGGAATAGTATAAAATGTATATTTACTGGATATATATGATATTTTAATCATTAATACTATTCTGGAAATTATTTACTTATAACTACATGGGCAATCTTTTTTCAAACAAGTTCATTTTAGACTCATGTACCAAACATCGGCAAAAACGTCTGATATGAACTAACATTATTAAAAAAAAATTATAACATTATAATATGTGATATTAACTGAATAATAATATCTAAACTAGGTACTCAGGCAATTATTAATTGACCAAAGTTTCTAATTCAGGAATATAAAGAAAAGAACAAGACAAGTTGGACTTGAGGTAAGGGATCATACTCCTCTCTTTTTTTAAGTACAATCTTTTATGTCATTCCTTTTAAAGATCATATTTCTTGTTATTGGCATGTTATTTTATATTACTCTTACTGTATTTTTTTTGTTCATATGATGAGAGACCCTATTTTCTCTCATCAATCCATTTTGGAAGTTTTGAGTGGCGCCGTTAGGCTGCTGAATTTTCGTAAGAGATATATCCTCTCTCTTTCTTTTTAAGTACTCTCTTTTATGTCACTTCTTTTAAGCGCTTCTTTGTTATGTTGGGTGATGTTATTTTATATTACACTTTCTTTAAACTTTATGTTAATATGATGAGAGACCCTATTTGATCTCATCAATCCATTTTTGGAAGTTTTAAGTGGAGCCATTAGGCTGCCGAGTTTTCGCAAGGGATTTTTCATCTCACATTTATTCTCGGGAGATTTATGCTACATTTGCCACAATTTCCTTTTAGTGGTGTATGTACTTCCCATTATTTTACTCATTGTGTAATATAATTTCTTTTATGAGTATTTACATCAATGTTGTATTGTCCTTCTTTCACGAGGTGTATGTTTCGAAAGATACCCATGTCGGTAAGGGAACCTTTCACCCTCCTCTTTTTAAAAGACTTCTTTTGTTGGGTCTTTTAATTTACATATTGTTATGTTGGTATTTGTTCTCATATATCCGTATTGATGTAACTTTTATTTCCAATTGACGAGATACCCTTTTTTATTTCTCATCAACTCATTTTGATGTGACGTCGTTAGGCTGTCAAGGAAACTTCTTAACCCGATTTCGATTTCTTTGGGTTCAACATGTAGTTATTGAATATGTAATCCTTTGAATATGTGTGAATGACCTTTGATTATTTTACACTTAATATCCACTTATATTTGGTGTATTCGTTTATCACACATAATTATGTAATTGATTTATCCTTAAACCAAGGATACCATCTTTGTAAGGGACTTCGTCTCAATCTCCATTAATTGAGGCATATTTTGTTTTATACAAAACCTTCTTTTATACGGTGTACAAAACCCTTTGACTTTTACGTTTATCCAAAAGGAATCTTTTTATACGAAGTGTTTTACAAAACGACAAAAGGGAATGTTTTTGTCATACGTATGCGGCGACAACAACTTCTCCGCCACCATGACCATTATTTGAGTTTCGGCATCCTCTACAAGCTATACCTTATTTTTAAAAGAAAAATAAATACCATGTTTTAATTTTCTTTTATTTTGGTATTGAAAATGGTTTTCATAATGTTTTTTAATATCAAGGTGTTTTATTGATATCTTGTGATTGAAATGTGGAAATGTTATGTTTCCTTTACGCATGTATTATGTGGTACGATTATGTTATGGTTCTTGGGAATTGTTATGAAGACGGGTGGTTTCGTGATAAACTAAGGGCGGGTGAGCCCGATATAGATCTCTAATGCATTGGGTAATGTGAAGGAGTGAAACTTTAAGGTTTCTCCGAAGTGATTTAGGGAATATACTGTGGTGGGTATTCCAAACGTAACCAAGAGAGTTACTCCCTACGTAAGAATGTTATGAATTCCTCAAGTTACCTTTTATTTCTTATGATTTATATGATTTATTCATGATTTTATGAGGTATGTTAAAGTTCTTATGTTTTATGGGTAAAGTATGATTTCATTCTTATGTATACATGTACTTATATTTCCTTTCCATATTTTTATATCCCTTACTGAGCTTTTTATGCTCATCCCAAGTTTTTGAAATGTTTTTCTCAGGTCAAGGGAAGGGTACATGATATGATGATAGTGTCAAGGATGTGTCAAGAAAGAATCCATGTTTTATTTTAAATATGTTTCTGTTGATTGTAAAAATGAATACTGTCTTTTATGTAACCACTTTGTTTAAATGTGGAATGTAATGCATGTTTTATGATACAATTCTCTAAAACTCTAAACCTGAAAGGATCCTCAATGTGTAATCTTGTAATAACCCAAGATTAAGTAAGGTTTAAGGCTGGAGCCTTATAGTTGGTATCAAAGGTCGGTTTAGATAACTTTAGAGGTTAGGGTATTCTTTAAGCATAAGTGACATTACCATATTGGCTAGGATTTTAGAAAGTGTCATAGTTTTTAGATAAAGTGAATGAGTAAGTATATCTTACTCTTTATCTTACTCAATAGTACATGATGGTTAAGTTGATATACTCACACTGACGTTTTTGGTTTTAGTAAATGGATGGATCTAGCAGGCACCAAAGTGACAATTGGTTTGAAGGAAACTGTGGTGGTTCTTTGATTATGACACTGGATGAAATGGGGTATTAAATGAGGAAACTCATGGTTGTTCTAAACCAACTATCAAGGATTCATGATCAACCACTTGAACCTTTTTATGTTCTATAATGAATCATGTACGAGACGACCAATTGATGTGGAAGTTCAGGTAATAATTATAAAGGTAACCATTAGGGTTTATATGATCCTTACTTTTGAGGTAATTATGGGTTATTATATGTTGTGATGGAAAATGAAAGGCATGAGATAAACTTGAGGTTAAAATATGTTATGTTTATTTTTGATGATTTTATCTCGTTTAGGGAAATGTTTTGAGAATTATATAGTTTTGGAAAATGTACAACACGCAGACCGTGTGACAACCCGTCGCGTCGGACAAAGCTGCGAGAATCGAACCCGCAACCAAAGTGCGACTGGTATTTATCGCCTACCACTGGACTACGTGAAGTCCCTGGTTAGTTTGACTGATTTATTTTTAGTTAGATGATTTTATTAATTAAGATTAAGTTTATTTTGGGTAATCTATATAAATTTATTAACCTATCATGGAGGATATGTGATTAGGTTAATTACTTTTCAATACGATACATTAAGAGCAATTGATGTTGTTTGGAGATAAAAGTTACGATTTAACTTGAGATACTATGTTACTAAATCCTTCAAATATTTTGGTTTCAATGTTATTTTGGTTTACTTTGTATAATTTTATGGACAAATTGTTTATCGAATAGTCCTAGTTGAACTTTGGGTTTTGTTGGACAAATTTTGGAGATTAAGAATAGATTTTATTTTTATAAAGGGTTATCCTTTTCTGGATTATCTGATCTTGTACTAACCTTTTTGGTTTGGTTTTGGTTAATGTCTAAAGTCATGGGAAGTATATAGTTATATTTGGTGGATTAGGTGATTCTCTAGAAGTTGATTATAGTACTCTTAATGTGAACAAGTCATCATAAATACTCGTCTTTTGGAGAAAATATGAGTTTGTGTAAGGAATCTAACAAAAGTTAAAAGTCAACATGATAAGTGTTTATATTTCCTTATGAATAAATTCCTCAATAAAAAGTAACTTAAAACAAAAATGTTGTCTACTAACTTTTCCTACCGGGGAATCGAATACCGTTTAACCCATCACAAGTTTGTGATTTTCTTGTGGTTAACTTTCTCCTAAACATGTTTTCTATCACTCTCCATCAGAACATGACCCTATTTTTTCTCCTCCATGTCAATGTTTTCCAACATGGAATCCTAGTATGGGTTAACTTGGGTGACCTATGTACTTATCTTATATTATTTTAAATTGACTGTTTTATCGACTCTTGTTCCGATATGGGACTTTCAAGGATGTTTCCAAGCTCAATTTTAAAATTGCGAGGACGCAATTCCCAAAAGGGGGAAGGATGTAACACCCCAGGTAAATAAAGAATATGACATTTTTATATTTATCCCTATTTTTGGAAAAAATGTCAATATTAATTTAAATTGAATGCTATGCTCGATGTCTTACCCAATACGCAACAACGAGTTCCTTTGAAATCTTATGTTGCACTCTAATAATAAAATAATATTATTTTAAATGGTAGTTAACACATAACAATTGTATTGGAGGTATTGAATATAAATAACTAAATTACGATTAAATATGTTCGATAAATTTTTTTACTTTTATCCAATAAATTTTAGAGGCTTAAAATACAAATGAATCCAATCTTAAGCATTGAATACACTAGTATTTTTAAAAGATTGTTTTACTACCTTTTGATTGAAAACCATTTTTAAATCTATCTTTTGACAATTTTATAAGATATATTTTTCAAAATAAACATATTATTTATGAATAGGACATAGAAATTTACCTTGGGTTAATTTTTGGTATTTTTCTGCTAATGTTCATTTTTCAATGAATAGTGAAAAATACTGCATTTTACATCAAAACTTCATTTTCATATAATTTAATACTCTGGTTATATTATCTTTTTAATTTGTTTTAAAGTGTAATTGGAATATATTTTTACCATGTAATCCAATGATGGTCATTGGGATTAATTTCACTTAGTAATTGGGCATAAACAAGTGCCAAACTTTTCATAAATATTGTTTCCAAAAAACCCGCTATTTGTTTTGACAATGGGAAGTTTTTTTTAAATTAATTATTGAAATTTATGTGTTTGTAATTTGGTAAAATGGATTACAAATTTGGAATCAGAAGGTCCAAATTATTTAATTAATACTCTTGTTTTTGGACATTATGAATAGTAACGACGGTAATTATCTTTAATTATCTTGATTAATGAGTAATCAGGTTGTTAAAGATAATAAAATAATATCATAATAATAAAAAATGACCAAAAAATTTGTCCTAATGCTACTTTTTGTCTCATTTCCGACCATGGGATGCCTTGTGCCAAACTTGGGGGACCCATGGAATAACTTTTGTGAAAAAGTGAATTTTTACCTTTTTATTTTTAAAGAATGTTAAATGTAACAAAGAATGTATTACCTAAGTAAAATATTTTTAATTTTGACTAAATATATTATATTTTGGACTATAAACATTCATTAGAAATATAAAAATATTTGCTACATCATAGTATTTTTTTATAATTTTAGGACATTAAATAAATTAAATTATTTATGAAATAATGATGATGCAACGATGACCTCATTATTTAATGATATAAATAAAATTCAAATATAATGTAATATCTAAGACCTACACATGTCCAAAAAATATTTGATGGGTGGATTTATAACCCTTATCACCTTATCCTCGAAACACATCAATGTGGGACCATTAAAATCCAGAACTCATTTGAAAATAAAGTAACATTTTTTACCTTTTCAAGAGTGCCCCTCCTCTCCTCTTATAAAAGGCCCCCACCTCTACCACCTTACCCACACATACAAAGCCTTTGTATTTGCCAACCCCTGCACATTTTGTCTCTAAACATCCATCTATAACTCCTTGAAGCCTCAATTTGTGCTTAAGTCTTCCCAAGGAAGCCTTTGAGGCCAAACCAAAGGGAGTTACCCGATTTTAAGGTAATGTCTTCACTTGTGTCCTTTTGTTTTATTTTTCTTCTCCAACCACCTAAACTCTTTTTATTCATTTATTTTGTAACAAATACAGTGTCTCAAATATACTAGTATGTTTTTATAAGGTGGATTAGAGCTACACTTACACACACCTACATCTAATGGTTAAAGAATATACGGTTTCCGTGGATGGTGAATTTCTACCTCCCGAAACAATGATTGTTCAACATTCTTTTAACACCTTCAAAGGTGGCCATTAAGATGTCACTATATTTATATATGATATATAATATGTTTATTTTTTCTTTAAGCTTCTGTATTTTTCATTTTTGGCATACAATTATGGCATCCATTATGGGTATACGTGATATCTTCATTTAAGGAAGTGCGGACTACCGCCCCCTCAAAGTGATTTGATTCGTTAATACCATATGTGGTACGTATAAAGAATATATTTAATGATATTATATATGATACCATACTAGAATTAAAATACTATTATGTATAATTATGTATTAATTCCATTAAATATGAAATAGAAATGGACGTAGCGTTCATGCGTACGTACGGCTTACCGTCTCCATGAACGGTACATTTCATTTCTTATCTCAAAATGTTATGTAATTTTAAAAGTACATATATATAATGGATATATATGTAATATATTACATCTAAATTATGGATATAATTCTGTAATTATAACATATATATATATATATCTCATTTTGTTTTAATTCCATTAATATGAAAAAAAATGAAAGTAGCATTCATGTGTACGTACGGCCTACCATCTCCATGAACGGTGCTATTCATTTTTTTATCTACAAATGATATGGAATAGTATAAAATGAATATTTACAGGATATATATTATATTTTAATCATTAATAATATTCTGGAAATTATTTACTTCTAACTACATGGGCAATCTTTTTTCAAAAAAGTTCATTGTTGACTCATGTACCAAACATCGGCAAAAACGTCTGATATGAACTAACATTATTAAAAAATTATTATAACATTATAATATGTGATATGAACTGAATAATAATCTCTAAAGGAGTTACATAGGAAATTATTAATTGACCAAAGTTTATTATTCAGGAATATAAAGAAACGAACAAGACAAGTTGGACTTGAGGTAAGGGATCCTACTCCTCTCTTTCTTTTTAAGTACACTCTTTTTTGTCATTCCTTTTAAAGATAATATTTCTTGTTATTGGGATATTATTTTATATTAATATTATGGTAATTTTTATGTTCATATGATGAGAGACCCTATTCACTCTCATCAATCCATTTTGGATGTTTTGACTGGCACCGTTAGGCTGCCGAATTTTTGTAAGAGATATATCCTCTCTCTTTCTTTTTAAGTACTCTCTTTTATGTCACTTCTTTTAAGCTCTTCTTTGTTATGTTGGGGGATGTTCTTTTATATTCCTATTTCTGTAAACTTTATGTTAATATTATTAGAGACCCTATTTGATCTCATCAATCCATTTTTGGAAGTTTTAAGTGGCGTCGTTAGGCTGCCGAGTTTTCGTAAGATATTTTTCATCTCACTTTTATTCCCGTGAGATTTATGCTACATTTTCCACAATTTCCTTTGAGTGGTGTATGTACTTCCCATTATTTTACTCATTGTGTAATATAATTTCTTTTATGAGTATTTACATCAATGTTTTATTGTCCTTCTTTTATGAGGTGTATGTTTCAAAAGATACCCATGTCGGTAAGGGAACCTTTCACCCTCGTCTTTTTAAAAGACTTCTTTTGTTGGGTCTTTTAATTTACATATTGTTATGTTGGGATATGTTCTCATATATCCTTATTGATGTAAATTTTATTTCTAAGTGATGAGATACCCTTTTTTATCTCTCATCAACTCATTTTGATGTGACGTCGTTAGGCTGTCAAGGGAACTTCTTAACCCAGTTTCGATTTCTTTGGGTTCAACATGTAGTAATTGAATATGTCATCCTTTGAATATGTGTGAGTGAACTTTGATTATTTTACACTTAATATACACTTATATTTGGTGTATTCTTTTTTCATACATAATTATGTAATTGATTTATCCTTAAACCAAGGATACCGTCTTTGTAAGGGACTTCGTCTCAATCTCCATTCATTGAGGCATATTTTGTTTTATACACAACCTTCTTTTCTACGGTGTATAAACCCCTTTGACATTTACGTTTATCCAAAAGAAATATTTTTATAGGAAGCGTTTTACAAAACGACAAAAGGGAATGTTTTTGTCATACGTATGCGGCGACAACGACTTCTCTGCCACCGTGACCATTATTTGAGTTTCGGTTTCCTCTACAAGCCAAACCTTATTTTTAAAAGAAAACTAAATACCATGTTTTAATTTTCATATATTTTGGTATTCAAAAGGGTTTTCATAATTTTTTTTAATATCATGGTGTTTTATTGATATCTTGTGATTGAAATGTGGAAATGTTATGTTTCCTTTATGCATGTATTATGTGGTACGATTATGTTATGGTTCTTGGGAATTGTTATGAAGATGGGTGGTTCCGTGATAAACTAAGGGTGGGTGAGCCCGATATATCTCTCCAATGCATTGGGTAACGTGAAGGAGTGAAATGTTAAGGTTTCTCCAAAGAGATTTAGGGAATATACTGTGGTGGGTATTCCAAACACAACCAAGAGGGTTACTCCCTACGTAAGAATGTTATGAATGCCTCAAGTTACCTTTTATGTCTTATGATTTATATGATTTATTCATGATTTTATGAGGTATATTAATGTTCTTATGTTTTATTGGTAAAATATGATTTCATTCTTATGTATACATTTACTCATGTTTCCTTTCTATATTTTTATATCCCTTTATGAGCTTTTTATGCTCATCCCATGTTTTTGAAATGTTTTTCACAGGTCAAGGGAAGGGTACAAGATATGATGATGGTGTCAATGAAGTTTCAAGAAAGAATCCATGTTTTATTTTAAATATGTTTCCGTTTATGGGAAAAATGAATACTATCTTTTATGTAACCACTTTGTTTAAATGTGGAATGTAATGCATGTTTTATGATCTAATTCTCTAAAACTCTAAACCTTAAAGGATCCTCAATGTGTAATCTTGTAATAACTCAAGATTAAGTATTATTTAAGGCTGGTGCCTTATACAAACCATGTTACCATTATGGTTTGGGAGAGATGATATTTTTCACGCTTAATTTTTAATAACCCTCCTTCATTCCTTCTCCTCCCTTCCAATAGCCCTCTCCTCCTCCCATTTGAATCTCCTCTACACTTAACCATGGATTTGGAATTATTTCTTTATCCAACTTCTTATTGAATTTTTTTTGATGATGGATAGCCACTATAAAGCCATCTATTCTATTATCTCCTTTAATATTTTATCATCACACTGAATTAGTTTTTTAGTGCAAGCTATTATTCCGTATTTTTAGGGTATCCAACTATTCTTCCATTTTATCATAATTTTGGTTGAACTAAGGTATAATAATGGATGTGTGTTCTACCACATAAATAAGGTAGTTGGTCTATACATTTTCCAAATTTTTCATTATTTATTATAATATCCCCATTTTTTGGGACACCATTATTTTCGTATGTTGGACAAAATTTAATTATTAGTATTGAAATAATTATTCCACCTAGTTTGTGATGCCCTTGTAGCACCTAGACATGGTCAGAGTTTTTAAACCTCAACCTGATCCCCCATGAGGTGTCTTATTTTATCTTCCCTTTGTTAAATCCACCCATTTTTGTTTGTGATATTTCTATATACTATTGGGAGGATATCATAAATTAAAGGCTTTTGTTGTAGATGTACATTCCTCATTCTTTAATTTTATTAAATGTGGTTAAGGTAATTAAATGGCGGATATTAAATGAAATTATGGAATGAGTTGGATATTTATATGTCTTCTATGATTTATATTGGAATTTATAATTGGGAATGGACTCTAAATTGTCCACTATAACTATTATATTACTAGATTGACGTTGGAAATATTGGTTTAGAAATAACTTCTTATGATGGTATAAAAACATGTTGTGTAATTTTGTGTCACTAACTATAGAATCGAGGTATGACACCTATGACACCCAATGTATGATAATATATGGCATGGAACTGATGAAGAAGATCATGGTATAAACCATATTTCATATCAATATGGAACCAACTAAGAAATTATGGTATGAAACTTTGAACCCCTAGGTATGATAATTTATGGTAGGGAACTAATGAGGAAGATCAAGGTATAGAACCTACGGCTTTTTTATAAATCCATTTTTCTATATATAGGTGTCATTTTTATATCACCATGGGACCTAGAACATCTATGTCAATTATTATTCGATGATTTTAACTATACAATATCCTTGGTCTCAATGACGTCACCCTGGTTATCTTCTTGGGACCATGACCATATAGGTAGGATAATCTTTTTATATATAGAATATGTTGAGCTAGTGTTTTCCAAATCTTCAAACATTACATGTATATATTTATATTGATTATATTCTATTATATTATTCCCTTGTTACATTTTAAAGACATTGAATTATAACATTTTTCAATCACATTACATATTTTTTCTTATATATTCATATGTATATGGTTTACATCCCTAGGATGGAATTGATATAGATGCTATTGGTAGTGGAATACTGAGTATATCTCAGACCCTATTTGGGCCCCTTATTAGTACCAAGACAGAATTCTAAGATATAGGTAGGGATAATGGTAAGTTCCAAATTAATGATTCTTGATTTATTAAAGAATGAGAATTTGGGAGAATATGACAATGTAATGGCTCATGGTGCTATCAGGAGAATGTGTTTTTCTGTCTTTCTAGTTCTTTCATTATAACTATATGTGTGTATGACTACTAATATGGTTACATAACTTTTTTACAGAAATTTCATTACATTATTTCTATATGGTACCAGATATTACTATTTATGACTATCTATTTATAATCTAGATGTTTTACATTCATTGTTAAAAAATTCATTTACTATCTTTTGAGGTTTATTTACCCATTTATTATACCACTATACTACTCTGGTTATGAGGGTATATCCCCAAAACTGTACCACCATAGACCCTAATAGTTAGTTAGGAACCAATAGAATATCGATAGGTGCATTAGGGGCTATGTGGCTAACCGAGTTTGATTAATTGTGAGTGAAAATGATCTATGACTTTACAAATTAGTATCAGATATATTTTCCTTTACTATTTTGGGATTGTATAATTGATACCAATAACAATCATAGTTTGTTAATGATATTGTACCAAGGATTATCTAAACCACGCATAGGATAAAATCTTAATTTATAGGGTTGGCACATGATGTTACAGATTATTCCTAGTACATTTGTTTTGATTCCACTATTAGGTGACACAAATGATACATGATATTATAATTATTATATTTTGCGATTAAAATTTTTACATGGAAAAATATTGAAAAGTAATAATCTATCATGAATCATTTTTTACACCATATAAGATTAATATTTCATGCATTATTTTGTTCCATGTTTGTTGAATATCCTAACTACAAGATACATATTTTATATTCCTTGAGTAAAATATCTTGTATGAAACTAAAATTTCTTTAGGAATAAGGGGATTGAATAATTGGTTATAATTTTTTTATCAACATAAATAGTTTTAGCCCATATAGTCTGATAATGGAGCCTCAAAAAACCATTTATCACATGTTTCAATTATGTAACAGTGGTTACATAGAATATAATATTAGTTTATCTTGAATGCAAGAATATAATTTTTTATTTAGAGTGTGTATGTGCCTTTATAAATTGGGAATGATAATTCATTTAGTAAAATCAACTTATACTACCCGTTACATTATTATATCGAGTGTAATGGATTGGATAACATTAAATAAAATATCTATAATTATTTATAATGTAATTAAATTTATAAATTTGGAATTGTACATCTGTTTATTTGTCTATTAGATAAATTTAATAAATGATAAATCTATAATTTAAATAAGGTCACTGTTAAATGATAATACAAATTGAAAAGTAAAGGGTGTTTTCCTCTATATCATTCAATTGAAAGTCCATATATTAGGACCGTTATAGTGAAACAAGGAACTTGGCACAGACCCAACAATAATAGTAGAGTGTAGGAATTCTATCGTGTGTTCTTTATGCTCATTCCTATCATCTATACCTAGATTTATGAGCAATAATAGAGGTGTAACTCTTGTATAAGAATTCTTGTACCATTCCTATTCTTATTTGTTTAATATAACCATTGTAAAACAGTATATGAATTGTGTTCTTGTAATTTATAGAACTATGCCACTGTGATATCTTCATGTCATCTTTTAGGAAGGTATTGACAACAATGTACTAGATGTGGTTGGTTCTAATCCTCTAGTTCCACCTACAGTATTGAAACTAGTGGGACCTAATGTTATACATTATGTGGGCGACTATGATCAATTTTGAGTAGAAATAATGAAAAATATACACACTATACATGGAATATAGTGTTTAGTCCCTTCCATAGAAGAGTTGATATGGTAATTTTAGTAGTAGAATCCACCTACCTTTTCAATGGATTATATCCCTTAGGCTACATAGTTATGGATTGATAATTTCTTATCTATTACTAATCACATTGATACACTACTTGAGAGGATAGTAAATCCCACTATGTATATGATTTTAGGATCCTCCAATTGACGGTTGGATATTCTATGCCTAAAAGTTCAATACTAGTATGTTATTTGGATGGATTTATAATCTAAATTCTATTAATAATTTTTCCCTATGTTCTTAAGGGGTGATCATACAATGGTGTTCATGAACCTGCAGTATGGTTTTATCTATATTTTGGATTACTCAGCTCATTTTCTAGATATTATTTCCATTGATCCAATGTATACTGTAGAAGAGCTAGTGAAACTGAGATGTTGTGATTATAAGATTAGGATTACTATTCATTATCAATGTGAATTTTTTCTAGTTTAATACCATGTTATAAATATAAATTAGTAATATTATTAGTAAACGTAACATGGGGGACGCCAGAGGTATGGATGACATTGGACAAGATTCTCGACCGAGTAGTGAAATACCTGGAGGCATGAAGAATATATTTAGGACCTCTCATGAGGGTAGTACCGGTCACAATGAACATACTAGAACTTTTATATTTTTTTATTTGTGTTGGAAGAAGGGGAAATGAAGCCTTAGTGTGAGAGGACCCATGTTAAATAACAATACTATGGAAGGATGGGACATTTTAGAGGTTATGTAGAATCTTCCCTATAGTGGATAGTGATGGAGTATTAACACAAACACCAACTCATGGAGTGGGAAAATCAACTTCACATCTGGAATGGAACTATAGTGTTAACTGCTATTTAAGGACAAGAGATGTTCATGTCTGTGGAATTCAAAAACTAGTATCGTATTATCAGTAGAGAAGGCCTACTCAAGGAATTAATATTTTATCTGTAGGTGATAGAATTGGAAAGTTTTATTAAGTGAATCAGGTGGTGGGGGAACATAGTCTAGTACATTCTATATTTGTTTTGTACGATTTTAGTAGAATCTAACTTTTTATTTATTTATTTCCTCATGTGATTCGAATTTTCTTATCTCTATGGTTATCTTGGAAAGCCTCACACTCAAAATTTAGTACATATATGGAGTGCTGAAACCTCAAGTCATTTGGGTTCTCAATCCAAGAGTGTATTCTAGTATATGCATTCCCACCTTGAGTAAGGTATAAATAATTATCTTTAGGGCCTCTTCTTTCCCTAAGATATCTTGTTATTAAAATATTCTCATGATTTATTGGTTAGTTCTTTATCATTTAAACATGGATTTATATCACTGTAGGTTCTACTTTACATCACCAAATAATGGTCATTATATTTCAAAGGGTAATTGGGATAACCAGGTTGGTATAAATGGACCAGAGATTTGTGGGCTAGGTGGAAGGGCATTCCAGATTGTTGGCCTCTATATAGATTATTATAGAATTCATCTTTTAATTTCCCTCCAATAGTTGATCATTTCTTGGATGAATTCACAAATGACTTTTATAGATTAATTGTTGAGCGAGTTGTGAATTTCTCTATTAAGATGATTCTAAGATATGAAAAAATGTGCATTGATCTTTTTTCTATGGCCACTACTAATTTATTAGATATCAAGATATAGTCAAAGGACATAGAATACATGGGTTTCATATGCACCTATACTTCTATATGGGGTTCACAAGTCATTTTATAAATAATAAAAGATGGATACATCATGCTTTTCGTGGATTAATAGATATTTAATCAGTTTACATTGAATAAAAAGTATTCTATACCTTTTATAGATGACCTATTTTTTTCTCCAAGGCACTCATGTTTAGTAAAAGATTAATTTGTGTTTAGGATATCATCAGGTGTGTTATAAATTCAACCATAATGCATGGAACATTACAAAAATGTTATGGTATTTATGATTATATTATTATTATATTCAGTTTCATAAATATAGTATCCATTTTCATGGCTCCGATTAATCATGTTCTCTATATGTATTTCGATTCAATTGTGGTAGTCTTTGTGGATGACAATATAATGTATTCTTATAATTGTCCTTATCATTCAAAACATCATGAAAACATTTTTAATAATCTAAGAGAGATCTTCTTATATGATATTCTCTGTAAATTCCTCTTTTGTATCAACAATGTATACATGTGTCAATAAATTATCTCATAGGCTGGAGTTATATTCACCTAGAGAAAGTGATAGTTATAGCTACCTGGGATCATCCCAAGAATGTTTCTGACATACGTTGTTTCTTTGGGCTATACGGCTACCGTGGTATCATCATATAGGACTTATAAAGACTATCCACATATCTAAAAGGACTAATTAAGAAGGATGTAAAGTATATATGGTCATAAGACTATGATTTTTTTTAGAATCATAAATGGAGACTTACATCCACAATGATCCTGGTTCTTTTAGAGTGAGACAGAATATATACAATATATTGTGATGTATCTAGTGTTTGTATAGGAGCAATTTTGAGGGTGTAAGATCAATTAATGGTGTATGGTTTGCGGAAGCAAAGTCCAAATGAGTTTAATTACTACCTAAATTATCTCAAGTGGAAATTCATAGTTCATGTATTTCATTGTCGGCATTATTACTTGATGAAAATGCATTTTTAATTGTTTAATGTCACCAAGATCATTAGGTATATATTCAAATTATGTAAATTTAATGTCAAGAAATTATGGTGGGTTGATTATAAATAGTGTTTTGATTTTTATCTTTCACATACTATTAGAAATTTAAATTATCTAGCAGATGATCTAAGCAGAAGGAATCAGAAGCAAGCAGTTCTGGAGGCCATTAGAAAATGGAATCTTATAAAACTATTTTTTTATATGAGCATGGAGGTTTCAGATGGTCCTAAAGAGTCTATAATTATGTCATTATTAGTTAACTCATCACTTCTAGAAAGATTCAGTATGGATCATTTTTCATATTTTAAGCGATTGATCCAATGGGGGGAATTTTGTGTATGGATATTTCACCATGATGAATCATTGAAGAGTATGGGGTCTTATGCATCTATGAATGTGTCTAGATTTATATAAACATACAAGAAAAATTGATGTGAGAGTCAGAAGATTCTTATTTGATAGAACATCTCGATTATACCAAAAAGTTTCTTGACTAACTTCTCTAGTATAGGGGGCCTAGTATGAAAAGTTGGATAGATGGTTTTGTTACATGATTTTCTAAATATTTTTGATGATGTAATAAAACTAGTGACCTATTGGGATGTTACATCCATTTCCCATTCCTAAATGGAAATTGGATAATTACATCATAAAATTTTTGATTTTCCTCTCAATATCCCCATTATATAGTGATGTCGTGTGGGCTATCATCAACCTGATCACAAAGTTCCCTATCATATTACCTATCAAAGGTGACTTCTTAGTGGATGGTCTTGGGATACTGTATGTCCATGAGATTATAATCATATACAGGGATACTCATACTATTTTCTGTAATAGGGATTATCATTTAAATTCTGTTTTTTTTTATTGGGTTATAGAAATCCCTAGGTATGCAGGTGATTTAGAGCATAACCTTTTATCCTTAGATCGATGGTTAGTCAAAATGGATAATACATGTACTATAAGACATTCTCCAAGCATGCATCCTAGATTGCGGTGGTTATTAGGAGAAACATATACCCGTGTATAATTTATTCTTGAAATAATATCTATTAGCATACTATGTAGATGGATCCTTATGAGTCATTATAAAGTATTTTTTTATTTAATCTCAATTTTAGTTAATGGAATGTGAGGTAGTGCTACATGGA
The DNA here is from genome assembly GCA_963277665.1 of Viscum album. NCBI lineage: Eukaryota > Viridiplantae > Streptophyta > Magnoliopsida > Santalales > Viscaceae > Viscum > Viscum album. The sequence continues at coordinate 545,066,447 of OY728156.1, forward strand.
TTATGTCTTGGTCAAGGGAATCAAAAATTTTAAAACGAAGGGATATAATATAGTATAGAGGTAAATCATATGTATAACGTCATTTATTACCTCTAGAGTTTGAGTTCAGGGTTCATGCATTCATTAATGTATCAACTAAAATACAGAATCAACATTTGTGGTGGAACACTAAGTTATTGGATCAGTTTATTTGACCTTTTTAGGTTTTGGGGAGGGTCAAACTCATTTCTTATTGAATATCAATTCTAGATAGATATCAAGATATTTAAGATGTTTTGAAATTTCTATGGTACATCATTATTACATGGGACTATCTCATAATCTTTAGCATAAGGGAATTGAATTGTATGTTTATTCATCCTTTAAGTATCAGCCAACTTATATTGTGGACCAGGGCACAAAGGCTCTGCGATGTAAGTTAGTTTCTATAATATGGGTTTTTTGAAATTATGAACTCATACAAGATGAGTCTTGGGAGTTAGAGAAAAATTTACATGGTCAATGGTCAAAGTTATTGTCAAAAGATGATTTAGTACCCTTGGAAGAGAAAACAGGTGATGTGTTTCTTTAAGTGGTAAGACTGTATGATCCTAGTTTTTCATCATTGTATAGAATATATAACTTCTATTTTAAGTCCATGATTTATTATCATAAAGGTTCTATGTATTTTAATTAAGTTTTTGGGAACATTTTTGTATTATTTGGAGATTAATGGTCTTGTTTATGAAGAAAACTAGAGTGGTAAATGACTAGCACACATTTAAAGATACCCAATGAACTCAAATTATGTGGCCATATAAAGGTTTCACTTAGTTTGTATAAAATAATAACTAGGGGATTTTTCCATGATGTTATGACTTAGTGGGAGTGTAAGGGTTATTCATGGTGTGTCTAATCATGCACTACAAGCCATGGGGGTGTGTCACCTTGGCCATGGGGTTCCCATGGTTGGCGTAGAGTTTGGACAACCATGCATCCAAATATAACAACCCATAATGTTTGGGTGAAATAAATTTTGTCCCATTTTCATTATTATAAAACCTCCATATTTATTTATTTTCCATGTGAAAATCACTATACTCCTCTCGTTGTAACCTGTCCTCACCAAACATAGGATTTGAAACTGCTTCTCTATCCTTCCTTTAACTCGGGTGTCATAAATCTCATTAGCTAGACCTAGGTAATCTCTTCATCCCATTATTTATATTCATAATTTATCCTACAATTTAAGGATTTATTTTTATTAATGTTAATATAACCTACTTTCAAGGTAATCATCTATTCTTCTTTCTTTTTCCAAAATTTGGATAAATGTAGGGAAAATAAAAGAAGAGTGTACTACTTGAGGTATAATGTAGGTGGTATATACCTTTTTACAAAAGTTCTTCCATTTTTTTAAACTATCATAGTTTTTTCACTTGATGGTATTTCCAAATTTTTATTTTAAATTTAATGATAAGACTTGATTTATTAATTTCACCTTGTTTTTGATGCCCTTATTGCACCTAGAATTGTTTTTAGATTGGTAAACTCAACCCGAGCCACCCATGGGGTGTGTTATTTTATTTAACTTGTGTTAAATCCAACCCTTTGGGCATGTGATCTTGTCAAATTCTATTGGGATCATATCTTAAATTAGTGTAATTATTTTGAGGTAGGTATGAATCTTTTTCCAATCTTTTATATGTACTTATGGTGTTTAAATAGATTTTTTAAATGAAATTGTAGAATGAGATCCATATTACGTATTATTGTGCATTTTATATTTATATTTATAATTTTGTACGGAAATATACACATACCATGTAATTTTTATATTACTTTATTGATGTTTTACATCCCAATAAGGAACTGACTTATTCTATTGTTATGGAACCTCTTCTATAATTTTATGGATCCAATAAGGGACTCAAGGTATTGAACATTAAAATACTAGGTAAAATTATTTATGGTGTGGAAAAAATATAGAGGATCATTGTATTTAACCTATTTCATAACGGGACGACCTTGACTAGGGAATCGAGGTATGGTTCCTATAACCCTAAGGTATGATTATTTATTATATATAACCAATGAAGAAGATAGAGGTATGAAACCTATGACTTCCATATATCTTCATATTTCATGATATAGGTTTCCATTGTTATAACATTAGGACATGGACCATGTAGGTTTTTTTATTATTCTGATAATTCTATTATATATGATCCTTGGTCTTGATGAGGTCACCCTGGTTATCACCTTGGGTCTTATCCCCTGTATTTCAAATACACTTTTAACAAGAGGCACATGTTGAGCAAGTAATTTCCTACTAAAAACCATATATATTTGAATTTATTGATTCTATAATATTTTATTCTTCACTTGTTACATTTTTTTCACATGGATTTGTCACATTTTTTATTCAGTTTACATATTTCATGGTATAAATACCCACAGTTATAGTTCATATTCACATGATAGATTTGTTATAAACAACATTGGTGTGGAAAACTATGTACATCCACCACCCTATTCAGACTACTGATTGGTACCCAAAAAAACTATATAAATATAGGTAGGAACTTGTTAAAGTACCCTATTTTTTATACTTGATTGGTTTTATAATGCGGGCATGGGAGAATAAGAATGAGCTAGGCTCGTTATGTTGTTTGGAGATTGTCTGTTTGGAATTTTCATTCCTTTTTTATATACCTATATGAAGGTGTTCATACATTCACATTTTACAATTCAATTTTCAATAGATACCTGAAAATAGATCATTTTTATATGGTAATGGATATTTTTATTAATTACTATTTGTTTACCACATTATTTTTTTACTTCTGCTATTATAGTTTTCATTTATTATGATTTCATTGTTAATTTTTCCATTTACTATACATTTGTGCCACTATTATTATAAGGTTATATTCTCCCCACAATAATACCGTAGGCCCTCAGTACTATTTTATAACTTATAAAATATAGAGAGACTCTCTTGAGGCCCTTTGGACAACCAGGTTCGGTTACTTATAAGTGAACTAGGTCTAGTACAATACACTATGAATTCTACGTATTCTCGTAACTAAATTTTATATCATTCTACGTGTTTAATAAAATGAATCATTGGTTTGATCATAATAATTTTAGTTTTAAAAGGATGATTATGATATCTCGTGAACCTGAATGGTTTCATAACATTTATAATATAATCATTACAATTAGTTTTCAAATTAAATTATATGTTTTGAAGTGAAGTTTCTTATTTTTGATATTTTTTATATCATGGTTACTGTTTTATGATTCTTTATGTTTTGTTTTTATGTTTTTAAAATAATTAATAATTTAAATAATATTCATGTTCATTATTATTTTGGTTTAATTTTTTAATCACACTAGTTTAAAAGTGCATGTTTCAATGTATTGGATCATATATAGTTTTTAAAATGGGTTTTGATATTGCAAAACATTATTTTACTATTTTATGTCTTGTTTTGAAAAATGTTTATGTGATTTCATAAGTTGAGTTCTAAATAGGTATAAAGTTCTTATTTTAGCCATGTGAATGTGATTTCAACTTTACACATGTAATTTAGTACATTTGGGTCTGATGGATATATTAGATGTGATTTTCTTTGTGAGACTGGGTGATTTCTGTCTGTGGTTCTTGGAGAGGAGGTGAAATGTGTTTTATATGTTGTATATATTTTATGTGATTGATGTTTGACTTATTTGATCCTCTCAATTTTTTTATATTATTGGAACCTAATATCTAATGTAAAAATTTCAAGGAAAATTATGGTTAGGAATGGTGTTCTAGGAACAGACATAGACAATGATGAAAAAACATTTCAAAACATATATTATATAGATATTGAGTCACTTTCTAGTGTGTTATATTTCAATTGGAATTGACAATAATCTCCCCATAGATTATGTATAATTAGGATTTATTGGCTTAATCACTAATATAGTATTGGTTCCTAGGATACCTTAACATTAGTTCCTTAGGTGCACTCCCATAAAATGGTTTTAAATTTAGTTACATTTCCTTATTTGTTAATATTATAATTTATTTCATTCCGTTCAAATTAGTATTTTTATATATAGTTTTCCTTTCGTTATTTTATATCATTTTTTAACAACTATGTATTTTATTTTTTCTAGTTACTTTTTACCACATTTATTAGAATTAATCATTTTCGTGGGCTTCTTATTTTTTAAATGTATAATTACGACATGCTTGTTTTCCTTGAGGGAACTCAAAACAAAGTGGTATTTTTATCTATGCTGGTTTTCTGTTGTTTATTTAATTATATTTATCTCATCAATATAGGATATCTTATATGTTTTTTCTCACATTTTTATGTTTTACCTCGTATATGTTATATGGATGTGGTTGGATATTTATTTTTATAAGATAATTTTTTTTGATTTCACCCTTAAATGTTATTTATTTGGTTTACATGGGATTCTAACTTATGGAATGGTCATTCCAGATTCTCACAATTCCATATCTACACATTAATTTATGAATATAAGGTGAAATATTTTCCACTTGTACTTTTTTTATTTTACTGAAATAGTAACAAATATTTGGGGTTTACCAAATCAATTTAGTCTATGCCATAATCCATCATAGGTTTTTAATAGACAGGTGACCCTGTATGTTTCTTGATAGTGAATTTGAAAAGAATTATTAATACTACTAATATCATGCCTGCAAAACTGCGGACAATCAAAAAATAACTCACATTATAATGGAAATTATATAATTAATGACTAGATTTTTTAAGGATTTTAGAGATATTGATGGATTGTGAAATATGTGTGGTAAGCGCGGGGATGCTTGAAAAAATATATGGAAACTATTAAAAAATATAAGGTTTAAAAATAGATATTATGGGGAAGAATTGATAATTTTCAGGATTTCTCTGCTTATATGCGTTAATATAGTTCATGAATATGATTTGAATGAACAGAGGATTCCAAATTAAAAAAAATATTTTTTAGAATTCTAAAATTAGTATTAGACTGGAATAAAATTAGGATTATTTATTTGAAATGATAATGTGATGGAAAGAACAGTGATCAAAATAAGAGGTATCCTATTTATGGTTTTTCACTATCATGATGTTGATATAATACCCAAGGTTTTTAATTACAAAAGTGGTGTCTTGGATGACGTATATGGGTCTATAATAGTTCCTTATATAAAAATTCTTTCTAATATTATAGTAATCATAGAGTTATTCAAAATAATAAAAAAATGTTATATGTGTGATAGATTTAGCAAGTACAAAATATACTAAAGTTCAGTAAAATTAAAAAAACCCCAACATAAATATCAACTAGTTGTGAAATATAGATTCCAAAAAATTAGATGATTTGGTGTCTTTCATATTCTTGAGAATATTTTTTGGTTTTTAACAAGAAAGGGTCGTATGGTATTTTTTGTGGTCTTTCAATGGAACATTGATTTAGTTGTTTGATTATAAAGGTAATATTTACTAATAGCATAACTTTTATTCAAGAAATAAAAATATTTTTTATGAAAACAACTCTTGGTGAAATTTATGTATTTATTTAAGTAATTTTTTTTAATTTCTTTTTACAAATATAATATAATATTTTAATAGAGATATTGGAATAAAAATATTAGAGAACATGGAGAATTCATATGTGACCAAATAATCCCAAATATTTATTAATTTATATAAATTAATCATTCTTCTTTTATTTTATAATGGATAGTTATTTCGTGAAAATGATAGATAGTTATTGTGATGTAAAATTTAATGTACGAGTTTAGGAGTGACATATTAATGAAATTAATATTTTATAAGAAAATTTGGAATCATTATAATTGATTATATTTTGGATTATTAATTAAATTGGTTAATATTAAAAATTAATTATGATAAATGAAGTGAAATATATTTTAAGGGTATATAAATTAATTTAAAATAAATTAAGGTGAACTAATTGTGAAATTTTATAATTTTATAGATAATTTTAAAAGGATAGAATAGGAAATTATAAAGAGATATTTATTATGACTCAATTATAAGTGATTATTTCTTATATCTAATAAATAAATAACATTTTACATTTTGGTTATATAAATTATCTTGAATATATGATATGTTTTAAAAAAAATATTCAACTGCTAAGACATCATATTAAATAAACATTTTCATGGGCCACGTAGATTTGGAATATTTTGTTCCAAATCGAAAGAGTAATATGTCCCTTTAATATTAATTTCTACTAATGTAGTTGTAAAATACTATATTAATTGTAAGTGAGTTACATGGGGGTAATTACACTGAGGTATCGGTCTATTTTTTCTTCCATGTAAATGTAATTTTTTTTGTTTAATGCATTAGGGTGGAGTACTTTTACATGGGTTATTCCTTATCATCATGACGTTATAATATATTATAATGAGTTTTTGAAACTATAAAAAACATGAATATAATTATGTGATGGAAAAATGGTATGTATGGATGGATGTGGTTAGTAGACAGACAGTGTGGGTAGTGAATTATTGGTTAAACTTATCTAATAAATTAATTATAGAGAATTTAAGGGCATTAAATTTAAACAATGATAGAAATATTGTAATTATATATATAGGATCTAGTTATGGTTAGTCTGTGATTGAGAATGGTGATGGGTATTATAGAGTTAAAACAAATAAACTAATTAGTGGAAGAAACACATGAAACACTAACCTATCATTAACCAATACCATAGGCAATAATAAAGAACATAAATAAACATAACAATGTAGATTCAAGGCCTATCTTATATAATTTTACATCTATATTATTTTATATCACTATATAAGTATCTAAATTTATCCTACCTATAAGGGATTAACCATCCATCACTCCATAATCTTATAGAGACAATACTAAGTCACTGAATAGGTGGTAGAGTCATCTTCAAATAGCAAATGGTGATTCCATAACAAAGAGATTTTTAGATTGTATTTCATGTATCAATTGTATAACCAAATGGTTGGATTAAATCAACTCTATATACTCAATTTAATTAATGAATATAGTTTATCTTTGGATCATTAGGTTCCATCTCTAGGAATCCATACATTACATCACATTACTGTATTCCATTCATTGAACACATAAAATAAAAATCCTCAATTTTTGAACACTTTAAATGTATTAATCATGTTTATAATTTAAAAAATAGAAAAGATAATATGTAAACATTGATAAAACAAAATAATAAGGGTTTTATATAAGCATCAAATTTCATATATTTTGTACTCCATCATACTCTCTGATGGAAGTCAAGTGTAGGTTATGATATGTGCATCAATATTCACATATTAGTAAATAAGATAGTGGGATGTCATAAAATATTACATAAATTTTTTATATCAAAAAAAGATCCCACAGTTACCAAAAAAACCAATATGTAATATATGAAAAAACATTATTAGTTTTTTAATCCATATAAAACAAATTTGAATATAGTTTACCTAAACTCTCTTTATTTTGAAAAAAACTATTTTTTTCAAAACATAATAATTATACAAGGGTCTAGATACATGACATAATACTCCTTAGTAGAATTTAAAAAAAATAAAATATTAATTTCATAAAATTAATCATAAAGAACATTCATTAAAAGAATCATAGATACTAGAGATAAAAGGGATCTCATTTGATCTTAATCAACCATGATCATATCTCTATATAATCATGTTCACATATAGATATATCACATATTTCATATGTATACCTATATAATAATTTTTTCCATGAAATAATGTAAAAAATAGACATGTATTATTTTAATATAGTATAGTTTTCCTCATTTATTCATGATTTTTTGAAAAAGATGGCCCTAGTTGAGGAAAACATCATATGTCATTTATCCATAAGATGAACACATCATACGTACTCATCCTATAAGTTGAGAATAATAATACATGATTCTTATTTTAATAGCTTTTAATTTAATTTTTATAATTAAACCATTGTCCCATATATATTTTTTCATCATATGATAGGTTATGTCATATATTACATGAGCTCCAACCAATGACATGATCAGTAACACACAAAACTACACCTAATATTCTAGTCTAATGGCTTGTGTAAGAATGTACTAAAATTATAATGTCTATTATGCTAGGTATCTCCACAAAATTTGTTAATGGTGGTTGATAAAAATCATACACACCTCAGTAAATAGATAAATATATAAAATTTAATAACAAATACATTTTAGGTATATTCTAAGTAATATGTATTGACTTTTTACTTTATTATTATATTCTTCATTTCACATATACAAATTTGTTGTCGAATAGAAGATTCAACTCATTCTAATATTAAAATATCATCACAACCCTTAATACTCCATGGTAATAATTTATTAGGGGAACACATTCTAATTATATTAAAAATAATAATCATCTAATTATTTATGTAAAAAAAGTTGTAACATACAATATGAATGATAAATAGAGAATAAATTTATTTATAAAATCACACTAAATTGTTCAATACATGAATTTAATATCCTATGTATCATATGCCAATATATTTAAACATTCTCTCATGTTGTTTTTGTGGTAATGTATTTGTTAATAAATTTGTAACATTTTCATCTATATCCACCTGTTATATCATAACATCACCCCTCATAACAATCTATTATATGAGAAGATATTTTCGAAGGTAGTGGCCAATCATTTTAAGAGAAAAATGTTCTTTGGATTGGGAAATTAATAGATTTATGTCATTGTATAATTTTATTACTCAATTGATTCCAGGAATCACCCCATGTTTAAAAAATATACATCATGATCCAAAAATAATTCTTTTCAATATATGATAATGTACTTTACTTTTCATTAGTTGTCATGTTTAGAATGGTTTTATGGTCGAAAATTTTCTGATGGATATAACCTCTATTAAAGAAAAATATAAAACATGATTGATATCTTATGAAATCTCTACAATATTCAATCTTGTGTCAGTGTAAACATTTATATTGAGAAAATTTTCTCCTATAATGTCCAAGAAACTACAATTAGTACTTCTCATGTAAATCAAAATGTTCTTAAATGTAATCCAATCACTCTCAGTAGGATTTTATTATTTTCAACTATTTACGATTGTATAATATGTGATATATGGTTGAGTTCACATCATGGAATATATGATCTATCATATGAAAAGATAATAAGGAATTCAATTTATACATTCTAAAAAATTTGATTGTTCTTGAATCCTAATAAGATTAATGACATACATCACAAGTAATTTATCCTTTTTGGTGTTATCTGTAATAAATTTGGTTGTCACATTACCAATGTATTTGGTCTGACTATGTTCATGAATTTCCATTGAATTATCTCTATATATCATTATACCTAGTATGTAGGTTTCTTCAACCATGTATTTCATAGAGAATTATTTACCCAACCAAAAATTTTAATAATTTATTGTTGGGATATAATTTCTAAAAAAGAATATGTCATCTCCATAAAATATTAAAAATTATATAAAAAACACATTAAATGTTTAGTAAAAATATCAGTTATCAATATTTTTATAAAACAAAAATATTTTTTTGTATCATTATACTGGATATTCCACATTTTTGAATCATATTCCCTCAATAAATACACCATTGTGACTTTCATACTTTATTAAAAACATTTGGAACTTCATAATAATTGATTTATATCATATACATGTCCATGATTAAATTAATAAAAGTGATTTTAACTTTATTCTGATATATCTCACAACAAAAATGAGATATAAGGAAGAGTTATATTTGAATGAGATATAACACTGTAATAGGTGGATATTTTTCTTCATTATTAGAAACATTAATTTTTTATGACACTGTAACACTATTTTTACTTTCCAAGAAGACTCAAAATCATTCGTGTAATTTTTCGTATTGAAACACCAATTTCACATTGTGGATATCATCCCTATAGATAAATTCATATAATTGAAATCCTGATAAATATGTAGATATACTATGAAAATTACTTAATAATAATTTTTTTATGAAACCCATAACTCTTAGGACCCTAAAGAATCCTACCAATAATATTATTTACCACTTCTTCCATAACTATTTTTGGATTAAAAAAATATATTTTATGGAAAATTTGTGATTTTCTGTCTTAAAAATGAATATATGAAATGAAACTATAAAAACATTATCCTCATGAGGATTATACAAATAATATCATGTTTTCTCATTGGGATAAAAAAAATAAGAACAAATAAAACATAGGTAAAAGTGTATATGAATTCAAAATTCATAATAATTCTTTATAAACACAAATCCTCATAAAATAAATAATTGTTATTTTCTAATCCATATATCACATCAGGTCTCCAGTAAAAATTTTATGCAATTTTGTTTAGTATTAAAATAATATTCTCATTAGCATAACTCGAGAAAGGAATATAAAGGTTACACTAACTAATAATGAGTTAAACTATATCCAATAAGATATGAATCCTACACTTAGATACATTTTTCCACTATAGTATTATAAGATGACTGAGTTGTAAAATAATTTCACAATCTCTCATATTGTCTAACAATTACTAGATAAATTATTGACCACTTTGATCTAATTAATTAATTAATACATTCCCCAATTATTTTTTAAATTTTTTTCTAAAACAATTTGAAGCATTCAAAGTATCATAATTATTTATAATTATAAAATCATAATCAAACTAAGTAATACTATTAAATTTTCCCAAATCCCTCTCACAATTTCCTCAAACGGTTCATTGGTCATATTTGAAACTTTTTATGATTCACATATATCAAACAATTTATAATTAAATAACTCTAAAAATCTATATATATAGAGTCCTTGGATGAATCTCTCATTTATATGTCACCGAAGATAATCCCAACATTTTTTGGGATTATAATCAATCCTAAACATCTGTTCTTTAATTTTATAGATAATATTATCCACAAGTAATTTTTTTTTGACTATTTATCATTTTATTGATTCCCTAAGCATTTAATTATAATATAGAGAACAAATCATTCCATTAATAATAAATGAAAATCCTATATTTTCTAAACTTGATACATATATCAATTTTCTCTTTTTTTGGGAGCATAATAGTTTTTATTTGATTCTAGAACTAATACACATGGAATACAAAGATAATAAGTAACGAATATAAATGAACTAAAATATTATCCATTTTTTACACAATTATTTACTAATATATTTTAAAATTCCCACATATCTATGAATATATGTTTATCAACACAATGTTTTTTATTCACACCCAGTATACAAAACCCATAAGTCATAGTTAAATACATTTATTTCTATAACATTCCCAATAATATACTAAATATAATTATCCTTTAGAACACTTCTAAACTTTTTATACTAATTTTTTACTATATTATAAGTCATACCTATATGTTATTTCAGTGTTATTATTATTATGTAAGAAATAACCTATAAAAAATACATTTATATGGGTGAGAATAATATTTTATAACATTTCTCCAATAAATTCTTATGAAATTATTTTGACTAAAAATGTTAAACCACAAATCATATCCATTTATTGATAAAAGATACATATTTTACTAAGTTATGATTTATCCCTTTAGTAAGTCTCACCACTTAGTTATTTAGGTAATAAATTATTACAATCATAATAGTTATGATTTTGGGATAATTTAGTAAAACACTTTTTCTTAGTCCATCATGTTGATATAAACTCATGTTTATTCTTCTAGTATCCAAACTCTTAGGGATTCCCAAATATGTGTCATAGAACTAAAACAGTTGGATTTGATTACAAAACTCTTAGTGTTATCCATTTAAATGATTCCTTCCATAAGAAAATCCTTTCACACATAGCTTTATTGGAACAAACCAAGTTGAGGGATTGAGGTACTGACACGTTCTTACCTCAGAATAATTTCAGACTTATTATTTTGTAGAGTTTACATTTTAAAGTCTCACTAATTTAATATATATATATATATATATTATATCTATATTAAATTTGAATCTATTTTACCATATGAAATCTGTTTTATCTTATGCTTTATTCTATCTAAATGGATGCTTCTAATAATTTTTTTTCAATTCCAAATTTAATCCTCCAAATTAGTATATTGGAAACATATTAATTTGTAACTCTTTAAAAAGTAAATATTTTATATTACTCAAACATATATTTAATAAAATAAATTCATGAATTTTCAAATGCACCATATGCATAAGGTACATGAACTTTTCATGTAAATGTTTATAATTATATGAGGTTAAAAATTTTGAAATGGGTAATCACAAAGTAATAGAAATCCAACCCTTATCCTTATTGAAAAAATAATAATCTTACAATATAGCGGAATGTCTGACCTAATTTCCATATCTACAAGGAGACTTCACTCAAAAGATAATTTAATTTTTTATAAATCTATAATGTTACATGGATAGACTATATTTAACAACAAACATTAAGCCAACAACATCAATTTAACACTGATTCCACTGAAGATGAAAGTTAAATATTTTCTTGTCCTACAAAAAATATAATTCATGGAATAAAAAATCATTAAAAACAATTTATGTCATAAATTAACTATAAAAAATATTAATATTTCTTAAAATATATAAAAATATTAATATTTCATAAAATATTTAAAAATATGAATATTATATGGGAATTAACAAATAAATAAACACTATTTACTTCCAAAAAATTGATAAAAAATAATCTTTTCATATTTAATTTATCCTTGAAAAAATTTAATTTTATAGTTCATAAAACATCTAAATTATAAATATTTTATAAGCCATAATAAAATAAACCAAAATTTATGTTTTTTATCATTTTCAACAATAAAATATTTTGCTACTAATAATAGGATTATCAATAATAATCTAACATTGATATATAATGGTAACTATGTGTATAAATCTTATTTTATGATATAACCCGATATCAATTCGTGTAAGATATCACCACTTATTATTTAATGTATAGTATGGTTCAGATCATATTTAATATTATCATTTAAATAATAAAAATTATTTAATGATTTGTTTTCCCATAATCTATGGATAATTTATATTTTATAATAATACCTATCATATCTTGTAATGTAGTTCAAATTATTAGGATTATACTATATTGTACCCTATAATATATGTATTTCATATGATATGAAATAACCAAATAGAACCAATTTAAAAAATATTATTTTAAAATATGGATTGAAACACCTTATGAACGATATGTTCTTTGAAAATGTGTGTAAATACCATTTTGATATATTAATGAATTAATCATGAATACTAATAATTCTTTTTGGATATTGATATAAATTTACATAGAAATGGAATAATCCCATGAATTCATTATTTATCTTTAACCGATTAAACTTAAAATAATAATGAAAATAAATAGGAACATTATAATAACTAATATAATGATCTTTTACACTTAGATGCAATATCTTATTATAGATCATCATAGTTAGATACAGATGCCTCCTGTCTCCATTGTATTGAACAAACCTTGGTACCATGATCATGTTAAGAGTATCTTGAAAAAAATGGTGTCATTTAACCCTATTACAAATAATGATGATGATTAAAGAAAAAAGGGGTTTTGATTTTTGATTTCATGAATTGATGTACATCTAATTGAAGTTATATTATCCCATTTATGTATGATATTAATTTAATAAAGAAATTTTAAATGTTCTGAGAACTGGGTGTCATCTCATGGAATTTTTTTACTATATCCTATTATTTTATTACATTAATTGAACTCATCAAGAAAATGTCATAACTGTTTGATCCCATAAAGTTATTATCTTTGTTTAACTATAAATAAATTAAATAGATTTATTTGTAAAGATGGGTAAATTAATTGAATAATAGTTAGAATGAGTCCTTGAAAAATAAAACATCTTATGGCCCATGATAATTTGCAATGGTTATCAAAAATATATTATTTATTATTAATAGAGAAAATTAAAAAAAACAATCATTAAACACACCTAGAAAACCTAGTTGGGCATGTCTCCTCTTTTTATAAAAGGAATGGAAAGTAACCACCAGACCTGTTTTATTAAATATAATCTCTTGAAGACCCATGGTTGTAATAAGCCTAACCTAGGGATCCTAAAGTCAGTTGTTATTTATTAAAATGGAATTGATACAATAGATCATATCACCAAGGATCAATTAGTTTAGTATTTTTGAATAACATTATACAAACATGGTTCACTTTTTAAATTATTAAATAAATATAGAATATAACAATTAAAAATAAACTACATTGAACTTATTCAAATATGTAATATTCATAACCTGATGAAGGGGGGAAAATAAAAGGGTGAGATCCAAAGAAATGTAAGGGTTAAATATAGAAAAACAAGAATAAATAATAGGTGAATAATTATATATATGTATTAATCAATAATAAAAGGAGAATAAATAAAAACCACATGACATTTATTTAATGAACTGAGATTGAAGATGCATCCATAGATTCTCTTATAGAAAAAATATAATTGAAATGAATATTGAATGATGGAAGTGATTAATTATTGGGAATAATGTAAATGAAAAATATACCACTAACATCATGTCCATGCACAAGAATATTTATGTATATTGGTAGAAACCCATCTGATTCTACTTGGAATAAAATGAGAAGGGGTTTTCACTAAATGTTTTATCTCATGAGACATATTGATGCAAAGAGGGGCAATAAAATGTTAGGCCTCACTCGTCACTATAAATACATATAACTTTTTATACATAAATTTAATTCATGAACACCATTATTTATCAAAATATCTTTATTTAATAAAGGATACATATTAATCAATATGTACCCCTTAAATCAAAATTAATTTAAAGAAAACAACATATGTAAAAATTGCATAGACCTTGTAAATAATTATATCCATGATATAATAATATAGATATTTAAGATAAATATAATTCAAATAGAAAATTATCTCTATGGGGTAGTGGATACAAACAAAGAATATTATCTATATAATATCATGTATGTCTCAACAAAGAAAAAATTTGGATGAAGACCCATTCATGGATCAAATTATTAATAAAAAGAATATATTAATTACGATCAATGTAAAAAAAATACAAATGGAAATAAATTATAAGATAATAAAAATTAATTTTACACATAAACTTATCATGTCATAATCAATGAAATAGATATTTAACCCAATGAATGAGAATTGGGTTAAGAAATCCCTTACCAAATTATAATCCGTCAAACCGTATTTCCAATAAAATTAATAATTATTAATTAAAACATTAAATTCCATAAAGATAAATATATTTTTGACATGATATATAAATGGTATGAATTTAGACCACACACAAAAAATAAGGTTTGAATAAGGAATATATCTTACCATAGTAATAGTGAGATGCGAGACACTTGACACTTGTAATCAATCAAATCATATGCCCCAATAAATTAATAACCATCAAATTAAGCATTGAATAACATTAACATAAATATATGAATGATAATATCTATCAAATTTCAATATACATACAATACAAATAGTAAATAAGTGGTGAATAATTCGTATCTCATGGATATTAAAGTAAGATGTGAAACACCATACCCTATGTCCGAAAGAATTATGCACTTGTATGAAATTCCCTTGATAATAAAATTATATAAATTAATTACATTATTGAGAAACTCTAAAATATATATTATATATATTATAATTTTATTACATTCATTTATTTCCATTTTAATGAGTTATAAGGTTTAATTTCATAGTTTTGAGATCATTTGTATCATGGTTTTATGGTCCGTTCCATTGAGTATAATAATAGGATTTCTGGTAAAATAAAAGAAAAAATATATAAGGTAAATTAAATAATATTTATACAGGTAAATGATTTTAAATGGACTCATGTATCATTTTTTCTAATATCAGGATGGTACATTAGATAAAACATTAATGATAAATGTTTTTTCAATTTTTCCAGATTTTCTGACCATCATAAACTTGTTTTTTGTTACATAATATTACGTATATATGTTTGTTATATAATATCATGTCACTTATAATTTTAATATTTGTATTTTATTTAACCATAATAATAGTTTTATGAACACCCTTGAAGGCGGTAATGGAAAATTAAAACACGTTATCCATGCAGGTGGTGAACTGACACATAATGTATGATGTTTTCATTTTTAGAATACATGTATAAGGGAGAATATTGAATAATTTTTATTACATTAGAATACTAAAACAATTTATTGATATGATTATATAGTAACCCTTAAACTTTAAATATAAGAGGTGATGATAGGATATGAAAAAAAATAAAAGAAAAAAGGTGGATATTCCCCCATTAATATTGTCTCCTTTGTAACCATGTTAAGACACTTGTATTTGGATTTTTGGTAAGACCAACAAGTCTTGGACATGGGAATGAATTTTGGGAATGTGATTTTTATTATTTTATACAATATTCAACTCTTATAATATTTAAGGACAAGGGGTGGTGATGGGGGTATTTAAAGGGAAGGAGAGGGGTGTTTTTTTATTGTTTTATTCAATAGTATATTATTTTGGCTTAAGAGTAGAAATGGTGTTGAAAATTTTGAATAAGTGTAGTAAATAGTGCATCTGAGCAATAAATAACGAGTTCTTTCCTTATCTATACATCATAAATAACTCAATAAATCATTTATTTACTTATAATGTCAAATACCATAAATTACCATATTTCACTATTCACCAAAAAATTCAACTACTTCAAAAATCCAAAAAATTCTACATAACCATTTTTTAATGTGTACATATAAAAATGTAATCCAATTTGTGAAAATAATTTTTCAAATATGATATATATAATTTTTAATTTTAATCATTTTTTACTCAAAAAAACTGATTTTAATGTTATAATCAATTTGACAACATGTAAAAATTAATCCTAGTAACATAAAAGTTTATTACAGTTATAATAAAACAATATAATAAATTATGAATATATTTTATGATTCTAAATTTTCTTTTAAATTAATATATATAATATAAAATTTTAAATGAGCATTAATGTTTCCAAAAAATTCAAATACTTAATTTATAATTTTTAAAGAATTTATTTTCTTATTACATGATATAAATTATCATAAACCATTTATGAGATACCTAAATTTTATTTATACATTCATAGGTGAGTTTATTATTAAAATGGCCATATTACTATTCATATATTCATGTTACTATTGCAATAGTCATGTCAACAGCCCTCTGTCGTAGAAAGTCCAAGCTGAAGGATTCAGTGTTTCAAAAGTCTACTGCTCATGATGGTGATTCATTTAGTGAGATAGTTCCTAATACTATCAAAGGGTTTCTAATTGATGTATCTCTGAAGGAGGCTCATAGTGGCCCCTCTAATACTTGGTTTGATTTTGTTAAAGATGTTACTCTAGTTGAAGACACCCATATGCTGACTCCAGTATTGGTGACCCCTAATACTTCCAGGTTGATCTCTCCAATCAGAGTGATGTGCAACAACATGTTGATTGTCAGCATGAAATCGAGAATCATTTTAATGTATCTAAATTACCTAAGAAATGGGGAAACATTTCTAAGGATGAACATGAGATTTTGAGTACCCTGATTAGGGTCTCGGGTAGTGGTGGTCACGCCTCTTATAAGGATGCAATCTTATGTGGAAAGCGAAAGACTATTGATAGTGAGGGTCTCACCTCTAAGAGGAGACCACATAAGGATTATTCTAATGTTCATAGAACCTTTTCTACCAGATCTTCGTTTAAGGTGTCATGGAAAGTGGATAAAGATATCTTGAAAATCTTCAAACAGGATAAGTCTCAATTTGAGTGGGATACTGCTAGTGACTCTGATTATGGAAATGATATGTCATATTATGATATCTATCCCTGTTCTTGGTGGTTGCGAGCATTTCAATTGTTTTAACCCACCTGCAGCTCTGTTGTACTTTTTTATTTCTTTTAATAAATAGTCAGATGATTTTCCTCTAGATGAACTTGACTGGTTTATCTACTGAATAAATTAAATTTATATAAGAATACATATATCGTAACATCGTGGGGTTTTATATTCTTTCCTCCTTCAATAAATTTCATCCACACATTTTTAATTTCAAATTTAAAAATAAAAGGTTGATACATTATAATTATTTTACGGGAACCCCACAATGTAAATAGGGATATTAAAACCTCTTCTTAATAAGAGGGTAAGGGAAATGAAAAGGCCCTCACAAAATCAAAATCTCAAATAGGATAAAATTAAATGTAACTGAAACTATGGAAATAGAATAAAAATTAATCTATCATGTTATGATAAAGTTTTATAATGCAAATGGTCATTAAATGTGATCAATACCAAAACCGTTTTTATGTTATTGATTAAAGACCATTGATTTCTCGGAATGGATTGTAAACGGATAATTTTTTATTTCCAAAATAATATTCCCGAGACTAGCAAGATTATTATACTAGAAATATAACAAGTTACTATATTTATTTACATTTCATAAGCATAATATCATCCTTTGTGTGTGCTTGGATCTATTTTCACTTCATCCCTTACTCTAAAAAAATGAATATACCCGACGTTTTTTTTCCTAATGCACTTTGAAAAATAATTAGACCCACAATTCATTCCATAAACCATTAAATTTATACTAAAAACTAAATTTGTAGCACATTATATCAAATATAATAAATTATACTTTAACAACAAAATGTAATATCCAATATTAATCATAATCCATTCCCGAAGTAGTTTATTTTAAGACTCAGCCAAAATTTGATTGTCCAAATTGACCATCCAAAAATTTAGAAGGCAGGTTACTAAAGTTTTAAAATCAACATCGTATTATATTTCCCAAACAATATAATGTGGATATTATTGTCCCATTCCAAATATATGAATACCTAGTTAACCTTAAAACCTTACTGAAAATATTTATGCCCCAAAAAAAATATCAGGTTGTTATATATATTCCTTAAATCCAATCACATATTAATCCCAAAATACATCATAAAATCACTAACCAATATTATCCAACAAACATATCTTTATAATAAATAATACATTTATGGTTATCTTTTCCAAATAATGTTCTTTCCAAAAGATCAACAAGCCACTAAATCTTTTTTCATAGACATCGGTACCATTCAACATATTATATCAAACACATAAAGAATAAGTACTACAATACAACCCTTATATATATCAGGATTATAATAAATAGATCATAATTGAGAAAATACTAAAATAACATTATTATTTCATCCAAATAAATCCATATTAATCATTCATATTCATCTTATGTATCATCATAAGCATGAACATGATTAATTTTCATCACATAGTGTAACACCCCACTAGATAAAGAACATGACATCTTTATATTTATCCATATTTGTGAATAAAATATTAATATTACTTTAAAGGGGATTCTATGCTCGATGGCGTACCCAATACGCAACAACGATTTTCTTGGGAATCTTACGTTGCACTCTAATAATAAAACAATATTATTTTAAATGGTAGTTAACTCCTAGCTGTTGTAATGGCGGGAATGAACATAACTAACTACAAAATTATTATATATGTTTGTAAAATATTTCTACTCTTTACAATAAATGTTAGAGGATTAAAAATGCAAATGAATCCAGTTTTTAAGCGTACACATTCTAATATTCTTTAAAAGGTCGATTAACTGCCTTTTGATGGTGAACCCCTTGTAAATCCACTTTTTGAAAATTTTATAACCTCTATTTTTCAATATAAACATATTATTTATGATTGGGACATTGGAATTTACGTTGGGTTATTTTTTGGTATTTTTCTGACAATGTTCATTTTTCAATGAATAGTGAAAAATACTGCATTTTACATAAAAACTACTTTTTCATATAATTTAATTATATGGTTATATTATATTTTTAATTTGTTTTAAAGTGTAATTAGAATATATTTTTACAATTTAATTCAATTATGGTCATTGGGATTAATTTCACTTTGGAATTAGGCATAAACAAGTACCAAACTTTTGATAAATATTGTTTAAAAAAAACCGCTATTTGTTTTGACAATGGGAAGTTTTTTTAAATTAATTATTGCTATTTATATGTTTGGAATTTGGTAAAATTAATTACATATTTGGAATCAGAAGGTCCAAATTATTTAATTAATACTCTTTTGTTTTTTGACATTATGAATAGTAACGACCGTAACTATCTTTAATTATCTTAATTACTGAGTAATCGGGTAGTTAAAAAAATAAGATAATATCATAATAATAAAAAATGACCACAAAATGTGTCCTAATGCTACTGGTTGTCTCATGTCCGACCATGGGATGCCTTGTGAAAATCTTGTGGGCCCCATGGAATCACTTTTTTGAGAAAGTGACCTTTTATCTTTTTATTTTTAAAGAATGTTAAATGTAACAAAGAATGTACCACCTAAGTAAATTTTTTTAATTTTGTCTACATAAATGATCTTTTGGACTATAAATATTCATTGGAAATATAAAAATATTTCCTACATCATATTATTTTTTTTATAATTTTTAGACATTATATAAATTAAATTATTTATGACATCATGATGATGTAGCGATGACCTCATTATTTAACGATTTAAATAAAATGGAAATATAATGTATAATCTAAGACCTACACTTGTAAAAAACCTATTGGATGGGTGGCTTTATAACCCTTATCACCTTATCCTCAAAACACATCAATGTGGGACCAATAAAATCCGAAACTCATTTGAAAATAAAGTTACATTTTATACCTTTCCAAGAGTGCACCTCCTCTCCTCTTATTAAAGTCCCCCATCTCTACCTCCTTACCCACACATCCAAAGCATTTGGCTCGGCCAAACCCTGCTCATTCTGTCTCTCCACATCCCTCTTTAACTCCTTGAAGCCTCACTTTTGGCAGAAGTCTTCCCAAGGAAGTATTTGAGCTCAAACCAAAGGGAGTTACCAGATTTTAAGGTAATGTCTTCACTTGTATTATTTTGTTTTATTTTGCTTCTCCAACCCCCTAAACTATTTATATTCATATATTTTGTAACAAATATAGTATCTTCAATATAATAGTATGTTCTATATAAGCATTCTAGCTACACTTTAATACACCTACATCAAATGGTTAAAGAACATACTGTTTCTGTGGATGGCGTATTTCTGCCTCACGAAACGATGATTGTTCAACACTCATATAACACCTTAAAAGGTGTCCATTAAGATGTCACTATATTTATATATGATATATAATATGTTTATCTTTCTGTATTTTTCTTTTTTGGCATACCTTAATGGTTTCCATTGTGGGTAAAGACGATAATTTTATTTTAGGAAGTGCAGACTACCGCCCCCTCAAAGTGATTTGATTCGTTAATGCCATATGTGGGATGTATAAAGGATGGATTTAAAGTTATTATATATGATGTATGTTACATATAAATGATGAATATAATTCTGGAATTAAAATATACATACCTCTCATTTGATTTTAATTCCATTAATATGACATAGAAATGAAAGTAGCGTTCACGCTTACGTACGACTTACCGTCTCCATGAACGGTGCATTTCATTTCTTACCTCTAAATGGTTATGTAATATTATAAATACATGTATATTCTGGATATATATGATATATATGATATCCAAATCATGAATATAATTCTAGATTTAATGAAAATTTGACAACATGAACAACATGTAATTGTAAGAAGTCCACTTTCGACATAAGAACCAAATATCGACAAAACAAACATTATTAACTTAAATGATTAAATAATTTTTATAACATGGAAATAATAGATATAAAAGGAATAATGAACTAGAAAAAGCTTCTTAATAAAGTGTAAATTAACTCAAGTTTATTATTCAGGACGTTAAAGAATGATCGAGTCAAGTCGGACCCGAGGTAAGGGATCATACTCCACTCTTTCTTTTTAAGTACACTCTTTTATGACATTCCTTTTAAAGATCATATTTCTGGGATGTTCTTTTATATTAATCTTACTGTAATTTTTATGTTCATGTTATGAGATAACCTATTCTCTCTCATCAATCCATTTTGGAAGTTTTGAGTGGCACCGTTAGGCTGCCGAATTTTCGTAAGAGATCTAACCTCTCTCTTTCTCTTTGAGTACTCTCCTTTATGTCACTTATTTTAAGCGCCACTTTTTTATGATGGGGGATGTTCTTTAATATTCCTCTTTCTTTACATTTTATTGTAATGTGATGAGATGCCCTATTTGGTCTCATCAATTTATTTTTGGAAGTTTTAAGTGGCGCTGTTAGGCTGCCGAGTTTTTGTAAGGGATTTTTCATATCACATTTATTCCCATGAGATTTATGCTACATTTGCCACAATTTCCATTGAGTGGGTTATTTACTGACCATAATTTTCCTCATTGTGTAATATTCTTTCATTTATGAGTATTTTCATCAATGTTGAATTGTCCTTCTTTCACGGGGTGTATGTTTTGAAAGATACCCATGTCGGTAAGGGAACCATTCGACCTCCTCTTTTTAAAATACTTA